>JARDYJ010000001.1:129193121-129793121 GCA_029215755.1 Spea hammondii | reverse complement strand
TTTAGACAGTGAAGGTTTGCTAAGGCCGACACATCAAGCAATTTTGGAGGCTTAAATTGGGGAGAACGTTTAGTTTTTGCACTTATTCCATTATTTTTGTACAATTATTTATTAGATTTTTTTTTTTTTTCCCCTTCCCGACTTGAGTGCACTTAATTTTTAAGTAAACCTGCATCTTACTGCTCCAAGAGAGCTGTGGTAGGTGGATGGGTAAAATAGTATTGGTGGGTAATAGAGCAATGTCACTTTCTCTACTGCAGTGCAGCAGGATCTTCTTTAAAACATCACCCTGACATCATGGCGGGATGAGTGAGAGGGGCACGAGTGACCGGATTTTCAGCAACGTTTTGTGCGGATTTAAACAGTCTCTTAGAAATAAAATCCTGTGATATCTCAGGATTTCTACAATGAGTAGGGGCATCTTTATGGTGTATACCTTCCGAGCGCCCGTATAATGGGCATATAGATGCCCATGTAACATCAAAGCCCCCTGGCCGGGTTAAATTCTTCACAGCTGAAAACAGCGGTGCATAATGAATATGTGCGGAGTATAGCTGCATGTAATAAAAAAAAAAAAAAAAATAATGAATAAGCCAAGACACAGATGCTTCGTATCATTATAGAGTGCACCATGTTTATTTTTTAGGAGGTATAGCCCTGAAAAATTCAGATTAAATGTGGAAAGAGACATGTTTACCTCCTCTAAAAAGATTTTTTTTTTATTTTTTAAACAAAATAAATTAAACCCCTCCCCATGCAATAGGGTTATCGCTTTGCCGAAAAAGTAGCAGACTCTGGTCAATAAAGCACTTTCCCCCCTCTATTGTAATATTCCTGTACGGGAGGTGATTTCTTACTGCATAGATTGTGTATATATATATAAATATATATATAAGAAAAACTTTCTCTCCCTTTTAACAAGGCAGATAAAGAGCTTCTATATTTTTCTTTTTTTTCTTCTTCTCCGAGCGAAAGAGGTAAATAATTTAGCATTGTTAACTATATAAATAAAGATGAAATAAAGTCGGCATGGTACAGTTTCTAGTGCTGTATTAAAATATGGAGTCCTTTTTTTCTTTCTTTTAACCTTTTAGTCATGAGCTAATTATTGCAAATGGATAATTTTCAGTTAGACTGGATTTGTAAAGTAATCTGGCCACAGCGTTCAGCTCTCCTAGAACCATTTGCAACTGCTGGACCCTGCTAATCAAGTCGTTCAACTCTTTGGATAATTTAGAGCAGGGGTTCTCAAACTGCGGCCCTCCAGCTGCTGCAGGACTACATCTCCCATACTCCTCAGCCAGCCCCTTAGCTGAAGGAGCATTATGGGAGATGTAGTCCTGCAGCAGCTGGAGGGCCGCAGTTTGAGAACCCCTGATTTAGAGGGTGGGCTGTCTGTAGATAAAGACCTGTGCATCTCACAAGGTGGGGAGTGGAGTGCCATATGTGATAACTTATGTATATATCATGTAAGCTTTTTACAGCAGAAACAAATTCTATGTTTCTTGAAGTTGGACATTATCAGTGACGTATATAATAATAATTACACAAGTGCAAACTCCTCACAGCGCTTTCATGTGTGTAAAAGGGACCGAAAACAAGTTTCAAACAGATTATGAGAAAAACATTGAACTTGATAAGAGCTGGAGGCCGTTCTGGCTGACTCATTTATGTTTAGGTGTCTCAAGCAGCAGGTGTATTACAAATAGCCACTTTTGAATATCAGTGCAGGGTGCACTGAGACATCATGTTCTATGGTGTCGGCTAGAAGATAAGTAAATTCCAATATATAAATGTGGAATAGAGTGAGGTCCAGTCCAGTCCATCTTTAGAATAGTTTTCACCTCCTTATTTGATATTGTAGGCATTTTGGGTTGGGAACCTTCTGTGTAGAGCATCTCTTTGGGGAGACTTGGATGGGCCTATAAGTGCACGGGCACACACACACACATTATATATATATATATATATATATATATATATATATATATATATATATAATTAGTTATAGCTCTTTTAAATTGAATTGCAATATTATTAAATATCCTCAGTACATAAAGATATCTTCTGATGCTTTCATCTCTTATGAAATTGTTTCTACCTGTAAAACTCCACCAAAAAAAAACTATGCTTTAAGCAAGGCACAAGATATTTTTTGTATTGCATCGGTACTGATGACTACCAGCAAAGAACACGATTCCTGGTTCTATTTGAGGCTTTTCAATTCATGTTGCCCGTTTTCTCCCGGTGGAAATACCTTTGGTAGGTTTGACAATTCCTTGTTGGGCAGCAAAATCAGCGTGTGGAAAAACTTCTACTCCAAGCCACCGCAGCACAGGCTGCTTTACTAAACCGTGGGGGGAAAAAGGCAATGGCTGAAAACCAGATCCGGAACGGAACCCCGTGGGAAGCAGCGCCACCTGGCCTCCAACAGCATGAAATTCAGCTTAAAACCTGGCTGTCCAAGAGAGAAGTTATCCTGAACGGGCAATGATTTAATAAATAATAATAATAATAAAAAAACACTTTTGGCATCTCTTTGTTAAAGGGACACTCTGTGGACCAGGCAGCACCGTGAAAATGTAAAAGGTACTGCTCAAGTGTCCCGTTAAAATAGATGACGCGCTAACTGCCTCTTTACACTTCTCTGACATGCGTGACGACCAGTGGAGTGCATTCCCTGGCCGTTCTGACAGTTGGAACACTGTGCTGGGCCCTGCATCTGGAATATGTGCCGTAAGCAGTTGCAGAGGAGGCATCAGTAGTTTTCTCGCTGCCAGAACAGAATGGTGGTCGATCCAGCATAATGCTCTGGCTGCCATCTTAGTATTCCAACCGTACCCACTCCCATGGAGTTCTAAGCTATCTGAGGCTTGTTCCACTCTGTGTGGCTAACCTCATTTGCAGGGGGGTTGACATTACTTTCTTATGCTTTCTTATGCTCCCATTGATTGCAATGAGAAGGCTTTCCTGACACTGGTTGCTTCAATGCAAATTGTTGGACCACAGAGAAGCTGCAGCTTCTCCATAAGGTTAGTGTCTTTCACATACAAATGAATGCATATTAAAGCACTGTGTCATTAGACAGTCCATTTAACAAAAAGGTAGGTCCCTATAGAAAAAACTATGAAATTAAATTTTGCAACATTTCACAATTTATTTGTTTTATTTCTCTATTCGTTCACAGGTATTACAAAGATATTTAGGCCTCACCATACATTAATAAACAGATCTGTGCGTGGATGGTAAAGCATTTAAATTCCATATATCACAAAGGAAGCATAGTTGGTTGAGATGTGTTCAAGTATGATTTTGCAGGTTTGTTGAGATACAGAACGTTTATGGAGGTAGAAACCCTGTCAAGCTCTGAGGTTGTTCTGTATAATGACGGCTCAAGTGGCTCCAGTATGCTTTATACAGGGACAACAAAGGTTATCTTAGCAAGGATGTTCATCAGGGTTAGCCCTCAGCCCACCATTTCTCACACAGTTTAGGCTATAAAATTTTGATTTACGATCACTAATTGAATTAGGATTAAGATCATTTAACCACTACTATCCTTAACCCTGTAACGCTAAACTAATCTTGACCCTCTTTCTTCCACCCATTGGTCTTGAATTCCTTATTCAACTTCTTTTAGGAGTTTATTTCTTGTTTCCATGACAACCGGACGAACAAATGGGTTCCCAGAAAATGTTGGACAAATTTCGAATACGAAGAAAATTTTCCCCCAAAAAAACTCTTGTCGGCGCCCAAGTCTAATGGTAACCATAATGGGGACTAGAAGGTGACACGATAAGTACATTGTTAAAACTAAGAACAATACCTTATCAAGTCAGCTCAAATTCCTTTAATCTGTATCTTAAAGATATAAACCAATATGTGTCTAATATTTGTTCCATTTCCGTGTAAAGCTTTACATTTACAAAACTAGCCATATGCATACTGCAGTATGTTAAAGATACCATTTTTAAATTGCATGTTATTGCTGGGTCCACAGTAGTTCTTCTGGCTCTCACAAAAGCCTGTTTCCAAAAATAACTGTACACTTTGGGGTCAAGTCACTTAAGGAAGAGTTGTAATGAAAGTGGTTTAAACACGGTACTTTCTTCATATTTTGCACAATAGACCTAAGTGTCCTCTAGCAATGAAAAAGCATAAAAGAGCTGCCCGACAAATTATAACATTTTAGTTAAAATCGTGGCTAATGAGGATCAATTCTAAAATCAATTATTTATAATACCCTGTACCCTTGTGTTCTAAAAAGGAGTCCTTTAGTCTTCTATACTGAGAATGGAAATCTAGTTAATTTACGCAGAAGGCACTGTAATTAAAATACCGCGCTGCCACAGGTACATGAGCCTAGAGTTTTCCTCTTAAAAGAGGGCGCTTTTTTCATACACCAGCTGCTTAGCCAGGGACTGGCCTTCTGTGCTGTAGATCCCTGAGGCTTCAGCTTTAAATACAGGGCACAGGTCCTGCTCACTCCATCTGGCAAGAGACAGAAGCAGAGGTTGAATATAGCATGCGCAGCCATTACATTCACCGTTATTCCAATGCGTTTGCCTATTCACTGCTTACCTTTCAGCACAGTACTTGTCTGTTTCTGATGCTCCGGCCCATGCGGCATGTTCAAGAAAGAGTGAACCTGGAGGTACGAGAGTGACAGAGGATATTCCAGATCTTCTCACATAACTTTTAAATTTCGTTTTTTCTAAAGCTTGATGGAAGGGATTCACAATATGTTTTACAGGCATCATTTTCAAGTCCTACTGGCAGTTTTTCTACCTTACCAATATAAATCTTAGCAAGACTGTAAGCAAAGTCTCTGGCTGCAAGTTCCATGAAGCCACCTCCTCTCTCTCCTGCTTGTTGTGCAAAGATTTTGAGCTGCTGTAGTGCCTTCATTGAGACATGCGCAGGTTTGGAAAGCCCAGGTACGTTAGATGCAGCTTCCAACTTATCCTGAACATGGAAACACAAATAGTAATTAACTTCATTCATTGACCTTCATTGATAGTTTGTTAAATAAGCCAATGATGTTACAAAACACTTTGTATAAATCGTTCTTTCAGGAGGCAGAAAAAAGAAGGATGGCAACATTTAACCAACGTAATGTAAACTCACAACTTGGGTCTAGGATCCAGCTACAAAAAAAAAGAATGTCGTAAAGATCACATGACTGTAACAATGAGACTCTGTTATTGTTGGTGCATGGGGATAATTTTCTGTAACGATGAGACTAGCCAACAGTACAGCGTCTAGGTGTCAGAACACATTTTCACTATGGCAGTCCAGTCTCTTGCATTTTTCTGCTGTAGTTAAGCCAATCCAAATTGTTTACGGTAAGGGAGGTGCCGCCATGGTGGCGCCAGATTTTCGGAGTCCTGTGTTAACCACAGTGCTGCTTTTTCCGATAGCGGGACAGCTCAATAATGTGACTTACCTGAGTGGCAGAGAGGTAGGCACTCAAGATATGTCCTTTGCTCTTCATGATTGAACGCAAGACATCTAAAGACAGGATGTTGGTTGTCCCTTCCCATATTGTCAGCACCTGAAATGGGAGAAAAGCAGTATGATAGCTGCAGTACTGCCCTCTTTGCCTAAATCCCATTCCCCCCTTACAGTCTCTCTTACCTGAGCATCTCTGAGCATCGCAGGCAGGCCCGTGTCTTCCATGTAGCCCTGTCCACCAAAACATTCCAGCCCCTCTGATATAACTGCAAGAGCCTGGCGCATAGACATATAACAGAGCATGTAATGTTCCTCCTTGTGTTCACTAAAGCCAGCTCAGCAGTGGCATACATGGAAATCACGCTTGCTGGGTTTACCTGTTTTCCTGTGTACAGTTTGGCAATGGGTGTAAGTAAACGGAGGAGGTAAAGATCCTGTTCTGTTGCCATGTTTGTTTCTTCCAGACCCAACAGACGAGCAACTTCCATCAGGAGCAGAAAAGCTCCACGCGCCTCCACCTGAAAACAGCGGTGTACACTATCAATAGGGCCATGGACTCTTCCAGACAGTCAATATTATGTATTAAAAACAATATGAAGGTGTTCTGATGCTGATAATGCTGATTATTAATGCTGATAATGAAGAGTTCAGTGGCTTTAAACGTGCACTGTCATAGGATGTCACTTTTGCCACATAGTTGAAACATGAAATTCCAGCCCTGCTAGATGTGGCCAGTCCATCATAATGATGCAATGATGAACAAATGTAATTTAAGCACAAACATGCTTTTTGGGAAGCGATGCGACATTTCAATGAGCTTAAATTAGCTTGTCAAAAGGCATATGTAACTGGACAGCATGTGCAGCATCCATGTATTTTGAGTGGTCGGTAAACTCACCTCCATGCGTGTCATAGTCTGTATGTGTAGCGGGTGGTCCTTTATTAGTTTTCCAAACACAAATCGTTTGGCTGCATACTCCCTTGCTAAATTGATTACCCTGAAACGTAAAGGTCAGATATTAACAATACTGTGTGTTCTCATAGCATATTTGTGCTGCTTTCAGACAAAGAATTTACCTCCTCATGCCAGCTGCTGCAAAAATAGTGTTGTGTATGCGAGTAATAGTCAGCATGCTGGAGATAGAAGCCACTCCGCGGCCCTCGGGAGAAATCTGGGGAGAGAGAGAAAAAAAAAAAAGCATTAATCTGAGAAACTAAATTCTCAATGCAACTTCTAGGGTTTGTCTAAGCGTTGCTTTCAAATATGGTTTTTAGTTTATTCTAGTCTATAAATTGTACTACAAGTAAGTTGGACAATTTTATAAAATATCATAAGTTGAAACACAATGTTTAACTTAGCTGTGCCACTACTCCCGTAAAAGCAGTCAAGCCTAAACCAAGTTTCCTTCACTGCCCTCCTCTGCTAGGTAGCGTTTTAGTGAGCTCAGTATGGTAAGTAGCCCATTGGACTCAGCGCCAGGTATAAGTATGGGTACTGGGAGTTTACACAGAAGCTTGTTAAACAAACTGGAATGTCAGCAGTGGCAAGGAGGGGAGTAGCCAGAAAGCCTAATGTTACTCTGTATTATTATGTTAGCTTTATGTACACCTACCATTAAAGCCTTCACCCCATCAAGTAGAAGCTCAGCTGTTGGCACCTGTCGAGTACCCAGTTTATCTTTAAGCCTCTGAACCTCGATTCCATTCAGCTTCCCATCTGCACCTCGAACTTCCAGGTAAAAAAGCGACAGCCCTCTAGTTCCCTGTAGAAAGACAGAGGCTACACTTTGAAAATCTACTGGTTTAGGTAAATGTATATTCCTGATGCAGAGCACAGGGAGAAGCAGATGTACTAATGTCCAATCAAAGTTGTCTTCCAAGTTGTAAATAACAGTGAAAGTGTGCAACTATTCAGTGTCTAGGTGTATGTTCACCCATACCAAGGGAAGTTGTTCCCTAGTAGATGCCAGACAAGGGCGCTGGATCCAGGGAATCTTATGGGCCCCAATGTGTGCCCCTAATAATGGCTACCTATATTTTTGACATACATGGTTGCGTTAGGACTGGGTACCTGTGTGACACTCCTTTTCAATATCAGCATTGGGAATTTCAGTTGGATGTATTCTTTTGATTTTAAACAAATATGATTAAGGCTTATTGTGGCTTTGTTTAAAAAAAAATGGTAGACGAACAGTACCCTTGTTCATAAGCCTATGAAGGGAAATTAAACTATTTTCATGTTAAATACATTTCTTGCAGGATCCTATAAATATTAATGTATCATAAAATACAAATAAAATAGGGTGCGTGGCCTGGTGGTGAATGGAGTGAGGAGCATTGTGTGAGAGCTATGAGGTAAGGCCGAAATAGCTATAAAAATCCAACACCAAGAACCTGAATTACACATAACATAGAAGGGGATCTCATAGAGAATGCAAAATCATTCCTTTTTCATGCTGAAACTAAAAAAAGAAATAAACACCACAAAATGGCGTAACTCCCATGCAATCAGTGTTGGATGAAATGGTACTTCGGTGCTGGCTACAGGACCTCATAAGTCTGACAACACTATAAAAACAATGATCGTGGCTCTAAAAACTACAATTCAAAACAAGATGCAAAAACTGTCCAACAAAATTAGAAGAGACATAAAGGAAATGGGTGAGCGGACTGCGCACTTAGAGAAAAAAGGAGAGAGACTACAGAAGCGCACGACGGCCTGGATGTTGCACATCTCTTACTAGAGCAAAAACGCAACAGTGTGAGGGTCTCGCCTTGATAATGTCACAGTGGGAGGAATTAGTGAAGAGGTTCAAGCAGCAGACCTGGCAAGCTACCTTACAGACCTATTTCACACAATGGTCACCAAATTAAGCCCTCGCCGTGGACAGGGCGCAAAGGTTGCCTAAACCACGTTAAGTGAGTAGTAAGGTCCCCAGGAACGTGATAGCATGGATAAATTTTCTAGAAACCAAAGAAGCAATCATGCAAGCTTCTAGGTCAGATATCTTTTTACCCGACAAATGCTCATTACTTCAATTCTTTAATGATCTATCACAACGAGCTATGCTAAAAAAAAGAGAACTCAAGGGAATTACCACTATCCTAAGAGAGGCACAAACAAACTACAAAATGGGCTTTCTCTACCAAGCTGCACTTCAACTGTGGAAGAACCGGAGAAAACACAAGACCATGGCCTTTTTGAAAAGGAATCAGATGATCTATCCAAAAGGTAGATGTATACTACTCAGATACATGCTCAACAATCAATGTTTTTTTTGTTTTGGTTTTTATATACTATTTATTTCTTTTATAGTTAGAAAACAGAAAAAGAATCCACATGACATCTACATAAAAAACAAAAAAAAATAAATTTAACAGTAGTTAAAAAAAAAAAAAAAAAAAAAAAAAGAGCATCACAATATAACAATCCATGTTGGAGATAAGAGCGGGGAGGAAAGCAATTACTGGTAAACTAAACATAGTGTTTGAGAGGTAAGTCTGTTCTATATTCATCTATTGCCTGTGTTCTAATTAAACATTTTTTGAAGGCATTTATCCCAAATGGAAATTTTCTTAAAATTAGAGGAGTAGAGCCGGGAAACTTCTTTTTCCATTGTGAGTTGGTATTTCAATTGGTTCTCTACTTGGACCCAGTTAAAATCTTTATCTTGTTTCCATTCTTTCGCTATTGTTCTTTTTACTGCTAAACATGTGTGTATGGTTAAGTTTAGCTGCACTGGGGACAAGGCCGGCCAACCTATATGTAACAAAAGCAATGCTGGGGAGTTTGGTACATCGATATTGGCCACTCTTTTAAGACAAACTAGGGTCTTTTCCCAGAGTTTAGTTACTTTTGGGCAAGACCACCAAACATGGAGGTATGATCCTTCCATCTGTCCGCATCTTCAGCATGTTCTAGAGCTAGTATGGTACATGACCGCGACTCTTGTCGGGACCATGTACCATCTATAAATGACCTTAAACTGCGTCTCCAACAGAGATAAATCGTGGATCCTAGGAGGCAATCTTCTAAGCGCACTTAACATTCATTGAATGGGAGTGTGCATTTTAGGTCTTTCCCCCATCTGGCTATGGTTTTAATTGTTTTTCTCCTTCTTTAAATCTTATTGATTCTACACATTTAGAGTAGAGTTTTAACGAATGTTTAAGAAAAAAATTTACTCGCAAATAGGTAAATATAGATAATTTCATTGGGTAATATTTCTCAATTAGAGTATGATAGGGAATTATTTGTCCATGAGAAGTGTCGACAATCTTTTGCGCCCCAGCTATTCTCAGATGATATAGAGAAATATCTTCTATAGATGCTTCCAATAGCTGTATGTCTAATGAATCTAAATTTATCTTTAATTCCCAGTCTCTTTTTAATGCTCATCCACTCTGGTATGATGTTATCTAGGATGTAGTTTTTATCTTTGATTTGCAGTATATTTGCTCTATCTTTCGTAGACCAGATTAATTTATTTAAGTTATTACTATCTAGAGCTTTCTGTTCTATTTTATACCAGATTTCTTCTTTATGATAATTTTGATATGTTCTACATATATGGAATAGTGTACTAGCTTCGTAGTATTGTTTTATCATGGGGAATCCCATTCCCCCCTCTCTAGTACGGAGACCCAATAAACTGGCCTTAACTCTCGGGATTTTACCTCTCCACTTAAAATTAGAAAACCTGGAATGCATCATTGAGAGCCAACTCTGTGGAAATTTTAAGGGGAGCATCCGAAATAAATAAATCCATTTTGGTAATAAATAGGATCTTATAGCATTTACTCTGCCCACCCAAGATAAATCCACTTTTTTCCCATTCTTTTAATGTTTGATTCGAAGATCTTAATAAACGAAGAAAGTTTTTCTCGACTATTTCTTCAATTTTCTCTGGTATACAAATCCCTAAGTATTCAAATTCATTAGTTTTGCTAGATATAGAAAAACTCTCGTATAGACTCTTCATAGTTGAGTCGTTTAAGTTCTTAGCCTGGACAATAGTTTTATCCAAATTTTGCTTATAGTTTGAAATAGTGCTAAATTTCTCCACTTCTTGAAGAAAGTGAGCCATAGAATTTATGGGATTGGATAACGAAACAATAACATCATCTGCATATAGCAATATCTTATAGTCTTCTTCATTAATCTTAAAACCTGAAATATGGTGATTATTTCTCACTTTGTTAGCAAATGGTTCCAAAGAGAGAATGTACAGTATAGGTGAAAGTGGACAACCTTGGCGGGTACCGTTCTGAAAGTCAAACCAGTTAGAGCTTAGCCCAGGACCAACTACTTGCGCGCTGGGATTTGTATAAAGAGCTGTAATAGCTTTATATATCCAACCCGTCAGACCAAATCTTCTCAGAGAAGCTCTAAGGTACTCCCAACTGACCCTGTCAAAAGCCTTCTCGGCATCTAGTAAAAGGGTCAGGAGGGGGTGCCTCGTTTTATCAGCATAGTCCAGAGTGAGAGTGTCTATTAAACGTCTGATATTATTTGTGGAGTCTCTGGCGGGCACAAAGCCCACCTGGTCGGGATGTATCACAGTGTTTAAAATAAGCTTTAATCTTTCCACCAGGATTGCAGAGAACATTTTAGTATCAACGTTAATTAAAGAGATGGGACGATAACTTTTTAAGTCCACCGGGTTTTTATCTTTTTTTTTAATATTGGAAGATTGTTGGATTGTAATAGTTCTTTTGGGCATAATCCTGTATCCTGTATCTGGGCCGGGTGATTTCTGTTTTACCAGTTTATCTATTACATTGCTTAATTCTATCTTCTCTAAAGGTTTATTTAATAAATCTTTTATTCCCTCTGGTATAGATGGTAAATCCGCCGAATTTTGATATTCCTCAATGTCCTCATCACTTGCTCTCTTGGGGATACTGTACAATTTTCCATAAAAAGCTCTAAAGATCTCTGAAACATCTGGAATCGTATACGTATTGTCCTCTGTCACAATCTTAGTTATTCTTTCTTTGGCCCTTTTATTTTTTAATAGGTTACTCATTAGTTTATCTGCTCTATTGCTTTCATGATAATATTTCAATCTCAATTTGTCCATAAAGTAGTTAGTTTTCTCTAATTCTTTTTGGTTTATCTTTTCTCTAAGGAGCTGTAATTCCTT
This sequence comes from Spea hammondii, assembly GCA_029215755.1. Taxonomy (NCBI): domain Eukaryota; kingdom Metazoa; phylum Chordata; class Amphibia; order Anura; family Pelobatidae; genus Spea; species Spea hammondii. The sequence continues at coordinate 129,781,521 of JARDYJ010000001.1, read as the reverse complement.
TTTATATTCTTCAGTAGGGTCCAGTTTAGTTTTTTCCGCCAATTTATAATAGGCCAAATATAACTCATTCAGAGGTAGATTATTAGATGTTCTCATTTGTTTTTTTATTTTAATCAACAATCAATGTTATACTCTATTAAATGTCTACTTCTCCAACTCAGGCCAAATTATACTAATACAAGAAATGAAAACCGTTATACTACAGCAAACAGAACAAAGAAAACAGCCCACGTATTCCTATATTACAAGCTTCTTAGACTCCCTGGATCTACCCCAAATACCAGTATCAGACTGTGAAGCACTAGCTGTTCCTATAACTACAGAAGTAAATCCCCCGGCCCAGACGGGTTCCCAAATACTTATTACAAAATGTTTGCTGAATCTTAAACTCATTTTCTCACCTGCGTGTTTAACTTCTACATGTCATCAGGTAAAATGCCTCAAGTGATGTTGTTTGGCAACGATTATAACCCTTCCAGAGCCGGCTAAACCTAATAATTAATTTTAGCTGGCAGAATATCAAACAACTTACATACAATCATACATCCAGACCAGTGCGTTCAATGTATTGATTCCTGAAAGCTAATTTGTTCATGTTAGTACATTAAATAGTGTGTTTTCTTCCAAGTTGCATTTTGTTTGTGGTTGTTTACGTCATGAAACAGTATAATACCAAATAACCATAAATTTTCTTATGTCTACCCTGTATTGTCTACTTATAAACAGAGCTAAACATTATACTAAGTTATAAGGGTATATTCAATAAGAGATGAGATATGGAGAATGAAAACCTCGGTGCTATTATTCAAACCCTCTTATTATGCTGGTTTATAGACCCACATTTTTTGCCTTGTTAAGTGAAATTCACAATGATGGTTTTTTGTACATATTACAATTTCTAGTTTTTTGGTTTTTTTAATATCTGCCAAGTAAAGATTTGTACATAAAACACACAGAGAACACTTACATCTAAAATATTTTCTACATTCTATAGCGACCGAGCAATCATTAACCTACCTGCACTGTTTGACCATGGCTATTGATCACCCTGCCTAAGGTCAAGCTCATGTCTGAGTCTGTAGCTGATGTGAACCATTTATACCCATGAAGCCGATAAGTCCCATCTTCCTGACAACGTGCCACTGTCTCTGTACCACCCGCTGCAGAGGGAATGTAACAAAAATATCTGGTCACATATTGTCCTCTCCGATTTACTGGAAATAAAACATACTAGTGTTACCTACCAACATCTGATCCTCCTCTGCGCTCTGTCATCCATTGTCCGGAGGTCCAGAAATGATCGGGGTTTCGTGAGGTCAAATGTTTAAAAGCACTTTCTAGAGTGGCTGGTGTACCCAGAGACTGTTAGAGGAATAGAGGTCGAGAATTAGATGTGGACTGGTTTGGCTGTATTAACCCGGTGATGTGATTCATGGCCATATAAAAGACACTCCTTACAAATCCTAAGTGAGCAGTGGTGTATTCTGGCCTTCGCCAACTAAGTGGGCAGTAGTCCGTATTGGGCATTACTGTGCAGCTGCTCAAAGGGCAATATTTATTCAGTAAACACATGCACACTTCTCTGAGCTCGAAGGATCCCGATTAACGGAATTTAAAAATAGTTGGTAATCTATGATGCCCTATTTGGTTTGCAAGCATATAAATGAGAACTGGTTGTAAAGTAGTCGTTATCCCATTTGTGACACCCACTATAAGCATTATATGCAAATTTTCTTGCAATAATTATATGTTAAGGGGAAAAGCCAATTACTTTAAAACCCATTTTCTATAAATGTGCAAGCTTCCTTGGAAAGGGCAGGACATTTTTTTGTTCTGAATTGTCCAGCGTCCCTCAGAATGCCCAAAATGCATGAAGTTGTAGAGGACCTAATTTAAATAAATTTAAAGAAACATATATACAAAAAACAAGCACAAAATAAATACACAACACAATAAATCTTGGATGAACCAGGCCGTGGACTTTTATTTAGTTTTAACATTACATACAAAATAACTTTCATACAACTTATAACCGATACATATAAACCAAACCACTTCAGCCCTTGGCACAAGCCCCAGAGCACTTCCTAAATCAAAAAACACCAATTGCCAGCCGCCCTATAAGCCAGCTGGCATAACTTTTAAACATCAGTTCACCCCACTTAATTATAGGGTAACCATACTCTAATAAAAGTTACGACAATAAAACAAACTTTTTTTTTAAAATACAGAATAACATAAGGGAGGGTGCATTTTCATTAGGTCTTCCATCTTCCGCTAACCGCTTTGCCACTGCTCACCAGTCTCAAGGACAGTGCAGTATCGGCTCAGCGGTTCGCAAGGTAAGTAAAATATCCCCCTCATGAGCCCCTATTTATATTTAAATTTCCCGCCCATAACGCGGCGCGAGGCAAGCGCGAGGCACCCGCGAGACCACTAAAAAGACCGGGAAAGCACTAGCGCAGGCGCAAACACCATTTAGTTATATAACACATTATTTTTTTTTAAACTCCTGACCTTTATTTGAACCCTGTATTAAATCTATTGGAATATAACTAACCCTGTCCCCACAACCTCATGTCAGCCTGCCCTATGGTTGCAGGCTTTATCATTCTTAGCCTGCAGTCAAGAAAAGTCACCTTAAGTAGATGCTGTAGCTCCAGAGACATGGTAATTTTGGAAACAAAAAAAAGTATCACTGATGATCCAACGTACTTATTTAATTATTAACAAAAGTCATAAGGTGAAGTAAGGGGCTTATTCACAAAATAGTGAGTTGCATGAGATGACATGTCACATCTCCAACTTAACTATACATTATGGTCTTCTGTGAGAAGGTCTAGGTTGGCCCAGTATGCATAATGACTAGTCAAATCAGGGACTGAGCTGACAATAACAAAAAGGTGTATCATCTAAGTCGTGTGCTTGCAGGAGATTTGAGGTATTTAAACTCCCTAATATCACTGCATTAGAAAGCAGAAACAGCTGTTCTTCAAGGTTGATGTTATTTAATACATGCTCATATCAGGGAGCTGGAATGTTCTACCTAAAACTCACACAACCTCACGTATTAGTGAATACAAACCATGGTGTTTTCAAGTTCCATATATTTGTGTATTCTTTGAACAGAATTAAAAGATCACTCTTTTTATAGTTCAAAACACACAGCAGGAAACCGTGTTTATGGCACCCCAGTATTGTCTTACCTCTATGACCTTGGCTGCACCATCGGTCATGGCTAGCGGACAGGTGAAGAGTCCAGAAGATGGCGCGTACAGATAGATCTTGGCAACCTGAATCAAACGGCTGTAAAATAAAGGATCTTTTTGTAATTTGCAACCTAGTTGAGCTGTAAAGCATACTTTGCTTTTATAAACACAAACAATTTAGATAATGCCAATATTTCATACATGAAGGGCAGTCAAGGTGCAAATTAGGTGGTCATCTAGGGAAGCCAAAGCACAGAGAGAAGGATTTGGCAGATTGTACCTCATAAAGAGAGCAGACGGCAAACAAATGTTCCTTCAAAGATGTATTTCATTCAGGTGACCTTCATGACTTACCATGCAGTTGGTGAGTTGACATGAACAGTTTACATGCTACTTGCACTTCTAGTTTAAAATGATGTCCATCATTTTCTACTTAACAGTTCATCTTTACGTTCTCTATTTTGAACTTTTGTAATTTTTTAATCCTGGTTTTTTTCCCCTGAACATTATTTTCCCAGAATCTGGAGACAAATGAACTGGTGCAGAAGCAACCTTCTATTCATATCTAGAAGTTTTTAAAAATGTCTAAGAAAAGAGCTCCAGAAGTCAACATTGTTTAAACCCCAAGTCTGTACTCTGTCCCCGCTGTCTAGTCTCTTGCCCAAGTACACCCCTCCCCATAGTAAAAGATTTCTCATACAGGGCAAAATAGGTAGAGTGGAAAGGACAAACATATTTACCTCCAGCTAGAATACCTCCTCTCGTATGCTTCCGCCACAAGGCCTTCCTCTGCAGACAGCTCTTTCATCCTCTTCCAGGCCGGACAAGTAACAATCCTATCCACTCTTTGACCCCAGGCATCATACTGTTGCAGCTGTGGTGGATTCAACTCGCACTCACGTCCAAGCGAGTCAATCTCGTCCACGAGACGCTGTCCAAAACGTTCAAAGTCTTGGCTGACCTCTTCCAGTATCTGCAACCAGGTTCTACAATTTATATCATTTCACAGTCTTCTAAATAGATGTAATTATGTCATGACAGTAAACAAAACCTTTCTCTTAGTAAACTAACATTTAACATAGATTCATAATCACAACGATGTTGTAGACAGAAGAAAATGAAAACCAAAATACTACTGCAGGTTTTGTTGCTTTTACAGCCAAGGCTGCATACCGAGCAACACAACAAAATTCAAAAAGTACAATTCCCAGTTAAATATGGTATATCGCACATATCACGGGTACCGCTTAAGCTGCTCAGCTAGTTTAGGAAAAGAAAACCTGAACACCTTACGCTACAGCGAGACAAAATGAAACTAGCCTTGTGTTATTTAACAAAGAGTGAATATCCACCATGCATGGTTCATTGAATATGGAGAAGAAACGGTTTTCATGATTACCTCATACAGGCATTTCTACCATGGGAAGTCCTACAGGAAAAATAGTTCTTTGTGAGCATAAAATTAAACCCTCTATACCGTCATGTAGGTTTTCATCTCATTTTCTGCCAATAAGCTTCCTTTATCCGCAGACCTGAAGATCAACAGTTGTGATATTTTGTGTGACATTCCCTGTACCACATGGTACAGTTTCAGTTGCCAGCTTCGTGAGTTTTGGTGGGCTGCTTTCTCTTGGCAGGTTTGTTGTGGCACCATATTTTTTCCCTTTCGTTATAATATATTTAATGGTGCTCTATGGGATGTTCAACTTTATTAGGTACACCTATTCAATTGCTTTTTTAACACAAATAGCATTTAGGTAGACGTGGTCAAGACACCTTCCTGAAGTTCAAACCGAGATTAGAATGAGGAAGAAAGGGGATTTAAGTCACTTTGAACATGCCAAGCGGGCAGGTCTGAGTATTTCAGAAACTTCTGATCTACTGGGATTTTTACACACAACCATCTCTAGGGTTTGCAAAAAATGGTCTGAAAAAGAGAAAACATCCAGTGAGCGGCAGTTGTGTGGATGAGAAATGCCTTTCTGATGTCAGAGGAGAATGGGCAGACTGGTTTGAAATGACAGAAAGGCAACAGTAACTCAAATAACCACTCGTTACAACCAAGGTATGCAGAATACCATGCAGGGTCAGACTTTGGCGTAAATAACATGAAAGCATAGATCCATCCTGCATTGTATCAATGGTTCAGGCTGGTGGTGGTGTAATGGTGTGTGTGTGTGTGTGTGGGGGGGGTGTTTCTTGGCACACTTTGGGCTCATTAGTACCAACTGAATGCTTCCAGCACCTTGTAGAAAGTATGCCATGAAGAATGAAGGCAGTTCTGAAGGCAAAAGGGGGTCCAACCCAGTACTAGCAAGGTGTACCTAATAAAAGGGCCAATGAGTGTATATATATATACTCTTAGACAGGGCCGGCCAGACAATGGAGCCGAGTGGGGCAGCCGCTCCAGGCGGCACTTTTGAACGGGCGGCACTTCGCCGCCCCAAGCCCTTTTTTTTTTTTCTTTCTTTCTAAAGCGAAAGAGAGAGAAAGGGGCGCCGAGTGGTTTTCGCTTACCAAGCTGCCAGTACCCGCTCGGCGCCCCTCTCTCTCTCCTCTGCGGCGAGTCTTCCTGTTCAGTCTCGGTGCCGGCTTGTAATGCTCAGCATTACAAGCCGGCACGGAGACTGAACAGGGAGATTCGCCTTAGGACTGCTGAAAGGTAAGTACAAGGGGGGGGGAAGGGTAGATAATATGGGGGGGGGTAGATAATGGGGGGGGCGGCAGGGACAGAGGGAGAGGAAGGGTAAAAAAGGGGGGGGCGGCATTTTAAAATTCACCCCCGGCGGCATTTTGCCTTGGGCCGGCCCTGCTCTTAGATTGCACACAGGTGGACTTTTTTTTTTAAAACTAAATATGTGACTTCTGAAGGTAATTGGCTGCACCAAATCTTATTTAGGTGCTTTCTAGCAAATGGGGTGAATACATATGCATGCGCCACTTTTTCGTTTTTAATTTTTTTTAGAATTTTCTTCAAAAAGTTATTTTCTTCATTTCACGTCATCAATTTTGACTATTTTGTGTATGCCGAATATATGAAATCCAAATAAAATCCATTTTAATTCCAGGATGTAATGCAACAAAACAGGAAAAATTCCAAGGGGGGTAAATACATTTTGAAAGGCATTGTATATTGATATAAATATATGGACTATTTGGAACCTGGTTTAAAAGCAACCATACATCTTGATTGTCATACTCATATAAAAGTAAATGTTTTCAACAAAAAATATATTCAAGATGTACCGTATTTGCTCAATTATAAGACAAGGTTTTTTTCAGAAGAATACCCCTCGTCTTCTAATCGGGGTCGTCCTATAATCAGACCTCAAATAGAGGTCTGGCTATGAGACTAAGATCCAGATCCCCCGCACCGCTGCAGGGGACCTGGATCCTTCTGTCTCCCCCCCATTTAACACTCCCCCCCACACACAGAAGGAAAACTGCTGCCCCGGTATACAGCAGGAAATTGGAAGCCCCGGTAAGTGTGTGTGTGTGGGGGGGGGGAGTGTTAAATGGGGGCATAGGGCATTTCTGGAGGCAGAGTGCTCTATGAGATGCCTTTTAACCCCCTGAACGCCACTCTGCCTTTTGAAATGCCTTATACCTCCCTATATGCCACTCTGCCCCATAATATGCCTTTTAACCCCCTAAATGCCAGAGTGGCATACAGGGGTATAAGGCATTTCTGGAGGCAGAGTGGCATATAGAGGGTTAAAAGGCATATCATGGGCCACAGTGCCATATTGGAGTGGCAAGCCTGGGGGCAGATGTGCGTAACTGGGGGGCAGGTTGGAAAATACAAGGAAATAAAAACAAAAAAATATTTTTCTCAATCATAGCTTTTATAAAAAAATGTAATAGTTTACATGAATTAACATTTACTGGTAAAACTTTTTTCCTATAGGGTCGTCTTATATTCGGGCTTTTTCCTTTCTTTTTTTTCCCCCTAAATTAATATTCAGATTTTGGGGGGTCGTCTTATAATCGAGCAAATACGGTAATTACCGGTACTACTGCTGTTTGAATGCATATGGCAAGCAACCTGTAGTCATGCCACACATTTCTGGCTTGCGTTCATACAATAATAAATAAATAAATTCCAAATCTACAAAAGTGGGTGTTTCTAGGAGAGTTGCAGTTTTACCTCAACTGGGTCTATTCACTAAAGAAAGAGTTATAAGCAGAGTTGTGGTTTTCACTTACCGTCTGCAATAATCATTATGAAGGACCAACGCTTGCAAGTTTCCCAAACGTGAAGGGCTGAGCTGTCCATGTATAATGCATAATTCAATGTGTATATACTATATATTACCGTATTTGCTCGATTATAAGATGACCTTGATTATAAGACGACCCCGCAAAATCTAAATATTAATTTAGGAAAAAACAAAAAGCCTGAATATAAGACTACCCTATAGGAAAAAAGTTTTACTAGTAAATATTAATTCATGTAAACAATTTTTTCATATTTAATAAAAGCTATGATTGAGAATATATTTTATTTTTATTTCCTTTTATTTGCCAACCTGCCCCCCCAGTTATGCATATCTGCCCCCAGAAATGCCTTATACCCTCTATATGCCACTCTGCCCCATGATGTGCCTTTTAACCCAGAGTGGCATATAGGGGGTTAAAAGGCATATCATGGGACAGAGTAGCATATAGGGGGTTAAAAGGCATTTCTGGAGGTATGTAACTGCTAACAGCAATCACACTCCTATCAAGCCAAGGCAGCCAGTACATGCTGGAACCTTGGGATGATAGGAGTGCAAGTACAGTCTCCCTATGCCATGCTACCACCACCACCCCCCTTACACATCCATGCTATCACACACACACTCATTCACAAACATTTAAATACTCATTAATTCCACTAATCACACATACTTGCTCAACCCCCCCCCCCCTTACCTGAATTGCAGATCTATCACTCGAAGACTTCTGCAGGGGCCCGGCTGTGCGAGCAACTTCTCTGGCCCCGCCCCCAGAGGAAGGGGGGGGGGCAGAGTTATGTGACACTCTGCTAGCTTCCTGTTCTCCTGCTGCTACTACTAGAAGAGACGCTGCTCGCGACCAAAGCACCGGTAAGCAGCCTGGCCCCAGCGGACATTTTTTTGAGGTCTGATTAGAAGAAGACCTCGATTATAAGACGAGGGGTATTTTTCAGAGCATTTGCTCTGAAAAAAACTTGTCTTATAATTGAGCAAATACGGTATATAGGGTCAGCCAAATTATCTGTGCAGTAGGACTTTCATAACGTAAACTGAAAAAGTTAAAACTCCTGACGAGTCTCCTTTTGGTGAATAAACCCTACTGACTTACTTTACATTATGAAGGGCCAACCCCAATGAGCTTGTACTCTAAGAATCTATTGGATTGCCACATTTAAATAAATGAGAATTCTTGAACGTAACCCCACTGATTGATCTATGCATTATGCAGGGCCAGCTCATCCATTCTTGCATTAATCATAGTAACTTCATGGAGTTGAAGCCACAAGAGTCCTACAAAATATCTGGCCAAATCCTTTTTAGTGAATAAACCCCAATAGCCTATAATATGTAATTCTTGACAATATTCTGAGAACATAAATGTCTAATTTTCTAATTACAATACACACAGGCTAGGTCGAGTGCAGATTATTAAAAAAAAATACTGGTTCATAACCCTGGTTTTCAATCCTTCTCTCTCTACTCTATTGAAATGAATACGCTTAATCTTCTTAAATATTTCTATAACAACAGGTGCTTTTCAATTATACAGAAAAGAAAGAATCTCATAGCTACTGGTACCAAATAGAGAGTGTTTCTGTCTGCTGACTAGTGTAGTTTTGGTTGTGTGGTTTGCAATTAGCCCCTACCGCTGGAGGAAGATGTCGCTTCAGATAGTTTTGGAGTAGTGTATCCTCCAAGAATTGGTTTCCCAACTTGGGTTGTTCTTGGAAAAAATTTCCAATATGTGCACGGGAGAAGGGAATCTTTATTTCTTCCAGGATTGCCTGCTGCTGCGGTCCAGCAACATGGTCAGCAGCCGGAGCCACGGTACTCTTGCTACCCAATGGGCACACAGACTGGCACTGTATGCCACTGCGCCAAAGCTTTCCAGTCTTCTGAAACACAAGGAGGTTGACCAAGTTCACCCTGCAACAAAGAGCAGATTAATGAACGAAAAGAAGGAATGGCAATGCAAGAATATCAAGGAAATCTATTTTTTCTTGTTAGACATGTCACTGTAAATACAGGTAACATATAGTTTACTGTGATAGCAGCTGCAGCAAATCCAACTAAAACTAATGGACGCGCTTTCCACAGAGGTACACGGAGTTCTGGACAGACCCCTGCCCACAGCATCCGCAGAGCCAACGCTCTGGCGATAAGTATATCAAGTGCAAATGAAGATGCTAAACTAAAATTATTCAGCAGAACACATCTTCTGTATGGAATCTAGCTGGGGTGGGAAAATGGGCAAATGCATATAAGGGGGTTCTATACAGTCATCCCATGAATCACAAACGAATTACGCACAAGTTTGGTATGATGTTGCTTTATAACCCCTGACAGCTCAGGGCCAAAAATGTGCTAAAATGAGACGGCACTCCGAGCGCCATTACTTTCGAAAGAGCTGTCATATGGCTGCACATGGGCATCGAAGGGCTCCCCATAGGATTCTCTTGGTCGCTGTACAGAGGAACCCTAAAGGGCAACTCTATCAAATGATGTCACCAGTGCCATCCCAGGGGTTCCATTTTCTGGGCAATGAATACAAAGTAATTGCATACAGGAAAAAAAAACTATCAAAGCTTAGAAGAGATTGGTGATAATATGGCAGCCAGAAAAGTGTCAAAACGACCCTAGTAAAATACCCTGGGTTTTCATCTTTTTAGTAAAATATAGTTTTAACGGGTGGTTTTGATTTATGTGACCACTATGCCACCATGCTAAACTTGAAAGAAATTAGTTTGAAAATAGTCATGCACAATTTGTAGTATTTGAGAATATAAATAGATGGGAATCTTGGGCATATAGGGTTTCCAAATTTAGGGCAAATCAACGAATATTTTTTCACCATTGCTCTAGCTATGTACAATTTATATACATGTAAAAGTGTTTTTTACATTTTACTCATACATTACGCCTGAACAGAGACATAGTAAAGCATGAGTTGCTCTGATCCTCAACGGGTTAAACACAGAGCATACAACAGTACAGCCAGAGCCATACATTCACATTCATCAATACTTAACATATAAGGAACAAATTAAGAGCAAAGTATATTCTTGACGATCGCTTCGCAAATATCACTAGAACCGTTCTTTAGAATTATCGACAATTAAACACAAGCTTTATACTAATATAGCAGTATGGGTGCATTTTCCATAGGCGTATAGTAACTGTTATTTAATATCTAAAGCACACATATAGTACGGTAAACACGTAATTCACCCCAAATTACCCTCTTGTTCGTGACATTGGAAGTCTTCCGTCCTCTTCACCCGTAGAAAAACACAATTAGATATTCATGAGGGTGGCGGGGTTATGTAATTGATTGGTCAGAGCAAACAGCTGGCGTCACGCCATAGAGCCACGCCCATCGTGGCCACGCCCACCCCAAAACAACCCCTTTTCCGTGATCCTTGCGTCGGCTGCGTAATACACTAAAGATTATATGAAAAGACAACAGAAACGCAACTGATGGCATGATGCCACACAAAAGACCGGGTTCCACTAACGGAATTACGTGGAAGAGTATTACTGATTCCAATTACATTCGGTCAACTGGCACTTTGTTCTTTTTTTACCGCTCTGATTGGTCGGGAGTGAATCAGGTGATCGTGCTACGGTCTCCAGTGCGTGGCTTGGCTTGTAATGTAAACTTATGTCAGCATTCCGGGTAATATACTTGTCTTATATTCAGTGGCGACTCTAGAAACAATATATAGGGGGGGCACACAAGATACCACAGTCAAGGTGGGGGGGCATTAATAATTTCCACCATTAAATCATACCACTGAAAACACACACACACATATATATATATATTGCCAAAAGTAATGTGCTATGGAATGATACTTTTGTTATTGGACAATACAATACTTGATCATTCAACATGGGAAGCCTGAAGCCACAATTTAGTACGACTAATCCTTGAAATCCTTTAAACAAAACAATACCTTAACTTTTGCGCTAAATGATTTCAGGGCCTAATATTAGATCCTGCTGCTGATATATATATATATATATATTAGCCCCTGCTGCCCATATATATTAATATTAGCCCCAGTTGCCGATGTATATTAATATTAGTCCCTGCTGACGATATATATATATATATAAATATATATATATAAATATTAGACTCTGCTGCCGATAGCAGGTATAGATCAACACATTAACACACAAACCCAGCTTTGCATGTATAGATCAATTTAAATTCACTTGTGATCTCAGCACTGAAGGTATATATCAAATAAACAGAATCAGACATACAAACCCTGTATTTGCAGGTACACATAAATAATGTATGGAAACATAGCATAGCACATATGGATCTACAGAATAACACAAAAACCCAGCTTTGCAGGTACAGATCAATTGGAATTCACATAAAAACACGGCATTTAAGGTATATTTAAAACCCCCTAAATTACAGGCATAGATCACAGGTTGCACACCCCAAAGCCAGCCCTGGCGTCCACACTGCCCACAAAGAACCTGGCCAGCACCCAGATAACACACATACGATTTGCCATCTTTGTCCCATATACACCCGGCCTGTGCCATCTCGGTCCCCAAGGCTCAAACATCCTGCTAGTGCCATCTTTGCCCTTCCACAAATATACATCTATGATACACACAATCACATTAACTCATGCTCTCCCTCATTCAGACAATTCATCCACATATTAACTCATGCTCTCCCTCATTCAGACAATTCTTCCACATATTAACTAATGCTCTCCCTCATTCAGACAATTCATCCACATATTAACTCATGCTCTCCCTCATTCAGACAATTCATCCACATATTAACTCATGCTCTCCCTCATTCAGACAATTCATCCATTTTAAGAAACTAAACCCCTTGGAGCTTCAAATGAGGGGCTACATGTATTTCTAGGACAAAAGTTGAGTGCACAAATAATCATGGAATATGTCGCTTTGGCTAGAAAATATTTTTTCTATCCATAGCGACATGTTCATTTGTGTCTTGCACACTCCAGGTTTGTACTAGAAACACATACAGCCCCTCATTTGAAGCGCCAAGGGGTGTAGTTCTTGCAAATGTGTACTTTTTGTGCCATAATTTAACTTCCTACATGAGCAGTAATGCCACGTCAAGGCTTCAACCCTAATTACTGATCATTCACACGCCTTTCATATCTCCATTCACTCGCAGAAGCACACACCATAGTTTCCATACATTCACTCACAGAAGCACACACCATTCTTTCCCCTTACAATCCCAAAGAAATGATGGTAAAGGGAGAAAAAAAAAATCACTTTTACAGCAAAAATAAGTTTTGCCGTAAAAATGCAAGGCGCTCCAGGGATGAGATGGTTACTCACGAACCGCACAGGCTAAATGGCTGATTTTAATAACATTTGCAGTTCATCAGGATTTCAAAAATTGCCTCCCTCTACCGTTGGCTAAATTTAACCCCATGATCAAAGGGATTAGTATCGGCAATTGTTAAAAAGGGAATGTGACTTTTTATAGCTATATGATCGCTGTGGTAACATTGGCTACCACAGTGATCATTTAGCTAGAATACTTAAACTTTTTTTATTTTTTTTAAAGTATAACTACTTTATGTTTAAATCATTTTTTTTACATTTTTTTTAACGTATTTTTTTACAAGCTATATACCGTGAGATAATTACCTTTCCAACGGTATATGTTGGAGGTCTGTAGCTGCTTAGATGCCTGAGATACAGGCATCTAAGCAGCATGCCCCCATACCGCTTTAACTGACAATTGTCAGTTATTAATAAAGTTGCGCGGTGACGTCATCGCGTCATTGCGCGTGCCGTCACCGGCCGGATCGGGTGGCCCCGGTGATGCCCTTCAGTGTGAGGGGCAGATGGTGATGGAGGTCCACAGACCTCCATCAAGGTAAGATAGTGCTAGCGACGGCATGGTGCCGTCATTAGCACCCGACTTGGACTGCTAGCGACGGCACCATGCCATTGTTAGCAGTCAAGGGGACTGTCCTGGGTGGCTCCAAATTCGGCGGGGGGGCAACAGGGGGGGCAAGGAATATCCTAGGGGGGGCAATTGCCCCCCCTTGCCCCCCTGTAGCGACGCCACTGATTTCAGATAATGTAATACTTGTTTCCATCCCATCCGTGACAAATATTGCCTCATATACCCTTCTGTGGTATGTTTTTGTGCCGTTACTGTTTTTTACTGGAAACAAAATTCCCTTCTGTTGCTCAAAGTGCTAAAACTGCATATTTGAACCGAAACAGTAAAATCTGATGCTAAAGCATTTTACTTATCTTAAGTTACTTTGACTAGAACATTTATTCAATCTGGTTATTGTAGTGTTTTTTATTTTTAAAAGAAGCTGGTTTCACTTATTGAAACATAAAATCTCACAACAGATTAGAGCTGTTTATGGGTAATTTATTTAATAACTTTGATATTGCGACAGGGTTCCGTGGTTATTTCTGAGAGGTAGTTACATGAACAGCGGTCACCACCAGTGCAAGAAGATTCAGATGTTGATTCTCGGTGCTGAAATAAAAAAATATTTGGTAAAGCAACGCCAATCATGGATGGAGCAGCTATTTTTGGATCAGCGGTTGATTCAGAGAACTGGTGTATTTTAATTGCAAGGCTCGCAGGGTAGTTATAGCTACCTATAAATTACACCTCCCACTGCCACCCTCAGTGCTGACTCTTACCTCTCTAAATCCATATGGACACATTTTGTATGTAATTACCGGTATTGTAAATTAGGTTATATTGAAAACGTTGAACTTTCGTATTGTTTATTGTTGATGCTTTATGGACAGTTGTAAATATTCTTCATGCCTTTCATTCTTATTTTCATTCCCATATTTATCCTTGTAGTTGTAAGAATCTTGCCTGATACCCTAAGTATTAACACGTTTTTTTTTTTACAACAAATATAATAAGGGCAATTACCGTAATTATGTTTTTTAGGTTTTGGTGAAAAGGGATAAATTATGAGTGTCTCATTTCTTTTTCCCACGATCCTTCAGATTTACAGGTAAGAATTTAGCAAATGTCTGATGGTATTACAGGTATACCTCCCCCGGGTTAGCCCCCCCATATTAATTTTTTTTACAAAAGATCATGGCATTTGTTAGATCATTGTTAGATCAGGTTTGATCAACTGTTTTTTTCGTTAGATCTACTCTAAAATAGGCAATATTAACAATCTTTTTCAGGGGGGGCTAACCCGTAGCCAGCCCCCCCTCAACAAAAATTTCAACAAAATGTTACTGATTATGATAGCTCTACGTTAGATCAGGTTTGATCAGACAAAATTTTTGTTAGATCTAGTCTAATTACTGAGATATTGCATATTTAATGAGGGGGGGCTGGCCCCCCCTCAACTGAAATTTGGATTTTTTTTAATGGATCTTGGTAGATATTCGTTAGATCAGGTTAGATCAACAGTTTTTTTCGTTAGATCTACCACGCAGGAGGCGGTATTCACAATCCTATTTTGTGTGCGGGGGATGGGTACACATACGGTCTGGCCCCCCCTCAACTGAAATTTGGATTTTTTTTAATGGATCTTGGTAGATATTCGTTAGATCAGGTTAGATCAACTGTTTTTTTCGTTAGATCTACCACGCAGGAGGCGGTATTCACAATCCTATTTTGTGTGCGGGGGATGGGTACACATACGGTCTGGCCCCCCCTCAACTGAAATTTTGATTTTTTTTTAATGGATCTTGGTAGATATTCGTTAGATCAGGTTAGATCAACAGTTTTTTTCGTTAGATCTATCACACAGGAGGCGATATTCACAATCCTATTTTGTGTGCGGGGGATGGGTATACATAGGGGCTGGCCCCCCCTCAACTGAAATTTGGATTTTTTTTAATGGATCTTGGTAGATATTCGTTAGATCAGGTTAGATCAACAGTTTTTTTCGTTAGATCTACCACGCAGGAGGCGGTATTCACAATCCTATTTTGTGTGCGGGGGATGGGTACACATACGGTCTGGCCCCCCCTCAACTGAAATTTGGATTTTTTTTAATGGATCTTGGTAGATATTCGTTAGATCAGGTTAGATCAACTGTTTTTTTCGTTAGATCTACCACGCAGGAGGCGGTATTCACAATCCTATTTTATGTGCGGGGGGATGGGTATACATATGGGCTGGCCCCCCCTCAACTGAAATTTGGAAAAAGAATTATGGATTTTGGTAGATATTCGTTAGATCTGGTTAGATCAACAGTTTGTTTCGGTTGGAGGGACAACCCATATGTATTCCCATCCCCCCGCACACTATATAGGATTGTCAATACCCCCTCTTGTGTGATAGATCTAACAAAAAAAACAGTTGATCTAACCGGATCTAATGAATATCTACCAAAATACATGAAAAAAATTCCAAATTTCAGTTGAGGGGGGGCCAACCCGTATGTATACCCACCCCCCGCACACAAAATAGGATTGTGAATACAGCCTACTGGGTGATAGATCTAACGAAACAAACTGTTGATCTAACCAGATCTAACGAATATCTACCAAAATCCATAATTTTTTTTCCAAATTTCAGTTAAGGGGGGGCCAGCCCGTATGTATACCCATCCCCTGCACATAAAATAGGATTGCGAATACCGCCTCCTGTGTGATAGATCTAACGAAAAAAACAGTTGATCTAACCGGATCTAACGAATATCTACCAAAATCCATTACAAAAAATCCAAATTTCAGTTGGGGGGGGCCAACTCGTATGTATACCCATCCCCCGTACACAAAATAGGATTGTGAATACCGCCTCCTGCGTGGTAGATCTAACGAAAAAAACTGTTGATCTAACCGGATCTAACGAATATCTACCAAAATCCATTTAAAAAAATCCAAATTTCAGTTGAGGGGGGGCCAGCCCGTATGTATACCCATCCCCCGCACATAAAATAGGATTGTGAATACCGCCTCCTGGGTGATAGATCTAACGAAAAAAACTGTTGATCTAACCGGATCTAACGAATATCTACCAAAATCCATTTAAAAAAATCCAGATTTCAGTTGAGGGGGGGCCAGACCGTATGTGTACCCATCCCCCGCACACAAAATAGGATTGTGAATACCGCCTCCTGCGTGGTAGATCTAACGAAAAAAACAGTTGATCTAACCTGATCTAACGAATATCTACCAAGATCCATTAAAAAAAATCCAAATTTCAGTTGAGGGGGGGCCAGCCCGTATGTGTACCCATCCCCCGCACACAAAATAGGATTGTGAATACCGCCTCCTGCGTGGTAGATCTAACGAAAAAAACAGTTGATCTAACCTGATCTAACGAATATCTACCAAGATCCATTAAAAAAAATCCAAATTTCAGTTGAGGGGGGGCCAGCCCCTATGTATACCCATCCCCCGCACACAAAATAGGATTGTGAATATCGCCTCCTGTGTGATAGATCTAACGAAAAAAACTGTTGATCTAACCTGATCTAACGAATATCTACCAAGATCCATTAAAAAAAAATCAAAATTTCAGTTGAGGGGGGGCCAGACCGTATGTGTACCCATCCCCCGCACACAAAATAGGATTGTGAATACCGCCTCCTGCGTGGTAGATCTAACGAAAAAAACAGTTGATCTAACCTGATCTAACGAATATCTACCAAGATCCATTAAAAAAAATCCAAATTTCAGTTGAGGGGGGGCCAGACCGTATGTGTACCCATCCCCCGCACACAAAATAGGATTGTGAATACCGCCTCCTGCGTGGTAGATCTAATGAAAAAAACAGTTGATCTAACCTGATCTAACGAATATCTACCAAGATCCATTAAAAAAAATCAAAATTTCAGTTGAGGGGGGGCCAGACCGTATGTGTACCCATCCCCCGCACACAAAATAGGATTGTGAATACCGCCTCCTGCGTGGTAGATCTAACGAAAAAAACAGTTGATCTAACCTGATCTAACGAATATCTACCAAGATCCATTAAAAAAAATCCAAATTTCAGTTGAGGGGGGGCCAGACCGTATGTATACCCATCCCCCGCACACAAAATAGGATTGTGAATACCGCCTCCTGCGTGGTAGATCTAACGAAAAAAACAGTTGATCTAACCTGATCTAACGAATATCTACCAAGATCCATTAAAAAAAATCCAAATTTCAGTTGAGGGGGGGCCAGACCGTATGTGTACCCATCCCCCGCACACAAAATAGGATTGTGAATACCGCCTCCTGCGTGGTAGATCTAACGAAAAAAACAGTTGATCTAACCTGATCTAACGAATATCTACCAAGATCCATTAAAAAAAATCCAAATTTCAGTTGAGGGGGGGCCAGACCGTATGTGTACCCATCCCCCGCACACAAAATAGGATTGTGAATACCGCCTCCTGCGTGGTAGATCTAACGAAAAAAACTGTTGATCTAACCTGATCTAACGAATATCTACCAAGATCCATTAAAAAAAATCCAAATTTCAGTTGAGGGGGGGCCAGCCCCCCCTCATTAAATATGCAATATCTCAGTAATTAGACTAGATCTAACAAAAATTTTGTCTGATCAAACCTGATCTAACGTAGAGCTATCATAATCAGTAACATTTTGTTGAAATTTTTGTTGAGGGGGGGCTGGCTACGGGTTAGCCCCCCCTGAAAAAGATTGTTAATATTGCCTATTTTAGAGTAGATCTAACGAAAAAAACAGTTGATCAAACCTGATCTAACAATGATCTAACAAATGCCATGATCTTTTGTAAAAAAATTTAATATGGGGGGGCTAACCCGGGGGAGGTTACAGGTATCTATGGACTGTGTTTGCATACTTGAAGTACTCTGTAGAAGAAATATTGGACTGAGGGGGCTCTCAGTTGAGTGATTAGCATCAGTGCAGTCGTCTTTGTCTTTTACTGACCGTGTGAGAGTGTGTTTGTGCACGTGAGAGAAGGTTTGCTTTACAGGACTGAACTTTACAGGAAAGTCCTTGCATCAGCGCTAACACCTTGAACAGTGAATTTTTGCTGTAAACAAATTCTAGCTTAAACCATTTTTATAACAATGCATGTTTCACTTTAATTTGATAAGGTTAATGTAACGGGTTCAACAAGAGAGCTGTAGTAACTCCCAGAGATCACCCACATGTATCCTCCTGTTGTCCCCGGAATCACTTCCAGCACAAGTCAGCATGCGCACCTTGGAACCCTGCTATGTGTACCCAATAAGTAGACACACACACACAACTACCTTGAACTGAGTACAGCAGGAATGAACAGTTTATTGTTGTAAAACATAGACTGATATAGCCACAGAACTTCATTAGCATAAATTAACATTGATAAACAGGTAGACAACCCAACCTTTAATACCCTTTAGCTACTGAATATCCCCCTGGCAGCCATCCTGTTAATGGGATTAGTTTAACAATGTCCAACATTAGGATTTTCCTTCAATGGAATTTGGGGATCTAGCCAAAACCCGCAAAAAACAGTCCAGTTGACACTTCCGTTCAAAAGTTAGGGGAAATGTCATCAATTAAAGTAACATCAAATGTGTCTGAAATACATTGCAGACATTGTTACTGTAAATCACAGAGGCCCTTTATTAGCACACATCACAAGTTTAAAGGGCTAATTGATCATTAGAAAACTGTTTTGCAATTATGTTAGCACAGCTAGAAATGTACTTGTTTTCCATGAAAATAGCTTAGTGTCCCCAACTTTTAAACGGTAGTGTATATACCCCGACTAGCCATAACATTATGACCACTAACAGGTGAAGTGAACAACTGATAATCTTGTTATCATAACGCAGTGGGTGGGATATATTAGGCAGCAAGTAAACATTTTATCCGCAAAGTTCATGTGTTAAAGCATAAAAACTGGACAAGTGTAAGGATTTGAGTGACTTTGATGAGGGCCGAATTGTGATGGTTAGGTGCTGGGTCAGAGCATCTCCAAAACTGCAGCTCTTGTGGGGTGTTCCCCGCCTGCAGTTGTCAGCACCTATCAAAAGTGATCCAATGAAAGAAAAGCGGTGAACTAGCGACAGGGTCATGGGCGGCCAAGGTTCATTGATGCCCGTGGGGGTGCGAAGGCTGGCCTGTGTGGTTAAATCCAACAGATGAGCTACTGTAGCTCAAATTGCTGAAAAAGTTCATGCTGGTTCTGATAGAAAGGGGTCAGAACGCACAGTGCCTCACAGTTTGTTGTGTATGGGGCTGCGTAGCCGCAGACCGGTCAAGGTGCCCGTGCCGACCCCTGTCCAGGGGTCAGGTGGACATAATGTTATGGCTAATCAGTGTATATATATATATATATATATATATATATATATATATATGTGTGTGTGTATAAATATATATATATATATATATATACACGTATACAAATAAACAAATGTGCAGGTTACATTTTGTGGGCTACAACACCTATCACCCTCAGGCAGTTGGTAATTTATTCATGATTACCATTACAAAGCAGTATACTAACAGTAAAAATAGTGCAAACATTATTTATTATATGATATTATATATTTATTATATCTTATTCGTATTATTTGAAACAGCAATGTATACCTTCTAATATCTATCCATAAATAGTGCAGGGTGGCCCAAGTGCTGAAATGTAGGTATCTTTTTTTCCAACAGTATTCAATTGATGTTTGTGCGCTCCTAGTGAAATAAGAATTTGTAATCAATTTACTAATCCATATAAAATGTTTCTGTAACTCACTTGAGGATTATGTTATAGTCTAAATATGATGAATATGTTTAATCTGCAAAGAGATTTAGCAGACGGAAGGTCTCTGTGTTAAACAAAAGTGTTTGTAAATCACTGAATCATTATTTTCCTAATCCAGACACATTATGTTTCTCCTGCTGGCTGCAGACACAGACTGAGTGATATTAATGTAACAAGTTAGCAGGAAAAAATTATGAATGTCTGTAATGGAAAAAATCATTTTAATAGATTAAAATACTTTCCAGTTATATTCAATTTTTTCATTTATAAAGGTAGTTTATTCATATTTGTGGAATCATGCAGAGACATGACTGGTGGAAGTGTCAGTTTCTTTTTTTCACATTTTGTTGTGGTAGTCTCTTTGAATTTTGTGTATTTCATTCATTATTTCTGCCATGTGTGAAATCAGTGTTACAGATGTAGAACTGATAAAATATTTCACATAGATATGCATATCTAACTACATTTTATTGAATGAATATCTGTAATATTTTGCATCAATAAAATGTAATAATCAATAAAATGTAATAATAAGGAACAAATGATGTTATTATGTCCTGATACGTAAAACCATAGAATACGAAGATGGCGTACTTTCTTTTTCACATGGTCGTAATTAGGTAACTGGTAGACAACAGGTAAGCTGTAACTAAAATTATAAAATTATATGACAAATAACCAGTACAAAAATAGACCTCCTCTAATTGAATTCATAAACCATGATGGCATTCAGCAATTACACTCTTGTTTTACATCTGTACACTTGAATATTACTGCTGTGCTCGGGAGTTTCAAGGCAAGATTGTACGGGTCAAGCAGCAGGCATCCAAACAACCGAGTAGTTCACAGAACTAGAATAGTTTATGGATATTTCTACAGGGGACCATATGTGTTACATATAAAATGTACCGTATTTGCTCGATTATAAGACGAGGTTTTTTTCAGAGCAAATGCTCTGAAAAATACCCCTCGTCTTCTAATCGGGGTCGTCTTCTAATCAGACCTCAAATAGAGGTCTGATTAGGAGACTAAGATCCAGATCCCCCCACCGCTGCAGGGGACCTGGATCCTCCTGTTTCACCCCCCCCCCCCCCCCATCATACACACACTTACCGGTGCTTCCTGCTGTACTGCCGGGGCAGCGGGTTGACGTCTACGCGATTCGCGTAGACAACGTCCGCTGCAGCCGGAAGGAGGTGTGGCTAGCAGCGGGGGTTGTCTGCGTCCGTCGCGTAGACCTTCCCCGACTGTCAGAGATCAGAGTTCCCCGCACCGGAACCGCACCGGTGCGGGGAACTCTGATCTCTGACAGCCGGGGAAAGTATACGCGACGGACGCATACAAACCCCCCCTGCCAACTCCACCTCCTTCCGGCTGCAGCGGAAGGCGACGTCAACCTGCTGCCCCGGCTGGAAGCACCGGTAAGAGAGGGCTTAGAGGGGAGAGAGGGAAGAGAGGGGTGAGAGGGGGGGGAGAGAGTGTGTGTGTGTGTTAGTTAAATGGGGGTATAGGGTGTGTGTGTGTGTGTGTGTGTTAAATGGGGGCATAGGGCATTTCTGGAGTGGCGTTAAGGGGGCATTTAATAGAGCACTCTGCCTCCTGAAATGCCTTATACCTCCCTATATGCCACTCTGCCCCATAATATGCCTTTTAACCCCCTAAATGCCAGAGTGGCATATAGGGGTATAAGGCATTTCTGGAGGCAGAGTGCTCTATACAATGCCTTTTAACTCCCTTAATGCCACTCTGCCTCCTGGAATGCCTTATACCTCCCTATATGCCACTCTGCCCCATAATATGCATTTTAACCCCCTAAATGCCAGAATGGGATATAGGGGTATAAGGCATTTCTGGAGGCAGAGTGGCACATAGGGGGTCAAAAGGCATACCATGGGGCACAGTGGCATATAGAGGGTTAAAAGGCATATCATGGGCCACAGTGCCATATTGGTGTGGCAAGCCTGGGGGCAGATGTGCGTAACTGGGGGACAGGTTGGAAAATACAAGGAAATAAAAACAAAAAAAATATTTTTCTCAATCATAGCTTTTATTTAAAAAAATAGTTTACATGAATTAACATTTACTGGTAAAACTTTTTTCCTTTAGGGTCGTCCTATATTCAGGCTTTTTCTTTTTTTCCTAAGTTAATATTCAGATTTTGGGGGGTCGTCTTATAATCAGGGTCGTCTTATAATCGAGCAAATACGGTAATTTTCTTTTGAGACTTTGAGTTTTTCATAAACTATTGTTTTTGCTGTTAATATATTTACCAGTATCTGCAATATCACAGCTCACTTCGGCAATCTGGGGGTGGAAAACTAATACAGATGTAGTTTGTTTTTTGTATTATGCACTGGTATCAAAATACTTAATAAATACTTAAAAGTAAATCCACAGTCCTAAGGACTGTTTCAAAACTTGTCCTTGCTTCTGTTCTCACAGATTGATGTAGTATGCTAACACCATACTCTTTTTTACTAGTATGGTACATTTCAGTATTTTGCAACTTGTTTTGTGTTGTGTTGTTTTTTACAAGCAGACAGTAAAATAAGTGGTTTTGGCAGACATATGTTCTGTATGCTAAAGAGGGAGATGTCAAGCAGTAATCTCGATTACCTTTAAACTGCTTTGTGGACATTTGTCTAGCCTCATCCCCTTTCCGCATTTACTCTGCCTATTTACTCCTTGTACAACAGGAGCAGACAGCTTGCTGGGGACTAGGCTTTAGGGGTATATTCATTAAGGTGAGCGTTTGCATGAAGCACGGTTTCAACTCACATCACTATTCATTATGAAGTGGCAACACTGGCAAGTGTCTTCAGCAAAAGGGGGTTAGCTGGCTATCCATAATGTATAATTCAATGCGTTAGGAAACTGAAGAAATTCGTGCTGATTTAAGTATGTATAATACGTGGCCAGTCAAGCTCTTCTTGTAGCTAGTTCTCTAGGGTTGGACCTTTTACTAATATATGGTAAAGTCAAGAAATTGAAACTGGCTAATTCGTTTCGTTCAGATAAATTATGGTGAAATCATCTGTTGATCTTTGGCTTTCCTCAAAAGTGAAAAAATTACAACTTTTTATTACCGAAGTTACAGTAGTTCTAATGCAAGAACAGAAAGATTTGCTTTTCATAGCTGTGGTTTATTGTTTACAGGTTTTGAGTCTCCAAGAATGACTTTTCTGGCTACCTATTTGTTGCCTGTCAAGACATTGCAGGTATGCCTTGATACTTTGTATGTTATACGCCCCCTTAATTGAATACTTTTTATATAATTACTTATATGTATGCCTTCGGTTGTCTTCTTTCTTTGATCGTGTTACAAATCACAATACAGTACACATAATAAACCTATGTAATGGTGTCAGATTAACCCCTTAATGACAAAGCCCGTACATGTACGGGCTCAAAATGCATTGTTTTCAATGGGTTTAGGGACTGCCCATTGTCCTTAAGAGGTTAAGGACCTGTGTGTGTTATTCTTGTGGTAGAGGATGCATCTTTACAATATGCCACTAAAAAGATGAAGCTGTCTTGAATTAGAGCCACAGACAATTTTCTGCGGCAAAATACAGATATGTCTTCCAAACTCGTGATTACTTTGAAAATGACCAAAATATGTGAAGCTATCCAGAAAATGAAAATCTGAAAATGCTCATACCGTTAAAAGCAATGTTAATAGTCTTTCCACGGAGTTATGTACTTGAAGAGCCCAAGGCTAGGAGCATATTTTATTGTTAACTTGCAGTTTCATTTGTAACCACACGGGGGTGCCTACCACAAACAGAATCCAGACCCTAAAGAAATGGGCAACTTCTAAATTCTGGAGCTCTTTTCGTTTGATCTGTACTTCATGCATGCCTGGTGCGAGATGATGTTTTCATTGAGATTGTTGTCATTGCCTGCCTGTGTAGTATGTTGTCGGGTCACTAGATTACTGGCAATTTTACTCATTTCTCCCTTCATTGAAAGTCGACATTGCACATTTGTTCATGTAATATCCCCATCGTGAGTTTACATCTTTATAATCTTCGCAGTCGCATCAGTAGCAGTAACCATTTTTTAAAGTTATTTAAAGGTGCTGTTCCACCTTTTCTGCTATTTTTGTTTTATAATATGATTCAGAAACAGGTGTGCTTCCACTTGTCAAATCCCTGTTCACCTCAACATGGAAAAAAATATGAACATACACAATATTTATATATTATTTTTTTAAAAAAATTGGCACATTAACATTTGTGGAGTATACTTTCCACGATCCTCAGCCAAAATTATGATGTCTAGCATGGGAGTTGTAGTCCCCAAAACCAGATGGACCAGAGGTACAAAACAAGTATAATTATGGCATTTAAAATCATATTATGAATGTCCACCCTTTGTGGATTTTGTTGGAAATCTATATGTATATACAACCACATATATAATAACAAAGTGTAATATATTAATTTACTGAGGGAGTCAGGGTTTTTTTTTTAGAAAGATTATTTGTTTCTATTATAATATTTGACTTGGCATGTATGAGGAAATAATTTTAAAAATATTTTTGATATTTTTCTTTAAGGTGTACTATTATATTATATGATGCATAGTTCACCTTAACCTATGCATCTGTGAATTACCTAATGTGTCCTAAAAGTATTGTGTGTGTGTTATACACCCCCTAGGTAAAGTGTGTTATTTCTATAGTTGTTACCTAAATATAACTATAGGAAAACAATGAAAGCCGTCCTGATCTCCAGGGAAAATAAGATGTCGTGACTGCTGGCACTCAAAGGGTTAAATATTTCCTCAACAGCATTATTGTCTCTCACACCAAGCACCAATTTTTATTTATAAAATATTTGATGGTACTTCAATGTCTTTCTCCTTCTTTTTAGAAGTATTCTAGTAACTTTACTTGGTGTCTGTCAATTGGAGGCAAAGTTTATTTTACAAACATTAAAACATACATTGTGCAGGACTTAGTTTTAGACTCTTGTGGGCTGCTCTTACACAGCTTTGGAAAATAGGACCCACTTGGTAAGGGAAAATATTACCGGATATAATCTCATATTTCCTCATGGTATGTTATAGTCAGTCCGAGGCAAGGAAAGGGCAAATGATTTGACCTGTATGTGACTTAATACCATTTACTTTCCTTAAATAAAAATGCAAATGAAGATGCTTTTCGTTCGTCAGGGAGAGTGGTGTGATGTGAGCATGATGATGGAGGACTATGGGAGTAACCGGGATTTCCCCTGCATGATTTTTTCCCAGCCCACACAGTCTCCTGATAAACATCCGATGAAAGGAAAAAGACAACACAGAACAGAGTCTTTTGTGTTTGAAGGGCTGCATTGGGCATCGAGTGTTTCTTTCCCTGCTGTGATATTATATCCTGTTGTGCAACCCCTTGAGGCTATAGGCTATTAAGAAAAGATGACACATCCGTATTTAGTTCTATTTATAGCACTAATAGAGAAACTCTTGTGGTGTTTGTTCTTTTTATCTGTAGCATTTTTAAATCTGTCTAGTTTGACTATTTCAATGACTTTCTGCCACCCCCCAAGGAAATCCCAAGCATTTATTTTACCCCATTCCTTTCGATGGCCCCAGGACAGAAAATGTTTTAGGCAAGTTACATTCACTGTGATTTATCACTGACCTGAAAGTGAACTTCTTTTTTTAATGCACCATCATAACACTGAAACAGTTTTTGGCAGTAAGAGTAACATTTTTAAATACATCGATATCAAATGTTTATTTTACTTTTAGCTAGTTTAGCATGGCTATTGAAGTTGATTTTTGTTCTCTTTCCATACATGCACATCCAGGGCCCCTCTGGCGTAGAAAGTGAATGGGTTATTGGTTATGTTAAGCAAGTGAATGTAAAATCATTCATGTGTTGTGTTCACCCTTCTATATTGACTAAGCTATTTTAAAGACATTTTTCTTTTTTCTTTCCACTTTAATCCAGCTGGGTCTCAATATCTTATCAAAATATACCTTTTTCATTTCTGCACATCACGAAACAAGTTATAAAGATGCAAAGGAGATACAAAATGTAGTACCAGTCTAGACAAAAAACTTCCTAAGACAAAGTCACCCTAAAGGGTTTTGTAAGAATTAGTCATCACTCCAATGCTTTAAGACAGCTCATTTATCAGTATTTCCACCAGACCATGCATCACGCAATCATCTATTCTTACAGAGATATAAAATCCTGTAAATTAGGAGGCATGCGGCGCCCCCATAAGGTCTTGTATAAGTTTAAGAAAATTATACCAAGGGACTAGAATTTAACCACACTGGAAATAAAAATAAGTTTTAACACTTTGAGTGCCGGAGTTCAGGACATAAATTTTGCTATGGGAGGCCAGGCCCATGTGTATGTATATATATATATACACTCACTGGCCACTTTATTAGGTACACCTTGCTAGTACCGGGTTGGACCTTCTTTTGCCTTCAGAACTGCCTTCATTCTTCGTGGCATACTTTCTACAAGGTGCTGGAAACATTCCTTAAAGATTTTGTCCATATGGACATGATGGCATCACGCAGTTGCTGCAGATTTGTCGGCTGCACATTCATGATGCAAATCTTCCACTACATCCCAAAGGTGCTCTGTTGGATTGAGATCAGGTGACTGTGGAGGCCATTGGAGTACTGTGAGCTTATTGTCATTTTCAAGAAACCAGTTTGAGATGATGCGAGCTTTGTGACATGGTGAATTATCCTGCTGGAAGTAGCCATCAGATGATGGGTACACTGTGGTCATAAAGGGATGGACATGGTCAGCAACAATACTCAGGCAGGCTGTCACGTTTAAACGATGCTCAATTGGTAATAAGGGGCCTAAAGTGTGCCAAGAAAATGTCCCCCACACCATCGAGACTCGTCAGATCAGGCAACGTTCTTCTTGTCTTCAATTGTTCAATTTTGGGGAGCCTGTGCAAATTGTAGCCTCAGTTTCCTGTTCTTAACTGACAGAAGTGGCCCCTGGTGTGGTCTTCTGCTGCTGTAGCCCATCTGCTTCTTTGCCCCCTATCCTATCTACTAAGGGGTTGTTTAGACACATTTCAGAGCCATTGTGCGTTCGCATTGGGTGTCCCCAATCAGGTACTCTTTAAAATCAAGGCGGCCCCAATTTCCATATTAATTTAAATCACCAGTGATCAATGTGTATACAAAATAAATAAATCAATGAAAGCAGCCACCGCCATCCTCTGCATTTCACTGGGCAAACTGACCAACTTTTTTGTGAAGTCCCTGAGAAAGTTACCGATGGGATAGAGATTTGAAGTAAGTTTAAACCCCTTAGGGAGAATCCTTGTCCCTGCCCACTGGGTAGAGGGAATGGAGTTATTTACATATACACTGCTCAAAATAATAAAGGGAACACTAAGATTACACATCCTAGATCTGAATGAATGAACTAATCGTATGACATACTTCCGTCTTTACATAGTTGAATGTGCTGACAACAAAATCACACAAAAATCCTCAATGGAAATCAAATTTATCAACCCATGGAGGTCTGGATATGGAGTCACACTCAAAATCAAAATGGAAAACCACACTACAGGTTGACTTAAAACAAGTCACAATGAGGGTCAGTAGTGTGTGTGGCCTTCACGTGCCCGTATGACCTCCCTACAACGCCTGGGCATGCTCCTGATGAGGTTGCAGATGGTCTCCTGAGGGATGTCCTCCCAGACCTGGGCTAAAGCATCCGCCAACTCCTGGACAGTCTGTGGTGCAACGTGGCGTTGGTGGATGGAGCGAAACATGATGTCCCAGATGTGCTCAATCGGATTCAGGTCTGGGAACGGGCGGGCCAGTCCATAGCATCAATGCCTTTCTCTTGCAGGAACTGCTGACACACCCCAGCCACATGAGGTCTAGCATTGTCTTGCATTAGGAGGAACCCAGGGCCAACCGCACCAGCATATGGTCTCACAAGGGGTCTGAGGATCTCATCTCGGTACCTAATGGCAGTCAGGCTACCTCTGGCAAGCACATGGAGGGCTGTGCGGCCCCCCAAAGAAATGCCACCCCACACCATTACTGACCCACCGCCAAACCGGTCAAGCTGGAGGATGTTGTAGGCAGCAGAACGTTCTCCACGGCGTCTCCAGACTCTGTCACGTCTGTCACACGTGCTCAGTGTGAACCTGCTTTCATCTGTGAAGAGCACGGCGCCAGTGGCGAATATGCCAATCCTGGTGTTCTCTGGCAAATGCCAAACGTCCTGCACGGTGTTGGGCTGTAAGCACAACCCCCCCTGCGGACGTCAGGCCCTCATACCACCCTCATGGAGTCTGTTTCTGACCGTTTGAGTGGACACATGCACATTTGTGGCCTGCTGGAGGTCATTTTGCAGGGCACTGGCAGTGCTCCTCCTTGCACAAAGGCGGAGGTAGCGGTCCTGCTGCTGGGTTGTTGCCCTCCTACGGCCTCCTCCACGTCTCCTGATGTACTGGCCTGTCTCCTGGTAGCGCCTCCATGCTCTGGACACTACGCTGACAGACACAGCAAACCTTCTTGCCAAAGCTCGCATTGATGTGTCATCCTGGATGAGCTGCACTACCTGAGCCACTTGTGTGGGTTGTAGACTCCGTCTCATGCTACCACTAGAGTGAAAGCACCGCCAGCATTCAAAAGTGACCAAAACATCAGCCAGGAAGCATAGGAACTGAGAAGTGGTCTGTGGCCACCACCTGCAGAACCACTCCTTTATTGGGGGTGTCTTGCTAATTGCCTATAATTTCCACCTGTTGTCTGTTCCATTTGCACAACAGCATGTGAAATTGATTGTCCATCAGTGTTGCTTCCTGAGTGGACAGTGTGATTTCACAGAAGTGTGATTGACTTCGAGTTACATTGTGTTGTTTAAGTGTTCCCTTTATTATTTTGAGCAGTATATATATATATATATATATATATATATATATATATATATATATATATATATATATATATTAAAATGCCTATGAAAAAGGACAGAGAAAACCTGTGAGAAAAAAACACCTTTTCAGGGAACCTCAAGCGATGATTAGTGCCAGTCAGTGCTGCAAAATTCTCAGACCATGAAATAAGTGTTTTGAGCTGCAGGCTGGCTTGAAGGTAAGCAATTTTTGTTACACATTTTAAAGAATGCATATTAAAATGATCACAAAATATTTTAACGTACATTATCTTTGGTGAGGCTGCCTGGGACATTAAACTGTCCCTTTAATCAATGTTGCTTGATGCTAGCAGATTGAAAAGAGGTTTCTACTTGCGTGGGAGCATGTATAATATACTCTTGTTCACTAGCGCTCTCCAGTCTTTAGAAGCTGCATTGCATCCTCTAATGTCTTGAATGGGCCCCATTTGTAGCTAAGGGGCAAGGCTTAACCTGGACTTTTAATGCCACTGTGATCTACAGCTGTTTATGTAACCGAGTAAAACATTTAGACGAAAAGTAATGTGCTTTGTTTACACAATTTAACCCGTAAACATAAACATTGTTTGTGGTGTCTATACACATAATTGTGTGTCTTTTAGGGCTGTATAACACTGTGATTCTGTTATACACTGCAAACAGAAAAAGAGGGACATCAGGGGAAGAAAGAGAGACACAGGGATTTTGGTCCTAAAGGGAGATGCCCCCTAAAAAGGGACACTTGGGAAGTATCTTCACTTATCCAGACTGATGCACATTATTTAGAGTGTTCTCTAAATGTGCTGTGCTAGAGAAAAAGAGAATTATGAGAGGGTGGTAAATGGGACAACCGCCCAACAGAAACGGTAGGGGCCAATATAATGAGGGAATTTAAAAATGCTCAGGGTAGACATATGGCTATGCAGAATCTAAAATTGATTAAACTGATTACGTTTTTTTTACATCATGAAAAACCGGCAGACTAAATGGACCAAATGCTCCTTATTTGCCCTCAAATTCTGCTTTTACAAAGCAATTTTCCGTTTCTGCTCAATATAGTCAGCCCATCTAGGTTTATCTGAAGTTATGTTGGTGTTGTGCTTGCATTTGTTACCATATGTTTTCATTTTGATCATTTTCTAGGAAACAATAAAGAAATGTAAATGAACAAGCGTACAACGTATTCATCTAACAATGTGTTTATTCCCTTCAAGCAGGCTGAACATACACAAGACAAGAAGTGGCAAATATTTATGATTTTTGTTTTTGCCCTGCACCCTCTCTTTTTCTTGTGCGCCACAAACTTCCTGTAGTATGCAGCCTGAGAGTGGTTTGTACCACTTATTTGGAACCTCAAAGTGAAACTGATTTATCGTGAAAGACATTAAGTCTAGTTTTTAAAGCAACACCTAATATTTTCCAGTAAAAAACTAAAGACAGTAATGTGTTGTCCTAGATGATGTTATTTCTGGAGTAATGTGCACATTAAATATTTATTATTTCTGGGTATACAAAATCGTATTATTCAGGTTCATATATTGGAGACTTTTATTTTGTATAATTGATTTTGGAGCATCATATATTTGGTGTGGCCACACCTCACCTCCACATTAAACCACACTACCAATGAAGGTTTTTCCATTTCGAGTAGTTGAAGTTGTAGGTATGATTTCATCCCATCATCTCACTGCACAAGGGAATAGTGGGTTGGTACAGATGGACTTGGGCAAAGTATTTACTCTTAACATTATAGTACCCTAGAAACTCTGCTTCAATTATGGTATAAATAATCATAGTGAGGTATGGATTACCCCTATAGCCACTCATTGGTTGAGAGAAGCATAGACCCAATGACGGTGCACCATTTATATATTGAGGTTCCTGGGGATCCCATTGTTATTGCTGTATTAGCATCAAATATTTTATGAACCTAGTAGTGATTTGGTAATGTAAGGTAATGTATTTGTTGTTGTTGTGGGGCTAGCCCAGCAGGTGATCTTACCTTCTACCGGTGCTGCTGATTGGGTGTCTTGTGGGTATAGTTGAAATGCGTGAATTGGAAAATGATTTCAACTATAATACAGATCATTAGCATTTACCTGTATTAATAAAGGGAAATTGCATATGTGTTACAGTCTTTAAAGCAGTAATTTGTAGGAGCTGATCGGCAGGTCTAACCATTACTGCTTGCTGGAATAGTTGCCTAAATTCTTAACATGCACATAAGACTTTTATGAGCAGTTCATAGAATGTACACAGTGGTTTGATTATTGAGTGTTTCAGTAAGTAAGTCTCCTACAGCTGATCATTTGTGGCACTAAGGAGAATCCTAACAGCAAAAATGTATTTCAATCACTTTAGTAATACAGAGAACCGTTGATGCCAGTGTTTGGTGTTGCCTTGTCTCACATCCGACTAATCGCCAAGTGCTATTATTTTTCTTTTCCTATGATCCAATCCAACCGTTTGTAACTTCCAAATGTACAAGATATTGATATTGTAAGCTTGCAAAAACAGGACCCTTTTCTCGTTTTGTACCAGTGTATATTAATGTGTGTTAAAATAATTGTTAATTTGAAATTCTTTGATAAGAAAATGTATCTGTCTTTATAGCAGCACTACAGAATATGTTGGCAATTTATAAGTAAATGTAATGTAAACGGGCAAAAGATTTGAAATCTAGATGAGGTAAAAATACAGTAAATTATCTGTCCTAAGGACAAGAAGCAGGGTCTGAGTGGTGTCTCTAGCAAACAAGTCACAAGTGCGTTTTTCATAAAGACTATTTCTGGTGCAAAGTGGAGACAATGTGTTTAACTTGGCTGCCACCTTGTTACTACTAAAATAAAGGCATGTGCACTGAGACAAGAAGCAGGCGAAGCGGTTATCTTTTACTGTTCCTGCAGGGAGAAGCAAATATTTTTAACAGCAAATCTGAGAGGGTATCTAGTAGTTACCTTGTTTCAGCCTGGGGTAGAATTGAGGTGCTCTTACCATTGATGACCAGATTACAGTCTGTTCATACCTTCCTGCTCTCAGGGAGTACACAATTTCTTTTGTACAAACAGTTTTGGATTCTTTAAAAGCAAGGACTGGTAATAACAAACATCCTGGGAAATAATCTATTAGCAGACCTAGATTTTATAATGTCATTATCATTCAACCAGCACATATTTGTGAGGTGCTAGCCCCTCATAATAAATACCCCATTATTGTCCTCCCCTTGATCACACCTCCCAAATATCATCATATCCCCCAAATATATTGATTAAAATAAATTAAAAATATAGATTAAACATATCCCCAACAAATTAAAATTCATACATCATACTGAGCATGTTTTGCAACACTAACACAAACACACTGAGCACCCTCAGCCAAGGTGATACAAACGC
Organism: Spea hammondii; assembly: GCA_029215755.1. Classification (NCBI taxonomy): domain Eukaryota; kingdom Metazoa; phylum Chordata; class Amphibia; order Anura; family Pelobatidae; genus Spea; species Spea hammondii. The sequence continues at coordinate 129,749,090 of JARDYJ010000001.1, read as the reverse complement.
ACTGACCACCTTCATCATCTCTGTTGTAAACTTGAAGTCCCATACCACTCTGAAATGTTGGAATAAGTTTCTCTTTAGAAATGTAGTTTGTCATGTTATAAAAACTATGGTTTACCTTTGACTAAACCTCTCAGCCTCAAGCAACTATGGCTGCCACTCTAAACAGAAACCAAAAACTCTTTGCTATAGTCCATGTTGAGTTATATGAAGTTATCGTATGAACTGTGTAAGTGTAATAGATCAGGAATTCATCCTGCTTCCTTTCACAGTATCTGGGAATGGTTGGGGTTTATCTGAGCTTCTAAGAAAATACCTTCTGCACTCTGCCTCACATACACCACACATACAGAAGAGTCAGCTTACCTGCCGGTCACCTGCCTCACCTCACTCTCGCACAGTGCTGCCATGCTAGTATCTGGTTATGTGACCTTGCTTTTTATGCCGGCTCAGTGGTAGCTGAATTATAAAATTGCAGGCAGCTACATAGACTTGAAGCTGAAGCACACCTAGGTCCCAGAGTGTCCATGTGCTGGGGAAATACCTGTGGACCCTCAACGGAAGCAAAAGGCAACAGGCCTACCAAGAAATTACCAGTATCCTTGTAGGCTGGTGAAGCTCTGTTTAAGTGAACCTAAAGGTTTTTTTTAATAGTTAGTGACACTTTAACACAATCAACAAATACAAATGTTGGAAATACGATCACGCATTGCTCTTCTAGCTTGGTGGTGATATGAACGCCTATTATGTGCTTCCATATCTATTTTATTTTCCATACAGTTTTCAACCTTTTGTAAAATCCGCAGAATTTTTTTATATGGACTGAGAACAAGGGTAAGGTAAACAGGATCTACATGAGTTATGGAAATATGTAGGAGAGGGAGATACGCATAAAGACAGCAGCAGGGTGCTGGTAAAGAGATTTTATTTTCCGTTTTGGCTAGATTAGGTTAAGTTATTAGTGTTTCACAGTTTTTGTATGATGGGTAGTTGGTTTTCGTTAGATTCACAACTGCATAGGGGTTTTCTGCATATGTGTGTAATTTTGAAAATATGACTGTGAAAGATGATTATATATTAGATATGACTTTTGCTAAGAATCATACTATGAATGCTTGGAAAAGGGAAAGACATGTTAACGGGGTCAAACCACATCCTGGTATGATCACTAATGAAACCCAAAATGAGAGTTTTATTATATCTGTAATTTTATCTGCTATAGGATGACTGGTGGTCTGATTTAATTGTGGAATTTTTGTGAAACAGGGTTCATGATGCTTTTTTGGCTATACATGCATTTAAAGAAAAGTATTTTTAATTTGTTAATGTGAAATTGATCTATAGTTTATCAATTGGAAGAATATCTACTTTCAGTGACTAATATAAAAGTACAGTATTTTTAAGTGTATTGCATTGATTTTGTTTAGTTATGGAATAGAAACATAGAAACATAGAAAGTGATGGCAGATAAGAACCAGTAAGCCCATCCAGTCTGCCCAACCTCTGAGTACTTTCCTTTAGTACTTGTCCTTATCCTATATCTAGCTTGGCCTTATGCTTATCCCATGCTTGCTTAAATGACTTTACTGTATTAACCTCTACCACGTCTGCTGGAAGGCTATTCCATGCGTCCACTACCCTTTCCGTAAAGTAATATTTTCTGATGTTACCATTAAACCTTTGCCCCTCTAGTTTATGGTTGTGTCCTCTTGTTGTGGTAGTATTTCTACTTTTAAATAAACTATCTTCCTTTATCTTGTTGATTCCCTTTAAGTATTTAAATGTTTCTATCATATCCCCCTGTCCCGTCTTTTTTCCAGGCTATATATGTTAAGATCCTTTAACCTGTCCTGGTAGGGTTTATCTTGTAATCCATAAACCATTTTAGTAGCCCTTCTCTGAACTTTCTCCAACATTTCTATATCCTTCTGGAGATACGGTCTCCAGTACTGTACACAATACTCCAAGTGAGGTCTCACCATTGATCTGTACAACGGCATGAGTACTTCCCTCTTTCTACTGCTAAAACCTCTCGCTATACAACCAAGCATTCTGCTAGCATTACCTGCTGCTCTACTGCATGGTCTGCCTACCTTTAAATCCTCAGAAATAATTACCCCTAAATTACCCCTCACATGTTGAGGTTAGGACAGTATCAAATATTCTATACTCTGCCCTTGGGTTTTTATGCCCCAGGTGCATTACTTTGCATTTATCTACATTAAATGCCAATTGCCACAGCTCTGACCATTTTTCCAGTTTACCCAAATCATTTGCCATTTGGCTTCTTCCTCCAGGAACATCAACCCTGTTGCAAATTTTTGTGTCGTCAGCAAATAAACATACCTTTCCATCAAGACCATCTGCAATATCACTAATAAAAATATTAAAGAGAATGGGTGCAAGTACAGATCCCTGAGGTATCCCACTGGTAACAAGACCTTGTTCTGAATATACGCCATTACTACAACCTCCTGTTGTATGTCACTCAGCCACTCCTTAATCCATTCAACAACATTGGGATCTAAACCCAGAGATTGCAGTTTTTTATAAGTCTTCTATGTGGGACAGTGTCAAAGGCCTTACTGAAATCCAGATACGCAATGTCTACTGCACCACCGCGATCAATTACTTTAGTTACCCAATCAAAAAAATCAATAAGATTTGTTTGGCCTGATCTTCCTGAGGAAAACCCAGGTTGTTTTTGATCTTGAAACCCATGTGACTTCAGATGTTCAACAATCCTTTCCTTTAACATTGTTTCCATTAATTTACCCACTATACTGATCACACTTTGCCACAATAACACAAACACAGTGACCACCCACCTTTGGAAAATTTTACACATTACACTGGATGAATGCAAGGTAGACTTATCTGAAAAACCCAGCGTAACTGTGTGCCACCATGACTGTGTTACATTAGCAACAGATCCATCCAGGTATAGATTACTGTTATTGTTATCGTGACGGGACGCCCTGTACCACGACTGGGTACTCCCGCCAAACGTTGCTTCCTCCTGCCGGGACACCAACAATTAACCCCTTCAGCTCCAGACAGAACCAGCATTATAGAGAGAAGGGGGGACATCGCTGCACCGGAGCTGCATTGGCATTGTGGCCGAAGCTTAGCTACACGGTGTGGCTATTGGCCTGAAAAAGACAATAAAGGATCATAGCAGCCCACCCCAAGCATCACACAGCACTCATCTTGAGGTGAAAAAAGGACTCTGTTTATTAGGAAACACAGGGGTATTTAAACAGTACAAGGGGTAATTTACATACAATAGACAAACAAGCCACACAAAGTTCTCCATCAGATCCTCCTTTGCACACGGCTCAGTATTTGCACTCAGGCCACCTAAGCCCAGCCTAAGACTGCTGGCTGAAACCTGCTGCGTATCAGATCCAGGTACACATACTGACCATAGAGGTCTCTGTCCTGTAAGTCCTGACCCGATGGAGAGTAACACTATGCATAAACCCACTTCCAAAATGCAGGAACCCCAAATTTGTCCGAGCTCCACAGTCTTTAGAGTCACTTGTACTTTGGGAAATGTGGCACTCCGTACCAGGGCCCATAGTCTGTAGGAAGGAGGCAGGCACGCAGTCCCCTCCAGGAGCCCATGGCACAGAGGCTTCTGTGACAGTTACCATTACAGTGGATTACCATAAAGCAAACTGTCTTTGTTAGCCCCCCTGACAAAATGGTGGGAGGCCCATGGACCAAAGCAAACATTTTTGAAAAATGCATTCTAATACCAGCCCCCATATTTTGGCCAGGTGACGCTATAATCTAGCTCTGCTTGCTCTGGAAGATTGCTCCATGATAGACAGGAAGTTGGCAACCATAGTACCACTGCACAAAAAAGGTAGTAGAGAAGACCTGGCCAACCATAGACCAGTAAGCCTTACATCAGTAGTCGGCGAATTAATGGAAACCATGCTAAAGGATAGTATTGTGAAATATCTGGAAGTAAATGGTTTGCATGATCAAAAACAGCACGGGTTTACTACAGGAAGATCTTGTCAAACTAACTTAATTTCTTTTTTTGACTGGGTAACTAAGATAATAGACCAGGGATGACCTGTTAATATAGCATATCTAGATTTTTTTCTAGATTTTTACACTGTCCCTTGTAGAAGACATAAATTACAGTCTATGGGTATGGATGCCAGAATAGTTGAATGGATAAGCCAGTGATTGAGTAAGGTGGAAGAAGGTTGTAGTTAATGGTGTATAATCAGAGGATGGGCTTGTCACTAGTGGGGTACATAAACATAATCATAACATCCTAAAGGCAGAATTTAGAATTGGTGACAAGGTATTGTCAGTAACAACACAATGTAACAAAAATGCATGTTGTAAACACAATGCTCCAAATCGATTAATTCTTTTAGTATTTTTTCAACGAACAGCAAGATGTTCTAGAACCTAATGTCTAGTCTCTGCTCTGTTACCCCTTATCAGATAGTGTCTGTTTTTTAATGGATGTCTATGTAAAAAATAAGATAGCCATTAACAAAAATATTTCCCCACTGCCTACATCACGTATATACCCTCTTGTGGCCTGCTATATCTAGTCCAACTAAAAGATCTGTGGCGTGTACTCTTATGTTATGATTGCCAGATACAATACTTTTGTATTGCCCTTATCCTGTCTGCAAATGAAGATTTATTTAACAACACTATAACAGCAAATAGGTCTAACCTATATTTCTTTAGTTGGACAGAATGATTAATGAAATGAAATCACATATCTGTTGTAGATATACATCCTAAAAGCCCATACAGTGTGTTACGTGACAATATTTGTAAATATGTTAAGAAAAACCTAGAACAGAACCATACCATAGTTGCCTTCTATATGGTCATTTGAACAATCACCTTAATACGTTGGGTATCCATAGAAGGCGTCTGAGTACCTCTGCCTGCGGTATCCCCTTCAGGATAACCAAGGTCCAGCATATTATGATTAATGTATCATAGCAAACCTTTTTACTGCTGCGTTGACCTGTTGGCATTCAGTGTGTCTGAGGGACTCTGGACATTAGGCCCAGGCAGTATGCAGACCTCAGACTTTTTCTCATGTGAATGTGGACTTGGGTATGCGCATGAAAGTATTCCTGCCTAAGCTTGATGTCTCTTTCGTTCCCAAAAGACCTGTCTGCACAGACACATACTGGCAGGGGATGAGCAGCCTTGTTGCCACTTCCAAATCGCTGGCAAAGACTTTCCTGCATTACGAGACTTTTTTTTTGCAACAGTCCCTATACCAGTAATGTGGGACTCATTTAGGGGCTGTCCCTGAATCCCAGGATGGGTGTCACATCCGTACATACACTAAGCTTATTAGAATCTTCAGCTGACCACACCGCCCTGGTGTCTTGCCAATATCTGATGTCTGTACTGCCTGTGTGCATCATCCAGGTGTTATTTCACATCATTATCTGTTTTTATATATGTTTATACATAATTGTAACATGTTTCATTTGAGTCTGGTATTACTAAGTGTTTCTACTTAATGGGAATGTGTACCTTCTATTATGTATTCGCTTTTTCCTTTTAATACCCACTCAGTCTGGATCCCCACCTACTCTGTTTCAAAAAGGTTTTGTTATTAACTCTATAGGTAATAGTTATTAACTAAAATATGAAACTGTATGATGCAATTCTCAGAGGGATATCATGCCACATACCATATTATACCATAAAATCCATTTTAATCACTGTAGAACTTCCCCAACATCCCACATTACTGGTGACTCAAACCTTTTATAGTTACAATTTCTATGTTTTCTTTTTTATTTTATATTGTTTATTTAGCTTTTCATAATATGATGAACATACACAGGGTATACCGGTCGGAATTACATTATCAACGTTACAATGTAGAGTTGTGATACGTTACACAAGAGAAAAATAAACAATACAAATTACCTATGTCATACAATAAGGCAAAGCTCAATCTATATCTCTGCGTGTCTGAATTAGTTGTAATTCATTGAGTGAAACATCATATCTTTATGAAACAGAAATAGAAATATTATTCCTGCGGCTTACAATTTCTAGATTTTAAACAAAAGAATTATGGACACTGCTCATTTTACTGAGACAAGGGGTCAGTGAGCCATAAAAATACTGTTATACCTGTAGGGACATCTATATTATGACACAAACTGTGACTTTTTTTTATTTGTTAGCCATGGTTAGATGGGCTCTCTCATTTGCATATACCTGCTGCTTTAGACACTGCCTATGAGCAGTGACATAGGGCTGCAATGCACAAGCATGGGTATTCCACTTACATACAACTGTTTTGGTTAGGTCTTAGGTGTACAGGATAAAAAATAGCTGAGACACATGGAAGTGAATCTGAGAACGATATCCAGCCAAAAACCCGTCTGCTCGGGACAAGCGCCATTATACTTGATGAGTCAGCAGGAAATGCTGGCTGCTGCCGCCAGAGGAGACCCCTTGTCTAATGACAGCCTAATCCGAAGCGTATCGGTAGAGAGTGGTCTTTACTGGTGCAAAAACAAACATTATGTCCTAATGGTCATTTAGACCATTTTCTATAGGACATAATAATACCCCCTAAGTGAATTTTCCAAATTTCTAAAAATTCAATGTCTTTCTGGGCTTAGGTGATATCTTATTCTATATTAGCTCAATAAAAAGTATTAAGGGCCTGCCATAACATAATCCAGGTTAAATGGGATCGGTGAATGGTAACCATTAGATCCACACATCTTTTCGTATTTTGGTTCCCACCCTTTACTTTTATTTTGCGAATCACCTGGCCAAAACAGCATAATTGACTCCACCTTGACACATTGAATATGTATTAAAAGAATATGTATTAAAAGTCACAATTTTGTAGGCATTGTTCCTGTGTGCTTTCATGGGCAGGAGAGATCATGAACTGCTTGGCGAGCCTCTGATCTCTACAGTAAAATCAATGGGGTCTATGCTGTTGCAGCCTCAAAGTGGCTGTACCATAAGGAGGGCAGGTTCTCCTGCCCATCCCTGCCCACTCCTGGTGCTGGCCCTGCCCACCACCAACTCTAATCCCACCCCCAGCCACACCTCCCAAGACAGGTGTCCCGATTTAGACAACTGAAGTGTTGGGGTTTTGTGTATATTTTTAAAAGCGGCAAAGAGGGCAGGAGTAGAACATACCAGCCAACCGCTTCTTATTCAAGTTGTGAGGGAAGTAGTATACTTGTGAGAGTTGGGTACTCAGTAAACTCACCTGAATGTCATATAAAATATTTATGAATTTTTGAAATGAACAATGATATTTTTTAGCACTGTTTAGGCATGATTGGGCTCCTCTCAGCTGTTATGCTTTTCCGTTCAGGGGCATGGAGAAACGGGCGGTTTCTGTGTTCTTTTGCTATTTTTGGCTGTAAAGTGCAAGGTTGGCATTCTGAACTGTGCAATTGCAGCAATAACGAAAATGTTGTGTGTGCGTAACATTCTTTACTATATCAAGTGTCGGGAAATCTCTGTATTCTGTAATTTGGGATTTTTTTTAGTCTCCCTTGTTTTGAAATATTTACTCATATTCTCTCCTTTTCCTAAGACGTCAGGCTTACATGTAAATAGACATTCAAGTTTATACAGCCATTTCAGGAGTATTAATCCATCAGGTAATACTAACATTATACAACTGCTTTAGCCAGAGCCATACTAAAGAAAAGCCCATGTCACTATCTGAATATGTTTTTATAAATATATTTTATAAATATATTTGAAGCTCCCATTCATAAACCATACAATTTAGTGTGATGCAGTAAATAACCCTGCCGCACTGTTAAATAAATTGACTCTGTGGTATAAAAAGTACATTGGGGTCGTTTATGTCGCAGGTGCAAAAACATACCACGCTACAATTGCCAAATGTAAATGAAAAGGGGCATAAATTATTATTATTATATATTGTGTATATATAGCGCCATCAAATTCCGTAGCGCTGTACAATGGGTGGACAGGACATAACAAGAAGTATGTCACATAACAAATTGACTAACAGAGAAAACAGATGAGGAGGGCCCTGCTCAAACAAGCTTACAATCGAAATCCATATAACATTGGGCTTCTCATGTATTAATATTTGTCATGGTTTTGTCATCTGGATCCTAACCCTGCAGCCTGCCCGGAACTGCATGTCCCGGGCGCCGGGCGATATGAATAGCGCATTCCTGTGCTAAACCCCAAATATATGCCACACCCCCACTTTAAAGACTTAAAGTGAAGGAAAAAAGTGCGGCCTATATTCAGGCAAATACGGTATATATATATATATATATATGGGGGGGGGTTTGCATCCTAATTCATGGATCCAATGATGGCTCTATAGAGTTTTCTAGCTTTTTCCTATGTATTTGGCACTATTCTCATTTTATGCTCTTGGTGCTAACACAATAGAGAACCTTTTTGGCATCTCCATCCAGCCCAGCTATATAAAAAATATATTTATTAAATTAATGTAAGCTAATGTTTCATCCTCCCCCAGATGCACATTGTATGCTTCACTCACACAATATTTATTAAGTACTCACCACAGGAAAGGTGTGCTTTTTAAGCATCGGTCTACAGGGACTAGACATTTTGCCTAAGCTGAGCTTTTAATGAATAAAAAAATCTTCATTTTGCAGTGATACCAGCAAGTGAAGGGCAAAGTGCTGTAATGTAGAACTAGTAAAGGGGCGCTGAACAGAAAAGATTTATTGGCGACCATGCCCTGTCCTGTGAAGGTTTTGCCCATTTTGTCAGTTTAAATCATCAAAAAATGTTGGCAATATGCAGTATAAAGGGACATACATTTTTGGAACATTCAATCCGTTATCCCATTTATTATTTCAAATCCTTCCTTGTTTTATTTACAGTTCTATAATGTGCTTCAGTTAAGCTATAATGCAGATTTCTCTTGTCATGGTTTTACAAGTTACAATTATGACGATGCTTTGTTGTGTTGGTTTACCTGGTTTACTATTATAAAAAGCTAAGGGAAATGGTGTTAAAAGTAAACATTAAAGGAGGCTAGCAGTTAAAAATACTTAGGTGAAATAAATGCCTAATATTTGTGTGTAAAGCTTAGTTTGACTTTATTGTCAGATTTCTGCATGAAGAAATTTCAAAAAGCAGTTGGCTTGCACAATATTAATATTCTACAGCTTTTTTTTAGTTAAGATGCAAAGTTATTACAATAATTATATTTTAAATGTTAAAGAAAAATACTTTATAATAAGTATTGTTCTTTAACATTTACAGAACAATACTTTATAATAAGTGTTATTGGCAATATTCACAATATTGGGGAGCAAAGAGTTGCTACAAATTAACAGTGCTAGAAGTATAAATTTTGTTTTCTAAAGAATGGAAAGTCTTCTTGACTTCAGTCACCCAAGAAGTGTCTCTGTACTACTTACTACATGCCTACAATCTGTACTTTCATTTCTCAACCTAATAATAAACCTTAAAACCACAAAGACACAGATTTGTGAGAAAGCGTTGTGGTTTGCCTCTTAGTTTCATGTGTTACCTCTTGAGCTTGTTGGCACAGTAGTCAGCATCTCTCCTCTTTTACTGAACATAAATCTATACAAATAGAAGAGTGAGTATAATCCCTAGATAACATAAGTGACCAAAGCATTCTGATCCTGTTATTGTCTGGCAATTTAAATTGTTCAGTATGCCAGGTGCTCTCTAGCAGAGGGCATAAGTTAAATAGAGACTTTCTACTTTGGTTCTCTGTCCTGAACGGAGACAGAGCTTGGTACCTGAAGTCTGTGTGGCCTTTGATAAGTATATAGATTTTCCTCTATGATATAAATGGATTTCTACTTGGATAAACACTGGCTGAAGATCATTATGATTACACTTTGCGACAATGTAAAAGAGGGCTTGTATGTTAGAAGGATATTGGCAAGAGCAGTATTTTCCTGTGACTAAGGGTTTAATGGGTCCAATTAACACAGCTGCTCCGGTTAACATTAATTCTTGGCTGTTGTTGGCAAGGCTGAAGTAAAGAGCTTTTCTCGCTCATTGTGCAACATCAGCCTTGGTGGAGCGGACAGAACTGGTAAGAGTGCCAGATTTATTAAACGCTCTTGTGTTTATGTTAGCTTAACTGGCCAGTCCATCACAAGCTAAGGACAAAGCAAATGTGTAGTCAGTCTTCTAAACAGGAGTAGTTTTTTTGGTTTGTTTATTTTTGTTTTTAAATCCCAAAGCTCAGTCACTGCTTAATGATGCAACATTTTGTGGCTACAATTGTTTAAATACAAGTAATAAACCTCATTGTGTCTCAGAACTATGGTCCTAGAGGTATGCTGACAAGTGCCATACTGCAACTTTTAGAACTTCCCTTATAAATGCCTGGTAATTTGTTTATGCAGAAGAACAACAACAGCCCAACAACAGACACCACGACCATACCTTGTAGGTAGCAAGATGAGCAACTGCCAGATGCGTGGTATGGTCAGAGGTGCACCAAGCTTGGCCTATTCTAAATGAATAATACTGATTATCCTGCTATTGGTCCTTACAGCTCATACTCATGATGTCTGTGCTCATGTCATAACACTCAACTTCTCTCAAATCACAACAAACAGGCTGTCCTCGTTATTAATTGTTTTATGTAGCACCATCATATTCTGCAACTTTGTACAATGGGAGCAATAGTAAGGGTGAAAAGTTTGTATCAAGATTTTGATACTCACAAACCTTACAGTTACCCTACAGAGAAATTTCAGATGGGTTCCTGATATTTTTTAGACTAAAATCATTTCTTACTTTCCCATTATCTTCTTGCTTGTGTTTTTCATGTTGCTTGCTCCAGGCACCATGATCCTAGTTATACTCTGTAAGTCATCCAAACCTTTTTTTCCTGGAGTAAAATATTAGCAATACTTCATAGTTGTAGACAGCTGTAAGACTGATGTGGGAATCATGGGTGTGCTTTCGGAGGGGAGGGGAGCACCTCATAGTCTTCCTTTGGTTGCCGCATATTGCTGTGCAAGTGTGACTGCCTTCTGCCAAGCGTCTTTATTATAATGGATTAAATTTGTTGTTATGCAATCTTCTGGACCAGGCCCACAAATCTTTAAATACACCCTTTGAGCCATGTCTTCAACTATCACAATCTCCTAAACTGATTGGAAGTGCGAGAGAGGCATCCCTACAGCTAAAAGAGCAACCTGAAGGTACATAATCTCTTTAGGTGTCATATCAGGCAAGTCTAAGATCTTGATAGGGACCTGGATGCAAGGTCACTCAGCCAGTGAGGAGGTAAGTGGCCCTGACACTACATTTCCTATGTGCCCATATATTTTAACACATGATTCTTATAAAAGGTATCTATTACGTTTACTCAATTACATGAGATTAAGTGCAGTCATTGTCTAGGTTGAGTAACTAAATCTGAGTGACTGCAACATAGTGCTATAGTTGTAGGACATTTCTAATAGTTAATGGTAGTTTTTGCTACATATGTACCATATATCTCTTATGACAGCAAATGTACTAAGATTATCTCCCATCCTTCCAAAACATTCTCCCTCTATGCTTTAAAGGTTTTTAGTGCAACAATGTTATATATATTCTTAATTAAACTTCCCCATACCTGAACAGCCATAGTCTGTAACTGGAGAATCAGAGAAAGGGTGGTAGATTAATCAAACAGCCTCCCATCAGAAATGGTAGAGGATAATAGAGTGAGGGAATTGAAACATGAATGGTATAGGCATAAAGCTATCCTGAATCTAAGGACTGATTAAGGTCTGAATCTCTATATCAGGAAAAGTGAACAGACTAGATAAGCTGAATGGTCCCTGTCTGCTGTCAAATTATATTTTTTTAACGGGTAAAATAAATGTGGGTTGGGTGTCATATGGTTCTCACTGTGTGATGTCTGGAGAATAGTATCTATATTATGAAGTTATGTTTCTATCCATTTTTAATAATAAGCTAAAATACAACCTACAGTAATGTTGAAGGATTATTGGGGAGCTTGTTGTGACGTTTGTATGTATTAATTTGTGATAAATATGATGGAATGAGTTTAGATATACAAGTCCTTAGTCGCGAGTGTCATGAAAGTGAATGTCCTTGAAGCGGGGTATGCCTGTATTGGGACACCTGATCATTGCACCAACAGGAAATTCTATGACACCACATTCTAAATACATAGACATTAAAATGTAGTTGGTCCCCCCTTTGCAGCTATAACAGCTTCTGCTTTTTTGGGGAAGGCTTTCCACAAGATTTTGGAGAGTTACTGTGAAAGTTTTAGCCCAATCATCCAGTAGAACATTTGTAAAGTCAGGCACTGATGTAAGACAAGAAGGCCTGACTTGCATTGGCCATTCTAGTTCATCCCAAAAGTGTTTGATGGAGTTAAGGTCAGGGCTCTGTGGGGGTCAGTCAAGTTCTTCCACACCTAACTCATCCAACCATGTGTTTATGGACCTTGCTTTGTGCACTGGGGCACAGTCATGGTGGAATAGAAAAGGTCCTTCTCCAAACTGTTCCCGCAAAGTTGAAAGCATAGCATTGTCCAAAATGTCTTGGTATACTGAAGGGGACTTTGTGGGAAAAGTATGGGAAGAAAGACATGCCAGGGGGGATATGAGAGAATACCTAAAGGGAATCACAATGAAGGAGGAGAGTATATTTAAAAGAAGACTAACTACCACAACAAGAGCACATAGTCTTAAATTACAGGGGCGAAGGTTTAAAAGTAATATTAGCAAATATTACTTTACCGAGAGGGTGGGTGATGCATAGCATACCCTTCCAGCAGAGGTAGTAGACATTATTAGAGTGAAGGACTTTTAGCATGCATTGGACAGGGCTATCCTAGATTTAAGATAAGGCCAGGGACTAATGAAAGCATTCAGAAATTGAGCAGACTAGATGGGCTGAATGGTTCTTATCTGCCAGAACATCCTATGTTTCTATGTTCCTTAGTATTTCCTACAGTTGTTTTAATTATACATTTATTAGTGGTGTAGGAGTCCATTTCAAGTTTCCAATGGTCTTCTTGTGGCAGTTGATGTCCTCTCATCATAACACAGCACAGCCAGGATGGATGGCTTGTTGATATTAGGAGTCCTAATACTACTAAATGGTATAATTGTGGGCATGGCGCTCCCCTCCCATGGTGGTACAGCAGTGCAAACATTCATAGGAGAACATCAGTGTGTAAGCTCTTCTTACGTTTTGTATTATTTTAGGAATAAATGGTGCAGCAATTTATAACCTTAAATTAGTTACGTGTATGGCCTTCTTAATGTACAGTTTAACCAAATTAAAGACGTTAACACATTAAACACATTTTTATATTACAGTAACAGAATATTCTCATAAAAATATAACATTTAATGTATAACTAATGTACTATTTTGCATGTCAGCTTCTTAGCTATTAAATGTGGTACGGAATAATAATTATTATGCATTGCAAACACCATTTCCAACACAATAATTTGTGAAGAACCCTCCCAGTCCCAATTGAAACATCTGTTTCAATTTGTCATGCAGAAATATCATAACACAGAAAAAAAAATCCTCTGTGCTGAAGAATTAAACCCTTATTAATAAAATGATGTTACCACAAAGGTATTGTCATCCATCACAACAAAACAATATCATTACTTGTAGTTTGATGTGGTTGCTTCAGTTATATGAAATTAACATAGTACCATAGCATTACAGCAGTTTATGAAGATTAAACAAGGACACTATTATCTTTGTACACGCTGAAGATATCATCAATGAAAAAAGCTCACTTTGATCTCTCCCACCGCAGAGATTGAGAATCCTTTTATGTCTGGATCTTTATGTATGGAGATTTTCAGGGGTTCTAACGCAATATCAATCTTAAAGGGTCACTAAATCGTGCACATTTCTGTAAATAGAAAGATAGGATTAGACAGCAGATAAGAACCATTCAACCCATCCAGTCTGCCTATTGTTCCTCCATGTAAATTATTATTATCAGTCCTCAGTCTGGTCCTATAGTGAGGATAGCTTTATGTCTATCCCATGCATGCTTAAATTCCCACCAGTTTTACTTTGTAAGGCCTTGTATCCTGGAGTGTGCCAGGGGCACTTACCCACAACAGGAGTCATTGAAGGCCGCAGCAAAGTCCAGCAACCATGAGGTAGGCTGCATCCCCAGTCTAAACTTCTGGATGATGCGCATTCGCTTACATCTCTATGGTGTGTGTGTCCAGAGAGAGCAAGCTCCTGCCCAGGACACCATGGAAGAAGAAAAGGGGAGAAACCTCAGTAAGTTGTTCCCTTAAAGGCACACTGACCTTAAATTACCCAGAGGTGCACAAGGGAAGGGATCTAATCTGCAGCCCTATAAATGACCCACAAACACTCAGGTCAGTGCTTGTTTGTTTCTAAACTGTGGTGTCTGCATCCTGTTTTCTATTGTTAATTACTGGCTATTGACCCAGGCTTGCTAACTGGGTTACGCTATCTGCCTTTAGCCCATTTTGTGAAATACTGGCTATTGACTCCAGCTTGCTTACTGGACTACTCTACCTGCCCCTGGACCCTCTTGTGACTAACTGGCTACTGACCTCTGCTTAGAGGACTACCCTCCTCATCTCACCATTTATCTACTACTCTCTCAGTAAAGTAGAAGTTCCTTACATTACATCTAAGCCTCTGACCCTCTAGTTTTAACCTATGACCTCTTGTTCTAACATTTCTCTTCCTTTCCAATGAACTTGCCTCCTGTACTTTTGTTAAATCCCTTTAAGTATTTAAATGTTTTTAGCACATCCCCTCTCGCTCTTCTTTCCTCCAATTCCTCCAAGCTATACATATTAAGATCCCTTAGCCTTTCCTACTAATTTTTAACCTGGGAACCACTTTCCATTTTTGTAGCCCTCCTCTGAACTGTGTGTCAATATCCTTCTGGAGATGGGGTCTCTGTACCGTCTACTGAAAAAAGGGTCCTTTCCCTAAGATTGTCACCTAGTCACTTGAAATCTTTTTTTAAGGACCTCCCACCTGCCATTGACTTTGTCATTAGTGTCAATGTGGACAAAGCCTGCTGGATCATCACCAGCTCCCCCCAACAAACTATTTACTCGGCCCACAACATGTTCAACCAAGCACCCGAGGGATAGCAATCTGTCCAGCGTTCAGATCTTCCTTCCTAATAATCCCCTACTTTGTACTATAGAGGCTGCTCGCCTGGCTGCTAGGTAGATCAGCCTAGTCTAGTAATGCCAAATCTGAACTGATCTCCCCAGCATCCTAGCACAAACTGGCAAGCATGTTGGGTTGAACAAGTCCAGAGCTAGCTTTCCTTAACATATTACCCTTACTTCCCCTTTTGCATGGTATCCCTTGTTTTGCAAAACAATTTAGGTGAACGTGCAAGTGCATAATTTATACATTCCCCTGCATCTTGGCAATTACAGTATTTGCTTGATTATAAGTCAACCTCCCAAACTTTGGAGTTTTGTGAAAAAAAAAGGCCTGAATATGAGACGACACTATTGGGAAGAAAAATAAAACCATTGGTTTTGCTAATATAAATAATAAAACATTGAACTGTGTTTAGCACCCCTATGCCCATTTTTCTCCGTTTTCAGCATTTTGGCTACAGATCTTTCTCAGGATGTTAAAATATGTTACTTTCCAAGGAAACTATACTAAAGTGTTTTTCATTCATTTTTTTAAATAAGAACAACTATTTTATCTGCTCTGTGTTCCTTCCCATGAAGCGCCCCCCACCACTTTGAATCTGGCACTATAATACAGTAAATACACACTGCCTCTAGTACTATACATATACACACCTACTTACTGACTCTTGACACCACAGTATACACACACATACTTACTCCAGCACCATACATAAATACACACTGACACTGACTCTGACACACACTCTCCTTCCTCCTCCTCTCACCCCATGGAGACCTGTGCACTGTAGCTTATTTTATACTTTTGTGAATCCAGACTAGGGGTAATAAAGGGCTTTCTTTTGAGACCATTTTACAGAGACTTAACCCTTTGTTTATTGTTTAAAGGCCATAAATGATGTGAAAATGGAAAAAAACTATTTTTTTTCAAGGACACATTATCTCTCCCTCCTTTCTTTCTCTGATAATAGATTGAACTGTGTCCGTAGGGATGATTTTAGTGCATGTGATCACTGTGATTGAATTTCACAGTAATCACATTTAAAAAATAATGATGGATATTGGTCTTAAGGCAATCAGGATCAACCTTATCAACCCAAACAAATTTGGGCAGTGGAGAGCTGTGGATTGTGACAAGTTTAGGCATGTCTAATACTCTATACAATTGCTGGGGCAGCAGTCCTCTCAGGCTTCCTCAATCTAGAGCCTTAATTAATACCCCAAGAATACCCCTCACCAAATATGCATCAAGTTTGGGGTGCGATTGACGGGTCAATGGTGGGTGGCTTGTGGTCATTTTTTCTTGAATAGCCTCCAGCCTCACCAATTAGTCAGCAGTGCTATGGATCTGAATAAAAGACTGCCTTCATTATAAGAGGTAGTTTTCTCAGATGATGAAACATTCTTGCAAGTTTCTTGGAAGGTTCACCAAGGCTCAGGATTTGTCTTGCAGCTTTAAATGGAAAAGGAGGAAAACTCCCAAACAATTATTTAAATAGCCAACAACCTGAGAATCCTCCTTTTTTATTCTCAAATCTTTACTCTCCTCAGCACAAAAGCAAACACAGTGTATCAGAGAGTTACAGCAGTGAAGTTGGATAGAAGTCCTTCTCGACATTTAACTCCTCGCTTACCAGTTTTGCACTTGAAAGCTTTGCACTTGTCAAGTTTTCCAAAGCTCAGGATTTGCCTTGCAGCTTTGTTTAGATAGAAAAGAAGAAAAACTCCCACATTGCTAGTATGCGTCTGATAAACAAAAACATTTTGAAATGTGGTTTAAAACATGTTATGTTCTTTGCCATTTTGTTTGTTGCCTCCCCCACTTACCTTATGCTGAAGGACAAATAGAATTTGATGAATTTTTTTAATCCAGCTGAAATATCTATGTAAGTGTGAGTTTTGCCCTGCTTGCAGTTAGATCATTTATAACAGTGGGTACCATCATGGATAAATGTACAGGGAGAGTCCATCCAGGTGATTTATTATTTGACAAGTTCAGTTGAAGTTCACTGGTTATTTGAGATATCTTTTGTTTTACCTAATTGTATAATAGAAGTTAATTGCAAGGTATTACCTCCACACCTGCCTACCTCACTTGGAAAACCCCACTTGATTATTATGCAACAAAGTTGGTAAAAACCCCTTTTGTTAATATATTTGTATTTATTTGTCAAGTCTGAATTTTAAAACGATATTGGGAGGCAGCTAACACAGTCCTCGGATGGTTTAGGGGTGGTAGTGATACAGTGAGGGGTGATTTCAAGTTAAATAGTTTGGGCTAAAGTATAGAGGTTTATAAAAAACTATTGTAGGTAGCTGTCATGAAAATGATGGACACCCACTTCTCTATATCCCTCACTCAGCTTCCTCTCCCTCTTTCTTTATTCTTCGCCCCTCTCTATATTTTTCTTTCTTATCCCTAATCTCTCTTTCTTCTCTCTCTCATTTTCTCTGTTTTAAGATTCTTTATCCATCTGCACACAACACTATCTGCAGATACTTTGGCCTTTTATCATTCTAAAATTAAGGGATAGATACACTGTATAGATGATATATACATGTCCTGGGACTTAAACAGTTCAATAAATGCGCTCAACTGCTTAACAATAATGAGATCAAATTGATCCGCATGATTTGGTATTTCTGGATATAACTATTAGGAAGGATAACTGTGGAGCACTTCCATTTGCAATCACTAAAGTTGAATATACCTTTTGGTCAATATCTTAATTCTAAATGCAATTACTCCAACCCTGAGGACTTTGAGATCAAAGCTAAATTGCTTTTGTGTCTTCCAGAAATTGGTTAAAAAAGACCTGCCAAACATTCGCAAAACTGATTTTTACAGATGGTATAATACTTACCAATAGACAAATTTCAAGTAATTGTCATTTCATGAGTAGCAAGACTACAGTATCCTTATTAAAAAATATATCTCTTTTTGGTTTCAACTTCAGCATGGTGTGATATGAGTTTTTCTGGAGCTTACGTTTAGGATCTTATTTCTGGCACATGTATCTCATTGTTCCTATTTAAAAGTAAGTACATATGTTTACTAGCAAGGAAACAAGCTGCACACATATATTTTAATTCAGTTGTGATCACCCTGCAGATACATTTTGTTCCTTGCTAACAGAATCTGATAAACTGACTTTGGAAACTAGATTGAGATGCAGGCTACAGTTGTATGACGCAGGCTCTTCAGTAAACCAATTTCTTTAATAAAGCCTTCCCCACAGACCAATTACACTAATTGTGTTGATGTTACTTTCGGTATTTCCAGGAATGCTAAGTCTCATTTCACCACCAGTTGGAAAAAAGAAAACTTCCAAGTTGTTTTCTTTTCATTTTCTATGGATATCATGGATACATTATTGTGTACACAACTCCACCATGGAATATCAATTCATTACTACTCAAAAGAATAAAAAAATATTATTTTAATCAGACTTTTCATGTTTTATATTATTTTCATAGAATTTCCTGCTTACCATTAGCAGAAAATGATGCCATTATGTGAGAAACGTAAGGAACAATATATATATATATATATATGCTCAAAAGTAACTAACCAAACCTAGAAACAAGGCTGAAAACAGCAAAAAAGCCTGGTGATAAATGGTGCCAAGTCCAAACGTACCAACCCCAACGTACGTTTCGCTGCAATGAGCTTCGTCAGGGGGCCCTGGTTATTGGTTATTTACTTTTGAGCACTGATGATGTAACATTGCTGTATGTTATTTCATTTGTTCCTTTTTGCTTTATTGCTGTGGTCATCTTTGTGTTTCTTATTTGTGCCTTTATATACATACGTATTTCCATCCTAGTTCCTGTAGTCCTGTGCCCTTGTTCATAGGTACCTTCCTATATGTGTCTTGGTGCCGAGATGCTTTTTTATTATATATATATATTTTTTTATATGTATTTAAATCATATTGTCTAATAAAGATTTACTTTGTATATACCTTTTTTTCCTTACGTGCTCTCCTTACATTAGGTTTTGGTGTTTTTATATGTACAGTGCACGTATGTCTACCATTTTTGGTAGTTTGTTCATTTTTGGTGATTAATATAACAGTTTCCAAGCAAGGGTCTTACCACATATTTTATTGGTTCACTGTAGTAAAGAACATTGTTTTACAATGAAAGCAAATCCTTAGTTGGCTGTAAGTCAAGTAACTTCCTGTTTCTGGGAAAATTTACCTGGGTGTGTCTAACTCTTCATTGGCAGTCCATTGAAGAACGTAATACTTCAGTTTGCTAAGTGACTCAGGAGATTAGTGTTCCTAATAATCCTTTTCCTGAAGTAGTTCTATTCTACTTTAACATATTAACTGTCGGTAAAGCTTAATAGTGAGGTAAGATATTTGTATTTTTTTTTAAAACAAACAAAAAAAGAGCAAGTGACCCTAATCTGAGTAAACATTTCCCATTAGTTTATACCCACATCTTGGTACTTCCCAAGGTGGCGGTGAAGGTCTCCCGCTCCTGCTTCTTATGCTAGCTAGGAGTGGGTGGGGCTAATAAGGTGGGCAGGGCCAAATTCCACATGCGCTCACCTGCGGAATAAATCCCCTATGGACGTACCGGTACGTCCTGGCCTTCTTGCAGCTGCAGGGACACATCCCTGCCGCTGCATGGGAGATTAGGCTGTCGTTTGATAGCCTGGACCCCCCCTGACAGCAGAAGCCAGCATTGCCGATTGCGTATCACTGCCGACGTCACCCGGACGTTCATCGGACAGGATATCCCATGCAGACGCTGCGATCTCTATGCAAGTCTGTGGGGACTTGCATAGAGATCACAGTGTGATCGTTGCAGGGGGATCGTGGGGAGGAGAGTGAGAAACCATGTTTCTCGCCCTCCTCCTATGCTGAAAAAAGAAACGTTTAAAAAAAAAAAAGGTTAGTCATTTAAATTTATTTTTAAAAAAAAATCATTAAAATAACACAATAAATAATAATTAAAAAATAAACAATACAGTAGCTTAGTGATGTCATCGTGACATTACTGGCATTAATAACATGTTCAAGAGGCCCCTAAGAGGACCTCTAACCATTTGTTGGTTTTTTTTAAATAAATAAATATAAAAAATATAAAAAATTAAAAATATAAATAAAAAAGATAATAATAATAATAAAAAAATGTAAAAAACCTTACATCCCATTGCCCTAGCATAACATCTACCCAGTAT
Source organism: Spea hammondii (assembly GCA_029215755.1). NCBI lineage: Eukaryota > Metazoa > Chordata > Amphibia > Anura > Pelobatidae > Spea > Spea hammondii. The sequence goes on along the minus strand of JARDYJ010000001.1, from coordinate 129,728,718 downwards.
AACCCTCCTGCCCCCATTCACAACCCCCAAACCCGTTAAGCCATAAGCATAAAAATTTTACAAAAAATGTGCACCTTATAGTTTGTTCCCTATTAGTGCTGGGAAAGTAAGGAAAATCTATCTTTATAAATTAGGTATTTCTGAAATCAGGACACCTGAACGGATAAACTTGGAGGGGATTTTCCATCACTTTACCTAATTTTGTGAGGCTTCAGAGGGAATTTTTTTTTTGAATTTTTGCTACTTTTTACTAAATTTCTCATTCTAAATTTTCAGCTAATCATCCAGCTATTGTATCAGAAGAAAGCTCTATATCTCCTTGAAAAAACAATATATAGTTTACATGGGTACACTATTCACAGGAAAAGAGAATAATCGTTGAACCAACATATCGCAAAAATGGCAAATTTGCCCTGGGACTTGAGGTACCAAAAACCCCTGGGATCGAAGGGGTTAAATAAGACCAAGCTTTGGTTAAAGTTTGAGTCTGAACAGGAGACATAATGGATCAACTACATCAGCCAAATTTGTCTTATTGTTTGTCAAATATGATACAGGTGGGAGCGCGATGGGTGAGAACTAAAATGTGTATGTATATATATATATATATATATATATATATATATATATATATATATGTATACGACTGGCAAGGACTATACATAACACATTTAACAGAAAAACTCAAATTACGTACATGTATGGTGAATATATAATGTTAAAATACATATAAAATAGCATAAAATAGTATGGAATGATTTAGGGTTTAGATGCGTCTGGGTTTAGATATGAAGAAACAGAATCCGATGCGTTTCGCTGCTGGAAAGCAGCTTCCTCAGAGGTGTAGGGAAATCAAGATAGCCTTCGGTTACTAATACAAGGGAAGAATTAGGGAGACCGAAGCTTGATACTTAGGGATCCTTCTTTTAATCAGACTTAATGTTTGTTTCATATGTCTGTCTCCTATGTTGGGGTAAAGTTTATTTTGTGTAATGCTGGATAGAGTAGCAGAGTGAGTTTATGCCTCTAGAGGTGTTGGGAAGATATAATTTCTGTTTTTTTATGTAGTGATTGTTTCTTAGAATTCCTTCAATATTCTTGTGCATATCATGCGTTCTGGTGAAGGTTTTTCGCGTTGTGTGGAGGGTTAATCCCGCAGCGATATCAGGGAAGGCTTCTTCCAGGTTGCAAATACAAAGATATATGCGAGCCTCACATTCAACACACATGTATGTAATTTGAGATTTTATGTTCAATGTGTTCTGGAGTCATTTGACCATATTAAAACATTTTATGTCTAGTCTTTTTCGCCCTTATTTTATGTTTGTCAGATATGTCAATAGTTTCTAGTGTCTAACAAGCACTGTCGGGAAACAACAGTCTAGAAAGAACCAGTCTGAAACATTCTCTCATTCCACATAATGAAAGGCAAAGGGATCAGCCCTGTGCTTTTAAATGTGTGGCTGATGGTAAACCTAGGACTTCCCTGTGTATAGATAAAATCCAGTTTGGATGATGGTAAGACAAGGTAATTTGGTTTTTTTAGAAAGTTATTATAAGCACCACAAATCAAATGCAGTCAAACATGAAAAACCGCTTAATGACATTTCTTTTGAAAAGTAAGACTACTGCTGCTCTTCTCGCAGGTTGAATGATCTATCTAGTGATAGTGTAAAGGAGGATAAATAACTGTCCTGCTCCATCAGGGCCCTGCTGCGTATGCAGTAGTGACATCACTGTGTCATGCTGTATTTCCTTGCTTTTACGTGTTTTATTTTTTATTACATAGTCAAGCCACTTTGTTTTTTATATTACATAACTAATATATAATGATTGCCTTATTAAATAATTCTGAAACTTTAGGCTTAATGACTGAAAGGTTTACATTGTAAAGTATAATTCATTCTATAGCAAAACATGAAAAAAACAGCTTTGAAATACATATTTTATTATAAAAATACAAAAATACTGAAATATTTCAATATTTATGGTATTTGCAAATTTACTTTGCTGTACACATTACAATATAAATTAGATTTTAAACAAAGGATTGTGATTCAATTTGGCAACTCATTTCATCTTACAAAAGAAAGTTACTACATTCATAACAAGTAATTTGCAAATGAAATATACAAACATACATAAATTACATAAATACTTTTCTATATAAATAAACACTATTAAATATGTGACCTTTAGAAAAAGTTTTATCAGTAACATTCTTTTATACAATGTCTTCACAGTGATGGAAGAATGTGTATTTTTTTAAGGCACAGGTTCTTTATACAACAAATGCATACTGAACCCTTGACTTCAGCATAGAAACCCCCCTCGGAAAAAACCCAACAACCCTGAAACATAGAAATATGAGAAGTTCTCTAACATGTAGAAAAAAATAAATAATTTTTTAAAAAAACAGGTCTTCTCTCATGAACCCCTGAGATGCATTTTCAACATAAAGAAATGATATATAAATAAAATAAATATATAAATATTGAAATATTTAATAAATACACATAAATATTTAAATATTTCTCTTAAGGTGGTTCAAAAACTACCACAGTAGTTTGACATTCTTTCTTAACATTTTATCCTCAACGACAGTACAGGTTTTTAGGTCACATGATCACAGATGAGTGCTTCCTTCCTTACACAGGTCAACTTGTGCTCATAAGATCCTATAGAAATGTGTGCATATAGGGTTAAGGAGCAGCTAAATGTCTTGTACTATTTCACTTACACCTTTTAAACTTATTTTTGTTGCTTTACATAACTTCAAGAGCATCCACATCTGTCCTGCAGATTGTGTTTGCAATAGTATTTGAGCAACATACATTGCAGGTAAATTTTTTTGGTGTTGGTTGTTACAGGTAACCTTACTACTGTATATTATATACACACACACACACACTTGTATTCCATAAGTCAAAGACAGCTACTATGGAAGACTAGTTCTCCAGTTCTCCATCAGTTATGTGTATTTGTTCACTTCTAACCAGAGCAAGTCGGTACTTATTTCAATTTTCATTTCACTCTGCAGGGACCAGATGTCAGTTTTTTCAATACTGTTACACGGTTGCCATTTACCTATTCATTTTTTCTGCTGTGTAGTTGGTCTCTTAGTGGTAAATTGAAACTTCCAGGTTAATTCAGTAATCCATTTTGTCACGAGTCCATTTGTCAGTGCAATCCTTATTCATTTGTAGTAAATGTTCTTTTTAAGTATATTTCTCCGCTTATTTTCGGTCGGGTGTCAACGGTTTTACAAAATCTATCCCAGCAGCTTCAGATATGAAATCTTTATATTTCGTTACCACTTTGCAACCCCACACTTTTTTCTGAAAATCCTTCTGGTGTGTTGGAAAGGGCTTTTCATAATTTTCATTTTCTTGAGTCCTGTTATACTTTTGACAAAGAAGACAGGACAGGTTGGCGCTAATTGCCTTGATTCCGTTCACAGTATTAGACACTTGCTTAAGGAATGATTTTTGGTTTGCGTTTAGCTGTCCCTGATACTCTGCCACTTGACTGAGTACATCACTCAGGAATAAGAATGTTTTGTGCATCTCAAAAAATCTCTCCTCTTCACTGATGTTCTTCAGATTCACATGAGGTCCAAAGGATTTTGGATTGCAATAACCCTGATCACGAGTGAATCCATTTTTTAAAGCCTAAAGTAAAGAAATATTAAACGAGTTAACACTGTGTACTAAAAGACTCACAATCTGGAACATCCATCACAGTTTGGAACATCATTAAATCACAATTGTATTTTATCTTATATAAATGTTTTGCTTTTGAAGTTTAAATTGTTAAATATGCACAAATGCTTTTGTGTTTGCTAAATTTAATGATGACATACCTTGGATACAAGGCAATGAATAAACAAGTTTAAATAAAACATATGGTGATAACAGTACATTTCCAATGTTGGACCAGAATCACTTATAACACATAACCCTTGATTTGTGGTCACACTTAGTATCTACTATTCTTAATATTATCTATAATCTTTTGTTCCTCATCTGTTAAATGATTTTATGATGGTCTTTATGGTAAAGTTAAGGAAATAATGTGGTTTTAAAGAAAAAATCCTACGTGGCTGTGGCCCATTACAAGAATGGCTCTAGGTTTTTGTGGGCCCTACATGAAGGATGGAGTGACTCCATCTCAAAGGCAAGGGACATAATTGTTATTCTTTCTATGTATGTTTTTATATAGCGTACATCACAATACATTAATTGTGTACAGTAGTTACACAGGCATTATGACTGGAGTAGAATAGATATGCATACGTTAGGAAAGGAAGTCTCTGTCAAGTTGAGTCTCTCAACAAATTCCTAAGCTGCCTGTAGTGGGTCTAGGGGTTGTAATAAGTTATTGTTTCTAAAGGTTAAAGGATACCTAACCTGTGTGATAACATTTGGCAACCTGCTAACCCCATGATCCTATGACAGGGACAGGGTCGCAAAGCAGCTGTCTCATCAACAGCTCGAGACCTTAACCCCTTAAGGACAATGGACAGTCCCTAAACCCATTGAAAACAATGCATTTTGAGCCCGTACATGTACGGGCTTTGTCATTAAGGGGTTAAGGCTGACAATCAATTCGTTTTGCTGCATTTTGTAGCGCAACATTATTATCCTATTGGCAGGGGAAGAAGGCACCTGACAACAATGCAAATGACACTCACGTATTCATCTGAGAGGTTCTGGTCCACTGTGTGCATCTCACGTATCTTATTTTGGATTTGTGTCAGGATGGTAGTGATATCGTTGCAGATACTGGTGTGTTTGCAGCCTGTAGAGTTTACTGGCATTGTCCTTCCCTTCAGAATCCAGATCTGTAGGAAAAGCAGTTGCACAATTCCTGTTCAGAAGAAAAACATATGTTTCAGATTACCTTAGTTTAGTAGCTTGTTTTTATCCCAATGACAAAATTTATCTGTAGTCGCCCCGCTCTGTGGTAACAGAATTTAAAGGACTAAATACAGTCTTTGTACTCAGAACTAAACAGAGCTGGAACATGTGCGTTTTGCAATTTTACAGCACACAACTTCTACAGATACCTTCTTTTTACATCTCAAGGTTATACTTATCTTGTTAGCTTTTTTTCATTGCGTTATACATAGAGAATATTTATAAATTTCTCAAGTGTTAATGAAAACGCACATGGTTGAGAAACACATGTTCTTATTTGAAGGCTTTGGAAAGGGGTATTACGTCCTCAAGTCCCCTCCCACACACCCACTTCCCAGTCATTTCCTTCCCCGTCACTGAAAGGTTTAAAACCCCTTTACAGCATCTTGTCATGTCATTTCTACAGTGTATTACAGTGTTTATACTGTTTTCTGTTTGTTTCGGTAATGTTTGTTTTAAGCGTATGGAGTAGTTTGCAACAGTTAAGGTAATGAAAGAGTTAAGGATGTAATCGGAACCATTCTGCGTGCTAAGTACCAGCAGCACTGTGTCACCGAACGTGCATTGTTACAGGATGTTGTAATGATTTTGTGTTAACTCCTAAAGTGACAAGCTACCTTGTATCATAAGCAATGTGTATCATGTCCTCCACTACTTAAGGGTTAAGAGTTTCATTTGCGGAACAAAAAAAAAAACCCACACGCTTCTCTCTAGTTTTATACTTCTTCAATATAAAGCAGTGTCATGGGAAAAAGAAACATTTCTGTAAAAAAAAATAAAAAATTTAAACATCAACCAGTCATAGCAGGGAAGTTGGTGACCCAGTTTATAAACCCACATTTCAGATTCTATCAAAAATGCTGGATATTACTATTTGTCACAGAAGACAAAGTAATGTAACAAGATACAATAACTGAAGTAAGTAATCCTTGTGAAATACCGGGGAACATAAATTACCTGCCAAACGCTTCATTTTACAAGTATTTCCAAATCCCACGGGGTAGGCTGCTGAATAAGTTGTTGCAGATTTTCTCGTTCAAATTTGGAGCAAACCATGACTTATATAGCAGAGAATGCGTACAAGCCTCTTTTTTTCTGGGCCAATCAGAAATAGTAGGAAGTAGGAAAGTTTTGAACATCTTTCTCAGAATTAGTCGCGGTCAAAATGAATGAATGAATGTCTGGATTACTTTTCTTACCTGGGTTTGCCAGAAACACGCAATGAAACTAATGTGTGATACCAAAGCTCCGATTCACCCTTTCTCTTTTAAAGTATATCACATTTTTACAAAAGGAAATTCATCTGAGGGGGTGGGGGCTGGCAGTGTCAGATTGCTAAAAGAGCATGAGTAAAGCATAAGTTGCATGTCCATCCCACTGCAGAACACCAAAATGTCATCGCCTTCTGATACATCTGTCTGCAGGGTTCCCTGAAAATCACACTCACAACAGCCAGCATCTAATGAAAACATTACTCACAACCTTTTGTGGTTGAAGGTCACACTGGGAAGTTAGAAATATGTACAGTTTGGACAGTACTAAAAAGAGTGCACGGCATATCTGTAAAGCAGAAATAGACATCACACCTGTATACCGCATAAACTCATATGAAGAGACAGTTATCACACCTGTCATAGTACGGGAAACACTTTAAAGTGATTGTAGATAAGAAGTGTCCATAATCACATCAACATGCAATGCTAAAAGCACATAGGTTGGTGGCAAATGAATTTTGGAAAATAATATCCTCTATGCGTTAACAGCTGATGTATGTTTTAATATTTTAATACTTTAAAGTTAAGTAATATAAACACTAAAGTTGAGAGCGTCGCTATCCATCAGATATAAAACACTGCAATTTGTATGTGTATATATATATATATATATATGTATATATATATATATATATCTTCTTGAAACATGGACAGCTTATAAATGTATTTTGTTTCCATTATTGAATACCTACCACAAGACCACATTCTTTTTTCTGGCCCAAGACAGTTACATTAAACAAATTCCTCTCCTGCTACAGGAAGCTTTCCAAAATGCACATGTATATCTTTTTTTTTACAAAAAAAAAAGAATTACTGCCATCCAACATATGCAAGAATCTTTTAACACAGTGCAGTGCAGAGGCATGTCTGGACATGGTTTAATCTCAGATTGCCTTGAATTCTGATGGGCAGTGATACTCTTTGCCTTAGCCTATAAACAGGTCATCAAACATTGCATTGACTCCTGCTTACAATTTCTCACCACAAAGTACACACTTTTCTTTCCTTCCTGAATGCCATGATTACATGGCATGCCTAAAACACAATTCTCCCCATCACCAGCAATACTGATTGTTATGCTTGATTATAAATCCTACACGGAATCTCTTGGATTCTGATATTCCATTTCACACTATTTTTTTTTTTAACTAAAATTGTTTTATGAAACCAACATGTTTAGGAATGGGAAACATTCCAGAAAACAAAAATCAACTCTGTCATGTATAGATTTTCCAGATAACCCTGTGTTGTTAAGATTGGGTGAGGGAGGAGTAAAAAAAAATCCACAGATTTAATCAGAAATGAAATTGCAAGTGTATCAGCATTCTGGGAACCACATTAGAGCAAGCCTTAATTCTTCATTGCAAACCTTGTTAACCCTTCTAAAGTGAGAGCACAGTTTTAAAGTATTGTTGAAAGGTTAAATGTAACATGGTGGCAAAGATTATCCTGCTTGTTGTGTGTTTTATATTTCACACTTATTAATGATTATTAGTGAGCCTCATTACCAGAATTACTTGCCACTTTCACGTTGTTGGTCAGTAATGTTAAAGCAACCTAAAATGTAGCCCAAATAAAAAGATTTTCTAGTACAGTGACAAAGGGTGATGTCACCAAGTATTTCCACAGCTGTAAGTTAGAATCCTGAGATATCTGTAATTTTGGTCTTAGATTTGCCCCCCAAAAACAGGACATATGTAGCATCTTTGCACTAGAGAATATTTTGCAGTATTCATGCAGATGTCTCGTGAACTCTGAAAGTGACCCCTTGGCAAGTGATTAAAACGCAACAGACGAAATATCCTTCTTTTCAAAAACATATGTACATTTGTGTAATCATTTAGGGTTTTGTAAACAGTCTTAACTTTATAACCTTATATAACAAACATTTAGCACTTACAAATTGAGTTCAGTAAAGCAGATATATTTTTCCCCTGAAATTGTCAAAAAAGGATGAGCATCATTAGCAAATGTGATACTTTAAAAGTTTTTTTTTTCCCTTAACCCCTTTAGGACCAGGGTTATTTTACTATGTTTGTGCTATAAGACCACAGCAGATGTGTTTTTGCAATGTTTTCATTCCACTTGATTCCCTACTAACCCATTTAGTGTACCCCTACAAGTTATATATTCATCATTTAGTATGGGGAAAAAATGTAGAAATGTGGTAAATGTGCAATATATTTTACGGGTTTACCGATAAAAACTAAACATAACCAGTGCAAATTAAAAAAAACAAAAACATTTTTGCCATTTCAAACACATTATATACAAACACAGTATTTCAGTATACTTATTTCATAGGGTATGTGTAATTAATGAAACGACTTATGATTTGTATTCCGCAACACCTCCGAGTAAAGCAATACTGCACATACATGGGTAGGGCATGTTTTTTGACATTGCGGGGTCAAAATTGGAACATGCGCGTTTCAGTTTTGAAACTTGGAATTTTGACAGAACACTTTGCTAGGTTCACACCTCACAGTAGAGGTCCCGCATTTCAATTTAACCCCATAAGACTATATGTTCCCTAAAAGCACATCCTTTAAAGATTTCAAAGATACCTGACTTACCTCTCTGGGTGGCCTGCTGCAACCACAAATCTAATAGGAATATTTAATTTTGAGGTTTTTGTTCTACCTTTTCCACGTGCCAGGCTTATTTTGGTATAGATTTTTTTTAGTATGCGATTCTCCTGTTATTGGCAAATTGTGCGGAAAAAGAAAAATTATTATTCTGCACAATTCCCAAATCACAATAGAAATACATACTAAATAATAAGAGTCTATATACACATGAGATTAAGAAACCAAAAATCTCCTTACAGACACTTTTTCAGAAGCTCTACACAGACATATCCCTCATCTTGCGAGCAAATCACCTGTATTCCTTCCCCTGGAAAGAGGGGCAGCATAAATACATATACCACTAATATTATATCATTCAATATAATATGGGGGTGGCTGGGGTAATACGTATGGCAGTGGGGGCATCAATAGACAAGAGGTTGGTTGGGCATCACATTAGCCAATACAAAAAGGGTGGGGGCATCAATACACAAGGCAGGGGATTGGCTGGGGTATCACATAAATTAATATACAAGGGTGTGGGGGCATAAATGCCTGTCCTGGTGTGTGTGTGTGTGTGTTTGGGGGTCGGTGTGGCAGAGCCTGTCCTGGTGTGTGTGTGTGTTTGGGTGTCTTAATCCTACCCAGTCTCCAGTGTGCATCAACCAGCTTAAACCCAGCTTGTACCCACAGCCTTGTGCAGTTTTATTTGGCTAAACTTTTTTAAATGGTTTGTGGACTGACTTTGTTTTACTGTTTAAGTAATTCAATATTGATAGAATGACATATAAAAGTTGATAAAAAAAAACTTTTCCACTGCTTTTTTCGTTATCGCCAAATTAACCCTTTATTAATATGCATTATAAAGCTAAAAGGCCATATTTTCTCTCACGCACACATACTTTTCTGATGAAGTGGCCCACTGCAGAAAAAACTTGGACACCCCTGGTATAGTGTGAAGGAGGCTTACGCAATTATGACACCACAACAGCCTCAGATATCGAGCCAGTTATGGATTCCCTAAGTGACACTTCAGGGGGCCTGTGCGACCAGCCCACAACCACTAAAAAGGAGGCGTACAGAGTCTATGCCTATGTCCTTTGGGAATCCGTGGGTGTCACCTAATTTTGAGCTACTTGACGTACCCCCCATTCACAGCTGGTGATTGGTGTTATAAAGAAACCAAGCATACACTCCTGTTGGAGCACAAATCCTATACTGGCCACTCTGCTTTTTCCAGCCATAATTGCTGAACACATATTGGAGTGTTCTTTGGCACACCATTTGAACAGGGGACTGGCAGATGGCTGCAGAGGCAGACTTGGAACTGGCTGATGGGGTCGGACCAGCCAAGGTGATTCACTTAATACCGTGGAAAGATGCAAAGAATTGTTACAGTTGAAGCCAAGGTAGATGAGACACACAGGTCTTGAGAGGAATGAAGGTGTGTATTTGGATAGGACGGTGGAGATATACAGGGGTGCGGAGTTGTTAAGGGCTCTCTAAAGTCATTGGCAAGGTGGGACAGCAGATGAGGAACTGTGATAGATAAATATTAATCTAGCTGCAGGGTTGGATTAGAGTGATGAAAGGCGGGAGAGGGGAAGACCAGTTAGAAGGAAATTGCAATAATTTAAACGGGATATCACAAGAGAATAAATTAGTATTTTGACTGTTTCTTGTGTTGTATGAGGAATGGTGAAATTTGGGAGATGTTTTTCAGGCGTCATGATTGGAGGGACTGGATCAGTGGCGTCGGCAGGGGGGGGCCAGAGGGGGCCATGGCCCCCTACATTATGCTGTGCCCCCCATTGTGCCCCCCCAATCGAAACGCTATACTAATGACCCCGCCCACCGCCGGGAAACCGGGACATTTCCCGGTGTGCCGGCACACCAAGCTCCAATTGCAGCCGATGCGTCTGACAGTTTCAAAGCGGCTGTAAAACCTCCACCGCTGGCCGCTTAATGGCTTGCCGGCATGCCGATCACTGACTGAGGCTCTTCGTCCCGCCCCTTTTGAAGGGGGCGGGCTCTTACGGAACAGTTGCTTGTCACTGCAGCACGACGGAGAAGAGCAGTCTGTGGTGTTACGGTGGAAGAACGAAGGCCAGCAAAAAAACTATTTTATTTAAAATAAATAGTGGAGGTGACAGAAGGAGGGGCTGCATTGGGAAAATTTAATAATACAAAAAGATGGTGGCTGGGGACATAATTACACATCAGGGTGGTTAGAAGGATGTCGCATATATCAATACACAAATGGGGGGGGTTAATACACATGCGTATGGGGGCCATTATATTAACCAGTACAAGGGGTTGGTGCATCAATACACAAGGGAGGGGGGCTGGCTGGGGGCATCAAATAAATCAATACACAAGGGTGTATTGCAAAAATGCACAAAGGGGGGTGGGCACAAATACACAATGGGGCAATACACACAAACAACAAAGCAATGTGGAAAGCATTTTTTATACTATTAGTAGGTTATCCCATCCTGATGTGGGGGTCCATGTGGCAGCAGAGCCTGTCCTGGTGTATGTATTTGGGTGTCAGTGTGGCAGAGCCTGTCCTGATATGTGTTTGGTCATCTGTTTCCTGGCACTTGCTGTAGGGTTAAATAGAACTTTGTAATTTTTATTTATCCAGATTTTGTGGTCACTTCAGATGACAAAACTTTCTAGGCCTAGAAATCAGTGAGAGGAAAAGTAAAGGTATTGTGTTCTTTACTCTGTTTCAATCTGAATATATTATTAAAAAGGAAACTTAGAGTTCAGAGTTTGTGAAACTCAATTCTTGATTTCATTATACAGGATGCTATTCCCCTTTGGTTTCACAGGCCTTCACAGACCAAGTGGTATTCAGCTTAGTTATATGCAGCTGTATGCATTTTGTTATCTGTGATGAGGTGTTCATTTGGTGACGCAATGCTAAGATGGTTGTGTTGCATTAATGGCTAAAAGTTTTGTTGAAGTTTCATATTTCGTTTTCAAGAATATTGTTAAGAATAATGCTATCACTGTTTGTTGCGCTGAATAAAACTGGACTTTTTCATCTAAAAATTTTTGCAGTAGCAAATGTTTGATTCCGTTATGTCTAATCTCCTTAATTTATTTGGCCCTTTTTGATTTCTGGGATTTTAATAATGTGATAAAAAAAGAATGATTTATAGTTGTTTGGATGTCAAAAGGTGTCTAAAATTCTGTTGATCTATATCTGCTATGCTATGTTTCCATACATTATTTATGTTTACCTGCGTTACAGGATTTGTATGTCTTATTCAGTTGATCAATACCTGGAGTGCTGTTTCCATGTGTTGTTTATTTGATCTATACCTTCAGTGCTTAGTGTACATGTGATTTTCAGTTGATCTATACCGGCAATGCTGGGTTTGTGTGTTCTGTTGGTTTATACCTGCAATGCTATGTTTCCATACATTATTTATGTATACCTGCAAATACAGGTTCTTTTTTTTTGTCTCGTTCAGTTGCATGTGCTGTTTCCATGTGTTTATTTGATCAATACCTGAACTACAGGGTGTAAGTAAAAGAGCGGTATGGTTTAGTGAATGAGGGGACAAAGGGACTCTGGGGATGATTACAGGGTAGAGGACTACTCAATGTCATGGTGCAGGACTGACTCATGGTCTTCCTCTGATCTGCAGTCAGTGTGGCAAATATATTTTTTGGGGTATGGTAGCGGAGGGAGTGATTGCATGCAAGGGAGCTTTGAGAGAGGCCCAAGGAAATGCTTGGGTAGGGTCCAATTTTTTCACTATAAAATATATTGGCAACAGGGGCAAATATTTATATATATTTTGGCAGCAGGGGCTAATATTTATTTATATATTGGCAGCAGGGTCTAATATTTATATATTGAAAGCAGGGTTTAATATTTGTATATATTGGCAGCAGGGTCTAATATTAATATATATTGGCTGCAGGGGCTAATATTAATATATATCGGAAGCAGGGACTAATAATATATATCGGCAGCAGGGGCTAATATTAATATATATCGGAAGCCGGGACTAATAATATATATCGGCAGCAGGGTCTAATATTAATATATATCGGAAGCAGGGGCTAATATTTATATATATATATATTGGCAGCAGGAGCTAATATTAACATATATTGGCAGCAGGGGCTAATATTAATATTTTGATTGGCAGCAGGGTCTAGTATTTATATTTATATTGGCAGCAGGGTCTAATATATATATATATATATATATATATATCGGCAGCAGGGGCTAATATGAATATATATATTGGCTGCAGGGCCTATTATCAATATATATTGGCAGCAGGGTCTAATATTAATATATATTGGCTGCAGGGGCTAATATTAATATATATCGGAAGCAGGGACTAATAATATATATCGGCAGTAGGGGCTAATATTAATATATATTGGCAGCAGGGTATAATATGTCAGAAACAGGAATGGAGCGTAGCGCAGGTTTGATAAGCAAGGTGTTTTAATGAGCAACCAATAATACACATACAGTTCCAATGAAAGAAACACGGCAGTTTAGATTCATAAACGAATTCACAGTTCCAGTACAAAGGCAAAATAGCGTAGTCAAAAACAGTTCCAAGGTCAAAGGCAGGCAGCATAGGTTCATAAACGAGGGCACAGTTCCAGATAAAGGGCAAAGGCAAGTAGAGGAATCCAATAAAGGGGAACAAAGGATCAAATACCGTAATGTCATGTAGAATGTTCAAAATCTTCTAGAAGTAGGTGATAGGGAATCCACAGGAAAGTAGCTCAACTAGCAAGCAAATTGTGAAGGGATTATTGGGTTTTTATAGGGTCTCTGATTAGAGGTCTCCTCCCCTTCCCACCTGATTACCTCTTCTGTGCACCTGTTCCCCTCCTCCACACACCTGGTGCCCTCCCCTTGGTGTGAGAAGGATAGGGGTAAGGGAGTCTGGCTCCTCCCTTGATTGGCAGCTCCCTCCTGCCTCCCTCCGTACTCCGGAACGAAGCCACGCCCCCCCGCTACGAGGAAAGCGCTCACTTTTGCCAAGCACGGCGTGCGGCAAAAACGAGGCCCGGGATATGGCCTTCCCCGCGGACGAGCGATCGCGCCACGAGGGAGCCGGCGTCCGGAACCCGTTCCCCGCGACGGCGATCCCCGCCGCGAGGTAGGTGGCCGTCCCCGGTCCTGACATAATATAAGTATGTATCCGCAGCAGGGGCTAATATCAATATATATTCGCAGCAGGGGTTAATATTAATATATATTGGAAGCAGGGTGTAATATTTCTATATATCGGCAGCAGTGTCTAATATTTATATATATCGGCAGCAGAGGCTAATATTAAAGAATGAAAAATAACTGCCAGTTAAGCTGTTATTTAGCTATCACGGTCTTTACTTCAAAGAGATAAGTACATATTATGTAGTTAAAAATGCACGTCTAACGTGTATATATATATATATATATATATATATATATATATATATATATATATATATAGTGTATATGTACCATTTTATAATTGGCCCCCTACTTTGGTCCCTGGCCCCCCATGTGCCCCCCCTAAATATGAAAGCTGGAGACGCCACTGGAGGAATGAAGGATAGATCAAGTGTGACACCAAGGCAGTGAACTCGGTCAGTTGGTTGGGTTGTGGCTGTTGTCACGGAGCTGGAAAGTCCGACCGACTTGTGCTCCCTTAGCCTGGGACAGCACTCTTTCCCCGGTTTCCCAGTCACTAGCCGAGACTCTATGTAGGGTATAACCAAAACTAAGACTGCTTATTTCTCACACACGGCTAGATATAGCCAGCAAAGCACACATTAACATAAATCAAGATACTGGGATACAAACCACCCCCTTGATCTGCCTCCTAGAGACAATAGGGTCAGTAAAGGGATTATCAATACAATGGGGTCCAAACCTCCGCTCTCTATTACTGGCCGAAATCAGTTCCAAGGTTTGGCCGGGGTAAATGTCGGTAGTGGTGGAACTGGGGGGGAGTGGGGGCACTACATAGTAGTGAACCATGGGGTGGGGGGGTCTGACATTAAACCAAAACAATGACTCCCTGGTCGCATATCCTGGCTGTCTGCCAGAGATAATCCCCTCAGCAAGTGATGAGATCATATACTGCTGGGAGTAGGCACAGAAGTCTTTACAAAGCCAGGGCCCATTGGCGGTAGGGAGAAGGTTGGCTCTCAGGCCTCTCCGGAGGTCCCAGTAAAAAATGTCACAGAACTGACTCCAGTGGCAGTTTCCAGGTTTTCAGATGAAAAGGAAGTTTTTTTGGAACAAGACTTTTATTAATCAGTGTGTTTTGGTAAAAAAAATAATACACATGTGACATACTTGTTATTTATTGATTCATATGGTGCTATTCCTCAGCACTGTACAAGGGGTAAAGAATGCATAGAAAGTAGTGTATCCTATATCAATTTGCAGTTAGAGAAACTAAGAGGGCCCTGCACACACAAGGCTTACAATCTATACAGAGGTGGAGGTGTGTCATGAACCAGAGACCCGCTACCAGCAGCCAGGCTGCAGCCCAATCAAGGTCTCCATACAGCTGGCACCAATTTGCCGTCAGGCTGCTGTAGTGTCCGTGACGCACAACTTGGGGGCAAGCTTGGCGCTGTATTTAAGAACTGCTATTCAGACGCAACCTAGCCTGATCCTTTGATGCTTATCGCGCAATCCTGTTTCCTGAAACTGTGTGTTTACTACTGGCCTGCTTAACTACTCTCCGCCTTGCTGTAATGGCAGTGCTTCTTAGCACAGGTGATGGAGTCCAGAAGCACAGAGGTAGCTGCAGATGCGTGCAAATAAAAACACTGTTCTAGGGAGTTGGAAGTAGAAACAACTGTGGAGGCAGTGAATGGGTGCACGAGAGCATCAGGGTATCATGGTATCAGGGTAGGTATCTCACACCTGAAGAAGATCTCTTTCATTTTTTTGTTGCTGCTTTGCTAAGCTCTCACCAAAACAATACTAATAGCCTGGATGAAGGTAGGAGCCAGGCTATGCTCTCCTACGGCAACCTGAGTGTGGCAGCATAGGGGACTGCTGTTCTGCATTCTGTATGTGTATTCCCGGCTCCTAAATGGTACAGTGGTGGACCAAAGGCTTGCTGTGGATTCCTGAATCAATGTTCCTTACAGTTTAAATTCACTCCTCAGAGAGAGTGTTCCCGTCTGAAAGAGGTAAGGTGGGATACATTATCTCTCTTCTAACCGACAAGAATTGGAATGGTCGTCTCCCCTGTGGGAGAAGAATTCCCCTGGGGTTCACAAAAGCTCCTCCTTTATGCTGGCCTTCCGTAAGACCTTCGATGTTCCTAGAAAAGCTGTTACTGATTCATTATCCTTACTGCGTGTCTCCCAAAGATCAAGGCCTGTGGCTAAATACGCCATTGCGATTGAAACCATTGCAGCTGACGTTAACTTGTTTAATGAAGCTCTCATAGTGGCCCTCTGTGATGGGTTGTCCGAACGGTTAAAGAAGGATTTTCCACCAGAGACCTTCCCAGTGAATTTGAAGATCTTGTAACTGATAACTGCATCAGAGAAAGAAAATCCCAGGTGTTTAAAGGATACAGAAGTGCTTCTTCTTGGGTTCCACGGTCCTCCCAGCCTCTAATCCTTTGTCCCAAGAGCCTATGCAATTGAGTGTTACCCAGCTATCTGTAGAAGAGAGGACTCACAGAAGTCCTTTGTTTCTATGCTGCAGGATCCTTCATTAATATTTAGTTTGTTTACAAGAATATAATTCTTCTTACTACCATGTATCCTCCTATTACCACTATTGCTAATAGATATCCACTACATGTTGCAGCCATTACCCAGAAAACCAACCCACTCCTTCTTAGCGTGGGCCTTCTACATCAATAATCTATGTCATTCCATGTTATTTCTTCCTCTAATTGTCCTTATGGCTGACGTCTATTGTTTCAGTCATATCCCCCTCGTTACCTAGTCTTTAAAGAACTCCCATCTCGTTGTCCGTATATTTGCTTTATCGAATTGCTTCCTGGTACAGTCTCTCCTAGTGGCAGAACGTACCCGTTGTCGTTGGTAGAGTCTCTTACCCTGGAGATAAAGATAACCTTCAGAGAGGATGTATTTGTAAATCCACATCCTCAGGGTTGGGTTCTTTTTTGTTACCAAGGATATAGGTGATATATCTTGCATAAATTACTGGGCTCTCAATCATATTACTGTAAAGAATAAATATCATTTTAGCCCTCATTCTGGAGCAGTTCATGGTGTTCTCCAGTTATTACAAGAAGTTTATTTAAAAAAATTATAGAAAGGGCACTGACTTCCAAGAAGTGGCCAGAAGAAGCTATTCAAGCATTCCATATGCTGTTCCTATTTTTGTAAGATAAATCGTTTGTCTACATTGTCTTCATGTCCAAATAGTTCCTGATCAGTGTCTACTTTACAGCTCTGTTTTGGAGAACTTTCTGTTCGGCGGCGAGGGATCTCCCTGGCCTTCTCATCCCACCTTTAAACCAAAGGTTTTCAGATCATCACCAGTCTGACATCACCCAATTCCTTCTATAGGCTGATTTTATCAGGAATAACACCTCTCACTTCTAAGGTCCCTCGTGTTTTTATTATTTTGGATACCACCCTACATCTTCATCTACCTTGTTCATTGAAACCCCAGTTCTTATGGTACATCATTACATTTCCCAATTACGAGATCTTTGGAATACTCTAAAGCTTTGGTGCCCTATGAACAACAGGCTAATCATCATTGTCGGCTAGCTCCATCCTGCTCCAGGTGGGACAGTATGGCTATCGACCAGGAATATCAAGCTCAAGGTTCCATCTTGCTCCTCACTACATTGAGCCCTTCCTGGCTTTTTGGCATGTCAATCATTTGGCCTATGAATTGCTGTACCCTTCCACCCTCCCTATTCCTCAAGTCTTTCATATGTCCTTGCTGGAACTCCTTACCGGCATATATTCATATTCACTCCTCCATTCACAATGTATACTCCTTGTCCTCAACTTGTTTTAGTGGATTCTCATCTGGAAAATGAAGTACAGGGCATTCTTGATTCTAGGAAAGTGCAGAATTGTACCTAGTTCATTGGAGGGGTTATGGTCCAGAGGAGAGATTGAGGGTCCCTTTGTTGTGATATCAATGCACCTGCTCCGCTTTAGAATCGGTTCTACTGAAGGTCTCAGTGACTTTAAAAGTGGCACTTTTATGGGATGCCACAAGTCTGTGAAATTTCTGCCCTGACAGACTTGCCCTGGTCCAGTGTAAGTGCCCTTATTGTGAAATGGAACTTTCTAGGTGTAAGAACAACTCCAGCACAAAGTGGTTGATCATGCACACACAAAGTGGGGCTGCTTAGTGGTGAGGCACATAACAAGTAAAAAATCACCTGTCTATCATAGCATCACTTACTACAGAGTTCCAAACTGCCTCTAATCAGTACAAGCACTGTGCATCAGAAGCTTCATGGCTGAGCAGCTGCATACAAGCCAAAGATCACTATCTACAATGCCAAGTGTTGGAAGCAGTATTGTAAAGTACACTGCCAATTGACTCTGGAGCAATGGAAACATGTTCTCTGGAATGATGAATCTCGCTTCACTATCTGGAAGTCTGATGTAAGAATCTTAATTTTGTTAATGCCAAGAGAATGCTAGCTACAGGAATGCATGATGTGTACTGTAAAGTTTGGTGATGGAGGAGGGATAATGGTCTGGGGCTGTTTTTCAGGGTTGGGCCAGGCCCCTTAGTTCCAGTGAAGAATAATATCAATGCTACAACATGCAAATAAATTTTAGACAAGTACATGCTTCCACCTCTGTGACACCAGTTTGGGGCAGGCCTGTTCCAGCAAGAAAGGTCCATAAAGGCCAGGGACGGGCTGGGCAGGGGGGCAATTGCCCCCAAGGCCGCCCTGAATCCGGGCTGGCCGGGTGGCCGGCAGACGAACATTCATGGCAGCCGCCAAGTTAAAAACTAAGCGGCTGCCCCCGGGACTGGCCGCCGTGGTAGCGTACCTGGTGGGGGCGGTCCGCCAGGAGTGCCGCTCACTGAGGGGTGCCGGCACGCCTCCAAAAACGATGCGCGCGGCAACTGTGGCTGTGCGTCTGGACTTGATGTCAAATCCTGGCGCACAACACTGAAGCCACGCCCACCGTCTTCCGCGCACCGGAAGGACAGGACACAGAAGAGGAAGAATGAAGAGGAGGAGGAAAAGTGACAGTGCCAGAGGAAATGTTATGCTGTAGTTTATGATGAATGTTTGTGAATGAGGGTTTCAGATTGCATGGAAGTGTGGGGGGATAGCATGGCATAGGGAGGCTGTCTAGGCATGATAGGAGTGTGATTGCTGTTATCAAATTTTTTTTTTTCCGTCCAATAATTCAATAACAGTATTAATAGATATATATGGTTGCAAACAGCAATCACACGCCTATCATGCTAAGTCAGCCAGTACATGCTAGAACCTGGGCATGATAGGATTGTGATTGCTGTTAATTATATGTGTATATATATATATGTGTATATATATATATTAATATTGTTGATTTTTTTTTGTCTAATTTTGGTGGTACAGCATAATCCCTAAGTATATAATGATAACAGTTATGCTGTACCACCGTCAATGTGTGCCTCAGTATATAATGATAACAATTCTGCTGTACCCCTGTCAATGTTTGCCTAACCATAGAAACTATGCAGTTTTAAAGTGTGTGGGGGGGTGCCACATACAGGATCTGCCAGAGGTGCCAAATACTCTAGGTACGCCCTTGCATCGTGTGGCAGTCAGACCCAATGGCCATTCCTCAGCTCTTCGTCCCACGTCTTAAAAGGGGTGGGATAAAGAGCTGAGGCACGGCTATTGGGCGGCGCGGTGCGTGCACGCCGGCCACTTTAATTTCATTAGGCGCCGGTGGAGTGACTGCTATCAATGTCGCTCGCAGCCGCTTTGGTGGCGCAATGAGCCACTTGACTAGACTTGCCCCCAGGCCTTAAGCTGCCAGCCCTCCCCTGATAAAGGCATGGTTTAATGACTTTGGGGTGCTCTGTACACAGCCCTGACCTTAAGCTCATTGAAGACTTTTGGGATGAATTGTAACGTCAATTGTAAATCAGGCTTTCTCGTCCAACATCAGTCCCTGACTTTACAAAATCTTGTGCAAAGCCTTCACTGAAGTGTGGAGTGTGTTATAGGCGCAAAGTGGGTTCAAATCCATATTAATGCCTGTAGTTTTGTGTGGAGTGGGAGGAAAGGGGAGTGGGTAGACACTGCTCTCCTGCATGGAGATCTTTGCCAAAAACCAGATAGTTTCTGAATAAATATGTATATGAATAAACCAGCAGACATAACTATCCACTATCAGTAGCTAATAGTGGTTTATGGTCTATGCTATAGGCCCAAGTCCATAAGCGTTATTTTTTGCTAGAATACACAATCATATTATATTTATTAATTTCATAGAAGAGTTATCAGAAAAATTATGGTAGCTCCATTTTTATATCTTAAGGCATTGCAACAACATGTCTAAACATAGTTCATTCACAAATTAATTCACCCTACTCTTTGGCCATAAAACAGCTTCCTGTCATTGTGTGCCAAGAGGAAATTAAATGTTGCTTATGAAATCTATTTTGTCAAACACAGCTCAAATTCTAGGTAATACAGATTTTTTTTTTTATGTTACACTGTCTGAGAACCTTAACCCAACATTTTACTATTATAATAATGATTTATCCTTAACACAAATACTAGGACATGTGAATTTATTTAAACTCATTTTTAATAAAAATGGACTGATTCACTTTTGTGCATTACCCCCTAAACTGCCTATAACTGCACCATAATGTGTGCTGTAACCCAAACTTTGTGTGAAATCCAAAAATACACAAAAATATGTATAGCACACAATTGCAAACACAATGTTTTTAGGGAGTGTACCCCTTTGTCAATGACTTTGTGAAGGGGCGGTGCTGGTCATCTGGTTGGGTGGGGCTGCCCCCCAAACAGCCTTTAGTGGGGATGGAAGTGGGCACAGCCAACTGACGTTACCTTCTGCTTGAACAAGGAAGAAACCGACCTGGGGAAGCAGTGAAACAGTCAGAGACTCTAGGTCAGAGAGTTCCCAGGTATGCTTTAAATTCACTTACTTTTGAATTCCAGAATCCATTTTAAGTCATAAGCATGTACTTTTATGTGGATGTTTAACGGTGTCTTTGCCTGTCCAGTTCAAGTGTATTATTTTTTTTCATACATATTGGCCAGGGCATTTGTTCAAAAGAAGATGCAGTCTTGGATTTTCTTCTTCTGATATGTTCTAGGGTTACGGTTTTTATTCCTCACACTTTAAACCACTAGCAAGAAATAGCAATTGCTAGCCATTCCTAGTAGTTACCATCACATTAAGAAGATGTGTTCACGCTATATATAAAATCCATACTATCACTGTTTTCTTTCTAAATAAAGTATTATTTAAAAACATTTCCTTTTTTCTTCCATATGTATCAAAAGATTATTTGTTGGGGTTTGTCCAATGGAAATACCTTGTAGCTGTTTTATCACGAAGACTGCCCACATCTCCACCGAGAATGGTTTAATCATTTCAGAAGTCTGCTATTTTTACTGCTGCAGAATCAACAACTTGACTATTGTGTAATTTTGCTGGGTGTCAATTGAGAAATTCAGAAGTTGGCCTGTGCGTGTTCAGACCATGTATTGCAGGAGATGTCTAAATATGTTTTTAAACGTACCTGGAGTACTTGCTGTAAAGTTGGCAAGCTTTGCTGCAATGGTATGATGTGAGATTCCTTCAGAACAATGAAAACATCAGTCATTGGTAGTAAGGTTTTTAGAGCATGTAACAGTGCTAAAATGTTAATATGACCAAATCCTGATTACTTATTTTATTATCAAATCTACATTCCAATTCCCAACCATAAGCAGAATTAGATACTTCCCTTGTACCTTTTCCCTTATTGCTTGATTATAAGACAACCCTGATTATAACGCCCTCCCAAGATTTGAATATTAATTTAGGAAAATTATATATATGACACTGATATGACACTCTGCCCCCCCCAGACTTACCAATGCATCCCCAGACTTGTCCCCATGCTCCAGACTCCCTGGAGGAGGTTGTCATTTTGCAGACGTCCACTGGCTGCCAGAGAGGAGGATTCAGGTCCCCTGCATCGCTGGGAGGGATCTGGATCTTAGTCTTATAGTCAGACCTCTATTTGAGGTCAGATTATAAAACCACCTCGAATATAAGACGAGAGGTATTTGCTCTGAAAAAAACCTTTGTCTTATATTCAAGCAAATACGATAAGAGAGAAGACAGGCACATTTAGGTTATAGCTGGACATCTAAACCTTGAGTGCTAGCCACATGAAATGCAAGTTAAATGTTGGATTGTTGGTAGTTTTATAAATGTAAAAAATTTAGTTTAGATCATACTGTGTATGACTCCGAGAAAATCAAAGGGTACACTGCCCAGAACTCTCCATTTGGGGGGAGTGACTTTGTGAAGGGGTGGTGCCAGTCATGTCTTGGGGTGGGGCTGCCCCTAAACAGCCCTTAATGGAAAAGGCACGGGAGGGAACTGGGCACAGCTAATTTTTGCTCAAAGAAAGAAAAAAACTAACCCTGGGAAGCAGGGATTCACTCAAAGACTCCAGGTCAGAGAGTTACCAGATATGCTGAGCTCCCAAAATAAGTGCTGGCCAATGATCTATAACCAGTTATCACCCAGTCACCACTGGCACAAGTGATTCTACTTTTTATCAGTAATTATAGTACCTATTCTCAAAAGCATTCAGAAATAAACCACCCCTCCAACAAAGCTCAACACAGATTTCTCTGTTTTAACTGATTACTAGTTTATGTATTTCACACAGTAATGAATGCTAAATGAAAAGCTATGACCCCTATGAACCTCAGCCAGTATGAGGCAGCAGCTGCCCCGATGTATTGCAAATAAAAGTTGTGTAAAACAGGATGCCACACAAAATCAGCAAACAGAAATTCATGTCTGTAAGTAATGGTTGCTAATAAAGTGCTTTGCTGTAATAGTAAACCACATTGTATCAGTATGCTTTAAAGGTAAATAAACTCAAAGTAAATGTTCCATTCTGCGTCTGCACAGCTGCACAAAAGGGCCATCCGGTAACCATCTGAAAATGTTTATCTCTAATGTCGGTATCTCTGAAATATTATTGGCTTCTTAAGGTCTCCTGATTAGTGTTTGTTTTTATAACCTCTTGTTGCCATTAAATGTACTGTTTTGCCACCCCTTTTCTCTAGTCTTCAAACATTTCCAAAAAGGCACTTCTTTAAGGAAGCCTTTCAAATGACTCCCACCTATCACTGCCTCACGTTTCCTACACTCAGTCCGGTCTCCCACCATACCCTTTACTACTGAGTCAGTCTTCACACATGTCCAGTAATAATATTTATTTTAACGGTGTTTATAATGACATACAGTCATGTTGCTGGTCCACCAACTAAATTTAGCATTTTCACCTCTTGTGTAATACACTCCCACCTCAATCTAGATCTGTTTAAATAGGATCCTTCTAACCTTTCGCTTCTGTAAGTCCATATGTTCCTTTTACCCATTGTATAGTGCTAAAGACACTATATAGATAATTAATGTTAGCAAACATCTAGCAGTAACTACCATGGTTGTAAAAAATATACATTTTGGCATCAGCAAAGTAATTTTGCATCTCAGATGTAACGGCATTCACAGCTTTCACCTTTTTTATTTTAATGGTATACCTCAGAATGTAGCAGACCTAGCATTCCGCGAAGTTCAGTAGGTAGACTGCAGGAGGCAGTGCTTATAGAGAACCCCATTGGGGATCTCAGATCATGTTGTAGTATTATTATCTATTGTTTTATATAGTGCCATCAAATTCTATTGCGCTTTACAATGACCTTTGTCTATCTCAAACATATCCAATTAAAAGCTTTATTAAAAGATATCCTTTCACTGGCCACCAAAATGTCCTAGTGAGTGTAGAGATCTGTCACAGTCCAAGAGCCCTCTTTGACTTTTTCTTCACCCCCTATCCTTGTTTTACCAGCCTCTCTACCTTGCAAAAATGTTAATGGCCTAGTAAACAAACATAGTTCATCAATATAGTTGACTTTGATACTTACTAAATGAGTTGGATCTGCTAAACCACAAAATTGTAGAACTTTTTTTCTTAATTTGTATTGCTCATATTTTATTGTATTATATATACAAAGTTTTTAAGAAAGTTCTACTTATCCTGAAAGAAATTATATATCAGTTTCTTGTGTAGACTAAATGAATAGTAGGGAAAGACATAATGAAAATACTGAATTTGCTTAATAAAAGAAAAAGTCTATCATCAGGGGTTAAATTAAACAGTTCACCAGAATGACTAATATGGTAGATAGCTTCCTGTGAGGTCACATCTCTTGAGTAACATGATTGTGATTCTGATGAATGTGCCCTGAGTTACATCAGCTTTCTAAGTATGCAGCAAAAAATAACTAGCTTTGTTTCCAAAGGAAAGTAAAAGCTAGGATATACCTTGTTGATAAGGAAAATATTCAATGGGTGTTAACGGTTATATATACAATGTATGTATTTTAATTTTATTTACAGTAAAAACAACAATATTAATTTTATATATGACAATAAAGAAAAAACTATTCACTATACACATTTTTTCTGTCCATATGATCATGTCTAGGAGAATGCAAACAGAGTAATTTTCTTTACACTTTCCTCTACCCACACAAGACTTTCTCATTTAATAACAATGTAAGAAGAAACACAAAATGGATATTATATGGGTGATAAACCCAAACAACTAGTTACTGATTTTGGGCATTTGCTGGCCTTGGGGGTATGCCGTTTAGAGTTGTAGTTGTCTACAACTACATAGGGCATGGGGAGTTACAACCATCTAAAGCCAAGCTCTTGCAAAATAGAAAAGCTTTCCCGCATTATAACAAAGCATGCTTACTACCATCGCAAGCCAAACTATTGCAATATAGAAAGTCTTTCCTTCATCATAACAAAAAGTCTGCCTACTACAACCTCAATCCAAGCTGTTGCAAGATAGAAAAGGTATTCAATCTCATTTGAACTGCAATGTCTGATCTGCAAGCAAGTTTCCTAAATTGTGTTTTATATAATTGTGCAAGTTCTACTAAATATATATTTAATGTTAGTATTTACCTTTTTGCACATTCCTTTGTCCTGATCCCCTCCTACAGCCATAACCTCTCCCCTTTTTAACTTTAAACTTTCATTATCTCTCTTTTTCTCCTCTTGTATCCTTCCTGCATTATAACAAAAAGCCTGCTCACTACCATCTAAAGTCTAGCCCTAACCCATGCTCTTCTGGCACACTCAACCCGCTGTTCATTTTATTTATACATACTCTTCTGCATGCTGAAACCACTTGGCCCTAATTAGTGCTACAAGAGAGCTACTGCACCCTCTTTTCACCCCTCCTTTTGTTTCAATTATCCATACTATTCCTTTAGATTGTAAGCTCTCGAGCAGGGCCCTCAAAAGGCCAACATTCCTCACTAGAACTTTGTATAAAAGTACCATAAAGCTAGACATTAAGGGTTCTCATCTCCTGATGTTTATGTATTAATGTATATGTATTAGGGCTGCAACTAACGATTATTTTCATAATCGATTAGTCGGCCGATTATTTTTTCGATTAATCGGATAAAAAAAATGAATGTACATTATTAAATTATTTTAAATAAATGAAAAAACAAATTATGTTAAATACAAACAGCAGAATAAAAAAAAACTTTGATAAAATACATTTCTTGTCTTTATTTCCCAACCAGCCCCCCCAATTTATGCACATTTGAGCCCAGACATGCCATGCTGCCTCCCACATATACCATACTGCCTCCCACATATGCCACGCTGCCTCCCACATATGCCACTCCACGCTGCCTCCCACATATACCACTCCACACTGCCTCCCACATATACCACTCCACACTGCCTCCCACATATTCCACTCCACACTGCCTCCCACATATTCCACTCCACGCTGCCTCCCACATATGCCACTCCACTCTACCCCCACATATGCCACTGTGCCTGATATGCCTTATACCCCCTGATACACCACTCCATCCTCCCCAGACATGCCACACTGCCTCCCAGACATGCCACACTGCCCTCCCCACATATGCCTTATATACCGTATATGCCTTATACCCCCAGATATGTTACTCCATCCTCCCCAGATATGCCTTATACCCCCAGATACCTCATAGTCCCCTCATAGAGTCACAGACCTGTTCACAGTAGGGCTGAAACAACGAATCGATAAAATCGATAATAATCGATAACGGAAATCGTTGTCGACGATTTCCATTATCGATTAATCGAGTGATCGATTCGTTGTTGGAGCACTCGGCTCCTTTCACTTACCTCCGCGAGCGTTCCCCGCTTCTGCTACACGCTCTGCAGTCTCCGCCTTCTTTTAGCTACGTGACGGATGTGACGCGCATCAATCAAGAGTTCAATAAAGTTTTAAACTTGAAGGTTGGAAGTGGAACGAGTCCGTAGCGGAGGTAAGTATTCTTTATGTCTATGTGCGAGTGGCTCTGTGCGAATGTGTGGGTGCACGGCAGAGTGGAGGTGGGGGTGCACGGCAGAGTGGAGGTGGGGGTCCACGGCAGAGTGGGGGTGGGGTTCCACGGCAGAGTGGGGGGTCCACGGCGGCGTGGGGGTGGGGTTTCAGGGGATGCAGGGCAGAGTGGGGGTGGGGGGGCAGGCCAGGGTAGGAGACTGGGTGCAGGGCAGAGTGGGGATGCAGGGCAGGGTGTGAGTGTGGGTGCAGGGCTGGGTGGGTGGGCAGGGCAGAGTGGGGGTGGGGGGGCAGGGTAGGAGACTGGGTGCAGGGCAGAGTGGGGGTGGGGATGCAGGGTGTGAGTGTGGGTGCAGGGCAGAGTGGGGGTGGGGGGATGCAGGGCAGAGTGGGTGCAGGGCAGAGTGTGGGGGGCAGGGTGTGAGTGTGGGGGCAGGGCTGGGTGCAGGGCAGAGTTGGAGACTGGGTGCAGGGGCACAGTGCAAAGTGCTGGGTGCAAAGTGCCAGGGCTGGGTGCAAAGTGCTGGGTGCAAAGTGCCAGGGCTGGGTGCAAAGTGCTGGGTGCAAAGTGCAAAGTGCTGGGTGCAAAGTGCTGGGTGCAGGGTGCAAAGTGTTGGGTGCTGGGTGCAAAGTGCTGGGTGCAGGGTGCAAAGTGAGTGGTTTAGGTATTAAAACTAGTTTGATAAATATTGTGTTTGGGTTCTCGTAACAAAATAAGAATGTTAATGTAAATTTTAAGTTGTTTTTTTAACATCCAGTTCATAAAATTTTAAATAAACGAAAAGTTTGCATATTGGGTTTTTTTATCCGATTAATCGATTAATCGAAAAAATAATTGGCCAACTAATCGATTATTAAAATAATCGTTAGTTGCAGCCCTAGTTCACAGCACACCATACTTTTATAAATAAGTACTGGGTTAATCTTCACTGCCCCCAGGATTTAGATTCCCCTTAGTCTGCCCCCCCTTTATCTCTAACTGTGCCTTAAGTTAACTTTATTAAATTAATTACATTAACCCTCAGTCCTCATCATTAAATTAACCCTAAACACCCCATTAACCATAACTACCCCTAAATTAACTCTAAATACCCCATCAAACACAACTACCCTAAATTAACCCTAAACACCCCATTAACCACAGCATCCCCTAAATTAACCCTAAAGACCCCCATCAACCACAACATCCCCTAAATTAACCCTAAACACCCCATTAACCACAGCTGCTCCTATATTAACCCTAAACACCCCATTAACCATAGCTGCCCCAAAACATCCCATTAACCATAACTGCCCCTAACTTTCAGCAGCCCAAATATTAATTTTATACAATGACAGTATTAATATATATATATATAATTGCAAACAGCAATCACACTCCTATCATGCTAAGTCAGCCAGCACATGCTAGAACCTGAGCATGATAGGATCGTGATTGTTGTTATATATATGTGTGTATATATATAATGTTAATATTGTTTTTTGTCTAATTTTGGTGTTACTTTATTAAAAGTATTTTAAAGTTTTTTTTGTTTTTTTTCTTCAGTTTTGGCCAAGTGAATGCGGAATTTTCAGTTTCAGTCCAGAATTTTCATTTCGGTGCATCCCTACTATATACTATGCCAGTCACTAAAGTGGTAAGCCTACACCACATCAATGTTTGGCTTAGTATATAGTGATAGGGGTTGTCAGTGTCTGGCTCAATGTATAGGCACACATTGACGGTGGTACTGCATAATCCCTAAGTATATAATGATAACAATTTTGCTGTACCCCTGTCAATGTTTGCCTAACCATAGAAACTATGCAGTTTTAAAGTGTGTGTGTATGTGGGGGGGGTGCCACATACAGGATCTGCCACAGGTGCCAAATACTCTAGGTACGCCCCTGCATCATGCGGCTGTCAGACCCAACGGCCATGCCTCAGCTCCTCTTCCCACGTCTTAAAAGGGGTGTGATGAAGAGCTGAGGCTTGCGGTGCGTGCACACCGGCCACTTTAATTTCATTAGGCGCTGGTGGAGTGACTGCCGCACGAAGGCCGCTTTCAATGTCGCTCGCAGCCGCTTTGATGGTGCAATGGGCCAGTTGACTAGACTTGCCCCCCAGGCCTCCCCTGGTGTCTGGATCACTATGTAAAGATAGGAGTCATGTTCTACCAATGTATGTGTGGATCACTATATAATACAAGGAGTCATGCTGTTATCGTCTGTGTCTTGATCACTGTATAATAAAATGAGTCATGCTGTACCACCGTCTGTGTCTGGATCACTATATAATGAGAACAGTCATGCTATACCACCATCTGTCTGCCTTACCAGTTAATGATATGAGTTATGCTGTATCACATTCAGTGTCTGGCTTACTATTTAATGATGGGAGTTATGCTGTACTATTGTCAGTGTCTAGCTTGCTATATAATTATATGAATTATTCTGTACCCCTGCCATTGCCCGGCTCAAAATATAATGTTGGGCATTATGCAGTACAGCCATCAGTGTCTAAATCGCTATATATTAATGGGATTTATGTTGCAAAACATATGTTATGCTCACTTTGAGCTGCACTGTATCATATCTATGTCTGGCTAGCTGTATGCTGATGAGGGATATGCTATAACAACACCACATCCTTAATTTGTGGAAATTCGTTTAACTATTATTCTCTGCAGCGCCGATATGATTAATTTCCTTGTTATTTTTTTTATCTGCTTTGCAATGGTGATAAAATTCATCTGCCTGTTTTTTTTTCACATTTTTTTGGGCATTGCTTTGGATTTTTTCACAAGATATGTGAAATGCCAGTCAATTTAATACATTTGTTCAGATAAAGTTCTAGATTATGAAAATACCCCACCCACAGTGTAATGCAAGTAATATCGCACAAAATGGCTAGAAGTTGCTTCAAATGTTTGTGCATGACACAGTTGCTCATGCCTCTGTTGCAGCACCCACTGTGCAGAAAAGGGTTCCCCTGTGGTGTTTCCTTCTACAGCAGGAGAATCTTGTGGGGAGCTATCTCATTACTGTGTGCGTACCTGCACTCACATTGACTGCTTGTACATTGAGCTATCTGTCAGTGAGTTACAGTGGCAGGAGACCCGATTGGGGTCTCTACAGACTCTGCAAGTCCCTGCTGCATCACAGTGATTACCTTGAGATGTTAGTGATGACATTGCTGAAGGAAATCCCTGAACTTTCATTTGGGCATTTAAGTCCATATAAAATGTAACGGCACTCAAGAAGAGCACTGTCGCATTTGATATGACAGCTTGAGGCCACAAATTTTACGAGCCTAGACTGTCAAATTTGTTTTTTTCGTAACATATCCCCTATGTCACTTGTCCTTAAGGAGTTAAAGAGACAATTTATCCAGAACATTTATTAGACAAAAGCTTAACGGAAGTTGAATCTTTAAATAGGGGCTTTTTATTACAAGATAAGAGTAAAGTGTGTGTATAAAAGATAATCAAATTGATTTCTCAATTTAACTCTCAGGCTAAAGCTACGCTATATGGACAAAAGAATACCGGACCATTACACAAACTAGGGACTTTTATGACATCTCATTCTAAATACAAAGACATTTATATGTAGTTGGTGAAGGTTAATGCCCTGAGGGAGGGGACCCCAAGAGAGACCTAAGTACCTCAGTTGACTACTTCCAAAATTACAGGCTTCACACTTGTGGCAAAGAATGACTTACGTTACAGCAGGTGGAATTCCATTTTCCTAGTTTCTTGATGATATGTGCCGATACAGTTTGCTGTGATGTTGAAGATGTTGACAGACTGCAAAAGGAATGACCGGTAAAAGAGTTTGGATTGTAGCCTAGCCTTGTTAATAGTCGTTTAACCTACTGTGTGAAGTCTTCCATAGTTACTGGTTGTACAGAGAAAAGACGTAGAGGGCTGTCCCTCGCTTTACCTGTTCAGTAGTTAACAAGGTGCCCTAAAACTTCTGCGCACAAAATGTAATGAGATAAATAATACAGGACCTGGAAACCTGTGCCTATCTGATGGTTTTTTTACGGGCAATATGTAACATGAATTGGTCAGTTTCCCACTGAAAACCTGATAAGGATCTGAACATATCTGCTATAATAGAGAGGTTTTTTTAGGGGCACTTGCTGTTCTGTCTTTGCTAATACCTGAGAAGTGCTTTTATGGGGTGGGCACTAAGTAAAGAAGGTCTGTCAAGGTGCGAAATATCTGCAGAAGGTTCCGCAATCTATAGTGAAGAGGTCATCTAATTAATGTGACTTAATGTAACTCTGCGAATAAGTCAAACAGCTTGGGACTGCTCCTTGCACTGAAAGTGAGTCATGTTGCAAAATAGTGTCTACCACTCCATTTAACACCGTGCAAGTGCCACAATGAAGGGTGTATGGGCAACAGTTTACAGTGCTAGCACAAACTCAGGAACAGTTTTTTGGCGAGTATGGGGTCCCTGGATATGATGAGTAATGAAAAATCCCCACAGAAGAAAGCCTTGTTCTCCTCCTTATTCGTGCAATAAGAAGGAAGACAAGATTAATGTGTTTCCCTTCTAGGATGTCTTTCCTAAAATTGGCTGGTATGATATGAGTGATGGTTGGAGGGTTAACTGAACCCGTACCTTGGGCTACGGGCCCTGAGGCCGATGCTATAGGGCCTGGGCTATTGGGGTCAACTGAGCTTCTAGAGATCTTAGGGAGGTCAGCCTAGTCTGTATTTAGGAAAAATCTCCTATTGCTCTGCATGTTAATGTGCAAGATGGGGAAGCTGATGGAAATAACAGTGGAAAGGTATGCCTTTGCTTGTTAGTTCTGACATAAGTCGTGGGATAGTACAGGATCTAAGAGACGGCGAGTTGAATCTGTCTGACATTTGTCACCTTCTATTTAAGTACCTCCAGTGACCCCCTCCCACATATATGGACTGAAAACAACCTTCAACGGCAAACATTAGAGGAATAAACTAAGGGACTGTATAAAGAATACATAACAACTTGATAACATACTAGTCTGACTTGGACCGGCCCGCTTGCAGAGGGAGGATCACGGGTCACATGTGTTTTAAAATTAGTGTATATGTGTATGTTACTGGAGGCCCGGAGGTCCACTCATCTTTACATGGCTTTTGCGGTAGAAGGTTACAGCCCCCACCTCAACAACATTTTCTGATATATTTTTTATGATTACATATCTACTGGAGCAAATGCAACTTCCTACAGGTTAAGAAGTGGCTGCACTTGATTGTGGTACTTTGACATGTCACTGTGGTTTTTCTGACATAGAAAAGTGAAAGGGATAAACTTTCATTGCACCATTTTCTCTATAATTAGTGGTAATTCTGAGCAATACTTTCTGTTTATCACGCTTCCGGTTGTGATGTCTGTCACTCCCACATAATAATTACAAGAAATAGTTACTTATCAGCAGAACCACTTGCTGTGCACGCATTCAGTTTGCGTGTTGATGAAAACCAGACGTTTGGTCGTAATGTTTTGACCTGAAACATTTTCGCTTCTGCCAAATTGTAGATATTCTCTTCTTTGAGGTCTAAATAAATGCAGGTAGAGGCCTTGGGGAAAAGGGACACATACAACAGATGGCCTGGTAACATTCAGCCTAGAGGGCAATAGACAGCCATGTACAGTCTACTAATAAAGCATCCTAACACACCTTGCAGATAATATACTCTATCCTGTCCACAACACATTAAGGAAATACATAGAAAACCTGTGACAGAAGCTCAGAAAGCATCCAGGCCATGTTGTAAGTGAAACATGACACATAACACAGTGAGGTGGGGAGTTGTTTATAGGTAAAAGTAAGAATTGTTTGAAAAATGTGACTAGATAGTTACTTAAATGGGATTTCTGACAGAAGCAAATACTTTTCTACTTTTCTACAAGTGATTTTTGTAAGTTAGCATTGACAAAACTTCAAAAATTGGTTTTATTTAATGCCCACAAACTTCCTTTATCTGAAGACCTAGAGGCTGCCATGGCTGTCAGTCACACCACACTGAGCCAATTCCTTATGTTAATGATAATGGGGACCTACTTAAACAATTAAATCCTTTCATCAGGCTGGGTGATTGATACAGATCCATGGTGTTATAAATATACTGTGTGTATATATATATATATATATAAATAGATATATATAGAGATATATATATATATATAAATTGGACTGACTCAAACAAATGTGTCTAGACCAGTCATGCTACTTCTCCAAGTCATTGCACTGAGTTTTAAAGTAATATTCTGACCCTACTTTCACAGGAAAAATATTTCAGCTCAGAAGCCACACTGGAATGTTATTATTGGCAATATCCCATATGCTAACATGCTTCTGAGTGAGATAGTGTGCTGACTCAGCCATACAAATGCCAAATTCTGCATACTGTAAAATATATATTATATATAGCCATAACTAGATAATATATTAAGGTGCACATGTCCCACTATGGGTTTTACTTGTAACCATAAAATACCTTTAATAACAATTAACCAATAAACAGACCGAAACATTCGCTTGTAGCAAATGAAGTCTTGTTTATTATTACCAACATAGAAAAAACTGGGGTATGGAGTCCTCCCAACTAATGTGGCATTTCCTCTCCCCGAGGAACGCCTCTGAGTCACCGTGCACTCAGCGTCCAGTCACCCAGATCATCCTGCATATGGGGTGACACATGGGTCAGAGGGGCAGGTTAGGAGCTCGACTAGCCATCCACCCTTCCCCAAGAAACAGCGAGCTGGGCCAACCTACCCAGCTGTGGAGAACTGCTCAGGCATTATCCCTGGCATGCCTCTGGCATAAGTCTGTTCAGCCCTGAAAACAAGCCTGATTACCAAATCAGTGCTTTCAATTGATACAGAAGGGATTTGCCTGCATCCAGCCATATGCCATGGCCCGGCCCAACCACAAAGTCAGAGATCAGTTCTGGCCCGAACTGAACTATAAAGAGTATTTGTTGGCAACCTTGGGAGGAGGTAAGACCGCATTACCACCATGAAAATAGGGAAATCTATTTGCTAACCCCTCTTGCCACCATCAATCTGGACTTCTGCCACAATTTAATAGGTCATTATTGAACAAATTTAGCCCAATATCTGACAAATTAACCCCGGCCTCCCTGTAAAGGCCACTGTAATTAGAGTGGATGTCAGGGTGGTGCAGGTGGGCACAGCCACTGGAACATGGAAATAATCTCATAGCTCTGTTAACCCCCTTTCTCACCCTTTCTATTGGCTTTATGGGGTAGGATCCCATAAAATAACAAGGTCCTGCTTACCCCAGTTCCTCTCTGCATGGTCTAACATGCGTAGCAGATCTTTCTATATAATTCCTGTGTTCTTGAGTCAGTAAATATTCATGTGCTCCAGTGAGACTCCAAGCTGGTCTAATTGCTGCCCTCACTTTAGCCCAATGGATGAACGTTTGCCCAATGATCAGGCCTTCCTTCCTTGGAACGACTAAATAGCAAAAATGTTAGTACACACAAATGTTAACAAATGGATCAAAAAAATACAGTATGATTGCCCTGATGGGTCTTATTTATCTCCAGTAAGTAGTGGAGCATCCAATCCTTGAATACATTTGCATATCCATCCTATCCCTAGGCCTATTCCTAGCAAATCCCGAACGAGTTCCAAATTGCATGTAATCTAAACCTGCTGTTAACATTTTTCTCAAGACTGCCCCACTGGGACAGAAAGTCTTAGCTGCCTTGACTTGATGTCACTTGTTAGCCATTTGCCCTGCCCTTTCCTGTTAAGTTTTTGACCCATGGATGCCACATCATATAGCAGTGTCAGATATTTTTACATAATTAAACAACAGCCTTGACCCAGCCACCTTCTTGAAGGGAGCTACCAGTTTCCCTATCCTAAATGCTTTGTTGCAAGCAAGCCAAAAAGTTTCTGCAACTAATACATTTTCATATGCATTCAGATAGAAATACCGTTTACTCCATCGCTACGGGAACTCCTAACTTAGCCAACAAGTCCAGTAAAGCAGACAATAGTAAACCACAGTCCTATGCCTCTGAGGTAATGGGCTATTGAAGAAAAAGCTTCCAGTGTTGTAGTGGCCAATGTAAAAGTAGACCAGATGAAATAAATGAAAGTGCGCAATAAGGGCAAACATTTGTCAAGTTAAACTTCACTTGAAAATAACACACCGTGTACGTAAAGCTGTCGGGAGGAAAGAGAGTAACCTGAAAGGTGATTCAGTGTCAACTTTGGCCATCAAGGCCCATGGGCCTACATCCCTGATGATCTCCAGGGCATTGTCAAATGACTGGTAGTGCACTCTGCATACTTTCTTATCTTAAGCGTCGTTGCCTGAACTACTCTCAGGGTAAGACAGGTGTTGAATGAATCTGAAATTTCATGCCTCCTTTTTAGGTACCACGTCCAGCTATATATATTTGTTATATATTTCTTGTGACATGTCATTGTATTTTATGATAAGTTGAAGGTGTGCCCTAAGATCCCATGGGTGTCTGGAGAGGCTGGTTGAGTTATATAGTCTTTTTAATAAAGGGTAAGGTAACAAAGCAATTACTTAGAGAGCTGAGAATGTATAAAAGTATTTTCATTAAAAATCCTTTTAACGTATTCTGCATGCTAAAAGCTAAAACTAAGGTGAAATGATTAGTTCACTGTAACGACTGATAGGCATGCCGCTGAACAAGTCACAAATTCCCCTACAACTGAGCAATGAGGAAGGATAACGGGGAATTACAAGAAATGTGCCAGAAAGTACATGACTGTGAAGGGCTGCCTATCAGCTTATTTTGGACAGTTGGGAATTGTTTCCTTCTTTCCCATCAACTACAGTGGGTGGTACAGAGCCCCAATTCATGTTTTGTTTGGCCATATTCCACACAATAACCACTCTGTTTTGTATGAGCCTCAGCATTTACTTGCATGAAAGCAAGAGCTGGCACTAGCTCACAGGATTCATTGGCCCAAGCATGTGTCTGTCTCATCTAGGAAGGTTTACGTCACAGGGTTTGTGGTTACAGGTTAACCAAGCTGTCATTCATCAGTTTGTTTGTATGTAGAGGAAATGAAATATGCAAAGTGCGACATCTGTTGGTTGAAAATCAGTGATAAAACTGGCAAACTTTTCTTGTTAACCCCTTTCAGGCCCGACAAGTTTTCATAACCATGATTCTCTTTTTTCCATATTTGTTGAATGCCACAAATGATACATTATTTTGTCCAGGAGAAGTAAGGCCTTCTTTTCCTGCCACTGCAACAAAGTCAGTGTGGACTTGCAACAGGTTTTAAGGACGTACAGGTATGTCCTAAGGGGACTAAAGGAGTTAATTTAGAAGCCAGAGATCACGTTAACTGCAGCTGAGCTCTCTCTGTCCTTGTATCCCACATCCTACTTCTCATTTGACTTTACTTTTAAGAGGCTGAACTTTAATTAAAAAACCAAAAACATCTTTTCTTTTTACACGTAGATATTATATAAAAAATGTCTGAGATGTGTCTAGTCTCCAATTACATCAAGTCTAACAGAGACCCAGTAGATTTGGTATGTTTTCTCTTTCCTTCCAATAAATTTGCAAGAATGTGATGAGTAAAGCTTTGTCCAGACACAATTTTGCATGAAACCTTAGTCCATTGAGAAAATGTTGTAGATAAAACAAAATGTCGTTAACCACACACACGTTTGTTTTAAGACAAATTTTAAAAAAAATGTGATGAAAAAGATATGAAAATAAATAATATTAATATTGGTTACTAGTTGACGTCAGTATCACAATAGCCAAAATAACAGCATTGTACGCCTACAATAGTGCATGGCGGAACTATATCTGGCAAATGAGCAGCCTTATACTTACGTTACTCCTTAACATAAGAAGTGTTTGCCCACAGAGTGTTCCCGTGGTAAATCCATCTGGATTCACAATAGGTTGCTGATGGAATAACCTTTGCAGGGTCCCACAAATAATCTATTAACCCCCAGTGATTATTAGAGTTTTACGTTGGTTCCCTGGTCATTATCACGGGTTTTCCCCTCTCCTAATCCTGGGGAGCACTGCTATGTCTGAGTGCACTGGAGTGTCCTGAGACTTCAGGCAGCTGAGTCTCCAGGACAGAAAAGGTATAGGAAAAAGCGATTTGTAGATTACCAGGGTTAAGCTTAAAACATATTTCCTAAAAATGAGTTCTGGTATATCACTGTGTTTTGTAACATATACAAACTAGATGAAAAATGCAGATGAATAACTAAAATACAAAATATCACAAAAGATTTTGCAGCAGTAGAAAGAATGTGTGCAAAGATTTTCACATTAAATAATTGAAATTTAATAAATAGGTACAATATAGAAATAATAAACTTGACAGATTGTTTTATATTAAAATGTACATATATAATTTAATACAAACTAATAGATCATTGTTGATATAAATAAACAAAACCAGGTTTCAAGTTTTTGAAGTACCACCTCCAATCCCTTTTCCATCATACCTAATAACATATATTCAGCTAGTCACATGGTTCCTTACCAAAAATCACGGTGATTACTCACTCTACAATGTACATTTAATGTCCATATTTCCAAGCCCACCTGAGGTTTAACAAATGGTCACAACTGATGAGGAATTCACACTACTGACCACTGGCTTGTTACACATTACTGAACTAGTTGGCAGTAAAACAATTTAGGGTGAGGACAAGGGATTAGTATGACTTGAAAAACAAATATTTCCTTAATATACACCTCTGGATGCCAGAAGTAAATTTTTTGTGCAAAATTCTAGAACAAAACAAAATAGGTATTTTCTTGCTAGAAATGCAGCTCCACATCTTCAAAGATGTATAGGGTCGGGGTCTGATGCTCAAGGTTACTTCCTATTATTGATGCTGAGTCTTCATAACGGGAAATAAGGTGTTTAAAATTACTGTTTATGCTGTTGTGAAAGATTGTGCTTTGGAAGGAGCATCTTTATTACTGTCAAAACAGCTGTGATGAAACCACTTCCCATGGCAACAATTTGAATTGGTTAACACTAAAGAAAGAGTCCAGGGCCGGCCCTACAATGGAGCCGACTGGTTTTTTTTGTTTTTTTTTGAAGCGGAGGGGAGAGAGAGGGGCACCGAGTGGTTTTCGCTTACCCGCTCGGCGCCCCTCTCTCTCTCCTCTGCGGCGAGTTTCCCTGTTCGGTCTCTGTGCCGGCTTGTAATGCAGAGCACCGGAAGTGACGTGAATTTCCGGCGCTCAGCATTACAAGCCGGCACCGTGGCAGCACAGGGAGACTCGCCGCAGGACTGTTTAAGGGTAAGTACCGGTGGGGGGCGGGTAGATAATGCTGCCCCCCCTTGGCGGGGGGCGGCATTTTAAACTTCGCCCCAGGCGGCGTTAAGTCTTCGGCCGGCCCTGAGAAAGACTGAATCAACTGCTGAGTTTAAATAAAATATAAAGGAACAGTCATTTTGTTTTTGGCATGCCAGTTACTTGAGCTAAAAGTCCCTGCAGCCTGCCTGGCCTCTGCACGGTGTTCTTATGTAGCGCATACATCCGGGCCACTTGGCTCTCACCTTGCTATGATATGGCACTTGGGCCTGTTCAACAGGGTAGTGTGCCAATGGCACATATTGTTTACTGCGGGGCTCAATCCTGAAACCAGTCACTAGGAAAGAATGCATTGGTGGATACAACTGTCTGCCCCCAATGTCTCTGGACACGAATGCAGTACACCCAGCGATGCTGATGTTCAGAAAAGAGCCAGTGTCCACCAAGAAACTAAACTAAGTAATGTAATTTAACTGAATTGCTATTTGTTTTACTGAACACAGGGCGTCAGTGAAGCAAACACGCAAACACTTATACCCAACAAAGTGGACAACATCTGTAAATCAAACACCAGTTCACTGATACCCCTCAAAAATGGGCATACAAGACCCATTAACTAAGATATCCCACAAAGGGATAGTATCCTACTTCAAGTTTTTTTTCCCCTTAGACCATTACTGATGCCCACTGATTTGCCAACATGGGGTTGGAGCCATTTGATTTTCTACTGCACCTATAATGATTCTTTGGGTCTCCTTTGTAGTTTGGTGTTTAGTCTATTAAAGTAGTGTAATGGAGAGCAGTGTATTAATGTACAAAAATCATTGAAAGACTTTTCATACATGGACACATGCTTTTTCTGTCAAACGCAAACAAGTATTTTATGGTTGTGCTTTGCTTACCTTACATATACCTGTAACAGACCAGATAATATTTACCCCTTCGGTGTAATCTAACTTGCCCTTTCCTTCCTCCTCTACTTTTATTGTCAGTCAACTGAAGTTGCTAATTATGTAGAGTTAGAGCTGGAAGTGTTTGTGCACTACTTCTATCCTCTTCTGGTGGACAAAGAGCTGTGGAATGAACCAGTAGCCTTAGTGATTTTAGGATTCCACCTTCGTTTTTTGAACCTCTTTGTTCTTTCCCTGGTGGTGAGACTTTTAAGTGTAATCTCCACATCTCCCATAAAGTCCTTGTAAAGTTTCAGTATTCGACAGCATTGAAGCTTCTGTTCAAAGATACTAGTTTTAGGTATTTGTAGATCAGGATAGTTCTTTGTAAGTTTGGTTGTGTTGCATAGCATACATTTGATGTTGAACTGAAGTGCAGCTACGCTGCTGTTGGCTCGTTTTATCTCTTTGAGATGGATGTGCTTGTGTTTTGCCAGAGCACTGAAGGCCTGAAGGAAATAGGACAAGGTCTTATTTATCTCTTGCAGCAGTTTATCTTCTTTTTTGATATGGGTAATATCTGGTTTGGGAAACCATTCCACTTGTTCATCACATAAGTTGACATGCTGGAGTTCATGGTCAGAAACCTACAAATCATAGAAATATATACATATATTAACATGAAAAAAGACGCACCATTTTTAAGGCTGTCACAGGTGCATACGTTTTTTTACAGTAGCTAATAGCAGCTAATACTTGTGCCCACCTGAGGTGACCAAAAAAATGGTCCCACGGTCATGACGATTTCAGGAGAATTGAAGTTTTCACTTCACTCTGTATTTTTACTGCAATAAGTTCATAGCTTATGTGTGAGATTTACACACCTAATTGAGCTATGCATTATACAGCATGAACTTCGTTATTCTTGTAGGAGCTCATATTGGTTTACCCGTGATAATACTGAGTGATATCAGGGTTAGCTTTCCGTTAAACACCCTGTTTAGTGAATAGACTCCTATAATTCTGAGGTTCTTCATGAAACTGAAATCAAAGTTGCAATGTTTTTCTCTAGAGTACCTAGAGTAAGGGTGACCATACAATCTTCAGCTTCTTTTCGGGTAAGACTCCTGCAAATTCACTTATTTAGTGAATAAACCTCAATCACTGTTGTTTCCTGACCCTATAAATCCAAAAAGGGTGATTTGCTGTTTATGGGGGGGGAAACAACAAAAAAACGGTATAATATAATGGTCCATTTGAAATGATCATGGGAAATACATTTTACATCACATTCTGAAATAACACTTTTGTTGTAATAGGTCAACAATGAGAACTGTCTACATTTGAAATTGACTACACTTTTAACAGTTAGTATGGGTCTACTATTGACCTTTATGTAAGATTTTAAAATTATGAAATTGAATGTTATTGAGAGAGCAACAGCACCAGTGTATACTCACAGATAAATTAAATAGCTCCTTGCCATCAATGAACATTTTTTTGGCCTGCTCTATACTCTGGTTCAGTGTGTTTGTCCCACACAACTCGCATTGGACGCTGCTGCTGGTCACTGAGCAGGTGCAGAGGATGGATAAACCATAAATGATACCTAGGTGGACAAAAGAAGAATCATTAGTGTTAGATCACATTTTTTCCACACATTTGTGACTCCATAACTGGTTGATAGACATGATGTTTTCAGGTGAGTCAATAGAAAAAAACCAATCAATTTGCCACACTTTGCGTTCAAAACAGCATCAAGTTATCTAGGTACGCTTACACACAGATTTTTAAGTAACACGGCAGGTTATGATTGCAAAAAGAAATAAGCATGATGTGTCTTTCATCTGCTGCACTAGGTTTCCTTGGCTGACCGCTGTGTTTACAGTCCTCAACATTGCCTGTTTTTTTGTGCTTCTTCGAAAGAGCTTGGACAGAACATCTGGAAACCCTTGTTTGCCTTGAAATCTCTACCTGGTAAATGCCTTGCCAATGCACTTTAGGAACCTTGAGTCTTTTTGCTGTACTCAGTCTTGCCACAGTGTATGACTTTTGACATTAAACTGTCTTCAGCAACCTCACCCCGGTAGTGAGCTTGGCTGTTCCTCATCCAGTTTTATTCCTCCTACACAACTGCTTCTGATTCAGTTAATTATTGTTTCAACCTATGTATTAAATTGCTTAAATTGATGGACATTTGCACCTGTTATTACTGTTTAATCATACACACACATATATGCCTACAAAATCCCTGACTGTGTACCTTGAAGGATTGGTGCTGTTTTGAAGGCAAACATTGATGTGATTTAGATGTTTGTGCTGTTCACTCAGTTTGCATTTTGTTAAATGATAACTACTAAACTACTAACATGTCTATTTTGGAAAACATTTCAAACAGCATTTTTCACACCTGCCTAAAATGTTTGCACAGTACTGTACATCTCTAGAGATTAATGTGTGCTGCTTAGTGTGTATGTGAATATTTTATAGAAAATCAGCTTAGGCAAATGGGCTTTGTGTATACTATTAGGAAATTAACATTTGTTGCAGCAGAGGTTCAGTGTATTAAGCAAGGAGTGCTTTCCAAATGTTTCTAGTTAAGTGTTTCAAAAGTTTTGTATGTGAAAGTGATGTTATTTGAGCCCATAGGTTTCTTGTGTCCGCCACCGTGAAAGTGTTGAGCCCATGACTCCATGACTGCAAAATGCTATATTCTTACTTTGTATTCAGGACCCTGAACACGTCTTTTCTTGTGATGGTCTTTTCAAAACTAGCTCTGGTGCTGTTAGCTTGACCATTGTTGTGCGGCTGTAGGCACATACTTGATTCTGCTTAGTCAGGCATCAGTCACTTGGCATTACTTTCAGACACATGTTGTGATATACAAGAAAGCATGGTACTCATGACACATTTATGGCACTTGGATGGATAAAAGTCTTAATACGAGTTGTGTGCAAAGAGCAATTCTTGTAAACGTGATGCATTTAACATAGCAAACAATGTTGCGGCTGATTGCTCCATTTTCTTTGCACCAGACTTACTGACGATTGTCAATGTACAATGATGAAACACCTTATTTTCAATTCTTTTTTATGATAAAAGATAACACAAAGTACCTAGTCCATATAGACTATAGGGGAAAACTGTTTTTTTCAGTTTTGACCACAAACCTGATTCAGAGCAGATATCCCACACATCGGCGGAATTTCCTGCCATTTGTCTCCTATTCTCCGCTCACGCTACTTTTAACTTGATTAATCATGAAATATTTTTTCTCATTTAAGTTACTAGTAGGAAAACCACATGCTTTAAAAAATTCTTCAGACCTTCTGAGGAAGTTTACAGTGTCTCTACAAATTCAATTAGGGATGATGTTTCAACTAAACTGTATCTTAGTGATAAGTTTCTGAAAATAATATTACAAGCAATGTTAAAAAAAAATAAAAAGCAAATGTGATATTAAACCTCTTATGTCCAAATGAACCTGTGGCAACACTGCACTTAGTTTACAGATTGTTATACACACGGAGAAATTGATGGCTATTAAGGGTTAAAATAATTATTAAGTTTGGAAAATAACGTTAAATTTCCCGTAAAGCACAGTTTAGGGAATAATTAAAATATTGGAAATAATTATTTTTCCAGCTCTGTATGATTACCAGATTTGTTAGAGAAGATAATACATAGTTGCAAAATGCATATGAGTTAGCAAGAACAGCATTTGTTAATGTATGTAATGACTCTAATGTCTTATGCTATGCCAGACAATAACCTCTAATCACATGTTTCAAACATGAAACCATTACCAATGTCACAAGACAGATATATATATATATATATATATATAGATATAGATATACACCTAATGTGTATCAAAAGTATCACTATAGACATGGCAATAGAATGCAGTTAAGCAAAAGTATAACATACCTGATAAAATCCAACAATTTCCAAAATTCCCCAGCATGCTAAGGGCTTCCCGAGAGTTTGTGTGCGTCTACGATTGTTTCTAACTTAAGTGGTTTGAAAAGAAGAAGTTGTCTTTTATCTAGTCCACAATCGGATAGGAGATGACCAATCTCATGGAAAATTCATATTAATACTCTTAGAAAAGATGTGGCCCCAAGTAGGAAGTGACGTTGGTTTCTTGTTCGAAATAGGTTTCTAGCTTGTATGGGTGTTGCAAAATAACTGTCTGTAAGACAATGACCTACCGCTTGTGTCATTCTTAGGGCTCATTTGTGGCTTTGAGAAATACTTGTCTACATCACAATGGAACAAAACTGAAACTGTAACTTTTCAAGTACGTGAATGATTGTACTAATTAAAATCCAGATTGGTTTATGTTTGTGCGCACATAGGGAGAGCTGTTATCAGAAAGTGTGGGAAAGCAAAAATGTTGGGACAGCTACATTGGACCATTAATATTTTTAATATACTATTTCTTCTGTTGGATTTTGAGTCTAGGATGTGTAAGGTTATGTATGTGTGTATTGTACTTGTGATTTTAGAATACATGCCAGCACATGCAGGAAGAGCTGGTTCCAACTTCATTCTTTTTGTGTTGTCCATACTGGGCCTGCTCATTACAGAGCAATAAAAACTCGAAAAATATTGCACGGCAAGATGATTTAAAATGACGGTTGCTTAGAGTTACTGTTGGGCACTGAATAGTAACAAAAGTACTATTTTATGTTGAACAACCTCCCCATACATGCAATCAATTGTAATATGGCTTGATAAGACATACAAGTACCCCTTTGCTTGGGTTGCTTGACGTAGTTTTGGACCAGCAGTAGCCTTTAACTATTCTGAATCTAGTCATGATCAGATATCAGTTATTAAGGTACTGTTTCGTCATATAAATATTTTTTGGCTACCGGTTTGGGCTTTGTGGCCCTTTTTTGCAATCAGACAAAATTAAGGACTGATGAAGACATAAGTGAAAAAATAGGCAGACTAGACGGCCAAATGGTTCTTACTTGCCATCAGGTTGTGCTTCTATTTTCCTTTTCAGTTTATACTTAGTTTGCATATCTGGTCACTGATAAATAAACACAAAAATGGAAAAGGAACTCTCAGATTAGATCAAAAACTAAAAACGTGCAAAATATACTTAAAGTATTTGAGTAATTCTTTAGTAGGGGTGTTTAATGTACAACTCCCCTTAGTACATGCAGCTACTGTATGATTTTTGGTGGACCATAATGTTCCATGTGCATATTGAATCAGAAATTTACAGTTTGGTGGAATACTATCATTAAGATTATATTGTTTGATAAAATATGCCAGTGGAAAAAAAATTGCTTACCAGTTGCCTCTTTAGCATGGGTCCATTACACGGCTCTGTGCAGGTAGATTTCTTTCTAGATTTAATACTCAAACAAAGACACTTCGTTTTGGAGCTTAGAACGTACATTTGTGGTTTCTGCAATATTGCGAACAGCACCATACAAAAGTGAGAAAATGTGTTCACATTCAATAAATGTGTTATTGATTTTTTGCTTATAGTCCATGGAACTCACAAATGGACAGACCCTTTATACCTATATATATCAGAAAAAAGACCACAGCCTATGAATATCCCCTGAATTTTCTATTGTATGCTAGTTTCCATTATAAATGCAAGTGTTATTTGCTTAAGTTCTGTTACAGTCTCTGGGAGAATCACTGTTTGATTGTCAGGGATAAATTGGTGTAATAAAATCTGTGTGTCCTAGGTCGCCCTCAATCCTTCATCAGCTGTCCACTATAGTATATCCCAGTGCTTCACCTTAGAAGGATACTTGGGACTTGGTACAAAATACTATGAAGGGTGATCCCAACAGGATGATCTACTCTCTATTATGCAGCAGTGTGTCTACAGACCTACAGCTGATAGAATATTCATAGTATAGAAATGACCATGCAGTTTAAATACTCAGGGTGTATTATGTGTATGCATTCGTCCAGTATGTACATTCATATTTCCAACAGCACACACGTCATGATAAGGTCAAGCATTCTTACATACAGTATCCCACTATGGTAAATTAAGGTGATATCTCCTTTAAACCTGTTTTAGATGAAGGTGTTCAAAGCATATCCTTACAACATTTTTTAGTAAGTGAAATAACATTGTTGCATTTTAATAATGCACATATTTCCACTTTATAGAAAAGGAAAGAAAACTTTAAACTTATTTTTATCTTAGATGGTTAAACGGGAACTCCCACCATTTGGATATTATTAGTATCAGAGTGAAAATAGGTTTTCAAAAATGTTTTTTTCTTAAACAGTTCTACTTTTTGCATATAATAATGTTTTCA
The DNA here is from genome assembly GCA_029215755.1 of Spea hammondii. NCBI lineage: Eukaryota > Metazoa > Chordata > Amphibia > Anura > Pelobatidae > Spea > Spea hammondii. The sequence continues at coordinate 129,683,843 of JARDYJ010000001.1, read as the reverse complement.
GGCAGCTGCATATTAGCTATTTGTATCTGTTCTAGCTCTGTTATCTTAGCCCAATCTGCTAGACAAGCACTCTGACTCCTTATCATACTGCCTAGTGGTATACAATAGAATACTAGCATACCTTACTTTTAAATCACTCTATGAAGGAATGGACATCATTAGCGTTGCCTTAAAGAATCAAATCACAAGTTGACAAAAGTATTAGTTAACTGAAAACCATGGCAGTCTTTGAAACAAAATGAGATTAAACCAGGATTTATACAACATTTTGAAAAATGACAGGTGAATTGAAAAATACTGATAATCTTGTTATCATGGCACCTCCAAGTGGGTGGGATATATTAGGCTGCAAGTAAAAACTGCTTCCTCAAAGTTGATGTGTTAGAAGGAAAATGGGCAAGTGTTTGAGGACTTTGACAAGAACCAAATTGTCATGGCTAGACGACTGGGTCAGAGCGTCTGCAAAACTGCAGCTTTTGTGGGGTGTTCTCGGTCTGCAGTGCTCTGTACCTATCCAAGGATGGAAAATCGGTCATGGGCAGCCAAGACTCATTGATGCATGTGAGGGGCCAAGGCTGGCCCATATGGTCAAATCCAACATATGAGCTACGTATTTAGACATAGATTGTTTTACATTTTTTATAAGTGACTTGGAAGAAGGTACTGGAAGTAATTTCAGGCAGTTTTTTCTAAGGCAAGCAAGATGCTGGCATGTATGAAAAGGGAAATAGGTTTAGGAGATCAAAACATAAATGTGACTCTTTATGTCATTGGTAAGACTGCATTTAGAATATGCAGTGCAGTTTTGGGCATCAGTACAAAAAAGGACATACTAGAAACAGAAAAAGTTCAGAGAAGGGCTAAAAAAATGATTAAAGTAACGGGAAATTTCAGCTATGTAGAAAGGCTGGGATTGTTTTCTCTGGAGAAAAGACGCCTTAATGGGGATATGATAAACCTTAAAGTATTTTCAAGGTCAATGCAGAGAGCTTTTTGAATATCTCTTTATAATTTGTACCTTCCAGACAACACATGGGCATCCTTTAAAATTGGAACAAATGAGCGTTCCTCTCAAACATAAAGAAGGTTTCTTTACTGTTAGAGCGGTTAAATTAGGGAATAGACTGCCATTTAAAGTCATTCTGGCCAATTCAATCAATATATTCAAAAAAGCCTGCTCAGCACAGCCTCCACAGACTTCATTAAAAGGTGATGCGTGTCCTTAAGGGACAGTGCTCCAGGATATGATGTCATATCCTGGCGCTCTGTTTCTTAAATCTGTGCAGTGCCATTACTGTACCTGAACTGGGGCCAATGCCCTGGGTCTAGACCAGTGATACAGTGCTTGGAAATCTACATAAAATATTGTGAATGTGCATGTCCTGATTTGCAAGTTACAGCAATCAATAGCTTTCAATATTATCTCTTTTCTGCAGCTTATTAATTAACATGAATCAAACATGAATGTAACATTTAGTTTGTTTTCATCAGAGTCATTGGGAGGCTGTTCCATTGACTGCTTTGTTGAACAATTTGAGTCAGCTTTTTTATATGTATCTATATATGACTATATGAAATGTCTAGAATATGTTTAGACAGCATTTCCTTCAGTTTTGCTGTTGTGATTGTTTTTCGGAATGTTACACAGGACATTTTCATATTTTGCACCTACGTAACTGTAGCTGTCTCCTACTTTTGCTTGCACATCTTCATAGATTTTTTAGCCCTGTGAAGTATGAACCAATGGACATCTATGGAAATGACTCACAAATTAAATGCAATTAATATATGCATTGCATGTTTCTGGGTGAGCTGGGCAGAATGCCTTTTACAGAGAGACAATGTCTCTCCTGGCACACAATGTTAGCTAATGTATGCGCCGTAGTCTGAGACACCACTGACCCCACACGAACAGGATCTGAGCTTTAATATTACTTAATGCCATTGATTTGAGGTACCTAAAGCTTGCGTGTTTTGTTCTGCAAGCACCATAATTAATTTTGTGATACTTAAATATTATCTTCATTAAAGTAGTGATGGAAGATAACATGATGAGGAGGGATAATCATGCAGTTGCTGAGAAAAGGAAGATTACATTTTCCATTGTTCACAAATATGGTGCGTTTCAAATAGTATTAACTATGCAACACCATTGCTTAGGTTTATTCAGTGTATAGACCTGTAGAACGGGAAAGAAATAACAGATCAGCTAAGTGCCTCCTTTCGCTTCTTCCTCTCTTGATAAACTGTGCTGAGCAGCATCAAATGATCCTTGTCATGCACATCTGCAAATATTGTGTATGTGATAGAGTGCACGGAGAGTGAAACAGGATGTTACAGAGGTTAAACCAGCCAAAGACTTAACCTAAGGAATAATTTACACAGATACTCAGTTACCACACACAATTAACGCAATGAAAAAGCTTAGTGTGTCCATTGGCCGTTTCCTAAGACCGAGAAGTATGTCTGTTGTATTTAGTGTCAATTCATCATTGTCTATGCTGTCATATTAGAAAATAAGAGCCAGGGCCGGCCTTAGGGGTGTGCGACCTGTGCGGCCGTAAAGGGCCCCCTGCTCGGGACTTAAATTAAAACATTGTTTTAATTTACTACACTTGATCTTAGCCAAAAGGCTAAAAGGACAGGAGAGAGGGTCATGAGAGACTGTCCAAACTAAGCAGGGAGACGTGGCAGGTATAGGGCTGCCCTTCTTAATGCACAACAACGACAGACTGCACCGAACATAGAAACCCAGAACCTGAGGGCAGATCGGCCTCGTTTGGCCCCATCTATGTGTCAGTATGTGATGACGGTATTGGCTGGAGGGTTAGGGCACTGATGGTGATGGAGGGTTTGCCGACATGTCCTCGCTGAACATACTATGTCCTTCAAAGGCTTCCAGAAACAATTTAATTTCTTAAAAGAGGGTGGGGCCTTTGAAAACACACCCACTCATAAAACAACCTGTTACACTATGCCATAAAGCAATCATTCCTGATGTTCCCTCAACAGCTTCATTGTGATGTCATCATGAACTTAAGAACACAATTAGACAGGAGAATGAATTTATTTATTTATTAAATGCTATCGATTAAATGCCTGATTGTGGGCGATGCTTTAAAAAACACACTCTCTCGTAAACAAACCTTCCTCAAAAACTGGATGTGGCTTATTCCAGCCCCGCCCACAATGCCATAAACCAATCCTTTTTGGTGTTCCGTCAGCAGCCTCATTGTGATGTCATCGGTAGCACAGACAATGAATAGAGGGGGAGGCTCGTAAACAGGTCATTGCTCAACAGAGCAGGCGACCGCAAAGATGTGCAAAGCCGAGCGCGATGTGTATCTGAGCCAACTACTGTGTTTGGGGTACATTGGAGCTTTTATACTCCTCTGTATCATATTATTAACACGCAAAAATAGAGACGACTCTCACAGACAACGACATGGACCCGGACTTCATCTGCACCTCGTGCATTCTCTGGTCAACAACTCCATGTTCCAGATGGAGATGGAACACAGACGGTCCATGTCCCGTCTTATGGACAGACTCTCGAGTCTGGAGGAACATCTAAAGTCAGAAGGTGACTACAGGAGGCGGAGGCATGAAAACCAGTCACCAAGACGCCGTAGAGAACATTGCAAGACCACCTCGAGAAGCTGTCAGGTGTCACGAGAGGACAGATCTCAGAATTATTTCAATCTGGCTGCAGACCATGCCCATGGTCTGTCTCAGGAGAACAAAGAGCTCCAGTCAGTTATCAACAGCCTTCGTAGGCAGAGCAAAGAGCTGACAGAGCGTCTGGAAGGCATGAGTAAGGCAATCCCCTTGCTTGAAGAACACGTGGCCATCAAAGACCTTGAAAATCAAGACCTGCAAGACAGATGTCATGACATGGAGATGTCCTCACGTGAATCTATTGAAGCGGCTGAGGAACTCGATGATAGACTGTTCAAAGCATTAGAAGCCAACGAGCAGATAGCTGAGGCCAACGATCAGCTACAACAACAGGTGTCTGCCCTCCGACAGGACAAGCGGAAAGTTGTCACAGTCGTTGAGGAGTTTGAAAATGCTATGGGAGAAATGAAGGCTTTAGTGCCGAGAGATGTACAGCTGAGCGATCCACGTAGCGTTATACCTCTCATGATGATGGAAGAACTGATCATCAAAGCTCAAGTCTTCAGTACCATCGTCAACAAGACTCACTATAACTGCTGAATCACCAATTTGGGTTGTGGGCCTCACCACCAAGAGGCTACACTCTAGGGAACTATCACCCAGCCCAGATGACACTCTTTTGGCCACCAAAGAACATGAGAAGTTTCCATCTGTACGGTGATTTCCAACAGAGAATCTTCTATTGATCTCCAATCACAAATGTCCAACCATTAATCAATTTGGCAATAAAACTCAATTTAACAACTAGTATGGATCATACCATTTATTATTCGAACAAAGATGGAGTGAAACCTTCTAAAAAGGGGCAACAATATAATGATGCAAATTCTGAGATCCAGGAAGTTAGTATGGCGGCGCCCATGGTATACACACAATACAGGTTTCTTATACACATACAGGAACATTGTACAGCGTTGTGGAATATGATGGCACTATAAACATCATTAAATAGGATTATTTATTGATTTCTATCCATACCTGGGTAATACCCGGTGTAGAGTAGTTTTGCGTGTTAATAGTTGCAGTTTGGTTTGTAAACACATTTTCAACAGTTTCTATACATATTAGTGCAGGGGCGTCCAACATGCAGCCCGCGGGCCAAATGCGGCCCTCGAGGTGCGGCCCGCGTGAGATCGGCAGCCAGGATCACAAGAGCCCTGCTGCTTACTTGAGGGAGGGTCTATTCTCTGCTTCCCTTCTTCTTCCTCTGTGGGGAGAACGAGGGAGGCCGCGCCCCCTGCTGGAGTCTGTGAGCGGCATCGAGAGCTGTAGTGCAGGTAAGGGGGTGGGGGAGGTTGTGTGAATGAGTATGTCTGATTGAGGGAATGAATCTGTGAATGAATGAATTTGTGTGTGTGTGATAGCATGGATGTGTAAGTGCTGGAACCTAGGCATGATGGGACTGTGATTGCTATTAGCAATCACACTCCTATCATGCCAAGTCAGCCAGTACATGCTGAAACCTGGCTAGCTGCCCCCCTTGTGTATTGATGCTGCCAGCAGTATGGGGTCTGCACCAGCATGTATTGGCTGACTTGGGATGATAGGAGTGTGATTGCTAACATCTAACAGCAATCTGCTAACAGCAATCACAGTCCCATCATGCCTAGGTTCCAGTATTTACTGGTTGCCTGGGTATAAAAAGAGTGTGTTTGCTGTTAGCAATCACACTCCTATCATGCCAAGTCAGCCAGTACATGCTGAAACCTGGCTAGCTTCCCCCCTTGTGTATTGATGCTGCCAGCAGTATGGCGTCTGCACCAGCATGTATTGGCTGACTTGGGATGATAGGAGTGTGATTGCTAACATCTAACAGCAATCTGCTAACAGCAATCACAGTCCCATCATGCCTAGGTTCCAGCATTCACTGGTTGCCTAGGTATAAAAAGAGTGTGTTTGCTGTTAGCAATCACACTCCTATCATGCCAAGTCATATCGTTGATTTATCGTTGGTTACACACTAAAATTGGACAAAAAATACAATGCCCAGCCAACCAGTACATGCTGGAATCTGGGTATGCCTGAGATTGCTGTTAACAATCATAATATATAATTTTTTTTGTACAATTTTAGTGTGTAACTTACTTTTATTAAAATGTGTGGGGGGGTCAGTTTCAGTTTTGGCTAAGTGAACCCTGAATTTTCGGTTTTGGTCTAGAATTTTCATTTTACTGCATCCCTAAAATAAATGGAACTATTTTATTTTTACTTTTCCAGAATCCTGAATTTGTAGGCCCATAAATCCCATTAATCAGTGAGAGGAAAAGTAAAGGTTTTGTGTCATTTACTTTATTTTAATCTGCATATCTTATTAAAGGCCATATTTTCTCTCAGTGAAAAATGAGTGCTGCCCTCGCACAGATACAATTCTGATGAAGTGGCCCACTGCAGAAAAAACTTGGACACCCCTGTATTAGTGTGACCTTTAAGACTGTAGAACACTGTATACATTGATACCTACCAAGCATTCAGAGCTTCTGGAAAAGAGGAACATTAAGATAGGAAAGAGTTATATGGGGATTTGAGTGCCAAAGAAGGGAGGTATGCTTTCATATTTTTGCCACATTTCAGACTTCAGCATTAACTATTTTAAGTGACTGTTTCTTGGCATCACACTGTTGATCTGCATGTTCTTTCCATTACTCTTACCATTGTTTTGTATATATATATATATATATATATATTTTTATATATATATATTTTTAGCTGTTTATCTATTGATGAGTGGTTGAGGATTACCTTATTGGACTCCTGCTATGGTTAGAATACCACAGACGGTAAAAACGCAAAAATGAATAAAACACTTTACTGTGTTTGGTATTATATAAAAAGGGCTTGGTGTGCAGGCTGTCACACAGCAGTGAGTAAGCAGGGTCACTGAGGGGTAACATGTATTCCTTGGTTGCTTTAAAACTCTCTCAGACCTCAGCAGTTCCGGTTTCTGTCCATAATTGGCTTAAGGATTGACACGGAATGAGCTCTCGTCAGCCTTGTGAACGAAGATAGAATAGTGCTTTCAGGACTCCTGTAACCATCATAATTGTATGAACGTGCTATCAGACATATTCATGTAGCGGTTTATAAATTGTTCTATGATAACATTGGTGAAGTTCACTGACATGCTGTAGTGCACCTGACCTGCATGGGCTCTATGGGACAGCTCTCTGATTTCTTCTCGTTCTCAAAATATTAATGTTTAATGTAGATCTTTACTGCCCCAGGACACAATCTGTAGGGCTTTACATGACTGATAACTATAACAAACAGTATACATTTGCTTAGTTGAAAAACCTCCAACTCTCTAAGCAGCTTTCACTCTATTTACTCTATTGTTAAATGTTAACGCCCCCTGGAGCAACTAACACTCCACTTGTCAACAACCATACACTCACTGGCCACTTTATTAGGTACAGCTTGCTAGTGCCGGGTTGGATCCCCTTTTGCCTTTGGAACTGCCTTCATTCTTTGCGGCATACTTTCTACAATATGCTGGAAACATTCCTCAGAGATTTTGGTCCAAAATGATTTGTGTGGGTTCATGAAATATAGAAAAGGGGGAATCATAGTTTAACAAACATGGTAAAAAATGACAAAAATAAATCTGGTTCTTAGGTTCTCAAAACTCCCGTGGCTAAAGTGTTAACCCCATAATAGATAAGTCAAGCACTATAAACAAGGTATTAGTGACTGTGGGAATAAAGGACTGCGGGAGTGAAGTTTATTCACTAAAACAGGGGTTTCCAGGAGAGTTGCAATTCCATTTTCCTGGCTGCACCATCCATTATAAAGGGCCAACCACAGAAAGCTTCTCTAGAAAGAAGGGCTGTGCTGGCCCTGAATAATGCAATTCTCCCTATATGAACTTTGCAAAGAAAATACCTCTGGGGTCCCAAAAGCTTATGTAAATTTGGCACTGTTACACCAAGCTGCCCTGTTTTTGCGGGTAGGGGGGATCATGGGCCGATCAGAGGATCTCTCCTGACTAGCCTAACTATGAAATCGATTGAGGTTATTATTCTGGACACAGGGTTTCCACCTCTTGCTTCGCTTAGCTCTTTACTCTTCGTCATTTTGACTGTGGAATTACTATAAAAGGATCAGTGCCAGCAGAATATACATTTTATGAATTTTATGTAATTTTATTTTTTATTATGTTATTTGTATAGATTTTAACAATGTTTGTTTCTTTTTGCTTATGTATGTATGAATTCCAATACAGCAGTACTTATTTAATTTGTGTGTGTTCAGTGTTGTGTTGTGTGTCTGAAAGCCTGCGGTGTGTGTATCAAAAGGGCGGATGAATTAAATTCATTCTGAATTAGTGAAGTTGCATGTGTCTGATCTAGCGGTTTTGATTTAGGAAATAACACTTTCGTATATAGATTAAGAAGTTGTATCACAATTGGGAACCCTGAGACCCCCTCATCTGCTGTTGGATTGTGATTTCCTGCCATCCACACCCACCTAGATACAGCTGTGTATTTAGTTACAATATGTTCAAGATAAATACCAGCAGTTCTCAGAAGATGTTTTTAACACAATCACACCCCTGTTCTGAACCACACCTTCATAGATAAATACACACACATTCTCTCACACATGCATACATAAATATATACTTATTATATATTACTTAATATATACACAGTTGATATAAGAAGTCTACACACTCCTGTTAAAATGTCAGGTTCTTGTGATTTTAAAGAATGAGACAAAGATAAATCATGTCAGAACTTGTTCCACCTTTAATGTGAGCAATTCAATTGTAAAACAAGCTGAACAAGTCTTGTTCCATGGTATATCTAACGCTTTGGAAATTCTTTTGTACCCGTCTTCTGACTGATACCTTTCAAAAATTATATCACTCTGATGCTTTGGAATCTCTCTGTGGACCACGGCCTTCGCTCTGAGATGCAACTAAGCAAATGTCAGGCAAATCCTACTAGAACTGAAATCCCTCAAAGATTTCAGTTTGTTTTGCAATTGAATAGTTCACATTATAGGTCACATAAAAAGGTGGAAAAAGTTCTGACACGATTTATTTTTGTTTCATTCTTTAACATCACAAGAACCTGGCATTTTAATAGGGGTGTGTAGACTTTTTATATCCACTGTATATCTCATGTGCACACTCTCCCTCATTCACACACAGTGGCGTCGCTACAGGGGGGCAAGGGGGGGCAATTGCCCCCCTAGGTTAATCCTTGCCCCCCCTGTTGCCCCCCTGCCGAATTTGGAAAAAAGTCGCAATGCGACTTTAGATCCAGTCTTTTTTTTTAATGCGGAGGAGAGAGAGGGGCGCCTAGCAACCGCTCGGCTCCCCCCATTCTACACATCTACACATCACTTACAGCCACCCTGTACCAGCATGTACTGGCTGACTTGGCATGATAGGAGTGTGATTGCTAACAGCAAGCTGGGGTTGTGTGTTATTCTGTAGATCCATATCTGCTATGCTATGTTTCCATACATTATTTATGTATACCTGCAAATACAGGGTTAATATGTCTTATTCAGTTGATTAATACCTGCAATGCTGTTTCCATGTATTTATTTGATCTATACCTGCAATGCTACGTTTCATATACTATTGTATACCTGCAAATACAGGATTTGTATGTCTGATTCTGTTTATTTGAGATCACAAGTGAATTTCAGTTGATCTATACATGCAAAGCTTGGTTTGTGTGTTAATGTGTTGATCTATACCTGCTATCGGCAACTGGGGCTAATGTTAATATATATGGGCAGCAGGGACATCAATACACAAGGGGCAAAAACACTAAGGGGGGTATAAACGACAATGCAGTGTGAAAAATCCATCCTGATGTAGACGTCTGTGACGTAGATTGTGTCCTGCTGTTTGTGTGTTTTTGGTTATCAGTGTAGCAGAGCCTGTCCTCGGTGTGTGTGTGTTTGGGTGTCAGTGTGTCAGAGCCTGTCCTGGTGTGTGTGTTTGGTTGTTGGTGTGGCAGAGCCTGTCCTGGTGTGTGTGTCTGGGTGTCTGTGTGGCAGAGCCTGTCCTGGTGTGTGTGTTCAGTTGTCAGTGTGGCAGAGCCTGTCCTGGTGTGTGTGTTTGGTTGTCGGTGTGGCAGAGCCTGTCCTGGTGTGTGTGTCTGGGTGTCGGTGTGACAGAGCCTGTGTTGGTGTGTGTGTTTGGTCATCTGTTTCCTGGCACTTAACTTACAGTAGGAATTATTTAATTTATATTTATCCAGAGATAAAATGCCCTCCTGAAGTTGTAGTGACTTCAGGGGACAAAACGTTCAAGGCCCTGAAATCATTTAGTGGAAAAGTCAGGGCCGGCCTGACAATGGAGCCGAGTGGGGCAACCGCTCCAGGCGGCACTTTTGAAGGGGCGGCACTTTGCCGCCCCAAGCCCTTTTTTTTTTTTCTAAAAAAAGCGAAAGAGAGAAAGGGGCGCCGAGTGGTTTACGCTTACCAAGCTGTCAGTACCCGCTCGGCGCCCCTCTCTCCCTCCTCTGAGGCGAGTCTCCCTGTTCGGTCTCGGTGCCGGCTCGTAATGCTGAGTGCCGGAAGATTTCCGGCGCTCAGCATTACAAGCCGGCACCGAGACCGAACAGGGAGACTCGCCGCAGGACTGCTGAAAGGTAAGTACAAGGGGGGGGACGGGACGGAGGGAGAGGAAGGGTAGATAATGGGGGGGGGGCGGGAGGGAGAGGAAGGGTAGATAAGGGGGTGGGCGGCATTTTAAAATTCGCCCCAGGCGGCATTTTGCCTTGGGCCGGCCCTGGGAAAAGTTATTTATTGTGTTATAATATTTATTTCAAGGATTAGTCGCACCCAATTGTGGCTTCAGGCTTCCCATGTTGAATGATCAAGTATTATTTTAGCCCAATAACAAAAGTATAATTCCATAGCGCATTACTTTTGGAAATTATTAATGCCCCCCCAGTTTGACTGTGGTATCTTGTGTGCCCCCCATATATATTGTTTCTAGAGTCGCCACTGTTCACACATATTTGTTATTTTCTGAATTGAGCTATATATTAATGTCCAGTTTATAACAAACCATGCCACCAAGCACATTGCTTAACAATACATGTAAGGAGCAACAAAACATTTTTATTTCAATTGTTATTTTCCAGTTCATGCCAAACGAAATCAACAATGTAATGACAACTAAATATTTTACTGAAAAGCCCCCAACCCACCTTTATAGTAATTTTATGAAAGATATAAGATGTGTATCGTACACAAAGTGAATTGAGGTGGCAGCATGCTAGATGTTGCAAAAAACACAGTTACGATGTGGGATATTTCTACAAACAAACATTTTTGCAAATATGGTTTTGGGGGGTGTTGCAGCTTCATTGTTGCTTAGGGCAAAGGAAGTTATAATTCACAAAAAGCGTAAGTGCCCATTCTTTTATTGAAAAGATATACATTTTAGTGTTTTTTTATTTAACTAAAGGTTAAGGTAGGAGATTTTTGCAGGTTGGGTTCACTTGCCCAATTTTTGCATGTTTTTCCTGAACTATGTAGAACCCTAGAATAAAATACAGATATCTGATATATTGCAAATGTGAGGCGACTGAACTGATATGTGCATGGCCTACAGAGTGCACCACACTGGAAACTACGCTTCCCCTCAATGGGTTAGTTATATTCATACAAAAGGAATTACATATTAATGTTATCCGTGCACATATTTACATAATATGAAAAAAGGTGGCTATGTACATATCCCAGAATATTAATGACAGAAAAAAGAAATAAAAACATTTACATCATTTTCTATTCTTTGACATTTGCTTTGCTTGTTTCTTCTGGAATTCCAGAAATGTTCAAACAACAGGATAAAAAAAGAATTTACAAAAATGTTCTTTTCTGTTTAGCTTCTCATCAAGTTTCCTTATTCTATAACACATAATACCACAGGAAACGCCCTGATATTTACACAAAGTTTTTCGGAGGAATTTAGTGTAATGGATGGTTGCTGACCACAGTTAATATATTAAGGGGTATTTAATTGCTGATGTGTGACATGAAGCAGGAAAATTAACCACTGAAAATGTATTTTATTGTGTTTGTTTACCAAGCAGCCATGTGCACGGTGGATTCACCGCAGGCATAGGGGACAGTTGTCTATAGTCCCCAAGTAGAGACCACATTTGTATATGTGATTCAGGAACAGGGTTGTGGCTTCATCAGGCCATGATACAATGGAAATATCCAGTTATATGGTAACTGATCACTGAGGCTGTGTCTGATGTAATGAAAATTGTATTACTCACTAACCATGTGAACAAAATGCAGTGGAATGCAGACTTGCCCCAGACAGTAATGTTACACTATCTACCACACACAGGACTCCCCTGTTGTGTGCTGTCTATTATGACTGAGGCAGACTAACCTAGGGTGAACACATTTCCAAACTGCCATTCAGGGACACTTACTTTCTTACTTACATTCACAAGAGCATTGCATCAAAGTTATGCTTGCGACTGGCCAAAACGTATCTGTCACTGCATTTTTCCAGCACTTGCGCAACCAATCACCGGCTACTTAAAAAGGTCATACTTTTCTTCAGACGTCAGTTGTTGCTTTAGAAATAAGGAACGTTTTTTTTATTGTTTTTTTCCAATGAGCAGGATCTTTTACAAAACATGTATTTTTACACATATTTCTAAACCAGCCAACCAGAACCTGAGCTGCCAAGTGCCAACCGGAGAAAGTATGACTAGACTAGGAGTTGTGAGTGACACTTCCTGCACTGCGTCACTCGCTCTCCATTATACCCACTGCTGCAACATCTGGTGATGTCACCAAGACATCCGCTCGCAAAAGCTTGTTCCGGACACTACATTGGTGACCACTTCAGCAATGTTTTCAAGGACACGTACGGTTAAAGTACTGCACTGGAGTGTGTGAGATATATAACATAGTGATGAGTTACCTTCCGTGTTTTTAGACATGCAACACATTGCAGTGCAGCGCTACAAGAAAATTGCGTCTGTCGTGGAAGTGGCAAACGTGGGTGCCCTAGTAGCAGTTGTTTTACCAAGCAGAAGTACGGAGTAAGAGCATCTGTTTTAATATATTTAAATATTATTATTACATTATATAAATTAATAAATGTAGATTTTCAATAAATGAACACATGGAGCCATTTCTATTTTACTTTGAAAATGAAACAACCAAGTTCTCAGTCCCAAAGTTAATTGAGAAATCATCATTACAGTATATGTAGATTTTTATCCCCTTAAGGACTGAGCTTTTTTTTTCTTTTTTCTTTTTGTACCCTTCGTGCCTGAGGCTCTAACATTTTTGCTTTGCTCATGTTTAGCTGTAAATTTTCTTCCTTCTCCTTTAGTGTACCCACACAATTTATACATCGTTTTATTTATTTATTTTTTTCAGGAGAAACAGACTTTCTTTAGAAACCATTATTTGGATCACCTATTTTACTATTAAAAAAATAAAATTGTGAAAAATACTTTACTCGTCTACAAAGGCGAATAAAAAAAACCCCCTGCTCAATATATTCTAATATTTGGCCGGAGTTTTGAAATACCCAATCCTTTTATCTTTTTTTGCAAGTTGTAGACCGATACGTACAGGTAGAGTATTGTTATTTCCAATATATTTTTTCAAACCTTATAATCTTGCCCCGTGTCCTATTTCGGACATCTTTGAAGCAGCCACTTCAATTTACCCTCATAAAGTAGTATGCCAAAACGTATCTGTCCGTGCATTTTTCTAGTATTTGTGCAACCAATCACCGGCTACTTAAAAAGGTCATACTTTTCTTAAGATGACAGTGGGCGCTTAAAAAATAAGGAACGAGCAAGAACTTTTAAAAAAACATGTATTTTTACACATTTCTTAACAACCAGCACCTGAGCGGTCATCCAGAGGGCTGACCTGCCAGGTGCCAACCATAGAAAGTGCTACTAGACTAGGACTTGTGACACTTCCTGCACTGCGTCACTCAGTCTATTATACCCACTAATGCAATATTTGGTGACGTCACAAGACATCCAGTTGCAAAAGCTTATTCATCAGTATTCAGTGCAGTCTGCAGATCGGCACACTGACAGAGCTTGTTCCGGTATACTACATTGGCCCGGAATGAAGATGTCCTGGATCCAGGACCACGCATGCATGGGTTTGTCGGGTTGAGGCTAAAAGCATATTTCAAATGGTGATATTAAAACTCTCTCCGTGCACTATTTTTACCACTAGCCTTTTCCAACAGTAGTATTGGTGGTGGTGGTGCGTGTGTGTGGATATATATATATATTTTTTTATACATTGTAATTTATGTATGGATTTTTAGCTCATAATACGTCACTGCCAAACACTCCAATTTGTGTTCAGCAACAGCTCCTGAGCCAGTGATACCACCTATGCATAGGTTTGTCAGGTTGTATTTTGACATCAGTTAATTCTGGGTCCATGTCCTATTTGATCCTGGCCAATTCAATTTACCCATTCAAACCAAAACCCCATGGGTATTTCAAACACCAGTATTTTAACTTTTTTCATGCTAGGATATTTTTTTCAGAAGATACAGTGCTCATTTTAGGACTTAAAATCATATAATCATAAAAATTATTATGTTTTACATTTTGTTGGAACTGGATGGTTCCTCTGATGGTAACATAACTGGAGAATTTTTATATGTTATCACATTTTAATTTATTTTATTAATCATGTTGTGATTGTAACATTTTCAGAAACATACCTGTATACCAAATTACAAGATGTAAAAATAAATATGTAGACAACTTGCAACAACCAAATTGTTTAGCAAGATCCCCAAGCCTTTCTACGCATACATTTTAGTATTTTTTTTTTTTTTTACCTACTGCTGCCAGAGGCATTTTTTCCACTTGTCTGGTCATCACTGTAGAAGCCAGTTTCTACTGGTACAGGGGAGCCAGCTCTGTACAAGTTATGGTTGTTATACACAATTGTTTTATAAAACACCACGTTAACCTTGGATAAAAGTTTGTCCCAACGACAATCCATGGGGAGCTGGTCCTGTGTAACTTATAGATAACACTGAAACGAGGTTCCAATGCAAAACATTGGGGTGTGGGCTTTAATATCACAGAAAGAAAATACATCAATTTACATTCGTAGACAGCCCCATGGCTTTTTAGAAAAATAATTAATGCAATTAGTCACTGTAACACCACACAAGAAAGACAAGTACACAAAAAACCAAGCCGTTTATTAGTACAATATATAAGGCAAAGATCTATGCAAAAATACTTCATGTAAATAAAAGAAAATAAATGTAGTGTATATCCCTTTTTTGCATGTTGCATTGTGAGCTATTGCCAAAAGTGTCTATAAAGTAACAATTTTACATAATGTAAGAAATGTGCAGTATACCATCATGTCAGCATTAAAGCGGAACTGTCATCCACAAATGTGTCGATGACAGGCTGCCCTACAGGTAAGTATAACACTTTTTATATACATTGCGTTAACAAAAACACCAGCAAGTGTATATATACAAAACGTTGCTTAAAAGGTGCTGGGGATTTCCAATACGGCTGCTTGGTTGCTGTGAGTGCATGCACACTTATCCAGACTACCTTCCCTTAGCCCTGAATGCAGTACACAAGGTCATGTGCAAAGTATTCTGTGAGTAGATAAAAAGGAGGATTGTGGGTACGCACACAACCAACCAAGTAACCATTTCTACTAGTTTTTTTGTGGTCTAAATCCTGCCTTGGAGATAATGGAGGGTTTAGACATTTACATAACTTTTCACTTATACACTTCCTAGCCAATGACCTAACACAATGTATGGGTAAAAAATGTACCCGCTACAACCCGACACCATGCCATTTTTCAAAGACAATGATGTCATTCCTTGAACTGAGATATATGTGAAATGGCTCTATCATTCTTTGACTTTGTTGTACAAAGGGTGGAGGTACTAAAGTACCTCTAAAACTAGTCATTGTGCCCCAACACAAAAATGTCCTGTAACCTAGTAATTTCTTACACTGTGTTCAAGTTTGTATCTGCACCAACTATGCTGTGATGACATGGTTGTAACAAAACATTTAAAACGTGCAAACTTTTCACACGAAAGGAACCAAAACTTGTAAAATGACCTTTTGCAAACAAAAACAATTCTAGCCTATCAATTAAAGCTAGTATAAGAAAAAAAACCCACACATATGGCATGTGTATTGTTATATGCAAGGCCTTCTGATAGGCCAGCTGCTTGAATGTTGTGTAACACATTGTGCTAGGGAAACACAGTTCTTCAATAATAGCCCTTGAGTTTTGAGATTGCACAGTAACTAAGATATGTCTTAGAAAAGCATTATTTGTTATTTATATGTAAAGTATAAGTAACACTTCAAACATGGTTGGCTTATCACCGTCGAGAAGATTTCCTATTTTATAAGCTTTGGAGTCTGCACAATAATTCCGACATCCGACAATAAGACGGAATACAAGAGTAACAAATGAGTAGGGAGGAGACATTGTATCTGTGCAGTTACCGCCAATCCTTGCTCACAGTGAATGCCAAAAATCAAGCAAAATAATTAAAACCAAACCACTATTTACAACTCAACAGATTTTAAACTTTTACATTTAAACTCTGCTTCACATCCCAAAAGCACCACAACATGTACACTGATGGCAAACTTTAGCTTTTCTTCCATCAAAAACACGAAAAAAAAAGGCAAATAACCTATATTTTTAAATAATTACTTAAGCACATGTGCTTATTGCTTTCAAATGTGGCAACACATTTGCTTTTCTGTAGAAAAGTGCATGCCTATAAAAAGTTTAATTTTGTGCTGCCTGGACCCGTCACTGCAGCATCTGTCACTTGTGTTTCAGAGTGTACGTAAGTGCTTTTCTGAGACAAGCCCTTTTTTTTTTTTTTTTAAGTAGCCGATTCCCTGAAAAAAAAATGAAATTAGTCGACGGTGCTACGTGGCACATGGGATATAGCTTTGGAAAGACCTTTAGAATGCATTTCTATCTTCGAGTGAGAAGTGGAGTGTGCAGCAACTCGGGGCCTGTTTTCCTGCTTTCAAGGTATCTCAGTCTCCAGTCACTGAATAAGCAGCCAACAGACAGTAAACTTATCTGGAAAACTCCAGCTTAGCTTTGACCTTCCTGCCGCTGGTGTAACAAACAGATTACACGCTCAGTGTCTTCTTCTGGCACCTGCCCAAAGACAGCAAATTAGAAGTCTGCATCAGTAGGAGCATGTTTACATGTTTTGTTTACATTTTTCACCAAAATATGGGAATAGATTATTTTGAAAAGAAAAGCAAAATTAAATCTGAAACAAAAATCACATAGCTATTGGTAATAGACTCAAACATATGTGCTGGCTGGAATCCACCTGTGTATACTATTGCCTGGAGAGGCTGGAAACATACTGAACAAGATAACGGTTTAATTGTGCACTCAGACTTCTTTTACACAATGCTGGTACTCTGCAGAGGATCTGGATTCTAGTGTTATAATCCAATCTCTGAGGTCAGATTATAGAAAGAAATTAGTTTTTCCAGAGCAAAAAAAAAAAAAAAAAAAATGGAAATTTTTTACTCCCCATAAATTTTTTTTTCTTAATACAGTGGCAGTACGATCGGGTAAAGCCTCTTCATGGACAAGAAGACGCTACGGCAAAACAAAGTGTTAACAGACAGGAACCCTCCCCCTTACCCATAAAGCCAGGCTCACCCTGAACGAATCCAGTAAATAACAAGAACACCAAAACTATTTATTGAGGGAGGGAAATCCGTACTGCCGCTGTATTAAGGAAAAAGGAATTTACGGTGATTAAAAAATTTTCATTTTTCCTGCCATACAGTGGCAGTACGATCGGGATGTACCAAGATCCCTAAAGAATGGGAGGGCAACCAACTCCTAGGAAACAACCGCCTGGAGCACCTTACGCCCGAAATCCGCTGCAGAGGATGAGAAGACGTCTAGCCGGTAGTGACGAACAAAGGTATTGAATGATGACCACGTAGCCGCTTTGCAAATATCTTCCGGTGAAGCAGAAGCCTTCTCAGCCCATGAAGCAGACACAGCCCTGGTGGAGTGGGCTGTGACAGGAGACAAAAGAGGAACGTCAGAGACTTGATAGCCCATACGAATAGTTCCCGTGATCCATCTTGCCAGGAAAGCCTTTGAGGCAGCCTTCCCTGCCGAACGACCAGACCAAGAAATGAACAATTGGTCAGTGGAACAGATGGAGGCAGTCCTAGAAATATATAACTCAAGGGCTCTCTTGACATCTAACATGTGCCATTTAACTTCTTCCGGAGAGGAGGGAGATGGAAAAAATGATGGAAGAACCAGAGGCTGATTAATAGCGGATTTGGATAAGACCTTCGGCAGAAAGGAAGGCTGAAGGTGGAGAACAACTTTATCCTGATGGAAGATGGTAAACTTCTCCGAGGAAGAAAGGGCTTGGATTTCTCCCACACGTTTGGCAGAAGTGATGGCCAACAAAAACACCGTCTTAAACAATAAGATCTTCAACTGAACTTCCTCCAAGGGTTCAAACGGAGGCAAGCAGAGAGAGTGAAGAACCACCGAAAGATCCCAAGCTGGAAAGTGAGCCCTCCTTGGCGGACGCTGAATGGTGATGGCCTTAAAAAATCGTCTGACTAGCAAGTGAGAAGCTAGGTCTTGCAGAAAAAAATGACTAAGGGCCGAAACCTGACCTTTAGGGGAAGAGACACTGAGGCCCGCGGAAAATCCATCCTTTAAAAACAGCAAAATGGAGTTGACTGTAGGAGGAAAAACCGAAAAGTCCCTTGAGGCATACCAGAGAAGGAACTTCTTCAAGATCCGAAAATAAATCTTTGAAGTAGAGCCTCTAACTGATTTTAACAGCAAGTCAGACAAATCATCCTCAACACCTTGACCCCGCAGAATCATCCTTGCAGTAGCCAGGCCGTCAACTTGAACATCTGGAGCTGATCCAGATGCAGGGCCCCATCGTCCAGCAAGTGATCTGAAGGAGGCAGTTCCCAACACGTTAGACTTAGTTGTTTTAGGAGGGAGAACCAGCTGCGGTTTGGCCAATATGGGATGACGGCTAAGACCCGCGCCCTGTCTGAACGGATCTTCTGGAGGACGCGAGGAATCAATGCGACCGGAGGAAAAACATAAGCCAGACGGAAATCCCACTTCATGGACAGACCGTCCAGGAAGTCTGGAGAATCTTGCCTGTTGAGAGAGGCAAAAATTGGAACTTTCCCGTTTCTCCTGGACGCCATTAGATCTATCTCCGGGAGGCCAAATCTTGACACCAGGGAGGCGAAGGTTCCCTTGGTTAAAGACCACTCTGCTTGTGACCATCTTAGCCTGCTGAGATCGTCCGCAATGGTATTGTCGCATCCTCTTATGTGAGTAGCCGATATGTCTTCCAGATGCCGCTGGGCCCAACTCATCAGCACAGAGCAAAGAACCTGAAGGCTCCTTACCAGAGTACCCCCTTGCCTGTTTATGTATGCAACCGTCGTGGCGTTGTCCGACTGTATCCTCACTGCACGACCCTCCAACAGGGTTCTGAAGGCTACGAGGGCAAGAAGAACCGCTTTTAATTCCCGAAAATTGGATGAACGACGCGAATCTGCTGGAGACCATACGCCTTGTCGGAAGAGACAATTTAAATGGGCGCCCCATCTGATGCCGGAAGCATCCGTGGTAAGAATTACCCATTTGAAAGAAAAAGAAAGGCCTCTGGAAAGATTTGAAGGCGTCCTCTACCAGTTAAGGTGGGATAAGACTTGACTCGCGATCGTGACATCTAGATCCAGGTCTTCCTCTCGTCTTGACCAATTCCTTAGAATATCCCATTGAAGGGGCCGCAGTTGAGCTCTTGCCCACTTGACCGCCGGGATGGATGCCGTAAGGAGACCAAGGATGCTCATGGCTTTCCTGATAATGCAAGTTGGGTGTAATTGAAGGGACCTGAGCTCCTTTTTGATCATCTTGATTTTTGACGACAGAAGAAAAAAATTGTTGAGATATTGAATCCACTCCTAAGCCAAGGAACTGGATCCTGGTGGAAGGGATGAGGTTGGACTTCTTGCGGTTGATAATCCAGCCGTGATTTTCCAGAAACTGTATCGTGGTGGCAAGGTCTGCCCGGAGCTTCCTTGGAGATTCGGCCTTGATGAGCCAGTCGTCGAGGTAGGGAACTATGTAAATCCCCTTTTCCCGCAGCGATGCAGTCAATGGACACAAAATCTTTGGGAAGATTCTTGGGGCTGAGGATAGACCGAACGGGAGTGCCTTGAACTGGAAATGATGAACGACTCCACGTATTCGGATAGCAAAGCTCAGAAATCTTCTGGAAGACTGTGCAATTGGGACGTGAAGGTATGCGTCCTTCAGGTCCAAGGTTGCCATGACGTCTCCTTGCTGAAGCAACTGGGCGACCGAAGATAAATTCTCCATCCGGAAGTGGCGATACGGTATGCAGCTGTTCACTTTCTTTAGATCCAAAACGGGGCGAAAGGATCCGTCCGGTTTTGGGGCTAGGAAGAGTCTGGAATACACTCCTTGGAAGTGTAGAGAAGCCTGAACCCTCTCTATGACTCCTTTTGAAAGGAGAGACAGGCAAGCCGAATGAAGCGCTACACTTTTTAATTGGGATGGGTACGAGGAAATCAGGAACTGACGAAAAATTGATCTTGTATCCCTCTGAAATGAGATTCCGAATCCACTTGCTGCGCGTAGTCTGTTCCCAAACATGAGTGAACCGCTGCAGCCTTCCCCCTACTTTGTCAGAATTTTCTCTTTTCTTGGGACGATCCTAGAACTTTCGGTCTCCAAAGGAACTCCGAAAATTCTGCAATCTGGAAGATGACTGGAAGGGTCTGGAGGTTTTAAATGATACCTTCTATTCCATCTGGAGCGTTTATCCTGAGGAAGAGCCCTCTTAGTGTCAGACATTTGCTTAATCAAGTCGTCCAACGGAGCTCCGAACAATTTATACCTTTCAAAGGGTAAATCACAGAGTGATGCCTTAGAGGCTGTATCCGCCGACCAGGATCTTAACCATAAAGCTCTGCGGGCCACCGAGGATAAGCCCATATTGCGAGCTGAAATCTTCACCATTTCCTGAGATGAATCCGTAAGAAGACTATTGGACAATCTCAAATTCTTTAGTAGTTGAGAAATTTCGGAGTCTTGATCGTCCGGTAAGCACTCTTCCAAGGCCTGTAACCAATAGCTTTGAGCCCTGGAGACCGATGCACTGACTAAAAGGTGTTTAAAATGCCTGGATAGAAAAACCCTCTTCCCCGGGTATTTCCATTCTCTTTCCATAAGTTGCTTCAGCTTGGGAAGAACAGGAAAGCCCTTGATTTTATTAACCTCTTCGTCAGATACAATACGAGTCACCTCCTAGGTGAATTTCCGCAGTTCTTGGGGAGGAAAAACGGCCTCCTCCTCTGAACTGAACGAAGTTGTAGAGCTTGAGGACTGAGAGATTTCACCAGATGATAGCTCTGATCTGGAAGATGACCGAGACCTTTTGCGTTTGTGGGAGGACCTACTCGAAACCTTTGACTGGGCTTGAGCTGCAGAAAGCCTCAAAGGTCTGCGCTAGGTTTTCCTGGAACCATCCTAGGAAGGATTGCAAGTCTTTCTGTTTTTCTTTAGAAAGTTGGTCTGCCGCGCAGGCATTATACATCTTTTTCCTGCATCCATCAGGAAAAGGAGTAGCACACTCAGAGCAAACTGCATGCTTTGACTTAGAAGTGGCCTTCCTTGGAGTGGGAGCAGGTTTCTTGTCTTTATCCCCCGGAGAAACCAGACTAGACATCTGGCAAAAGACAACAGTGAGAGTAGAAACAAACCCACATAAATTCCCCCCCCCCATATTATATGCCGTAGCGTCTTCTTGTCCATGAAGAGGCTTTACCCGATCGTACTGCCACTGTATGGCAGGAAAAAATAAACCTCTTTCTATAATCCATAAACGATTTTCATTATCGATTAGTTGTTGCAGCCCATATATATATATATATATATATATATATATATATATATATATATATATATATATATATATATATATATATAGATATAGATATATATATATAGAGAGAGAGAGAGTGCATTATTTTAAATATGCATTCTTCTTTAGTGGGGCTGTCAGGGACAGTGAACAGCCCTGTAAGGGTTACAACCTAAGATTTGACAATAATACATTTATTTAAACAAATTCTTACATAAAACTAGGGCATTTTTACATCGCCAGTCAGACTTTACTATCACAATAAGCAGATGGAAACATGATCCAGGGCTCGAGAACATACACAAAGTACCCATAAAAGCCAAATAAATAGGAGTGTGATTGAGAACACAGCTAAATGAGAAAATAAAATGCGAAAGCATTGAAGCAGAGCTTAATGCTCTCTAATTCTTACCAAGGCGTGATCAAAATTGAAGGTGCTAATGTAATAGGCAGATATGTCTGCAGTAGCCAGAGGTCCTGCTATTTGGGCCACAATTCCACATTCATCTGCATAAACAGAAATATGTTCATTAATAGAGACAAGAATACTACATACATCACGAGTTACCCCAAAGAAGAGAATCTTGAGATTTTGTCAGTTGCTATCCACACTGCTGGAACTAGGTTCTAGGAACCATTCAATTTGGCCCTGTGGCCAGTTAGCATGCCAAGAAGGCCAGTGTGCAATCGTGCTGGATGGATGCCCCAATGCTGCCATGTGGTGGAAATTGGCTTTTGGTAAGTTAAATACTGCTCATTTAAGCTGATGCCCAAAAATAAACAAATTATATAAATATATTTATTTATTACACATATACTTCAAAACGGATGTACACCATAATGCACATGTGAAATCGATAGTTATATTAGAGTATATAAAAAAACATTTTTTTCTACAAAAAACAAGCAAGTGATAACAAAGACCATGCCAATGACCTAGAATTATTTCCAAGCAAAAGTTGTAATTAGTGCCAGCTTCAAAAAGGTCCCTTTGTTCATCCATCCAAGCAGAGCAGAGGCCTATGTTAGTTTTGCTAGAAACATCTTTTTGTGAATTTAATTCAGTCACAAACATATACCATAGATATATGAATACTTTAACGCAAGGATGTACTTCACCTCGGGGGTGTAACATAGGCTCCTGTGATGCAGGGGATCTCCAGGTGCTAGCGGGACCCAAAAGGTTTCTTGATGAACAAGTGGATCCTTTGATGCTGACACTTAATGACATCTGCTGCTAATGAGCTTTGTAATAGTGCTATGAAATCTGTTGGCTCTATAAATAAAAGGCAATGTTATTATTTATTACCAGTTGTGTGCATGGTCTTTATCATATCACTGGTTTATTTTTGTGCAGAAATTACAACTAGGGTTTATTAGCTCTATAACGTAACTATATAGTTAAGTTCACAAATACGGAATAATGGTATTTTCAATGATAGAAGCATGCAGATCCACAATAGGAAAAGCATAAAGGGAGTCTTTTAATACAGCTTACACCGAAGCCATAACATTTTGTGTTAAAAGCTCTGTATTTCTATAGCAAGCATTCTCTGGATTTCCAATTTTATGTGGTTTGAAGAAAAAAACAAACCAAAATGCAGGGTTTCACCTTTTCATGTATTTCCCCGCAAACTAAACACATATTGGTGGAAAAACAGCAATAAGCGAAACCACTTAACCACAGGAACTTACCAAAGCCCAGGGGCTGCCCACCAATTCTCACCATTCTCCAAAGTTCCCCTGATGAACTTGTTAGAAGTAAGTCAGTTGGAAACCTAAGAGATGAAAGCAGATAATAATATGAGGGGGGACGCCAGTACTTCCCCTTGGCAGACAATGCTTTATCTGCCTGCCATGGCCAGGAAACCGGTCACGTACGACTCATAAGAAACTAAAAAATGTGGGCACTGAAAAAAGTAAAATCTCTACTTTGTGAAAATGAAAGATGTAGAAATGCCCAATTTACTAAACCTTGGAAATATTCCATGCCATAATTCTTACTTGAGCTAAAAGGTTCAGAAAAATTATTAATATTTTAGTTTTAATTCCTCAATCTTGTTTCTACACCTGAACAGCCTCAGAAAGAAATGCAGTCATTAAATTGCAGGGGGGTGAATATATCCACAATTCTATATATGTCTTTTATATGTTGCCAGTGACACAGACATTAGGACACAGTGACAGTACAGGCGTTGGCTCTTTTATAGGAGCAGCTACCTACCAATCTACAGATTGAGTTCCAAATCTCTTGTTTTTTTGAAGAACTTCTTACCTCTTCTGTGCCTCTGTGTCCATTACAATAGAGATGTATCCATCTATCAAGGAAAAGGCAAAAAAATGGAATAATCCAATGTCCTGGGAGGCAGCAGGTGAACTGCTTTGAGATCTGTGATAGAAAAGAACACAGCATAAGCATGACAATTGAATGATTTCCACAAACATCCTACTGAACCTCGTATTGAGCAGTAATTGTGATTCAATAATTTGGTAGCCCATCACCGAGCGAAGTATGACCAGAACAAGTGCCCTTGTCACATTACAGGAAGACACTCACGTGTGGGAATAGAAAAGGACGTCCAGGAGAATGGTTGAAATGGACGGAAGAGTGTCCGGATCCAAGGTCAAAATACAGAATCTATTTGGTGGACTTTGCACTGGATGTACCGTCAGACTGAATACTAAAAAAGCAAAACGAAAAAACAAAAGTGGTCATCAACACCACTAAATATAAAGATATGCTATATGTGCACTTGAACCACTTTTCAAAAAAAAAGCTTTTAGGGGCCATAAAATATAAAATTACTTGACTCAGCCTTGTATGCAGTATTTCATTGGCAGCCAAATAAACCCAACAGGAGTTGATTTACTTCTGCTGCCAAAGAGGAGAACTTTGGGCATAGCAAATATGGCCCTGGAAATGACTGAATCTAGTCCCCCCCCCCACACACACACACTATAAATGGGGTTACACATGGATGTTTTAGGAGAACAGGAAAAATGAAACGTATGTATGATAGCACGTGCCCCCTTATTGTTACTTAGTGACAGACTGCATAGAACCTGTCATCCAACAACATGCTTGATCACAACCCATACCCTTAGATAAAATGCAAAGTGCAATAATTATACACATTGTGGTGAATGTCATGCTTTTTTCATATTAATTTTAATGTGACCTCATTATGTAATCTCAATAGATAAACATTTTTACTGTTGCCGTTTCAAGTCCACCAAGTCCTCTTCCCTGTGGAATTGATGCGATTGTTACACATGCATTCTGAGTTTTTTTTGTAACAGCTCTTTTTCTGTTTTATAATCCATTTATAACTAGATAGACTGAGTAAATGTATCTAGTTATAAAGAGAGGGTGCGAAATCACTTTAGTGTGCAATAAAGCAAATACTGGTCCTTTATCCCCCTCTTGTGGCCACCTGTGTGCAGATCACAGACCCTGATGTGAAAACACAAAATCCCAGGGACGTCACGTACTTCCTAAAGGGACATTGTGCACATTAATACCCTGCTTAAGTTTCGTGGCATCCCTTTTGCAAACGCTTGGGGATTCTGTAAAATATGCATTTGACCCTTCCCCATTCATCAGCAGCCCAGGAGATGTGGTTGGCGGAACACATGTCCCTGTACGTTATATACTCATCTCTAGAAATGGCTCAGCAAATACTGGGGTGAGGGCCTGTTTAAAGTCAGTGGACATGGACCACAAGTGTTCTTATTGATTTTAGTGGGGGTACGTACTTAGCACTGAAGGGCAGCTGCTGAAGCAGGCATGTAACTTCTAGATGAAGTAAGTGCTTCTTTTATTATTTTAGAAGAATGCATATTACAGCGGCCACAGATTACTTATATGCATTATTAGTATTCTTTTATTCATATAGCGCCAACAGTTTACGCAGCGCTTTTTACAATACATATATTCAAGGGGTATGATAAGACGAGAAATGACAGACTAAGACAAACCGATACATTAGGTGGAGAGAGCCCAACTCACAAGCTTACAATCTTGAGGTAATGGGGTGAGAATAAACATTGTACGCTGCATCAGCGACAGGGAAGTTCTAGCAACTAAGATGGTGCGGATTCTCTGAAAAAGTAGGTTTTTAGATGTTTCTTGAATGTTGGGAGGGAGGGAGAATGAAAGCTGAAGGTTGGTGGAAGTAGGTTCAAGAGATATGGGGCAGCCCAGGGAGCCAGTAGAGGAGTGGAGAAGCAGAAGAGGAGCGGCGTGCAAGGAAGATAAGCAGTGGAGTGGAGCCAAAAGACTGTTGCAGCAGTCAAGATGGGAAATGATAAGTCAATGAACCTGAGTTTTTGTTGTGGATTCTTGGGTGAAGAATGGGCGGATGCGAGAGGGTTTTTGGTTTTTTTTTTGACATTTTTTTTTTTAAGGTGCAAGCGTCAGGATCTGGCGAGGGACTGAATGTGAGGGATGAAGGAGGTTTGAGTCAAGGATGACCCCAAGGCATCGGGCCTGGTTAGTAGGAGAGATAGTCGTGTTAATAGTGACACAGAATTTAGGTACTGGGGTGGAGATGGAAGGAGGGAAGAGTTTAGCTTTGAATCAGGAGTAGATTTGGGTATCATCTCCATATAGATGAGGCCAAATTAGTTGATTAGTTTGCCAAGAGATGACGTATAAAGAGAGAACGGCAGAGGGCCAAGGGCCAAGGACCAATCCTTGGGGGGGGGGATTCCAGCCTAAAGCCGAAGAGGTGGTGATGTCTTGCCAGGGAAGGAACAGTTCGACAGATATCGGGGGATCCAGGACAGAGCTGTATCTTGAATGCCTGTAGTAGAAAGTGAGTCAAGAAGGTGGTCATCAAAAGCAGCAGAGAGATCCAGTAGTATTTGAATGGAGAAGTGACCTTTGCTTTGGCAGAGAGCAAGTCATTGGAGACTTTTGTTAGAGGTGTTTCAGTAGAGTGAAGGGGTTTGAAACCAGAACCAGAGGGTCAAGGAGGGAACTAGAGGAGATGAAGTTAGTAAGGAGATTGTACACAATCCGTTCAAGCAACTTAGAGGTAAAAGCAAGCAGGGAGATAGGGAAGTAGCTAGTCAGACAAAGGGGATCTAAGGATTTTTTAGGTTGGGTTTGAGCATGCATGAAGGTTCCTGGGGACTTACCCTCTTACGGCCTGTAACACAGAACTATTGCAAAGCTGCAACATTTACAGCTTAATCATTTTTATTAATTTGGATACCAACAGTTTAAAGTTTACTAAAAATAAGTTCTTCCCCGTATTTACAAACTGTGGAATCTAATGCCTAAAAATATATGCTCTCCAATTTCTCTTATTCCTTCTAAACAGAGTGGTGAATAACTTTACTATAGGATTTTTTGTGAGCCGCCCCCCTTCAAACATAATTCAGATTAGCGTAGGCCTTGGCATGCAGTATTCATATGTGCTGTACGGGGTAAAACCACTACATAATCAGCAACACAACCACTTACAGCTCTTTTTCTTCAATTCATTAGTGGCTTCACCACGATTCATCTGAACCAAGTCTCCGTTCTCCTCCCTGTAGATACTAAGTTCTCCTGAGAGTGTGCTAAAGACCACAGGGAGATCCTCATCCCGGACCTAAGGACAAATATAAAGTGTTACTATGACTAGGTTTAATATGTAAACTAGATACAGCCATATCAGTCTTCTGTCTGGGACCTCTAAGGTCCCTGAATCTTTCGTGACTACATATTTTTCTGTATTCGCCAATTAAAGAGGTATCAACTTGGACTAACAATGCCAAAAAACAAACCACTGCTTTACAATGTAAAAATAAGCCTGTAATAGACTAAGCTTTCAACAAGCAGAGCTGTACCTGTAACCAAACATCTCACAATACAATCTGGGGACAGGGGCAAAAAAGTTACCAACTATTACCTACACTAATGTAGGGCTGTTCAAATCATGGGTCTAGGCCTATGTGGCCCTTGCATGCCACCAATTTGTTTTTCATTATTACTAATTAGTATGCAAAACTGACACCTTACAGTTATGAGTTATTATGAAGCCAAACAACAAGGAAATGAGAGATGGGGAGTTAATCTGCAAGCAATAAATCAACAGGGTGCTCTATGTACCCCAATGGCTTTTTCCACCCCCTTCCATCGGGCTGGAAAATATTTCTTCTCGTTAGCCTAAAACCACTTAAGCAGATGTTTGGGTCCCCTTTATAACGTTGTCCCTTCATAAAAGAAAAGTACTTTTTGCAACAGCAGCAGAAGAAGCATTACAAGAGCATAACTCCATTTCAAGATGCAGATGGAGCTTTGTAATGTGAAAATGTGAAAAACATTTGTATTTCTAGTCTGATCTTTTACTTATTTACATATGTTGCTCACTGGCTAGTGATCTCCTTTGAAGCCAAGATTTATGCTTGTGTATATGTTATAAGATTATAAGATTTCTTGGCGTGTGTACAGGTAACATAATAACATAGAAACTTAGGTTAAAAAAAAAAAAGTCCATCAACTTCATTCAAGAGGTGAGGGGATGCAGGTTAAAAAAAATAATATATATATATATATATATATATATATCACGAAAACGGGTTGGTAATGAGTGAGTGTTACCTTTTAAATTAAACAACTGTACGCAATTACACTGTGTCTGCTAGGCTCACCTTGACTCCAAGCCAGAGAAAGCCTGCTATACATTGTTGATAACTGTGGTCTAACACATCAGGATCATTAACAAATATTAATGAAGGACTGAAAGATGGGGAGGGGTGAAGATTTTTTTTTATGTTCTAGGTGCGACTTATGCTATGGCTCTTAAAGCTTGGCCAAACCCTGGCACAGGTCCGATTTGCCCATCTGCAACTCAAGCTGGAGAAAAATATGGCCAAAAATAGCTATAACAGATGGCAAAACATCATTTTATAGAATGTCTAATAGGTGCCAACCGACGACAAAGTCACTGCATTTTTAATCAAAGTGTACGGGCAATGAGGACAACCCTGTTAAGAGTTAAAACAAAAATAATAAATCTTCCTTCCAATGAGTGTCCCAACACAATAATCCTGATGGACAGGTAGAAGAGTTTCTGGTTGATGTGGAACTTTAAAGTTTGAGGTCCACCCTGTTTGGAGAAATATAGCTGCCAATGCACAGTAACATATTCCAGATTTCTCACCAAGTCATTCACAAGTTTAATTGGTGACCAAAATCATATTTATACCAGACTGCCCCAAAAGTTTGTAAAACAGCTCGCTGCACGACTTCGTTTCAGACAGAGAAGTTCCTCACCAAAATGTAGTCAGTCTGGTAGGTCGACAACATCAACACAGATACATTGTGCTCGGCCAGAGGGGCGATGACAGATTTGGCGATCTTCGTAACACCCACAGTCTGGACGCCACTTGAAGAGCACCCATTGGACAGGACGTTCAGTACTCGCCACGTGTTTTCCGCAACGTGCAGGTAATCTGATGGGGGTAGCTCTAAAAGAAGTAAGAGCCACAATACACTTGTTAAACTACAAAAAAACACAAACAATAACATCTGAAAAACAGGAAGGATTGCTTAACACCCAGTGATAGCAAACAAATATGAAAACAAAGTCAAATATTCTAAATTCCTGGAAAATTATAGTAACTACAACCCCCAAGCTATTGTTATTATCATCTGATCAGGAGCACAAATTACATTTCACACGTACAAATAAGAATATTTCATCTTTAATAGATGACGGGGGAAGCCAAATTTACATGAAGCTGTAAAAAAAGCTTTCCTGAAAGAGCACCTTAGTATTTGTGGAGCGTGGTTGTGGTCTGGCAACTTCAAATAATCTCCAAATTAAAAGTCTGGCCCAACATGGAGCATGGAACAGATTACACATGCTAAACTGCACACACTAACGACGTGTTGGTGGCTCCCTATGTCTGGGTTTATCCTTCAATGGCTTGAAGAACAGCGTGACAGACAGAACGGTATCCTGCAGATTACCAGTCTGCCGATTAATACTCAATGGGGTGTGAAACCAGCACGCCCACCACCTCTCACCCCAAACATTTTTTTCTTCTTCACAAAGGTAGCTGCAAAGTCCATCAGTTGTGAAACATAATAGGCAGATCAGTGAAATGCAGATGGAAGTGAAGAAACTTCTCCTTCCTGACTTTATACCAAGAAGTTTCATTGTTAACCATTTCATGCCAGCCCAGGTAAGCATCCTACACTTATTTGGTACTTCCGGCAAGTCATGCTCAGCACACCACCCACATATCACTTGCGGTCCTTTGGACCATCCATCTAGCGCATTTCAAGGTGGGAGATTTTTCCAGTCATTTAAATCAGACAAATGGGGTTGATCTATTTAACAAGCTGAAACACTTAATAAAAGGTAATTTCATTCTAGTCAAATAAACATGTTAACAATTGCTTGTATGACACAAGATGAGTCAGGGCAAGACACAGAACCCGGCATCACAATGATTTGGGTATTTCTTAAAGCGTCTGACTCACAAAATGATCTGTACTAAAAACAGGTAAAGCTGCAGGGTGTGTCTAGACGGCCAAAAAAAAGGAACCGACGCTCACTTTCATAGGAAGCTAGATGTTTTGCATGGATTGCTACAGTAAAAAATGGTTAATCCAACCAAAGTTATGTATTTACAAAGAAATAGTTTCATCAGCAGTGGAAATTTCCATCTGGAGTTGTATACAAAACAGGTTATTTTATGCCTGGTTCGTATTCTCCAACTAAGGAACACAGGTGTTTGCAGGTAGGGCCACCTTATCCAAAGAGGAAGTTGGGTTTTGTCCAGGGTCCATCAACACGGTCACTAGACCTGATAGTTAGACCTACAGTTAGTAGACAAATGTAAAGTTTTATTTTGGCAAATGGCACCCCATGTTCATATTCATACACATTATCTGATGGCAAGGGAGGCTTTAATTAAAAGGGGAACTTTCTCCTTTTTTGTGGCTACTATCATATTAAAAAATATTAAGCTGTTTTCTAACACAATTCCAGTTTATATATATATATATATATATATATATTTTCGCCAGCTGCGTGTTAGTCACGTGTATGTGTTCCGCTTCGGTTACCTTAGCCCAATCTAATACACAAACACCGGGCCTCTTTATTATACTGTCTTGTGGTAAACAATAGAAGGGCTCGATCTTTGCCACCCTGAGGGCATGAAAGTTTTCAGGGGAAAGGACTTCTTAAGTATGAAGACTTACACCAGCGTAGAGTTTGAGAAGGGAACCAAAATATCACAAGGCGACCTACAGACGTTTATTCACACAATAAACTTAAGAATGCATAATAAAGTACTTCGAGAGTTCTCAAAACAAGCAAACTATGGCAGCAAAGCGCTCTCATTGAAACCAAAATCAGATTTTGCAGAATCCCCCCCCCCCCCCCTTAACAGCTTTCTTACGCATTACAGTTCATATGACTGCTGGAGGGTCCCTTTAAAGTTCTGTCTAGTGTGTTTGAGGAGCCCAAGCTGCAGGCCGTTGGTCACACACTGCATTCATACATTCATTTAACTTGCAGGAAACAGGACTGTCCCGTATCCAGCAGCTTCTCATGTCCTAGTCTAAAGCTAGCACACATGTTCTGGCACACAGCCTCGCAAGCAAGAGGAAGCGCAAGCCCTCCAAGGCCATCAGATAATAGAGCCAGGCCTTTCTCCTTCCTTCCTGGCGCTATATACCCCTTTCACTTCTACTACAGCGAGCCGAGATCCGGCACCGACCCGAGCAAAAACTTCTTATAAACATCTCAGATCTGCGGCCAACACGCTGCTCTTGTGTAAAACCGAACGAAAAATAAATGGGATTTTAAATTTAATTAAAAAGCGAAATTTTCAAATTGAAGATCTTCTACAGTGTTACTCTACTACTATGAAGGAAGCAAGGGTGGCGTATTCCGTTCCTCCGAAGCCAGCGCAGCAGCACATTCTATGGTCACACCTACGCAGGTAAATGTGGCCCATGGGGGGCACTAAGCCTGGCATCCCGCTAGGTCCTCTCCCTTTCCAAACACTGTCAGAGGGGGTGAACCTGGACTTCTATGATATCCAGATTTCAGCATCATACGGACTGCGTACGCGACTAAAAAAAGATCCTGTGCACACGATGTCACGCATCGTACTGCTGCTAGCACAAGGCTATATATCGCTGGCCACATGCCGCACTCCCACGAACTTCACCTTCACAATTTGCACACCTTTTAACCCTTCAGCGACAGCTCCCTCAGGCCTCTTACTGTAGTAGTGGGATGTCAAAGAAAATTATTTTTAACTAATGTGACTATTCCCATTTCGTTGTTGAGCAAATGATCATATCCAGACGGTACGGATCATAGGAACGGGACGGAGAACTGTCAATAAAAACAAGAGTAGCCATAACAGATGAGGGGCATCGCGGCAAAGTCCATCCTGTGGCCGGCAACTTGTTTCCTGCAAAACCTTTAACTGTACTGGAGCCCAGCTGGGCCAACATTCTTCACTTGGACGCGAGAAATCGCGGCAGTGTGCTAATTCTGGGTGCCACTAGCCATTCCGACAATAAATAGACCGGCGAACAGGGTGGATTCACAGTAACCTTCGAATAACGAGATGAAATGCCTCACCTTGCTGCTA
The DNA here is from genome assembly GCA_029215755.1 of Spea hammondii. NCBI lineage: Eukaryota > Metazoa > Chordata > Amphibia > Anura > Pelobatidae > Spea > Spea hammondii. The sequence goes on along the minus strand of JARDYJ010000001.1, from coordinate 129,651,547 downwards.
AATGTGCAGAACCACACGTATAACACACGCCATCAGAACGTTACGCCAGCTCTTTGTACCGGAAAATCTCACTGCGGCTGAGCTTGCAGAAAGCATTGTGCCCACGAGCAGCAGCTCATTGTGATAGCCCAATGTGAAAGAACGCTGACATTAGCGAGTAAACAGGGACGCACGGACAGGACCCCCAACGGACATTCACATTCTACCCCCACGTAACCTCCATATACACCAATTTATCATATAGAAGCAGCGCCGCAAGATATTCCTTTACCTTCAAAGCCTTCTTCGTCCAGCATCAGCGTGTAGTCTTCAGGGGTTTCCGTCAAGCTGAAAAACTTGCATCTGTTCAGGAGACAAATGAGGTTTACATGTCAGATAACAAACATAATTAACATAATCAGCAATCTGCCCCATGTTTAAAAACAACAATACACTAAAATAATAAGAGCTAAAAACACACAAATATATATATAGATAGATAAAAAAAAAATAAAAAAATGCTTTCACTGTTCGGGGCCCATAGATTATTTTCTCACGTACATGGCAGAATTGCTATAAAAGTTACACAGAATGTTACATAATCATAAACACCGGCAAAACTTCCGGTGCAAGACAGGGATTTTAAAATTACGAATCAAGCGCATGCAGTCAGACATTTCGTTTTACTTTAGCAAGAGGGTAGTCTATAAGTGGGAGAGGCTTCCAACATAAGTGGCAAAGCTTAATGCAGGAAGGCAATATAAACATGTATAGGATAGGCGTACGGATATCCTGAACCTACGAAGAGTTCACGGCCTGATGAAAGCTCGAGCCATAAAGTAAAAAAATAAGACGTGCAGATTAGACGGGCCAAGTGAGTGTTATTCTGTTTCCAGGAAAAAACATACAGCCGACCGATTAACGCCACAGCGGCACACGCTCGCAACAAAGGTTTGAAACAATCAAACAGAACACCATGCCTTTAAAACTACTAGTGCCAGTATGTCCAACGGCCACGACTTCGGACATAAATATTGCTGCTTAGTTATTTTACCAAGAGAGTCACTTGGCCACCTCTGCTGAAAAGCTGCTCTACCAAGTAAAAAGGGACAGGTGAATGCAGGAAGCACAGGCGTTGTAGGTGAACCTCATCCATGTCATACTTATGGCTGTACAGAAAGTATTTCCCATACAGAGAACACATCACTGCGCATGCTCTATTTAATCACGTGCTCTTCTCTCCCGCACATATCTGCTCGCAGATGGATAGAAGCAGAGCCGGCCTTAGGCGTTGTGGCGCCCTGTGCGGACTACTCCTCTGGCGCCCCCCTCACTGCCCCTTCAAACTACCCCCCCATGCCCCTCAAACTACCCCTCCCCTCTGCCCCTTCAAACTACCCCCCCTGTCCATTCAAACTACACCCCCCCTGCCCCTTCAAACTACACCCCCCCTGCCCCTTCAAACTACACCCCCCCCTCTGCCCCTTCAAACTACACCCCCCCCTCTGCCCCTTCAAACTACACCCCCCCCTCTGCCCCTTCAAACTACACCCTTCAAACTACACCCCCCCCCCCACTTACCTTGTTGCCGGAGTCCTGCGGTGAGAGCGGGAGGCATCCGTCTTCTCTCTCTGCCGCGGTGCCGGCATTTCATGTTGAGAGCCGGAATAGTCCGGCGCTCAACATGAGATGCCGGCACAGCGACGGAGTCACGGAGAGTAAGGGGCGCCGAGCGGTTGCCGAGAACTTCACGAGCAACCGCTCGGCGCCCCTGACCGGGACTTAGATTTAAGCATCGTTTTTTTTTTAAACTTTATTTAACATGAATGATGTTAAATAAAGTTTTAAAAAAAACACAAAAAAAACCAAAACGATGCTTTAATCTAAGTCCCAGTCAGGCGCCCCTGCAACCATGGCGCCCTGTGCGGTCGCACAGGTCGCACACCCCTAAGGCCGGCCCTGGATAGAAGTGAGGATCCCAGTCTATAAACTTCACTATAACCACGCTCTCCATATTACGTTATCCGACCCGAACCGTCTGCTTAATAGGAATCTTCTCCCTCTTAGCGATTAAAGCGGTGTGTAATGTGGCTTCATGTATCCTGACGGTGCGGGGCCAGATTGGTCCAGCAATGCATAGTATTTACACAGCGCTACCTCTACGGGTACAGGGAGACGGCTGCGCTTGGCAATTGTGACAGGGTGGCATGGATGCGTTGCTCGGGGCATCACGGAGGGCTGGGGCATCACGGAGGGCTGGGGCATCACGGAGGGCTGGGGCATCATGGAGGGCTGGGGCACGGCATGCCATATGGCTCATACCGCTGTAGCAAAGCTGTTTACATTGCGTTATGCCAGAGAACACCATCAACAGCACAATGCAAACAACAAGTTTACATAGACGGTGAACAGGAGACTTTACCGGCGAGCTGAAAGCGCCAGAAACCGGACGCTCACAAGCCCCACGGATCCAAAGCAAAATATGTTTCGGACAAGATGAACCGATAGTTATAGCAACTACTCGGGACCCGAGCATGCCACCCAATACCTGCCCCTCCTCCCGGTACCTGGTGCGGTGCGGCAGGAAGAGCAGCTTGACCAGCGGGTGAGTGTAAAACCACAGGCCGGACTTGTCTATGCTGGTTACCCGCACCCGGTGCTCCAGCAGCTGCAGGTCCATGGCGGGGATACCCTGGGAGCGAGCGTGCGTTCCAGTGGGCGGGACATGTGTTAGAGGGGCAGCGGCATTATGGAGAGGATAGGAGGGTCAAGTTCCAGGAGGCGGTGCCATCACGGTAATGGGCGGCATTATGGAGCGTATGGGCGGGGCTTGTGGTGACTGGCATCTTTACGGTCTTGCGACCACATTGTAGGCTTAATGATTGTTCGTTAAGGAGCGAGACTTGAGATGTGACGGCTGCTTCTGTTCTTACGCAATATAGACATATTTCCTCCCAGGAAACAGCAAGTGTATGTGCGTATGTTCCCAAATACACTCATCCAGTCCCTCAGACCTGTGAATGAACATGCCAGCTGTCTAGAGTAAGAAGGATGTAGGACAGCATTTACATCCTGACTGGATCCCTATTCCATTTCTATGCTCCCTGTCTGTAAATATGTTTAGACAGCAGGGGCGTAACTAGAAGCCTCAGGGCCCCGGTGCGAGAATCTGTTAAGGCGCCCCCCCAACCCAATCTACCCTCCTCTCACACCATCTACCCCCTCTCCCCCCCTTCTCAGGCTATCTACCCTATCCCTACCCCCTTCTATCTACATTTTTTTTGTTCTTATTTCCTTTTATTCGCCAACCTGACCCCCCCCCCAGTTATGCACATCTGCCCCAGGCTTGCCACTCTGCCCCCTGATATGCCTTTTAACCCCCTATATGCCTCTCTGCCTCCAGAAATGCCTTATACCCCTATATGCCACTCTGGTTAAAAGGCATATAATGGGGTATAAGGCATTTCTGGAGGCAGAGTGGCATATAGGGGGTTAAAAGGCATTTATAGAGACAGAGTGGTATATAGGGGTTAAAAGGCATTTATAGAGGCAGAGTGGTATATAGGGGTTAAAAGGCATTTCTGGAGACAGAGTGGCATAAAGGGGGTTAAAAGGCATATCATGGGGCACTCTGCATCCAGAAAAGCCTTATGCCCCCTATATGCTTTATACCCTCCTATATGCCACTCTTCCCCATGAGATTCCTTTTAATCCCCTATATGCCACTCCAGAAATGCCTTATACCCCCTATATGCAGGGCCGGCCGAAGACTTAACGCCGCCTGGGGCGAAGTTTAAAATGCCGCCCCCCGCCGACGCCGGCATTATCTACCCACCCACCGGTACTTACCCTTAAATAGTCCTGCGGCGAGTCTCCCTGTGCTGCCACGGTGCCGGCTTGTAATGCTGAGCGCCGGAAATTCACGTCACTTCCGGCGCTCTGCATTACAAGCCGGCACCGAGACCGAACAGGGAAACTCGCCGCAGAGGAGAGAGAGAGGGGCGCCGAGCGGGTAAGCGAAAACCACTCGGTGCCCCTCTCTCTCTCCTCCGCTTCAAAAAAAACAAAAAAAACCCGCTTGGGGCGGCAAAGTGCCGCCTCTTCTGAAGTGCCGCCTGGGGCAATTGCCCCAGTCGGCTCCATTGTAGGGCCGGCCCTGCCTATATGCCACTCTGTCCCATGATATGCCTTTTAACCCCCTATATGCCAGAGTGGCATATAGGGGTATAAGGCATTTCTGGATGCAGAGTGACATATAGGGGGTCAAAAGGCATATCTGGAGGCAGAGTGGCATATAGGGGATTAAAAGGCATATCATGGGGCAGAGTGTCATATAGGAGGGTATAAAGCATATCGGGGAGGCAGAGTGGCATATAGGGGGGCATAAGGCATTTCTGGAGGCAGAGTGGCATATAGGGGGACACACTTACATACACACACATGCCGATTTTTTTGTTTTTAACAAATACAAAAAAATATTATACAGTACAAAAAATACATTAGTTTACTGACCTACTACTTGTCTTGACTTCCGTCCTCTGGTAGCTGCACAATGTTCTCCTCTATGCTGACAGGATGTCACTGACCTGACATCCGGTGCTGCAGCAGTCTGAGTGCGAGGGGGCGGAGCTTTCACTCCTCACGCTGCTCCCATCACTATGCGGCCATCAGATTGCTGGGAACGTAATCTAAACGGCCGATGCGTGCTGAATCTGCGGGCCCACCGGGAAATTTCCCGGTATCCCGGTGGGCCAGTTCGGCCCTGCTTGGGCCCCCTTGAGTGGCAGAACTCTAGGGCCTGGTCGCAGTCGCGACCCCGGTAGTTCCGCCACTGTTAGACAGGATAGTACACATATTCTGTATGCTCTCCTCCCCATACACATACACACTCTCTCTAACACACGCATTAACAAACACACAACAAACACACTCCCTCAACTTACTCAGAGCTTTTTTGTGTTTTAAACTGCTTGCGTACATTGCCACCCTGTCCCTTGTGCCAAGATCAATGATCTATGAAAGAGTTTTCTTTCTCAGGAATGCTAATAGGAATCAGATTCCATAATATTCTGACCTAATTAGCACTGTATGGAGAAGCATTACATCAAAAACACTGGAGTGCCACTGTCACCCTCCTTACAGACCGCAGGCCATTTTTTCCAGGATACGTATAGAAACATATTTAATGGCAGATGAGAACAATTCAACCCATCTAGTCTGACCATTTTCCTAATATCTGTCTCCGACAATCAGACTTTGATCTTGTCTTAGACACAGGATAGCTTTATGCCTGTCCCATGCGTGTTTCATTTCCCTACCCGTATAAAACGCTACCATCTCTGGAGGATGGAAGATCTTCCATTTATCTAACACCCTCTCAGTTATTTCAAAATTTCTATCAATTCTCATTTTTCTTTTGTCACACATATTATATATGTATATATATATATATATATATATATATATACGGGGTAGTAGAAGTATTATTAAACACTCATCTACAGACACCAGACAAGCCAGAAGGCTTGTTTTTCCCTCAGAAATCTCATGGTGCTTTCACAACTACAAGGGATTCTGGGTAGGCGCATGCAAATAAGGTTAACAATTATCACCTTTGCCTCTATATCCACTTTATACATGGATCCACTTTTGTGAGATACTGTATGTGTGTGTGTATATATATATATATATATATATATATATATATATATATATACACATACAGTATCTCACAAAAGTGAGTACACCCCTCACATTTTTGTAAATATTGTATTATATCTTTTCACATCACAACACTGAAGAAATGACACTCTGCTACAATGTAAAGTAGTGAGTGTACAGCCTGTATAACAGTGTAAATTTGCTGTCCCCTCAAAAAAACTCAACACACAGCCATTAATGTCTAAACCTTGGCAACAAAAGTGGACATTTCCACTTAGCGGTGTACTCAAATTGGGCCCAAAGTGTCAATATTTTGTGTGGCCACCATTATTTTCCGGCACTGCCTTAACCCTCTTGGGCATGGAGTTCACCAGGGCTTCACAGGTTACCACTGGAGTCCTCTTCCACTCCTCCATGAGGACATCCCGGTAGATGTTAGAGACCTTGCGCTCCCCCACAGATGCTCAATAGGGTTTAGGTCTGGAGACACGCTTGGCCAGTCCATCACCTTTACCCTCGGGCAGTGGTCGTCTTGGAGGTGTGTTTGGGGTCGTTATCATGTTGGAATACTGCCCTGCGGCCCAGTCTCTGACGGGAGGAATTCATGCTCTGCTTTAGTATGTCACAGCCACTCAACCCTAGCCTTATCCATTCAACTGCTTTAACCCCTATAAAACCAGGCTGGTTTTTTTTTACCCTTTGTGGCCAAGGATGTTTTAACACTTTTGTGGTGTTCAGCTGTAAATTTTCTCCTCTCCCATTTAGTGAACTCACACAAGTTGTTTTGTTTTTCAGGACAAGTAGGGCTTTTTTCAGATACTATTTTTTTATCAGATGATCTCATTTCCTATAAAAAAATAAATAAAATGAAATTTTTTAAGAAACCCACTTTTTCTCACTTTTATTAGAAAAATCTTTTATTCATCTAAAAAAGCTAATAAAAAACCTGCTAAATAGATTCTATTTGTTCTGAGTTTAGAAATACCCAAGGTTTTTGGCTTTTTTTCTGCAAGTTATTGGACAATAAGTGCAAGTAGCGTTTTGCTATTTCAAAATAATTTTTTTTCCTGAATCTGGTCATTCTGTCCCATGTGTTATTTGGGTATCTTTGAAGTCGGCCAATGCAATGTACCGCCATCAAACTATATATTTTTGAAAACAAGACACCCCAAAGTATTTCAAATGCTGGTATTGTAACCCTTTCCATGCACTAATTCTACTACCACCCTTTGTCAAACTTTGTGATAGTATTTTTTTTTTAATCACACAAATTGTATTTCAGGTACAGATGTCACTGTTACAGAACACCCCAGTATGTGTTCAGCAACATCTCCCGAGTACAGCGATACCCCCCACGCATGGGTTTGTTAGGTTGTTGGGGAGATAAAGTGCCACATTTCGGAAGTGTGCATTTTTTAACTTGGAACTATGACATATGGTCCTACTGCCCCCATGTCCTATTTGGGACATCTTTGGGACATGTTTGAAAACTAGACTCCCCAGGGTATTTCAAATGGCAGTATTTTAACCCTTTCCATACACAAATTTTACCAGCAGCCTTTGTCAAATTTTGTGGTGGTATTTTTTTCCCCCTAACACACATTGTACTTCAGATGTGAATTTACCACTCCAAGGTCACTGTCAAACCACACCCCAATGTGTGTTCAGTACAATAATTCCAACCAGAGGGTTGGAATGGGTTTGTCGGGTTGTTTGGGGGCTAAAAGGTCAGTCTGTGCCTATTCCCTATCTTTGAAGCCGACCACTCCAATTTACCCCCATCAAACCATCTTTAAAAATGTTTTTAAAGTAGACAACTCTTTGGGTATTTCAAATGCTAGCATTTAAAATCTTTCCATGTCAGGATTTTTGCGAAGATACAGGGCTAATTTTAGCACTCTCATATTAATAAACTATTATTTTTTTTTATTATTTCTGGACTTTTTTCCCATTTTCCTGGAACTGGATGGTTCCCATGATGGGGACATCACCGCATAATTTTTTTTTCCCATTTTTGTTTTCATTTTGTTTTAAATATGTTAATAATTGTGATTAGAAAGCTGGGCTCCATTGACTTGCATGGCTGAATGCAGTACCTGAGCCAGCGTTCTCAGGAGGGTCTGAAGAGATCCTCTTGGAAACTTGTTTATTTTTTTTTAACCATCTTGCAAGTGGCAAAATCTCCCGCAGTGGCACAGTGCATCTTGGGGTGGGTGTTTGGTTTTGCCGAATGCCTCACTATTGAGGTATTAAACAGGCGTCCACCGTCATACAGTGTATGGCAGGCGTTGAGGCCCTGGGAGGGGCCACACGGGGCGCCTAATGCCGACCTCAGTGTTGCTTAATGGCTTGACATAGAGGCATTACAGCAACACCGGTTAACCCCTTAAGGACAATGGGCGGTCCCTAAACCCATTGAAAACAATGCATTTTGAGCCTGTACACGTATGGGCTTTGTCATTAAGGAAGAAAGCGATTGTAGATGTGCCAGGCACGTCATTGGTCGCTAGCGGACCAGTTTTACGTGACGTGCCATCATTGGTCGTTAAGGGGTTAAAATTTAAACCCAAATACTGCAATTTATTTATAAGTCTTATGGTGACAGCGTCAAATGCTTTACTGAAATCTAGATAGACTATATCTGCAGCTCCTCCCTGGTCTATTATTTTAGTTACCCAGTCAAGGAAAAAAATTAAATAAAGTTTGACAGGATCTCTCTGTAAATGATTAAAAGTCATCCTGTTTCTGATCATGCAATAACTTTTGGTGTATCCTTTCCCATCGCACGGTCTTGTCTGGTTTTATTTTGGAGAGTTCAAGCAGAACCGCTTCCTCTGTAAACACACATGCTTTACATGTCCCCTCCCCAAAGTATTTATTTAGGCAGGCGGCTGGATCTTTTCTTTATTTGTATGACTTCCTTCATTTGCCTTTAATCTAATTATTCTTTGCTTATACCTTTCATGTGTTGCTGGCCAGCACATGTAAAGTGCTTACCTGCAAAGCATGGGGTTTATAAACTCAGAGTCAGTTACTAAAGTCACAGACTCGATGGCAGAATTTTACACAGGCACCTACGTGTGATATTTATGTGGGGATGAGTTTTAATGGAGTATTAAGCCCAAGTTTTAATAGTATTACAATTTGTCGCAAGAACCTTGCCAAGTCTCAAGTGGCGCTATTACAACATAGACCCAAATGTATAAGGGAAGCACAGCTACCTTTAAAGGCGATACGATTTACTTTCTTTTACATTTCCCCTGTCCTCAAAAAAAAAAAAAAAAAAAGGTAAGAGGTAGGACTCTGGTTCCATTTAAATAGCTTTCCTAACTGCTGTTGGAAGTAGCTTGTGGATTTATTGACTTAATAAATTTATCGCAAGCCTGAAATGGTTCATGCCTTGCAAGAACATCTAAATAGTAAGGTCATTCGAGCAGGGCCCTCCTTACCTGTTTATGTCAAACAAATGTCCTGTCTACCCTTTGTACAGCACAATCTGATGACATAAAATAAATAAGATACTCCCTAAAGACACCAGCAACCATGTGCACTTTGTTAATGCCAGGGAATTTTGCAGAATAAATTTGCTCCATTTTCCACCTCCAAACTAAATGCAGAGCAGGAGATGCGTTTGTCAGAAGCCATATCCTTGCATGTTATTATACTCTCTTCCGGTCTTATTCAGCTCTGGCCAGTGGATGGCTGTGTGCAGGGGTCTCTTTAGACCCAATGCGTATGTGATTTCATCACATCCATCGCTCCAATAACAATTCAAGTGCCTCAAGCAAGAACAGTCAGACCATGGGGAAGGAAGACAGATGTTATTTGGAGGAATGAAAATGTAAGTACTCAGAGTAATCCAATATGCATTGATTTATAGCAGGTGGGTCTGGGTCACTATATTGTTACCTTACATCTTCAGTGCTCACAATTACCATTCCATTACAGCGCACCCACTGAATCTAAGTTACAAACACATGCAATATAAGATCACACAAGGAAGATTCCAGAATCTCCCATTTTCTGAGAAGAGGCAGGATGATGATGATGACCAAAATAAATGGTTAGCGTGAGATGGGAGTGACCATTGGGCAATTCTGGTGCAGTTTGAGAAGTTGTGTTAACATCCATAGCACTCAATGAAATATGCCTACTGGTGATACCGCTTTCATTTTTGTAAAACCCTACGACCAGTGCTGCTGTTTTATAAACCATTCACAGAAGAACTGGTACAATAAAGTATATCTCATAAAAAAGATGCTTTCAGGCAGATGCCACAGTTGTACACATAGACAAGATTTCAAGACAAAAATAAAAACTCCAAAAAAACTAGAAAGTCTTTAATTAACCTAAATATTGGCAAGCGTCTTTATTTTATTTACTTCTTTTTTGCAACAGCTAATACTATAGATAAATAAATATTCCTGCATTGGCTGTGTTTAGTGTAACATATAACACATTCTGGAACAAGCGCCCTTCCCTTTAGAGTCAAGAGCAGGGTCACGGTTGGTCATTCGGAGAATTGGTCATAAAGAGTCTCTACTCCAGGACTCTGGTATATATAACAGATACACAAGCTCAGAAGTGCCTGCTCTTCCTGGATTGTATCTACCAAGAAAGGATATGACAAACACTCTTGTATGCTAAATACAGAGCCAGTTTCTCTGCTGGTCCATTTAATGTTACAATGATTTTTAGAGATGGAGAAAGAGAGCCTGTGTGTTATCTTCTCACGCTGGTCCCATTTAATGAGGAAACAATGAAATCTTTGTGCATAGAGGAAGAAGATGTCCCGCGCTCGGTAGCAGGACATTTGGAATGGTGCAAAGTGCAGGGCGTAAGCCTGACACATCTAACAGTGACACCAGTCATAATACAGAGATATCGTACAGCTTACAATGGATAATATTCCCATATAGTTACTTTACTCCCTTTTCGGCCATTCATTTATAATTCCCACTGGTTTTGTGCCATGACAGAGGCTTATTTAAGAGTTAAAGAATCATACAGACTCCCCAAATATGAGGTATGCATGACTAACCGTTCTGGTTTTCAGGTTATTTACCACATTCAAAATATAGATTTCCCATAAAACAAGAATGTGTCTGTATCTGCCTTGCTCCACTTCCCATTTCTAGAATCCAATGTACCTTCTGTGCAACTGTTAGGAAGGATAGTGTTACTGGAACAGAGGACTGTGACTCCTAACGCAGACAACAGGGATAGGAAGAAGTGGTCATGTCACAGAAGAGGATGGATGTGAAACAGTTATAAATATGTATCTTCACTCTCTTTGGAGCACAGGCTCTCATTTGACTGGTGCACTTTGAAGGTGTCCTTTACATTCTTATTGGGCATCAGAGGCTGGCCCGGTTCCTGCCGGTGGTCTCTTTCCCCTTCCCCTCCATTTTCTTCTTTCACACCCCCATTAGACTGGTCCCCCTTGACCTTACTCTTTTTCTTTTCTAGTTTTCTCTTCTCTTTATCTTCCTTTTCCCTCTCCTTGGCTTCCTTAGCTCGTAGCTTCTCTTGTTCTTTCTCCATTAGCTTCTGTTCCCTATTCTTCTTACTTGCCATGTGAAGTGGGAGAATTATGGAAGGGGAGTGCTCCAACGGTTTGTGGCTCCATGGATCTGAATCACTAATTGCTTTGGCCCCATGCATACGGGGAGGAGATTTACACTGCAATTCCCCATACTCCTCTTTCCATTTCTTCAGCTGTATCAGATGTTCTCGTTCCACATCACGTTCAGTAATCGGCAACTCCACAATCTAAGAGGAATGCAATAATAAAAGAGCATCAGTGGTTCATTCAATAACAGCACGCCAAAATTAGAGCATTAGATTACTGGAGAGCCAGTTCTACATATAGGAAACAAAAAGGTTTATTCAACAAATCATAACTTTTCTGGCCAATTAGATGCTGTACATTTTGACTTGGAGTTTGTTATGGACTCTGAAGGGTCATCTCATATGACTTAACTATACATTATACAGAGTCATTTCAGCCCCCCTTGTATATTAGCTACATATACGAATGCCCAGAAATAAATAAAATATATAAAGTGTCCTGTTTGATTAAAAGTATTAATTTGCAAATTACTTGTATACAGTAATGTAGCTTATTATTGACCAAGACCTTGGTTAATTTAAGTGTGTTCAAATAAGGCCAATAGAAGATTGGCAGTCCAGGAGGCTGCCATAGTTATCAGGCATGTGATATTTTGACTTTCCCTGCTCAAAACACCACACTGAGCTTCTGAAAACTAGTTTCAATGTGACACTAGTAAAATAATAAAAATGTAGCGGGATTCCCATTTAAACAATTATTAAACATTATTAAATGTTTGAAGAAACCCAGGAGCCACTGGAAGATGCATTTATATGACAAGACCCATGAATTAAAGCAATAAGGCTGAAGGTTTACGCCAGCAATATTACTAAATATCTTACTGCAAGTCTCAAATTGCACTGAGCAACAGATGATATACATCTCCAAAATGTATGCCACTCAGAGGCCACAGAGTTGTATCTAGAACTGTTATAAACACTTGTAAGATGTTTCCTAGTTTAAATTGATACTCCCATATGTTTTATAATACAGTGACCTATTTCTGCTAGTAGAAGTTTTGGCTGTATGTGCTTACCTCAGCAATAAGGAAGTTCTCCTGCATGTATTTGGGGTCAATGGCCTTCAACTTTTCCATGGTCTCATATTGGCCCTGACAGGACTTGAGCTTCTCAGAGGAGCCAAGTGAATACTTTAACAGAACAAGTGCCACGCGAAATATGATCTTCACACCTGCATAGTATGGTAGAGAAAAAAGGACAAGTCAATAAAAGCAATACCCTCAGTTTCCTATGGGAGAGGGAGAGGCAGAATTGGTCAATCTGAGGACTTTCAAAATAGCTTGCTTTACAAAAAACTGTTACCCGACAATTGTACAACTTTAAGATAACTTAATATAACTTGTGTTATCTTAATTAGCTATAATAAAGCTGTTTCAACAAAGAAAAAGGAAAAAAACCTGAAATTGAATATTTCTAACATCAATCAAGATTCCCTTAGTGCTATTGTTCTCTGATTACCTCAGGGAGTAATCAATGCCCCCTATCCCTGCATCCAGAAACAGGGTGTTTAAATTGTATCAGGGGTCTGCCGTGGCCCCTCAATCCTTCTCCCAGCCAGTGGACTTTTGTATGTACAATAAGAGCACGTATGAAATGTAAGCTTAAGGAGGCAAAGCGCATTATTAGACGCACCAAAGAACACACAGAGAAGAACATTTTCAGGTTAACTAGAACCGGTGATAAAAATCTTTGAGACAGAAGAAAAAGTAAGCCAAGAATAATTAACCTCAGGGAGTTACATAAACTGGGATAACGATCTCGCCAACCTAAATAAATAAATAAATAAGTTCAGTTTTTACAGGGAAGCCGACAAGAAGACGTCTCAGTTACAAAAAAACAATGAGACATGTAAAGCATGTGTGTTTATAGAGGAAGAAGTTCTACTGGAATACACACAAAGTTATTAAAAGAGCTTTGGGGTGTTCCAGCAAAACTGTTGGCAGATTTATTAAACCAGTCGCTAATGACAGGAGTAGTTCCAGAAAAATGGAAGTTGGTAACTGTAGTAGCACTCCGCAAAAAAAGGTAGCAGGGAAGCCTTACGTCAGCAGTTGGCAAATGAATGGAAAACACGCTAAAGGATGGGATTGTTAAATATCTGGAAGTAAGTGGTTTGCAAGATCTGAAACGGGAAGAGTTTCTTTGACTGGTAACTAAAATAATAGGCCAGGGAGGAGCTGTAGATATAGTCCATCTAGATTTCAGTAAGGTATCCGACATTGGATCTTATAATAGTTGAAAGGATAAGGCGATGGTCGAGTGGCAGGAGACAGAAGGTTGTAGTTAATGGTGTATATTCAGAAACTAGAGGGGTACCTCAGGGTCTGTACTTTATGAAAGTGTTATTGTGATATTACAGAAGGTTTTAATGGTAAGGTATGTCTTTTTTTTTGCAGATGATACAAAAAGGTATGTAACAAGGTAGACATTCCTGGTGGAACAAGTAAAATGGCAAATTATTTAAGTAAGTTAGAAGAATGGGGCAGGTGCAGTCTAATGTTGATAAACTTAAAATAATGCACTTTGTAATGTAAAAACCCCAAAGCAGAATATAGCATTGGAGACACCGTTCTGTCATTAACAGAAGAGAGGGACCTGGGAATAATTATGTCTGATGATTTAAAGGTAAACAGGTAATGCAATACCTGTGAGGGGATTTAAACATACATGAGATGCAAGGTATAATGAATTTAAGGCATGACCAAGGACTGATTATGGTCTGAAGTCTCTACATGAGGAAAAATGGGCAGGCTAGACTGGCTGAATGGTTAAAGTCAAGTTCAATGTGTGTATAAATCAAAGTATCCTGGCTGTTAATGTTGAAATTCAATCCAACTATAATGTATGGGCACCCCATTTATAGACTGTCTTGGGGGTGCAGCATTATATTAGTTATATCATTATAGTTAATTGTGGGTGGCATTAAGGGTGGATATTTTTATCACTATTTCCGGTCTAGGGCAGGCAGATTTTACCTTTTTTTTTTTTACCTTTTACCACAAGAACCAAGTCCCACTCATGCTTGGAGTAGGGTGCGTTCGTGACAGCCGCCATCTCGCGAGAGGTGCTTGTGACCACTCTCTGGTGCGGTCAGCGTGCCCTGGGGTGAGTTTCCAGTGCCGCGCAATCGACAATTGGCTTGTAGGTTCTTTAAAAAGCAGGCGGCTGGCACCATATTTAACACGGCGCACGTTGACATCCTGGGAGCCATCAGACGAGGCCCCTGCTGCAGATTTCGGTGTTGCTGAATGCCTCTTAAATCCCTTTGTAAACCAGCATCCCAGACATGTCAATTACCGTCAATGGGATGTTTTTCCGTGACGTTTCCGGCACGCCAATTGTCAGTCAAGTTTTATATGCATTTTCAAATAAGTAATAAAAATTGTTTAATAGCTATTCTAAAGCTAAATTACTATTTCAGGGCTATCCCCAACTACTGTGCCTTTGTTTGCCTTTTACAGGCCACCTGAAAAACAGCCTACCTTTAAATAATTAATCTTAATTCTGTTAAATGCCCGTGAGGGACAAGGCAAAACTACAGCAAAGATCACATCGCAGAATCACACATGCGACCAGCAAAACTTCCATGATGTACCATGAGTTGCGCGGGAATGTTTAACATTTGCTTAGCGTTTGGGGCAGGGTTATTAAAGGGTGACCATTTATTACGTCAGAAAGGTTTTAAATTTAGGAAAATAAGTTTCAATAACACATGCTTAAATGACACACACGGGGAGTGGTAACACATGGTTCTATCCAACTCTTCCAGACAGTAACCAAAACGCAGACACAAAGCATACATTCAAGTCCTGGCAAGTCCTGTGCAGACAGGCCACACCGCATACACAACCCTAAATGACTAACCGCTGCGCACAGCCTATAGATTTCAGACATCGCACATAGATCCTCACAATCTGAACAACTGGAGCCGCAACGCAAACCAGGGAATGCCCGGTGAATCCCTGCTGTGACCAGACCGGAAAAGCCTGGGGGGAACCGAGTACATCAGATTAATCGCAACAAGCGCATGTTTAATTAAATAGCCAGTCAAACTAATTCCTTTACTCACGCGACATTAGAAAGTGTTTGGCAATTACATTAACACATGGGATTACATGCTCATGCAAGGAGGAATTACTTGCGTGCAATACTAAAGAATACTGCGAACGGCGAACATTGCAGTGGGGCATACTCAAAAAAAAAATTGTGCAAACAGAAGATCTTAATTATGCTCCACAGAAGCCATTTTTGTGGCAATCCATTAATGTGTTACTTGATTACAGTTTTTGAAATTAAAAATTACATTACCAGACGATTTCCAGTCAAAATACCGATATCCTATAGATGCGCAACTTTAAATAACTGCTAGTAATGCCAATAAATATAATACAAACTTCATGAAACATAGTATTATGTACCTTCACAGAAAAACATGTCCCAGACGCGCAGGACTGAGCTCCAGGGAAGAGTGCGTGAGAATGCACACATGAACCATTCAGTCATGTACAGGATGGGGTCAATCTTCTGCTTGCTCAGGTGCTTGTAAGCTACTGGAGACACTTTACGGAGCAGAGAGAAGAGGATCCTTCCATCCAGCTGGATCGCTTCCTATACGGATACGGAGAAAAACAAGAAACCTTGCGATGAGCGAGCTGGCATAACACAGACAGTAACGGCCTCAAACAAGGGGTTATAACATCAGGCCATCAGATGTTATAACATATTGAAAGCACAGTGGGACATCCACACACAAGACGAGCTTCTACAAACTGAAGGGCACCTTTTTCTTAACCACAAAGAGCGTTCAAACTCATCCACAAGTCTCTTCCAAATAGTATTAAAAGTGATGCTTTCATTTATAGTTTCAAGCAGGAATTTCAATATAATATAAATATTTCCCTGCGATATAAATTGGATGAACGTGATATCTGGAATACGCGCCTCTAGTGTCGCCTTCCAAAACGGGAACGTCTAATAAATAACAGGAAATCTTTCCTGTGTACTGCGTTTGTATCGTTCGAAAGGAAATAAAAACAACAAGCCATAGGAAAGCATAATTAAAATGAAAGGTTATCCTGTTAACACATGTTAACAAAATGCTAACAATACCAACCCTCGATAGGAGGACAAGATAAGGCAACAAGTACCATGGTGAATGACAGCAAAAAGTACGTTAAGTTTAAGAAACAGAAAAGCGGTCCTTAGACTGAAACTTCTGATAACCCTAAACATGTTTTAAGTAAAATGAAAAACTGGGAAAATAGAGTAAAGTAGATGTATTTAAGAAATTTTTTCTTTACATTAAGTGATTACATAGTCGTAACAAAGCATGCGCAATTATATCTTAGAATACGTCATCAGTAGTTTTCTGCAGCCGCAGACATTTTAACACTTTGGTAACTAAAGAAGTCTGCAGATCTGTAATGGGGTAGGCAGCCTGCGGCTCTCTGTCCGTTAATACATACAACTCCCAGCAATCGCAGGAACTACAATCCACAAACAAAAAACAATCAGGTTTCTGTGACGACAGAAAGTAATGTGGATGAACGCTTTAGGAAAGGGCTGATGCGGCCTGGACTCATTCGGAGAGCAGAGTCTTGACGTATTTAAGAAATATTAAGATCGTAACGACACGAGATAACACAAAGCAAGCCTAAGATCAACTTGGCGCGCTTCGTCCGCAATGGACTTAATCATAGGTATCTATACTCTGAGCGAACAAAGACACAGCTGTAACATATTATGGGATGTCCGCACCACTCGCAAAATATACATTGTATAAAAAAATACATAAAAAGATACAATACAGCAAGTAAGATGTATATTCTATGATGTGTGAATAAATGATATCCGGTTACATTGATACAAAGAATACAGGCATATGAGATCAATCCAAAATGGGAATGAGAAAAAAACTACAGGAACCTAATTGGGCTACAATGAAAGTTATGTTTCCGTACATAGGGGCTCAATTAGAGATATTATACCACTGACCACACAGCCAAAGAACAAAAAGAAACCAACGGAAACAAACAAAAACCAAAGAAGTGACCCATTATTAGCTTAACGTATAAAAGTAAATCCATATATTAAATAGATACAAAGGCAGGCTTTGTGCTGTTACGGTCTTAATATTCCTTAAATAAAAACTACGTTTTAATTGAAGTCAAGGCTCTCCAATTTATATATGAATTTGCCTCATCACGGTTTGTTTCCTTTGCAATAGTTCTAGTGGGTCTAATAAGAAAGCGCAGCCATTTATTTTACATTTTCTTGTGACTAGCTGCTTCAAGCAATAAAAATGGGCAAAATAAATACACAACAGGGTTACAGACAGTCAGCTGTAGCTCAGCAGTGATTTCTTTTGAGTATTTTTTTTTCTTCCAGGAAAAGAATGCCTTTTAAAGTTCATGCTGTGTGAAGCTGTACAGGGTAATATAGTGTGCAAGCATAAGCATGTCGTGGGCTATCTGGTATATAAGACATGCTCAAGGACTGAATAAGGACAGGTGGTATTACAGAAGACTAAAAAACGGGCAGACTTGATAATCAGATGCCAGGTTTCTGGCAGGAAATGCGTGCTGGTATATGGTTATGGAAAGTAAGGACTCCTGATTCTGTGAAACATCAATGAAACTGGTGGATAACAGCACATTATGGGCACTTTTACCTATTGTGTAATACACCCTAACTCCTTCCTCACCTGTTTCTTTAGTCAAGTTGCAATGTTGTATACTACTTGTCATGTCCCGTCTACCCGTTGTACAGCGCTACAGATTATGATAGCGCTATATAAAATAGGAAGTTTTATACTATCACAAATATCATATAAAAGCCAAAAAACTATTTTTATCACTCAAGTATTCTACGTAGCACGGTAATAGCAGTCCTAGAACGCTTGCTTTGTGACCAGTGGTTTATAAAACTTCTTTTATAACAGTAATATACCAACCCTACACAAAATTACAGTGCTCACAAAGAATGTGGCCTTTTAAATACATGGCTGATCCGTGGGGCCACCTTACCAGCTTCTCACTGTAATATCCCGGAAGGTACTTCTCGCAGATCTGCACTAGACACCAAAACGCTTGCTGCGGAAGGAAAGAGAAACGTAAGAGACGGCGTATGACCCAAACAATTATTTGGTAGGGAAGGCCTGTAAACTGACCTCAGCTGGCATATGCATGAGCAAGACAGCAGCTATGGGGGCCTGGGCCTGACAGTAGCCTTCATCAGGACGGTACAGGGTATAAGCCTTCAGAACCCTGAAGAGATCCTGCTGTCTGCAGGGAAAACACACAGAGAGGTTACACACCTGATAAGGGTGCAGACATCAACATTACTTTGCTAGAGTTTTAAAGTTAATAGTTATGCTTTCACAGGCAAAGAGCCGTCAACCTAAGCAATACATAAAAGCCAGAATTAACTTACCCATGACCACCACGGGCAACAAACATCTCATGGAATGGAAACTGCCTATGTAGGTCCCTTTCTATTACATCCAACCACTTGGGGTCACCAACCATGGTATCCAGCTCCTATGGTAAAGGAGAATTGGGTATAAGGACCAGAAAGGGCATTTCCACGGCATCTGAAGCGTGCTCCAATTTTAATTTACTTACTTTAAATTTATCTTTGTTTTGGTCCATCTTTACTCTGCTTCCAGAAAGGTACTGCCAGGCTCGCCCTCGAAGTGACGGTGGAATCCCCTTCTGACATCGCAGCTTTATCTGACGGAACACAGAGAATAGGTTATGAAAATCATTTTTACTGCCAAAGACTCTTCCAGATATAACACACTTACATTGATGCCCAACTTCCACTCTCCCATTGTGCCTTATAAAGCACATTTTGTTTCCTCCACCATCACCTTTAATGATAGCGGGGAGGGGACCATGAAGTGCCACCACATATTATATACGTGGATGGCTCCTGGGGCTTACTTTGCCAACCACATATCACATATGCGTAGCGGCAGAAAAGAGGTCCACCGATTTTGCAACTAACAAAATACATCTCACTCCGGTAAGAAAAACGTGATGATTACAGATTAATGTAAACTTTTAAGGTCAGGCGCTAATAAAGAACACAGAGGTGGAACTGTTAAAAGGATGTGTCATTCCTTTACACTATAATTAACCTCCAATTTATTTTCTAACCAAACATACACAGATAAACAGTTGACCTCATTTGAAGCTAATGTGTGCCCTGGCAAGTGCTAGAATGGGTGTGTATTTTCAGGTTTGTTTGTAAGGCAGAAAACAAGCAACAATCACTTCCTCTTGACTTTCTATACATGCCTAAGGGTTTCACCCCGGCACACGAACTCCAGGGTCCACCCAAATCCACCATGGGCTATGCGCTGCTGGAACCAGGCAGGAAACTTGTTATTCTACAGAACTTAAGTACCTGGTACAAATGTGGCCAGAACACCCAAGGGTGCTCAGAGTACACCCGCAGCTGCACCCATCAACAGGGTGTGGGGTAAAGGGGTGTCCCAGCTTGATGACAAATGTATACAGCAGCATCATAGAGGAAGACAGATTATTACCAGGTAACCGGTGTCACACTCACACCGTCAGCAAGTATTGTATTCTTAACTTACCTTTTTGTGCCTCTTTGCCATCCATTTATCCCAGTTTCCAAGCATGTCAAGCCATTTTGCCTCCCTCTGCCTGAGTACGTCAACCGGCAACGCTTCCTGCCTGCAAACCAAAAATTAAGATGCAAATTCACATCTTATCACAGCGATGAACACCACTGCAAATCCAAAGACGTCCTCGGATATCACTGCCAAACAGAAACTTTTGCTCCCGAACGTTTTTAAAAAAAAACGTTTAAGGCTAAAACAAGCAGCGTCCCGTTACATTCAGAAAATCAGTAGTAGAGCAGCGCCAGTACAGCATGGGGCTGTGCAGAAGCAGGAGACAGCGTATGGCATTCTCCCACCACACATAACCAACTCCTGTTTTTGTGCAGGGTACTCTACCGTCACACATGCTAAAAAGTGAAGATCCAGCCGTAGTGGGCACATGCACCTAAATATGATCTCATAGAGCATGCTTTCCCCATGTGCGGGTGTCTGCAGAGATAAAGGGTCCAGAGAGTACTCTGTGCCTGATTACACTATGAGGTACAGGAGATTACAGGGCAAAAAGCAAATATTGCACGTCAACACAACTATCATTAATGCCTTAAAAGGGCCAAATACCTAACATTTCAGAGACTAAATTTAAATCACAAAATTGCATCTTAACATACGCTGAATATGGGTAGCCACTGATTAGTTTGGGTTATAACCGGCGAGAGGTATACTCTGTCTGCGCACTCGGTTTACGCTACCAGATATCCTTAATTCGATTTGCAGACAAAAAGTGCTACAAGGCACCAGCGTGAATCTCTGGACGGGGTTTTAGCGAGGGGAAAGACCTGATAACAGAAGTATTGTCAGGATAAAGGGATTCTAACATCGCTGACCTGAGGAAGGAAAGAACATTCACTCACTCAGAGGAAGTTGGACAACTGGTTCCTAGATCCCACGCACGGGTATACAAACCCAACAGACGCCCTACAGCAGAATCACAAAGTCCCTCACATGACATTGATTGCTGCTACGTCAACAATGCCTTCTTATCCCAGAAACAAGCATCATATTAAATGGACCCTGTGATTCACACAACTCTTCGGATGACAAGTCCCAGAGATGATCTCCTACTTAGAAACATTTCCTTCTGGCCGGAGTTTAGCTATGAAAGGAATTCCCTGGTTGGGTCTTAAAATCCACAGATACATACTTTCAAGGGTTCAGTATAATCCGAGTTCTTATCAAGTAAACACACATTAACCGTTACTGCTTGGAATTAAATTTGTCTTTCAAGGTATGGTGCAGTAACTATGGCTACTACCTACACCTGATCAGACAGGCATTACAAAGGCAATATGGGAGAGAAGTCAGACATTGTGGCCCCGTGGCTTGGAGAATGGAGAGAAATAAATAAATATACATAGTAAAGTAACTAAACAATAACTCGGCCCCAAAGGAATCAGCAGCGTCACTCTCACTAACTCCTTTGGCCCTAACAAAGAGTGGATTCCCATCGGTTCACGTTTGCTCACCGGAGCTTAGCGAAAGGGAATAGGTTGTAGTCCAAAGAGTATTTTACGGAACAGAAACCAAACAAACAGAAAACAATTCCATCTTTGTAAACCAAAAGATTTCTCGTTCGCCTGTGAGAAGCAATAGTTAGGGGGTTAGAACACGTGGACAGATCTGCTGAGCAATCTAAACAAATGACCCAGTTATGATCATTATATGGCCTGTAGTCCAATCGTTCCTAACCTGGGGGGGGGGACACGGGCGATTGTAGAACCTGATATTAAATGTAAAGTTTTCCATAGAGATTGAGAAGGCCTTGTTATATTAGTACGGTAAACATGTGCACGCTATGATCTGAGAAAAAGAAAATACATGAGATAAAGCAACCAAACATTCACTACAAAGTAGGTAACTCATGTCCCACAGTTTGAAAGGTAAAATGTTTTATTATTTCTATCATTAGGAAGTCTTTCTAATGAAAACAAGAAACACGGCTCGTTGAAGAATTAGGAGGAAAAAGCCATTTTGAACTCAAATGTCAGGATTGTTCAGCTACAATTTTTTTTTAGCTTTAGGGCATCATCTACTCAATCATTGTTACAGTAACAGCTAAAACAGCTTCTCCTCCGGCTCTGCGGATCGTGACACAAGCTACATACAGTGTGCCTGAGATTCTCCAATTATATATATATATATATATATATATATATATATATATATATATATATATAATGTGTGAGCGTGTATGTGAGTGCTTATCATACACATGTAATTAACTTTCACTTAAACTGACCGCATGGTGTAAGTTTGTAGCTGGTAGTCATGTTAGACATACTGTAAAATGGTTTCCATGGCAACAAAAGCCCATGTGCAACACTACCATTCTGATTCGGCACGGTTCACCCCGACTCCTTTTATTCTTTATCAGATGTTCTGCTGCAGCTCCTTGGTCCCTAAAAACTTGAGTGTTTCTTTCCTTTAGATCTTCCTTTCAGTGAATAATTGTATGCCTAACGGCAAGGATCGCTGTCAGGCATTTGGGGCCAATAAACCACGAGAGAGACGGGGCCCAGCACAACTTGTACAAGCCACCGGCACCCCAGTCTCTTCAGCAGAGGAGCGTGCCGCGTCAGGAAAGGGCAAGGCCGAGGGCTTCTGCAGAGAATGGAGGCCAATCGATTATTCTTGATAAAGGGAAAGTCATGTAAACGATATCTGATAACACTTCACTTTCTCCGACACGCTATATCCACCCCTGCGGGTGAATCTCTCTGTACTTTGTGTATATTAAGTCTGTGTACACAACTTACACTTTCCAATTGTGTTTACGAAACAAAGTCACCTCAAGTGTACATAACTAGGAACAGTACATTTGGTAACATAACTGCACAATTATTTGCCCCGCTTACTGAATCCGACATCCTTGGAAGGCGGTGTGAGGAAAGGGGGGTTAAAAGCGGATTTCAACACTGAACTCTACTTTCAAACCAAACATTTTCTTGATATTCTCCAGATAAGCTTTATGCAGCTTAGCCCCGACCTCTCATGATCATCAGCGATGGGTAGTGTCCAGATCGCTTAAAGAGAAACAAATGCTTTTTTTATGCAAAAAGAAAATGTAACAAAGAGAAAAGGATTTCTATATAAAACAAGTGAATACAAGTAGTAAAGAGAGTTTAAAATCGTCCTATTTACATAAAAAAAAAAAAAAACACACGGACTGCTATCAAAATGAAATATGAAGCATTCTTTTGTCTAGCACGGCAGTATTGCTTTGTATGATACTTTATTTTAAAGGGACACTTGGCGCGTGGGCCATCCTGCAAAATTCACAAATGCATTTGTCCCTTCCCAACCCCCGGCCCGCTAAACGTCCTGTGAGAGATTGGAGGCAAAGGGCTTATTTTAACGGGGGCGTTTATATTTTTTGACTTTGATCCTCCATTGCCCTGCACTGCTGATCACAGTATCTGATCAGCCGGCAGCACAGAAATCACTGGCAGAGAATGCCTGAACTTCAATTACCAGAGAAGTCCCAGGCTGTCGAATGACACCCTGATCTCCCACAAACCGGTCACCCCGGGCTTGTTTCTGAGGACGCAATAGAACGTCCTAAGGGTTAAAGCTAGCAGTGACAGGAAAGTGCTCCTACTGACTTCAATGCAAGTACTTTCCTGCTGCTGACCGATAGCTTCAAGCCGCTGATAGTGGCAAGAAATGTCTAATCATGGAGGAAGAAGGAAGATTTTGCAGAATAGCTGCAAACTCTGTGCCAGGTAAGTTCTTTATTTTCTCCCCGTTTTGGAAGAATGCATATTAAAGCACTTACAAATGACTTTAATATGCATTCCTCTATATTAGGAGTATCGGGCATATTCGACTATCCCTTTAATGTCGGTCCTCTTAATCAGGATCAGTTGGGTTCCACTAATTATTCTGCAACTATATATCTCCAAACCAAATGCACGGAAGGAAAAACAAAATGCAAGCAATACATAGCTTTAATAAATTACCCGGCATATGCTAAAAGCCGCCATGGCCAGAGGCGTATCTAGTGAAAACAGCGCCTATGGCAAGCACTGAAATTGCACCCCTGTCCAAACTTCCACAAATTAATTCACACTCTTTACTACCCCCTCTCCCTCCCTTGTCACTTTCTAACCCCTTTCCCTACTACCCTCTTCCTCTCCCCCTTTGTAGTTCTCTCACCCTGAGGTCCAGTGACGGGAGTCTTCTGTCTTCTTGCACTGCTGCGGTGCCTGCTGCTTCACTGCTGAGCGCCGTAATATGACGTCATATTTCGGTGCTCAGCAGTGAAGCAGGGGGCACCAGCGAGCGGCTTTTAAACGCTGTCTTTTTTTTTTATGCGGGGGAGAACGAGGGGCGCCAAGACGTTGCTAGGCGTCCCTCTCTCTCCTCCGCATCCGTTATCTGCTACACTGATAACCAAAAACACAAAAACAGCAGGACACAATCTACGTCACAGATGTCTACATCAAGATGGATTTTTCACACTGCATTGTCGTTTATACCCCCCTTAGTGTTTTTGCCCCTTGTGTATTGATGCCCCTGCTGCCCATATATATTAATATTAGCCCCAGTTGCCGATAGCAGGTATAGATCAACACATTAACACACAAACCAAGCTTTGCATGTATAGATCAACTGAAATTCACTTGTGATCTCAGCACTGAAGGTATATATCAAATAAACAGAATCAGACATACAAATGCTGTATTTGCAGGTATACAACAGTATATGAAACGTAGCACTGCAGGTATAGATCAAAAAAATACATGGAAACAGCATTGCAGGTATTAATCAACTGAATAAGACATACAAACACTATTTGCAGGTATACATAAATAATGTATGGAAATATATAGATATGGATCTACAGAATAACGCAAAAACCCAGATTTGCAGGTATAGATTACAGGTTGCACACACCCCAAAGCCAGCCCTGGCATCCACACTGCCCACACAGCAATCACACTCCTATCATACCCAGGCAACCAGTAAATGCTGGTACCTAGGCATGATGGGACTGTGCTTGCTGTTAGCAATCACACTCCTATCATGCCAGGTCAGCCAGTACATGCTGGTACAGGATGGCTGTAAGTGATGTGCAGACCCCATACTGCTGGCAGCATCAATACACAAGGGGGGCAGCTAGCTAGGTTTCAGCATGTTCTGGCTGACTTGGCATGGTACGAGTGTGATTGCTAACAGCAAACACAGTCCCATCATGCCTAGGTTCCAGCACTTACACATCCATGCTATCAGACACACACTCATTCATTCATATACTCATTCATTCACAGATTAATTCCCTCAATCACGCATACTCATTCAAACACCCTCCCCACCCCCTTACCTGCACTGCAGCTCCTCGATGCCGCTCACAGACTTCAGCAGAGGGCGCGGCCTCCCTCTGCGTTCTCTGGTACTGCACAGAGGAAGCAGGACTGGAGCAGAGTCATGTGATGTCACGTGAACTCTGCTAGGTTCCGCTTCCTCTATGCAGTACAGAAGACCCTCCCACAGGTAAGTAGCAGGGCTCGAGGTGCGGTCCGCGTAAAATCGGTTGCCCTGGCTGCCGATCTTACGCGGGCCGCACCCTCTCTCTCCTCTGCATTAAAAAAAAAAAAAAAGACGGGATTTAAAGTCGCATTGTGACTTTATTCCAAATTCGGCAGGGGGGCAACAGGGGGGGGGCCCCTTGTAGCGACACCACTGGGTAGAGGGCTCGTGGAGGAGAATGAGGGGCGCCGAGCCGTTGCTAGGCGCCCCTCTCTCTCCTCCGCATAAAAAAAAAAAAAAGATGGCGTTTAAAAGCCGCTCACTGGCGCCCCCTTTCAAATGGCGCGAGCCATAGCTGCCATACCCTAGATACGCCTCTGGCGATGGCTGCACTTTCCCTTATAAATGAACTGAAATACAGAAGTGTTTACTCTTGTGTGGGCATCTGCCAGGAGGTGGGAAGCACCTTGGCACGGGGCACGGGTGTAAACACGGGTAGAACAGAGAGCAGGTTTATTCATTATACTAGGAGGTTGATAGATAACTGATGTTTAAGCTCAGGCTGTTTTCAGTTGAGGGTCAATGGGTATGATGACAGAGCGTCTTTCACATTTCCAAGTAAGGGAATACTGGTTAATAAAACGTTGGAGCAGCCCTCCCGGCCAGCACTACCGTATCATGGAGAATAAATATAGAAACGACAGGGTCCGTGGCTCCACGACGACAATCAAACTTTTTTTTTTGGAAATGCCAGAAACTCGGTCAGTGTTTTCCTAGCAGTCTGGCCGCCTCAGTGATCTAAGTGGAAAATACTTCACGGCACTAAATACTCTGAATACCACACGCTAAATACAAGTGTGCTCCTAAGGGCAGCCCTGAAAGGGCCGCACCGTTCCAAGTTTGCTCCCTGACCACACAATGCATTGATCTTGCGGCTCCGAAATGGTTTGTAGACAATGGAGAGTCTTTATGATGGATAAGAGTGTGTTTATTTTGTAGTTCTGTAGAAAAAAAGCACTTCCTGAAGTCATTTGGAACGGCTCTATGGATGTGCAGTAATATACACACTATTGTCTGCGTGTTCAGAACACATAAGCGGCGTGATGCATGGAATACAGAAGGTTGAAAACAGAACACGTGAGCGAAATATCAGCTGTCTCCGTACACACCCATGCCTAAAATCTAAAAAAAAAAAAAAAAAAAAAGATCCTCTGCACACCTGACTGCCACACGTAAAAAGGGGAAGTCATTAAATCATTGAACACATACACACAAATCACTCCTCCCTCGTTAATATTTACAGCGTTCCCACCGCACAACCCGGCTGTGTGGGCATTACACAACCCTATTGTAAGAGATTGTAAGCAGGGCTCTCTCCACCTAATGTATAGGTTTGTCTTAGGCTGGCAATTCTCGTCTTGTCATACCCCTTGAATTTATGTATTGTATTAAGTGCTGCGTAAATTGTTGGCGCTATATAAATAAAAGATAATAATAACTTTTCCAGTATGGGATGGTATCTCAGAAGCATGGATCACTCTTGTTCTGGATTTGCACATGTAGCACGTTGCACTGCGTTATATTCACGGTTACGCAGCGGTGCCGACAATGTTTGTCCATCATACGGTAAGGTTTATGAGAACAGTAATAAGCAGGTTACATGCGGTTAATAAGGGTGGGTATGGAGAAAGATTTATATGCTCCTGAAGATACTGCAAAAGTTTGGACAGCAGGTGGAAGGCACCAGACAACCCATCCTTAGTTACTATGGTCAACAATGAACCCGTGCCAATATACAGAGCGCTCAAACCGAATCGCTAATCAAGAACAACCACTCGGCAACATCGTTAGATTCTGGTTTCAACTCGGAACATGATGGCGCTACTTAATATATATACACAATAATAATACCTCCATGGCCACATTATACACATTGAAGGGCCCGTCCCAGCCAGCTTCGGTGACAGGAAGAGCTTCGCTGGCCCTGTAGAATGTATAGTTACATCAGTGAGGTTTCTAGGCTCCCCCACCTATGCATTATAGGTGGCCAGCTCAGCCCTTCTTGCAACAGAAACCTGTCAGGGTTGGCCCTGCATGATGAATAGTGAGGTCAGGGAAGTGAAACCACAGCTCTCCCTTTAGTGAATAAACCCCACAGGATATGAAGCGTTACAGACCGTATCTAGCCATGAACTTCCCTTATCCAGCAACCAAAACAGCCCCCAAAAGACAGAGAAGGAAAAATACATGACAAGTAGCAAGAGATGAACGGCATGTGATGTATACGAAACACTGTAATGGTCCAGCTCCAAGTATACTGACAGACGTGCGGGGTCTTTAGCCAGGTCAACCAATACACCCCAATGAACACAATGGCAGCCCTGCCACCCCTCGTATTCAGTTTACAGGAGTAACACCAGGTACTAAGCCTCATCCCCAGCAGGTGACAGATTACCGCACAGCCGCTTACAGCGCTGTCACCTTTACCCCCGGCACTGACAGGCGATACATTCACGCCTTAGTCTCAGGAGAGACTCCGCTGAGAAGACCCCCTGACAATATCCCCCTGCCGGCGCAAAGTACCGCCCTCCCCACATGCCCCTATTCCACCAAGCGGGACCCAGCAAGCCTGCTGCTCCAGTCACAGCCCCCACCCGTGTCCCACTAGCAGGACGCCAGATGCCAAGCAAATACTCGGTACTTACGTCTCTCCATCGACCTCGGTCTTCAACAGGAATCCGTACTTATCGGTCCTCCTTTCCGCGGGGAACCCGTTAACCTCGGAGTCGGAGCCCAGAGACTCGAGTTCGGGGTCACTCAGTGTCTCCCTAGTTCCACGCAAGCTGGCGGAGGGGGACACGCTGCTCTCTCCTGGGCTTCGCGCCATACCGGCTTGCCCCTACTTAATAACACGGAACCATTACTTTTGTTTTGTTGTTTTTTCCAGTCCCCCCCACAGTACCGCGTACAGCTCTCGCCACAGCAGCAGGCACCTCCCGGGGCCCACACTGACAAAACACGCCCCTTAATCACTCATAGCCATTAAGCGCCTCAGCCTTCTTACATTACCCAATCACAAGGAAATGCTGGATTCTGCCAGCCAATCAACCCTCCTGCACTTCATGTCAATCAATCGAGTAGCTAGGACGCAATCTCTACTCCGCCTAATCGCTTCTCTAAGCCAATCAGTAACTAGAGCAATTCATGTCAACCAATCACTGCACTCAACTCCAAATCCTTTAGACAGCTGTCAACCTATACTACGTCTCCCAGCAGATAAATCTGAAAATACTGAATGTTTGTCAGTCGGTGAAGGCGCTTGTCCTTTCGCACGTCAATCATAACATAACACAGCCCATGTAAGCAGTCTGTCAGAACCGGCCCATCCCACTTCCTGGATCCTGCTGCGCGTGCTTGTATCTGAATAGCTGGAAAGTTTACACGGTGCACTGATGCACAGCCATGTCCCCGACGTCCCCCACTGGGATATGCATGCTCTGGCTCTACAGCTCTTGCTGTGCTACAACTCCCTTCATGACCATCCACTGTCTAACTTTGCCTGGTACTAACCGTAGCCCAGAGTAATTAGACTGACAGATTTTCTCCCGCAGTTCCAGAACAATAATAAATTCCCCATGTGAAGAAGAGACCTCTGAGACATACTGAAAGCATTTTTTAATTAAGGATTAAAAATGTACTACTTCTACATACCTTTCATAGGGTATGCAGGCCCAGGCAGGTCATCTGGTACAAGGCAAAGGCCCGATGGGCCCCTGGCTGACATTACTGCATACTCACCAGCTCCAGCAGCAGATGAGGTGCTGCAGTGTGTGGCCACTGGCCAGCGGCTGGATGTTCCCAGTCGCACACTACGTCAACCACACTGAAATGGGCAGGCAGCTGCCAGCCTTAATGTGCCAGGGCCGCCTGGTCTGGCAAGTAAAGGAGAGTTGACCATTTGTTGCAGAATGCAGGGACTATCCTGTCTGTGACAGACTTCCTGATAACTACGATTTTTTTAAAATTGCAGCCTTTCTGATAAGTTTCCATCCTGCACAGATTAAACCTAACCCAGGGCAAGGTAGGCAACAACCTAGAGAGCAGATCTACGTTTTGGCGGGGGAATGGACTGCCCACTACTGAAAGAACAGGGCCAGCGACGGGAAGTCCAGTCCACTACAGACGATGACTACGGTGGTGGGAACGCGGTACCGGGGATGATGTCATATCCCAGCACTCAGCAGCAAAGCCACGGGCACCGCAATGTGAGATAAGAGGCCCCATACTCACACTACAGGACTTCAGCAAAGTGATAGGGAAAAGGGAGACAGATAGCGAGAAAGGGGAGAGATAGTAAGAAAATTGAGCAATAAAGAGAGGATATAGGAAAGAGATAATGAGGAAAAAGAAAGGGGAGGGCTGGGAGAAGTTGCAGAGATAATGAGGAGGGGAGATGGGAATGAAAAGGAGAGATTAAGAGAAGAGGCGGTAGAGAAAGAATAGAGATAAAGAGAAAAAGGGGAGATGGGAATGAAAAGGAGAGATAAAGAGGAGACAGAAAGAATAGAGATAAAGAGAAGGAAGACATAAGATAAGAGGGATGGAGAAAAGGGAGAGAGAAAGCCTTCTGCCACCGCGAACGAGTGATGCAGCGCTCAGTGACTGGGCGGCTGCTTTTTTATATTCCAGCACAGGGAGGGGGCGGGATACAAGGAGGTGGCAAAATGAGGTTTTGCATAAAGTTTGGCTATTCATTTCTTATATATAAGGCAAATAATGGATGAGGGTCCTATATTATTCTGTGGTTGTATTCTGAATAAAGTATTGATATAGCTCCACACTCACACCTACCCTTTTCCTTCCAGAAACGGCTCATCCAGCAGCACTGCATGTGTCGAGGCGCTAAGGAAATGATGTCATATCCCGGGGCTCAGATTGCGACTGTCCCTATCAGTGCATTCATCAACCAATGTAGAGAGGCAGCAGCCCGCGAGATTTAGACGCTTCAAACCTTCTAAAAAGTTTGTAATCAAATCGCAGTTGGCCATCTGAAGGTCAGATTTTGTTGGGTTACTTAAAATCACTTTCACCCAGAAACTATTCTCGCAGCACCGCCTTATCACTGACAGACTTCCGGCTATTGTCCAACTTTCCTACCAATAACCAACATAACACGTGACATCAAAGTGTGTTTCATTGGAGTGTTTTAAAGCTGATTGGGTTTCGGAGATTAAAGCTTGGCATTGTGCAAATCAGTGGCAGACATACTACATGGAGCTATGTATACCAGGTGACAATCTTTTTGTGTTCGTCTGACGTCTGTCAGTATTAAGGGCTGGTTGGCCCTGTCTGGTATTTGTCATGGCTCGCCTGCCCTGACCTTTTTGGTGCCACAGACTGTGGGCTTCACAATGCACAGTAAGGCTTTTAAAAGCATTCTGGTAGCCTAATGCCTCACAGGAAACCTTTTGTCAGTCCAGGGGATGAGGCACATGACATTTCAAGCATCATTGGATGTTATTGTCCAAGTACTATGCAACACCCAGAGCCGGGGTGGATCTGCTGCCTCTAACGAAAATGATTACCATTATATGCAAACAAGGAGCACAGCATCTGTATACGCGTAAAAGCCTTGTCCCGGTGGGTAGTGTCCGCTATAAGGCGAAGAGCACTGTGATTGGACCTTAGCTGTAGCATAATTAAAAATTCACACTGAGGCTTTACTTTTGTTTACTTTTTATAGCGCTAACTATATACAGAGCACTTCATACAATACATATCAAGGGGTATGACAATCCTAGAATTGACGAAGTAAACCGGTCCATTAGGTAAAGATGGCCCTGCTCGCCAGCGTGCAACCTAGAAAGAATGGAGGGCAGAGAAACAAAAGGTATGGAGAAAAGGAGCGATAGAGCCGTGAGCGGATGCGGAAGTAGAGAAAAACATGGGGGACAGTGTTAGGAGGTGTCCGCAGAAGTAAAGGCAGTGAAGGGATGCCAAGGGTTGGCGCCCTCTACTGGATAAGAGATGAAAGTGTAAATGAGTCAGGTGGAAAAAAAACAACTATATATTAACCCTTTCGTGACATGTGTTTACCCCCTTAGCGAGTGGAGCTTTGCCATTTTTTTGTTCAGCCATAACTCCCCTTTCCCATGTTTACAGCGCCCACACTAATTATATATTAGGTTTTCAAGGACAGATTTTCTTACACAAATGAGGTCCACGGAAGTAGTCAATGGGTCTCATGAAAGCAGTACTTTCCACACATGCGCAGTGGGGTCTGATCATAGCTAGATGCAGTGTGTGTGTATATATATATATATATATATATATATATATATATATATATATATATATATATATATATATATATATATATATATATATATATATGACTGCAATAAAATATTGACTTGTAGAGGTTAGATTGTAACATTTTATATTTTCACCCTTGCTTTCATTTGTATCTGTATTAAGAATACCTCACTGTGTAGTCTGTGTCCCTATAAACTGTTCTCTCGCACCCTGAATGGTGTCATGTCATGACTGGCGTTTCCGCAGAGGAACACTTTTACTCTGAGAACTGACGCGGCCATCTATCTTGTAGACAGCTTACGCTACAAAGAAGGCAGCAACAGCAGCCAGATGATGCTCTAGTAGACCCCCTAGTTCCCCTGTTACAATATGATATACAGTAGACGTAACCCTGAACACTAGCTCCATATGTCACATACCTGGGTGCGCCATCCAGTCACCAGATAAAACTTTAAAGAAAGAGCACACCAAGGATTTATCTAATCAGAATAATCAAATATTATATCAGCATAGTGGTTTTATAAAGAACTCGAAGGTGCAGTCCCCTCTAGGGACTTATCAAGACAACAATCAACAGGTAGTTTTATTGTTCTTTATTTGTAAGCAGGGTATCATGACATGATAAGTATGCTGGCAGAGGAAGAATTTCCCAGCCCTAAAACATTCCATTTTGATGTCCCAATATAATGAACAGAAGGTACATTAAATAGCCATGGAAATTATATATAAAAATCATTTTGGGACTATCCGCTTAAATACTCCACTAGTCGCTATGGCAACTGCACCACGATGGCTTTTTTTTTTTTTTAAATACACAATTCACACCCTCCCATATTAAGATGTAACAGACACCCTGCTCCTGCGCACACAGGGGATGTTAACTTTGTGAACAAAATGGATCAATTAGCGGCTATAGGAAACATAACTATAACAGAGTCCCTGTCTTGTTATTCATTTGATGAACCATTTTTACAGAAAAAAACATTTTCATGCTACATATCCTTAATATGCCCAACAATGTTACTTTTTTGCAACTTTTTCAACTGCCCTTTCTGGTCTCACTTCTTCCTGCCTCCTCTTTCTTTCAAGGCTAGGTGAATGGTGGCTCCATTCTGCATATTGTAATATGCTACAGAGTTGGAATCCTTAATAAAGATTCCCTGTGGAAGAAAATAAAAAAGGTTAACCGCTGAACCATTTTGAACGAATTCATGCTTAAATGTTTCTGCATAAGGCCTACTCACATCATACTGAAGCTTCTGCTTCCCGGCTGGCATGCCTGTGGCCTCGTGGATCTTCACCTTTATTACCGAGACCTGCAAAATTGACATTGAAAATAAAGCGGTGAGAAGCAGCAAAAACAAGTGAAAGGAAACACAGCGGCTCTGCCCGCTTAGTTAATACCAAACGCTGACTGTACAATACCTGATCTGAGAGCGGCAGAGTGAATGCCAACACCTGGCCACTCAACTTCCATTCAGTTTTATCCTGCATATTGGGGACTTGAACTTTGACTGTAACAGGTCCCTGTGGAATGAAAAACAAGGTTGGATCTTTATGACCAATGCACTCTCAGGGAAAGAGATTTAGACCTCAAGCTAAATGCTTACACACCTTGTTCCTGCGCAAGAATTCCTCTTCTGGAATCAATGCATCCTCATTCTTCATTTTCTTGGCTGCCGGTTCGTCATCCAACGGGGGTGGCGGATGAGAAGGAGGCATGGGAGCCGGGGAAGGCACAGGGGCCACCGGAGGTGCGGGAACAAATGCTAAAACAAAAACAAAGATCCAATGTCTTCGGCAAGGAGGCATTTAAAATAATCTTAAAGTAACATTGACCAGCACTCATTTATGGGCACATATATAGCTGAATCATTTTAACAGTTTATGGATGTTTGCTACTACATAATAATCAACTGTCTTATTTCCAACTACACACATTTCTAAAGTACATTTCTAAAATATTAAACATACCCGTTGGTACAATCATGTGTGGCGAACGCTGCGTCATCATAGGAGGTGGGTTTGGTGGCATAGGAACCACATTGATTCTTGGAGTGTGCAGGATGGGTGGCATAGGGGCAGCCAACATAGAACCTGGTGGAAGACGCACCACTGAAGCCATAGGAGGCCGCTGCATGACTGGTACAGACACCATTGTGGTACGTATAGGAGGCGGCATCTAAAAAAAATAAAGGATTCAAAAGGTCAGCTTTGCAGTTGAGCTTAATAGGATGGGTGAAATAAATTAACATCCCACTTTAAAGTGGCATCATGCTCTCTAGTGGAAACTTCTAGCAACAGAACCCCCCTACAAAAGGATATATGGATATATATTATCTTTTATTTATATAGCCCCAACAATTTACGCAGCCAACTCCACCCCCTGATATGCCACTCTACAATATCTTAAATTATTCAATACCAGGGATGCACTGAAATCGAAAATTCAGCATTCACTTGGCCGAAGCCGAATGGCGCAACGCACAGGTACGCAGTAGGGCCCCTGCGGACAATTATTTTCCGCCAAAAATTTTTTTCGCCCAATATATTTCGGCCACCGATACATTGGGGCATCCCTATTCAATACCTAATTGCCTTAATGTTAAAGCTTGCTCATTTATATGTGGCTACTTATCGTTCAGTTGGGAGGGTTCCCAACTTATATTCTTTATTATACCTGCCAGCTTGAGAAAGGTACAGCGAGGCTGAAACGCATTTCATTTGGAAGTAGATGTGGTTTTTTAATTAAGGTTTCTCCTTAATGTTTCTCCATACCTATTCAAGTGAGTTACTCAAATTTATACGCCATCTAAGACAACATTATCTACATATGTAAAGCTGTTTTCCCTGTACTTGTCATGACACTTAAGGAAGCTTTAACATTAAAGGCATCTAGGTATTGAATAAGTTAAGATATTGTAGATATTTTATATACCATTTGCCATTCTTATATTTAGCGCTGTCCATTTTTTATATTTACATAGTAAATAAGGTATTTTTGCCCTACTGTTTTGGGGGATCTTTAAGGATTATCTTTTATTTATTTCATTTATCACAGTGGTGTTTATTTAGAGCTGTACACCGTTATATTTATCATCCTTCTATAATTGTATTGGCTTCCCGAAGGAGAGGCACTTGTTCCAAAAGGCACAGAAAACCAAAGTTCTGAAAATAAGTTGCTACATTGTTTTATAATAAAAGGAAATTAATAGGGTCTATTATATGTTATATTAAACTTAAATGTTCTGAGAGGAGAGCAATTAGGGATTACCGAGGGGGGTCTTGACACAGGTGTGCTCATCTGCTGGTGGTGCGATACTGGTGGGGGCCTTGGAGCAGAACTCATGGGTGGAGCGGAACTGGTCAAAGTAGAAGCAGAGGATGGCTGTGGAGGCTGTGGCATTTCATTGGGCTTGCTCGGTCCAATCTTATCCTTGCCATCTTCCTCTGGCACAAGTCCCTTTGCCTTATGAATGGCCTCTATCTGCTCCTGCAAGGTAATATTTGCCTGTGCAGCCTGCTGGGTACGTGCCATGCTGCCAGAGTGACCATCCCATGTCACCTACAGGAAAAGAAAAAAGCGTCAATCTATATAACAATGAAGGCACAGCTTTCATATGCAGGTACTAAACTTATTTAAGAGCGTACCTTCTCCTCTGGCTTCTGGATCTCCTCCTCACCAATCTTTTTACCAATAGCCGTTTCTTCAACACCGAAAATATCGGTACGGCGTTCAGCCAACTGTTTCAAGCTGCTCTCAATGTCCAAGCCTGAAAAAAGTGTACAACAGTTCATACAAATGGATTCCCATGAAACAAGAAAAAGTTTACAGACCAAAGAGGGCACAGAAGCAAAATCCTATCTGGATAAAAGTCAAACTTTAATTGGCTCCTGCTGCTCCCAGCCATTGATTCAATGGCAAGGCTTTAGTATGCATCTCGAGTATAATTGCAATTTATCATGCTTTTGGTAAAACGCAAAATTTGTGCTGTTCCATAGTGTATTACTGCATTAATTACCATTGCAAAAAGCAAAGACTTTTCTAAACCCAGGATATTGAGAGCCTTTTAAATAGAACTGTACTCGTTATGAAGCTGTACTCTCTAATCGTATATTGAAGGACTGTAGTGCTTTCGTCTAAGCTTATTGGAATGAAGTTACTGTTGAATCCAAGATGTTTGATATCTGTAGCAACCTACCTGGTGCATAGACTTCATCATCTCCTTGCTTCTCTCTGATGGAACGGTCCCTTTGCTCAAGCCACCGGGGATCCAGCAACCCAATGCGCATGTGCTCTTGCATCTTGCTGGCAGGAATCTTCTCACCAGTGATGGGAGACACCAAATACTCATCCAGAGCAGGGGCCGGAGGCTGCGGCTTGGAAGCTGTGGGAGCAACACACAAAGTTAACATCTCAGGAAAAATGATTTAGCTAGACTTAGAATGTGCAAAAACACTCACCTTTGGGATCGTAATCTTTACGAACAATCACTTGGTCGGGAGTAGGAGGCAGAGGTGGTGGCATGGGAGACTCTGGAGGCAGAGGAGCTTTTTGTGCATAGTCTTCATCATCTGAGCCCTAGGGAAAATTAAAATACCCGAAGACTCATTGAAACAGTAATTTACATTACATACAAGGAGTTTGCCTGTCCCACAAATTACACACAAGGATGCCACGTGTTGTAACTGGATATGGGTAAGTGTGGGCCTAACCATAAGGATCCACATTCTTGCGTTTGATAGGATGGTGATTATATGCATATTATATCGTCTATTACTTTGATCACCATCATAAACAGCACTACGTAAATGATAGTCTAAAACTTTGGGGTCCAGAGATGACAAGCAAATCCAAATACTCTCTAAAATAATGCACTTATGAAATAAGATCTTACCTCATCCATGTCTTGAACTCTAGTATCCTGGTCCATCTGAGAAGAATCCCCTCCCTTGCCATCTTTCACTTCATCGTCGTCATCCGATTCCACCTCCATCTCCACGTCCTCACTCTCTCCGAACTTCTCGTATCGCTCCTGGATTAGAATACGAGCTCCCAGCTCCTCTGGGGTTGTGGGAGGTGGGAAGTTACCTGCAGGATAATAAGAAAGAATGTTAACCCTTTCTACATAAGCCAACAATTATTAGATCTACAAAACTGAAGGTAAATAAGACTAGTCTTCAAATATCTTATAGAGCCCAATGCTAGGATATTTAAGCCAAGTTGCAGAAAGCCCCAGATTTAATTGTGCTGTAGTTCAGAGTTCGACCGAAGGGTGTTACAAGTCATGTAAAAACATTAAGGCATGAAATGTTTACTTAGAAGATCTGCGATATTAACAAACGTCAACATCGGCACCATCTTAACAACTTTCCTTACCTTGCTCATTGGGCTGAAAGTCTACAGTCTCAACTACAACAAAATCATGCCAATCTATTTGCGCGTAAGCTACACGCTCTCGCTCCTTCTCTTCCTCCTCCTTTTTACGCTCCCTCTCCTGGAACTTTGCCCACTCAACACGGTAACGCACCTATGTTATTATAAAGACACAAGAGTAACTAAAAATAGCCAATGTAGAAAAGAATACAACCAAAAACAGTTTACAAAAGAGTATGCCATATGGACAGCATTTTAAATGCATAATATAGTGTCATGGTTATTTTTCCCCCCAGAATGTATGCTATATAGCAGAGTATTGTTTTGTTGCTATGGTAACGTGTAAGGGCATACATCTGGAAAGTCTAAATACCAAGGGAAAATGGAAAGTTTGATAGACATAAATTGCAAATTGTTTTGGAAGACATTGTGAGATTCACATAATCTGTGCATTTTACCCCATAAATAAATATATGTGAGGGGACATGGTTATAATTTCAGTCCGCATTATGCAGGAACTACTCAGCTGTTCTTGCAGAAGAAGCTGAACAACTTAACACATCCAAACAGTCTCCAGGTTTTCTGTTTAGTTAAATGTTTATTGCATATTAAGCTGTAAAGTGTCCTTTTGGGTCTGATTTTAGAACAAAGGGATACACAAATCCTGGATTCAATTGAGAGCTACATCAAGGAATTTATTACAGCTATGTCTGGTTCATTTGTTTTTCAACCCACAAATCATACAAGCCATGACAGAAATCAACTCTACATGAATTTAAGCAGCAAATACAAATAAAAGGTCAAGAAGCAGCAGGACTTACCTGATCCAAAACTTCCGTGGGGTTCTCAGCCTCTTTCTTCAGTTTTGGAAGCAATCCTTTAGGGGGAATCAGGATCTGAAAGAGAAGGGGTCAATTACACAGAGTCATCCAATAACAGAGCAGGACGGCAAACAGTCATCTTTATTAATAACGGTGTCGTAAACTCCGTCAGTACCAAAGCAGCCGGTGGTGACTCATGCCTTTTACTGCAGCAGTCTGATTATAAAAGTCCGGAAAAAAAACATGGATTTCATTCACAATCCATAAGTGAATAAAATTACCGGCTTCTCTACTACCTGCAGACTGAATACAAACTACAGATTACACGTGGATGCAAGAGAAGTGACAGAAATTTACATTGTATCTATAACTTCAAGCTAACAATGTCTACAGCAGGCCCACTTTGAACATCCAAAAGGCTCAATGGAGGGTTTGAAAACAACACACACCGAAGTTTTTTTCATTAAGAAGGGGGCTTGCAGAAGTAGTTTTAAGCCAGGGACAGGGATTATTGGCAGGAGAGCTGAACATTTAAATTGCCTGTAATGACTGTTGTCAAAGGCAAACTGCGGTGAGCGTCTCACACAAGAATGACTTTAGCGGGCTCTAAATAATCCACAGGCACATCGACATGGAGTTAAATCTTCTGAGGCTAGCTCAAGTGTTTTCACAGGAGACTCCGGAGTGTGCACCTGATAATGCATACTACTTTTTAGTGAACAGACTCTATTCACTTTAAATAAGGAAGGGCCGAACCCAGTATAATTGCGACTTCTACTGTATTTAAATACATAGAAACACCATAGATTTAACGTAAAGCAGGCAGGCGGGATAAGTGATCCGTAACAGCTGCCAGCCCCCCAGTGACTACATACCTTAGTGTACTGTTCCACCAGCTTGGTGAAGTAGTTGAAGAGGCTGTGCTGCGGACGCAGGAAGTCGAACTGGTAATTCCTCTGCTCCTTCTGCATGAGCTGCGTCAGAAACTGGCGGCCATTCCGGGCCACAAACTGAGCAGTCAGCTTTACCACGTCAAGGTCAAAGGCAGAGATCGATGGCGGATCAGCCACAAACTCAAACTCCGGAGGTGGTTCCTTCGGGATAATGGTCTCCTGAACCACCTGGGCCTGGACCTGCCAAGTTCACAGTTCATATGTAACAGCATAGACTGACAAGCCACAACACACTAAAACATGTCAGATATATATATATATATATAAAAACAAACAATGTAGCGGTCAAACTTTCACCCAGGACTCAAACATTAACCAGGTGTGTGTTAGAGACAAAATGTGAATTGGATGGGTTTTTGTTTTTTTTTTGTTTTGCTTCTTTAGCAGAATAAAAGCAAAGCAGAGAACATTGTCTTATCAAACAATCGGGTATGGACACATTACCAGTTTGTAGAAAGCTGGGCGTGAGCTATGTCTATGTGCAAACATACTGTACTAGGGTTTACTTTATGTTCTCCCAAAACGAAATGAAGACACGAAGCAATAATTACCTTCTGAGGCAGCTGCTGCACAGACTGCTGCTGCTGCATGACTTTGGGGATGGCAGCCGACGGCTCCTGGGCTTTGCCCTCCTTGAACTCATTGACTTTGTGGCGGTAGTAGGCATGGTAGGGGTCATTGGGGTTCAGAAAGTTAAACTTTGGGTTGTTTATTTCATTCTGTCGGATCCTGGCCTCAAATTCTGGGCCATTTCTATGGACAGATGACAGTTTTAATGTCAGTGCTTTAAAAAAAAATACATACATACACACATATATATATATATATATACACACACACACACACGTATATATATCAAAAATACATGTGGCAATAAGTGCAAGGTTGACTGTTGTAGATTCTAAACTAAAACAAAGATTCCACTTGCATTAAATGCAAATCCAAATGCATTAAATGACATTTTATTTTATAATTCACTGTCTAGAATGCTTCTTGAACATGGAGCAGCTGTCCAGTGAACTGAAGACTACCTCCCAACAAAATAAATGTTTTGAAATGTAATCTCATATATAAACCTAAAAAATGTCTTGAAAGTAAAGTTTTAGCTGAAGGAGGCAGTAATGTTTCTTTACATAGCTTACTAAATATAATGTGGCTGAACCAGGTCTCGAAGGCTGCATGTTACCCAGCTCTGGCACACAAGGGGGGGGGGAAAGAAGAGACTAGATGGGCCAAATCTGATGTGAAATGTTATTGCTTAAATTCATATATTCCATACAAAAATAGGGTAGATATCTGCTTTTGTTGTGTATAATACCAGGGATCCAGAATTTAGAAATTATTGAAGCCCCAATAACAATAGAAGTTTTGGGGGAAAACAATGTACACCCATACTGAAGATTGTACTTAATATTAGCTTTAGTTTGTGTAATCCCCGAAGTCTACTATAGAAAGTAGATTGATGCCATCATTTAAATGTCAGAAAATTAAAAAAATGTATTACCAGGAAACATGCTTTTGCACCGTTTGATTTGCCATCTCATTACAGACATGGAAACTAGTGATATCCCCCAATCCTACACATCTGTTCAGACTTACCTAGCTACGAAGCTTGCAGTCTTATCCACAATATTTCGGACCTCAGGCGGTGGGTAAATAATTCCCACCATAGGCTTTGATGGAGCCACCTCTTCTTTCTTTTCCTCTTCCATTTCCTTTTTTTTTTTTTAGTCAACAGAAAAACAAAGAATAGAACAGATGTTACAGGGAAACATGTAACCCAGTGTTATCACATTGTGTTAATGTGTATATTCATTCATACAGCCATATGTATGGCTACTACAGCACAGAAGGAAATGTGTAAGCGAGCGTTCCACCTACAAACGTACCCCATCGTACAGCCGTCAAATTCCTATTACAAAGAAAATCTGTGAGTGTGAAACGATTGCCACAATTGTCTTCTAAGATCCAATCAATAGCATGATTACTCCATTTGTATACAAGGACCCAATTACTAAAGCCCAATTGCGTTCAGACGTCAGTATATAGTGAGCCTGCCCGGCTCAACAGCTTGGTGTTATGAACTGAGCCAGACCGTCTCGCAATGTAAGGAAAGCCTCGCGAGGACGAGAATTCTCAGCTCCTGAGAAAACATAGACCGCTACTTGAATTCGTCATGAAAATAACTAAGTGGCGGTACTTTAAAAACTGATTAAAACAATGGATAGAGCTGCATCAGCCCAGGAGAGAATGAAGGCTTAACACAGGAAAGGATGTAAAGGTAGAAAAGCCGTCAGGATCATATATATATATATATATATATATATATATATATATATATATATATATATATATATATATATATATATATATATATATATATATATATATATATATATATATATATATATATATATAACAC
The DNA here is from genome assembly GCA_029215755.1 of Spea hammondii. NCBI lineage: Eukaryota > Metazoa > Chordata > Amphibia > Anura > Pelobatidae > Spea > Spea hammondii. Next base: position 129,610,269 of record JARDYJ010000001.1, on the reverse strand, counting down.
TGCAGACTAGAAAAGGAACGGTCACAATTGTTTACATTAAAGCTTTACTGACCCTGACAGCCCTGCTAAAGAGGAATGCATATGTGGTACTTTAACAAGCACTCTTTAAAAATGTACGTTACTTGACGAAGAAGCCGACTGAAGGCAATCAGGTGCAAGACGTGTTCAGCGGATAATAATAATGCAGCTATTATATGCGTTAAAGGGCTACCGCTGGCCGGAATGTCTCTTCAGATTCTGTAGGTTGATTGTAAGGGTAGTGACTACATAGAAGAGCTTCCCATCAGAGGTGCTAGAAGCTGGTACAGTGGTGGAGTATAAACATGCATGGGGTTAGCATAAAGTCATCCTTACTGTAAGACTAGACCGAGGACTGATTAAAGCCTTTACATCGGGGAAACCGGGCTTAATGGTTCGTGTCTGCCATCGAATTCTATGTTTCTAAGTGAGAAGGCGGCTATTACAATACCTTCCAGGACCATGAATGGATTAAAGGAGATTTTCCCTACATAAAACTTAGCACCAGCGAATTCACTTTTTAAAGGAAGAGTCATCTTATTTCTACGTGGGGAGGCAGGTGGGCAAGTATTAACTTCCCCAACATGTTCCAAATCCACACGCAAATCATAGTAAACACGGTGATACGCATTACTATATTATAATATTCCCAGAGTATTTCCGGTGCAAAGCGATAAACTGGTCAGATCTTTGAGAGAAGCACCTCTAGATTGTAAGCTCATTAGAACAGGGCCCTCCCCACCGGTTTCTGGAAGTCAAATTCTTACGTTATATACTACTTATCATATCTACCCGTTGTGCAGCGATACGGAATGCGATGGCGCTATTTAAATAACTCAGCGCCCTTGCTGCTTGCTCTCGTATATACCACGTGATACCGGAACCACTCTATAAATAACACGTTACTGTAATTTCACTAACTGTAGCAAATGTTTAAAGAAATTGTGTTTAGGGGAGCTACTTAATAAAGGGAAGACATATCTCCAGTTACTGCTTTTATCAGAGACTCTGAGGCAGTAATTGCACGCACCAGCGCTGTAACCACAAACACTGCTAAACTATGAGGTAAGCACAGTGTATGAGGTTAAACGTCAGGATTTTACAGGGGAGGGGAAAGCAGGCCGAAGACAATATAAAGCCGCCTCGTTACAGGACAATAATGTAAACACCGCGGCCTATATTGGCATATAATGACCTTTCGCCTCTCTACCCCTACTCGTACCTGCTCTCCATCCTGCGGCTGCGGCGGTAAGACTTGCATCGGCATGATGACTTCCTACGCGATATCCCCCTCGCCCGAGAACACACAAGAAAACCGTATGTCTTACGAACAAAGATGGCAGCCAGGAAGCCTAGCAGAGGAAGCAGGCGGGAACATGGAAGGCACTAACTGTATGGGGGGGTAATATTCACAACATATTTTTTATCGCTAATATATCATTATCGCTAGATTTCTCCAAATAGCCATGTAAGTATTGGCGCATATACATCTTGCTACCAACGAATATTACAAGATTATAGTCCAGGCGTTCTAGTATACCCCCCTCAACGCCTAAAAGTGGTATATGCTAATACGTAATCACGTACTATACGTCGGGTAGAGTTCTAATCATTAGAGTAATACTTACACTGACACGTTTTAAAAAATATGCACCCATCTATTAAGTTTTATGCCGGCCGACGTTTTTCCGGTAACCAAATTAAGTGTGATGAATAATAGTGGCATCTTGCTGTATTATAAATGCAGTTTTTCACCTTCAACTATTGTACTTATGAGTCGCTCTTTTTCCACTACGCTTGACGGCTCATGCGTGGTAGGCATGGTAACAGATGTGGTGTACGGATGAAGAGGTAAACTGCTTCTGGGCGATGCGTAACTCACAATATATTTATTTTCCATACATGACATCCGACCCCCGTTGCTAAATATTTAAGCCGTACCCCGGCCGATGATTTAGGAAGGAGTACACCACAACCGCTTGTATGCAACCCTTTGCTGCCTTGTTTGCCCTTAATGGGCTTTATTCACTTAAGGGAGAGTCATGGTTTTACTTTTAACTTCCTCACTTTAGTATGTATTATGAAGAGCCCATTTTAGCACATCTCTCCAACAAGACCTGGCACTGTATAATGTATAATTCAATGCGTGGATGTATTTCACTCATTTAACTATGCATTATATAGGGCCAGCCAAACTCTTCCTGCAGCAGAAGCTCACTGGGGTTTAAAGATTCATAACATGTAGTATAGCGAAGACAAGGAGTGAAAACACAAGGCTCCTGTTGCTATCAAAGTTTGACCAAACGTTTTTGTAGGAAGTTTGTACCTGGTTGCTATGGTGATAAGAGCTCGTTGCACTAGAGTAACTTTTAAGACATAAAAACATTGTTGGGCACATATTAAGGATATGTTGCATGAAAATGTTTTTTTCTGTAAAAATGGTTCATCAAATGAATAACAAGACAGGGACTCTGTTATAGTTATGTTTCCTATAGCCGCTAATTGATCCATTTTGTTCACAAAGAGTTAACATCCCCTGTGTGCGCAGGAGCAGGGTGTCTGTTATATCTTAATATGGGAGGGTGTGAATTGTGTATAAAAAAAAAAAAAAAAAAGCAATTGTGGTGCAGTTGCCATAGCGACTAGTGGAATATTTAAGCGGATAGTCCCAAAATGATTTTTATATATAATTTCCATGGCTATTTAATGTACCTTCTGTTCATTATATTGGGACATCAAAATGGAATGTTTTAGGGCTGGGAAATTCTTCCTCTGCCAGCATACTTATCATGTCATGATACCCTGCTTACAAATAAAGAACAATAAAACTACCTGTTGATTCTATGCAGTGCCTACTTGATTGCTACATTGATCCCAATGCATTTATCATTTATGTCTGGCGAGCATGTCCAATACTATATTTTAGACATGGCTTTTTTTTTTCTCATCCTGCTGCCGTAGTTCCCAGATTTAACCGGTTTCACATCTTTCGTTGGATCAAACCATTATGATGCACATGCTTGGAGATCGCACATGCATGGAAAGCCTGAGGAAGGACATTACCGACCTACAGGGCACTGTAATAGATGTGTTCTCAAGAGTTGGAGCTGTACGATACCCCTCGTGGAAATTTCCAGATACATTGTCCTGCGATCTGGACCTGGCGCAGCTTCTGGAGAAATACGACCACATAGACGATGAACCAGAGTTCACGCAGCTATCACATGTTGTTCTACTTGAGCTTGTCATTGACAGGTATGGATAATTGACAATATACTTTGTGTGTAGGACCTCTTTTCTTCTGTTTAGATGATACTATATTTCTGCTAGAATGTTGTCCGCAAAACCTGTACATCTCATGGGATGTCACAGTGAAGATGACATGGGATGTCACAGTGCAGGCACTGAGCAAATCTTTTTTTTGATACGTACAGAACTAATGCAAACAACGTGTTACTGTTTTTTCTTCCGTTAGATGTATCTACCGATGCCCATTTTTGTTGGTCGTACATCTCTCTAGGTGACACCTGTAGTTGCGGTTTTTTCTTCATGCTAAGCTAATCTAAGGAACACAATCTTAGTTAAAATAAATTACTATTATATTACGGCCTATTTCTTCTGAATATGATGCCATTTTAATGAGGCATGGATTTTGTATAAAAATGTGGCAGATACAATAGGATAGGGTATTCAGTATAATCCGAGCTGCACAAATGCAGGGGAATAAAATGACTTTTTCGACCAAATACCTAATACAGCATAGGCACCTTCATGCTGTTTAACCGAACCTGGTGTCTGTGTATGGAAACTGCTTGCCCTGCTTGAAGGTCCTACTAAGTTCTTCTGCACAGACGTGTTCTACTGACTTTAAAAGCAATAATGATTTCCACCTTCGGTAGGTACCTGAAACCAAACATGGTAAATACAATACTCACAAAGTATACATGAATCCTGTGCGTTGTGTATAACTCACCTCCATCTAGCACATATTAAAATGGTCTGAGAAAAGGGAGTTTTTTTCCACCTTATTCCATGATTTGGTACTACTTGTTTACTCTTGCTGAGTACTTATGAGGGGAGTCTTAAACCTAGTCTTGTTTAATTTTTTTTTAAATTTTTTATAAAAAAAAAACCCCTGAATGATGCAGTTTCCACTTTCATTTATCTGACACATTGTCTTTACAGATTATTGCTCCTTCTTCAAAGTTTCACTGTATACACAGAGGTAATAAGCAGTGATGGAGGCCTTCCTCCTGCCCGCGATCTGGGATCCTCTATGTCCATTGGCCTGGCTGTGCGCAAGTACTGGAGCAGCATGCTGAAACTGGGGAGCGGTTACCAACAATTAGTGAGTAAATGGCATGCAGCCGCTATAGCAATATGCTATAATAATTACAAATATGATGTTGTGCTTAAACCAAATGCCAATTTCAAATATGTTCTATTATTTATTCCATTACAACTTTCTATTTCCTCTAGAAGTCTGTTGATAAGAATGTAATTCAAGCAAAAGAAAAAGACACAACAAAAGAAGCTTCCCAATATCCGCCTTTATCTAGACTACAGTCTACCCCCATAAGTTCCCAGCGCAGAAATGTGATCCCCTCGCTGACAGAATCCCAAACCTGTGTTGCTTGGGACACCCGTACAATAGGATGCCAAACATTGGAATCATCCCTTGTGCCATGTGATGCATGTGACATAGCTCAAAGTAGTCTACGAGAAGTCAGTGAATCCATCATTAGCGTTTGCCTTGATCAGAACTTGCCCTGTTCACTCACCAAGATCCAAGAACTTCTTCATCCAGGCCGAAACCTTTCACCAACCGAGATGCGTTACTGGGCTAGCGAAGAGAGCAAAGACCTGGCACGTATTAACAAGCACTTGTCTGAGCTCATGAAGATGATCATTCCACTGAAGAATCAACTGGAAGCTGCCCGAGTGGAGAATGACAGACTTCAACAGAACATAGAGAGTGGAAAAAAGGCCATGCAGGCTCACAAAGAGGAGGTGCAGAGGCAGGCAAAGGAGAGTGAGAGGAGGCTACATGAAAAAGCCCAGCAGAGTCAGGAAGTTCTGAACAAAATGGAGAAAGACAAAGAAGAATTGAGGAGAGGTACCAGCTTGATGAAACTAAAAGTCTTGTAGGAGGTATGGGGAGGGTGTTTCTGAGTTTAATTTCATGGTTTTCCATGATGCAGGGACAGCAGTCCTCGAAGAACGAGTTTCCATCTTAAAGGAGGAGCTGAAATCCCAGCACAGCGTCATCAGAGATCTGGGTGAGAATTTGCAAGAAAGTAAATGGAATGTGTATCTTCGATAGTTTCAGGAAAGCAAGAGAATGACTTCTTATTGAGGAGCCAGCTTGTTGGAAAGCTGGTGATTTTTGAAGGAAGCAAGACACATGTAATCATGGTATTGAAAGGCTAGGATGTGGAGACTACTGGGAATTTGGCAAATTGTTATTTGAGATTACCTTTAAACATATGCATTTGAGGAGAGTCAAATCAATTAACTTGTAGGTTTGTATGTGTGAGAGAGAGTACATAAACAAGCCCTAAAATATTCAAGGGAGTGCGCTTGGCATTTCAGTGTAGAGGATTTGACAGTATGGTCTCTATGAGAGGTCTGCCTTAAATGGGACAGGTCATAGCCAAGTGTTTTAATCCACTTCTCCCATATTGGTCCACATCAATTTAAAGATAATTAAGATATATTTGTGTGTGCATGATATCCAGTCCTGTAGGGTAATTTCCCTGGCTACTACCACTAAAATATGAGACAATTTATCAGCTTCTGGTTTGCAACACTTTGCGGTAGGTACCAATTTGGTGTTGCCAATGAGGTGCAATATAGAGGTAACTATTAACGGAATGCTTTTAGGTACAATAGTGGAGGATATCACTTTGCAAGAAAAGTGAAAATACGTTATAGTAGCTTCAAAACTGGCCAAGGGTAGTGCAGGGACCCTTACTTGAGTTTTAGCTGGAGTGTCATGAAGGTGCATCCATACAGTGGTGAGATGGATAGGTTTCTTATTATTGTTTTATACATCAGAGCTGGCAAAAAATCAACTTGTGCATGAGATGCAGAGCATGGTGGATAAGGAAAAGGTGACAGAGCTAGAACAGACCATGAACAATCTGAAACTACATCTGGATACCACAATGCAGCATTTAAAAGAGTCAGAGGAGGCCGTGTCCAAAGAGAGAGCACGTGTAGAAAGCCTTCAAAGCCACAGAGAGGTGAGTGGGGTTTCTAGAAACACAGCGAGTGTTCTCAATGAGTGTTCTCATTGCAACAAATGTAGGCATTCTGCAAACTCTTATTGAGGTGCATCTGCAACCACAGACACACACTATATAACCAAAGGTATTGGGATACAGCTCTTAATTATTGAATTCAGGTGTTTTAATCAGACCCATTGCCACAGGTGTATAAAATCAAGCACCTAGCCATGCAGTCTGCATTTGCAAACATTTGTGAGAAAAATTGGTTGTTCTAAAGAGCTCAGTGAAAACAAGCGTGGAAATGTGATAGGATGCCATGAGAACAATACCTCCCTGACTGCATTGTGCCAACTGTAAAGTTTGGTGGAGGGGGATAATGGAATGGAAATCTTAATGCTTCAGCATACGTTTAGGACAATGCTATGCTTCCAAATTTGTGGGAACAGTTTGGGGAAAGCCCTTTTCTGTTGCCCCAGTGCACAAAGCAAGGTCCATAAAGAAGCTGTTCTAGCTGCAAAGAGGGGACCAACTACATATTAATCTCTATGTATTTAGAATGCAATGTCATAAAAGTCCCTGTTAATGTGTAATGGTCAGGTGTCTCAATACTTTTGTCCAGATAGTGTATATGCTGGTCTCTAATGGCTACTGATTACTTAAAAACACAATGTATAGCGAGTGTCTCTTCCTGTCTATGAAAATGTTCAATATCGAATTGCAAAACAGTAGCTCCGCTTTAAAAATCATTAATCTATATGCTTCTATTACCAGTCCCTGCAAGTGAAGCAGAAATCCCTATTGCAGCAGCTGGACAGATTAGCCCAGGAGTGTGAAAACCTGCATGGAAGCTTGGAGGACGCTGAGGAAGAGAGAACAAAGTTGGAAGAACAGATGGAGAAACTGGATAGGGAGAAAGAGAATCTCATGAGTCAGATAGAGGAGAAACAGGTATTTGATAGCTCCATAATAATAATATTCGGCACACGGGATTCTACCACCAGAAGTGGAAGCTTCCTTTAGATGTCTGAGGTGGGTGGTTAATCAAGAACTTAATGCAGCAAGTACTTTTTTAAATAAATTCAAGCAGTGACAGTCAAACGTATGCTGTAAGGAAGGATTATTGATCTGAAACCCTTACCTTGTAGGAACATGGTTATTTCTACATAAGAGATGTTTCTCTCGTTTCCCAATGATATCTTTTTACATTGACTTTAGGAGGCGGTGAAACAGCTGCAGAAAGACAAGCAAAGTCTAGAGGAGGCAGTTTCTGGCATGGAAAAACAACTGAGTAAGCTGCAAGGATCTCTCAAAGAAGAAAGAGAAAAAAATAAACTGCTGGTGTCTTACCCAGATTTGCATATCCCTCCGGAGTTTGAAAGTAAGTGGAGAGGTAGGGTAGGTGCAGATGTTACAGATCATAAGGTGCACTCTGACACAAGGCTAGCCTGTAGTTCCTTGATATCCATGGCAATATTTTACACAGTGCCCCTTATTGCTGGTGTGCTGTGTGTACATTATGTTATAAAATATAGTAATTAAAAATATACTATAATGAAAACAGGCACTGTCTTTTTTCTTTCTTTCTTTGTACCTAAACATGCCCCCCCCCAGAGTACCTTTATATTCATCATACTTATCTTTAGCCAGTAAAAACCTGTGCCCAGATCACTTGAAAAAAGGGAGCTCTGATCACGGCTTGTGACCTTGTCTACTGATATAACACCTCTCACTGCACCCGTGTGTCTATTTCTGTTAAAATTCGCTTCCTTTTAAAATGCATTTAATGCTTTCTGGCTGGCCTCATCCTTATTGAAATTTGCTTTTAGAACTGCCTAATGCTGGTTCAATTGCACTCTCTAATATTTAACCAATTAAACTTAACAGATCAGTCATTTTATTCTCTCCTCTGAAGCACAGTAATTTAAGAAGCTTTTTTTCTGCTTCTACGGCAACAACCTATGATTGCCTGCGTTTGTAACACACGATGCAAAAGATTTGAATGCCTAGTCTTCTTTTGTAAGGTTGTCTTGCACATTTGACATTTACGCTCGCTTGCTCTAGGCACTGGAGACGTAGCAGAAGATATGGAGAAACAGCTTCAAGCCAACAATATCCGCATCAGCATCTTAGAGGAAGAAAATCTTAAACTGAGAGCCAATCTGTCTAAACTCAAAGAGAAACACCAACTAGGGCAGCTAAAGGTGAGTCCTGATGCCCCATTGTGTTCTGTACCAGGTGCAGGGCTGGTCTTGGTACCAAGCAAGTCAGGCAGCTGCATGGAGGGCCTGGACAAGGCATGAAGTCAGTCTGGTACCTGATAGGGATGCAACAGAATCCTTGGCAATTTGTGGAGGACATCCACAAAAGATTTAGAAAGAAGATATGGAGTCTACTGGTCTGGAGTGACAAAGGGGCTTCTTGCCTGCAGTGCTCTGTGGTCTAGGACCTGCCCAGGCCAAGTGCCAGCTAAATATTGATATACATATTTGTTGTGAATCTGTGATTATAAACACACACACACACACACACACCAACCGTTGTCAGACACAAAAAAGGCTTAGTATATTCCATCTGACAGTGATATTTATTGGAACTGGATAAAGCCAATGGAAGAAGTGGAGTTTCATCACATATTTTAATTGTGGGGGCACAGTTGTGGGAAATATTCAGGCATATGTCTCATATGTTAAAAACAATCAACTGGAAATGCTGATTAAGGGTGAAAATATGAACTTTTCCCTCATCAGCTGGTTCCCCAAACTCAGCTCTGGAATAACCCACATGCCACAGAGCCAACAAGTCTAGATCTGCAGCGCCCACAAAGCAGCACCATGTGAGTACACTGGCCATGGCTGTCAAAATAACTTACTTCACTTGCATTATCTTATGTTAGGTGAACCTGTATGATGTGTGTGTGTATATATATTATATATATATATAAAATATATATTGGGACCCCTTGGAATTGCCAGCATTTATGTATTCATTTGTCTTAACATATATGATCTTCAACTAAGCTACAATAATGAAGAAACACAATTTGCTGTAACTAATAACACACAAATGATTGTATTGTTCTTGCCCATATTGAATATATCATTCAAAATGAACTCCTAGGCTAATCACTGAAGTCCAATTAATGAAACTGGATTGGAGGTGTGTTTTACTACAAAAAAAATACTTAAACATGTTGGGTTTTCTATTCTCAAGAAGCATCTGCTGAAATCTCAGAAGACCTACATGATTCAAGACCATGAATTGTTGATTTGCATAAAGCTGGGAAGGGTTACAACGTAATAACAAAGAGCTTACATTTTCATCAGCCCACAGTTACACAAATTGTTTATAAATGGAGACAATTTAGTGCTGTGGCTACTCTCCCTAAAAGTGGGCACCAAGCCAAGATGGCTCCAAAAAGCACAATGCAGAATGCTCAGTTTGGTTAAGAAAGAACCCTAGAGTAACAGCTAAAGGTTAGAAGTAATCATTGAAACTTATTAACATTGCTGTTCATGAGTCTAGAAGAGGTAGTCTATGTAGGACACGACAGAGGAAGTTGCTGCTCTCCAATAAGCATTGCTGCTCGTCCGTCTGAAGTTTGCCAAAGAGCACTTAAGACACAAAGCTACTTTAAAAATGTTTTGTGGCCGATGAAACTAAGGTTGAATTTTTCGGGACGAACACACATTGCTACGCATGATGTAAAGAGGGCAATCCATACCAACCTGAAAACATAACGTAAGGTGGAGGAAGCATCACAATTTGGGGCTGCTTTGCCGTCTAATGGCCTGGACAGCTTGCCATCATTGAGGGGTTGGATCCCCAAGTTCATTAAGGTATCGTACAGAGTAAGGTCGGGGTTGCTGTCCGCCAGCTGAAGCTCAGTAGAAATTGGGTGATGCAGCAGCACAATGACCCTAAAGATCACAGTACTATAGAATTTCTTTAAAAAAAAAAAAAAAAAAGATAATCCCCTTTTGGAGTGGCCCACTCACAGCCCAGACCTTAACCCATTATAGCCACTGTTGAATGACCTCAAGAGAGCCGTTCTCACCATACATCCCAAGATTTTAGCAGAGCTTAAGCGGTTCTGTAAGGAAGAATTATCTAAAATTTCTCCTAAAAGTCTGATCTGCAGCTACCAGAAGTGCTTGTTTGCGTTTATTGCAGCCAAAGCAGGTTCGGCCAGTTGTTTAACCCAAGGGTTCCCTTACTTTTTACACCAGCACTGTGAATGTTCAATAAAGATATGAAAGATTATCATTTTATGTTATTATCTTAAGCACATTGTGTTTGTCCATACTTGTGACTTATATGTAGACCAGATCACATCACTTTATGAACAATTCATGAAGAAAAACAGGTAATTCCAAAGGATGAATTTACATTTTCTTGCCACTATATATGTATGTTTATATGTATTGGTTAATATCAGGATTAACCGACAGATGACAAACTCTGAGAATTGTTACACAATAATTAAGAAGCAGTCTGGATTAACGTCCTTGATATACATACTTGTTTACAGTTACTGTTATGTTATAGAATCATTTAGGGCTGCCACAACCAATCGATAAAATCGATGATAATGAAATTCGATTTTTATCGATTATAAAATGAGGGTTTTTTCAGAGCAAATGCAGCAGTTGCTACTTACAGTTCCTCCCTGCAGTCGCTGCCGATTGGCCCGCCCACTTCCTTTTTCCAGTCCCTCCCTGCAATCGCTGCTGGGGAAAGAAAGGGGCAGGGCCACTCGGCAGTGACTGCAGGGAGGAAGAAAGGGGTGGAGCCAAATGGCTGATTGGCTCCGCCCATTTCCTTAGCATCGCCATGGCTGTGACACTCATCTAACTGTGAGTATAAAATTAATATTTGGGCTGCTGAAAGTTAGGGGAGGTGGGGGTTAATTTAGGGGCAGTTATAGTTAATGGGGTGTTTAGGGTTAACTTAGGGGCAGTTATAGTTAATGGGGTGTTTAGGGTTAACTTAGGGGCAGTTATTGTTAACGGGGTGTTTAGGGTTAATTTAGGGGCAGTTATAGTTAATGGGGTGTTTAGGGTTAATTTAGGGGCAGTGGTGGTTGATGGGGTGTTTAGGGTTAATTTAGGGGCAGTTGTGGTTGATGGGGTCTTCAGGGTTAATTTAGGGGCAGTTGTGGTTAATGGGGTCTTCTCTTCAGGATTAATTTAATGCTGAGGACTGAGGGTTAATTGACGGAGTGACATATCTGGGGTATAAGGCATATAGGGTATATAAGGTGTGTGGCATGTCTGGGAGGGCAGTGTGGCAAGCCTGGGCTCAAATATGCATAACTGGGGGGCAGGTTGGGGAAATAAAAACAAGAAAAAAATTTTATTCTGCCGTTTGTTTTTAAATCCTATGTTACTTTATTAAATAATTTAAAATAAATGAAAAATGTAATTTTTTTTATCCGTTTAATCGAAAAAATAATCGGCCAACTAATCGATTATGAAAATAATCGTTAGTTGCAGCCCTAGAATCATTATTGCTAGCAACATTGTGTAGACGAAGTTTGATTTGTTTAAAAAAAAAAAAGTAGTCATTTTATTTTCAAGTATAATTAGCTTTAAGACTGTTTCAAACGTTTTTTTGTGCCACTCAGGTCTACCACACCACAAATACGTCCCGTGGCTGTATGCAGAGACACGACCCATTCTCCTGCGATCCTCCAGCGCGAGAGGAAGGGGTCCTCTGGGAATACACGCCAGGCTCTGAGCTTTGTGACATTCCCATCGGAGAGCTCATCCATCGCAGCTTACGCACGTGTTAAACAAGTGAAGGGAAAAACTCGAACTCCCGTTGGGTCGGATCGCAAATAAACATAGAGCATGAAACGGAATTTAGAAATAGGCCAATAGAAATTTTATGAGATTGTTAACAATGAGTCCTAATGAACGCTGTTATTTGTTTTGCTCCATAGTTCACGTAGGGCAATAAAAGTAAAGGTCAAAACGTATCGACATCTCTATTGATATATAGACAGAGCGACACAGAGACCAGGCAAGAGTATAGTAATTACCATAAATTATTTATGTGGGACCTGAATACATTTTCTATATATGACTGATTATGCACTTAACATTATTCATGTAAGTAATGGTATGAGCCAGAGGTGTGCCCTGTGTTTGAATATAGTTTGGTCCACTGTGACTACTAATGTTATGTTTACATCCCATGTACAATAGTCTTGGGGCATTATTTGCCTCTGATGCCGCATATTCTCTTCCCTGCACCATCAAATAGGTCTGATCAGTTGCTGGATGGCACAAATCTTGAATGTCTCCCCATTAGATCATCCAAAAATAGTGTCGCAGGAGGAGGGAATTTTACCATAGGTGGACCACAGTAGCCACATTGTGAATGGATAAAACATTTAAGCTTACTAACTTCACTATGCCTACCCTGCAGGGTCTTCTTTTCTGCAAAAAAAGATTGGGTTGGCTCTGCATGAAGCAAAGTAAATTCAGTGGACACCTAAAACATTAGCTAAATTGTACAAGGTCAGTTGAGGCCATCATGCAAAAGAAATTTGCTGGTGTTGGTCCTTCATGAAGCACCATTTTGCTGTCAAATAAACAGTTTTTATTTTATTTATTCATGGTGTTTATTTTCATAATACATCCAAAAGGTGGGGTGGTAGGAATCGAATCCCTGAAAAATTTAATTTTGACAAATCAACAATGTCATTTCTCTACTAGAAATGACCCCATCCAACACATCTCTGTCCAAATCAATTTGATTGTGGCACCGAAAGCCCTGACCGGACAGATTTATTGGTAAAGAACTGTTTTTCTCTCTTCCAGCTTCTAAACCCGACAGATAATGAAAAGTCACATGGCTGTAGCCTCACTGCTCAGTATAACCTAACAATAATTAAAATAAAAGAAAACATTCAAAAACAGATGGTGATAGTTTGTCATAGAAAGTGAAAAAGTGAAAGTGCTTTATCAGAGGAAAAACTAAAGTCACTTATTTGTTTTATTCACTTAATATGTTCAATTAATTTTTTTAAGGGGAACAGCAGCTTTAAAGCAGAGTGTGAAATATACTCGGGATAAGGCAAACATTGAAAGCAAATAAAACTGATATCTTGACACCAAAAATGTTTATTAGACAAACTAACAGAAAGTAAACTTGTCAGCACTGCGTGGAATTTGCATTCCCAAATTTCTGGAAATGTTTCCAAAGCGTGAAATCTGTTTATTGAGCAGTTTAAACAAAAAAAGGTGACATGCGTGATAGTCTGTAAAGAGGAAACTGCTATTTTAAGTAAACCATTGAATTGTGGGCTTATTATTATTATTACAATTAATAAAGAGAACTGCTTTCTTAATGAAACTCAGGAATGGAAAATGGAAAGTTGGGTTAAATGCAAAGCTTGCAAGGAGGACTTCTTTACCTTCTCTATTAGTCTTTAGATTGCTTGTCTTGTCCTATGTACTGTGCATATATGTACATATTGCCTGTTACATTAATACAAATATACATTTCTGATAATATAGTACATCTGATCTAAGCTGTTTAAGCTGGTTTGCAGGGATACAGTATGGCTTGTGGAGATATTCAGAACTTTTCTGCATCGTTATGAGACGGGTTCAAGCAGACAGTGCCATCTGCAGACTATCCACGTGTTCATCCTGCTATAACCATTCATTCATAGAGATGTTATCTATCGATTGATATAGCGCCATCAGATTCTGTGGCGCTGTTCACAGGACAAAGCTTGCAGTGCATCGCATAACAATTTACAGAAACAAAAGGTGAGGACGAGCTTACAATGCGAAAGGGTTTAAGCACTAAGCCTGTATGACAGCTGTCTGATTAAAGTAATCTTTCATATAGAAATGTTAAGTATAGTATGTTTACACATATGTAAAGCTACTGGCTTTAGTATATACACCGGCGTGATCGCATCAAAGCGATCTACTCATCAGAGGGCGATTCCAATCATGCACATATTAACCTAGAAAATATGATTTACATTTTTATGTAAATCACTAGAAATCGAGATCATATTTAGATTCTCAACATTACTTACTACAGCACTGCATCTTCCAGAGAATAAGGTAACGCGGAAAGGTACAGGCGAAAATTCGGAATAACATACTAAGAGATGATGTCATCGCGAAGCACAAAACTTAGCCCTGTCTTATAAATCATATATCTTGTTGACATCATCTATAGTGCTCTGGCGACATGCTGCTACATGCTAGTGTCAAGCTAAGAGGCACTGTAGCTTTAAGGTAAGGCAGGGGGCGGGCTATCCTCTTAAGGGGCGGGGACACCGGATTTGTGTTATATTAGTACGGGACAGCCTGGTCACAGAAGCACAGACACTCCCTGTATTACAGAGAAGGTAGCATCGGAGGCGGAAGAGTGTGGTGACACATCCACAGGCGTCATCATGAGTGGGAGAGTGGGAGACCTCAGCCCCAAACAGGAGGAGGCCTTGGGCAAGGTGAGACTGGGCATCCCTTCCCTGCATTAGCTGCACAGGGCATCATTATCTAAAGCCGTTACTAGGCAGATCTCCTGCTGGATACTGTTACTAGTGACAAGTGGCATTGCGGAAAACACTGCCCTCCTGATAAACGTTCTATAGATCGAACACAGACATTCACCAGGTTGCACCAGTGTTTAACCCCCCCAACTCCTAGTGACAGTGCCATTCCCTGTCTCAGCTGACTCCCACTAAATGCCACTAACCGTATTCAATGAACCCTTGTCCCAGTTAGAAGGTCCCTAAGGGCCTAGGGAACCAAACCTGATCTAAAGCGTGCTAGACTAGCTCCTGGGCTACAGATAATCCACAGATCATTTAACCCTCTTCCTGCTTGAATGCCAGAATTTACAGAAGTTTTAAGAAATTCTTGCATGTGCAATGTACAGAACAGCTTTTAACCTCTTAATTAACTTGCCAGACACTTATTTCCATTTTTTCCTAGATCACTTATTTTTTTAGGCTATAAATCTCCTGGTCTGTTGATGGCAGTGGCCGAAAACTTGATACAGACAGGTCTTGGTACAAAATTTAAGCTTTGATTAAATATTATATAAATGTTTGCAGTTGGTGATCTTGTTCTATTAGAGAATTATATACTTCAGCATATCTACTGAGAGTCTTGAAAATGAATAGGGGGCATAGTAGCCTACATCCAACACTGGATTACACATTGCGGTAGGGTCTTTTTCACGGTAGACCGCTTTTACGATGTCTGACTCCATGTCCACATATTTCCTAATTTCAAGTAAATGTTCATTCATCAATCTGATGTCGCAAAAAGTTTGGCGGCAGGAGTTCAGATCGCGTTAAGCCACTCCGCTCCTTGTCCGCATGGTTCCCAGGTTAGTTGCAGATCCTGAGCAAATACTTGTATTCTTCCTTAGTTTAAAAGGACCAGGAGGACTGAATAGATCCTGAGTGCCAAATCCATAACCAAGACTGCTTGATGCCCCAGTATAAAGGTTGCTAAATTCCAAATACTCATCCCCACAAGCAGAACTTACCTAAAATAGTTACAAAACTGTAATTAAATAATTTCAAAATATCACAACTACCTATAATGACTATATACAAGATCTGCAGGCTTGTATATAGTCATTATAGGTAGTTGTGATATTTTGAAATTATTTAGTTAGAAGACACTAAAACCCATCTAAACCCCACCTTTTGTCCAGTGCATAACGGTATTCGTCAACGTATTTAATTCCCTGACAGATTTATGTATGCTTCCATGAGAATTGCCTTTGTATTGCTTGACTGCATAAGGCTTCTTTGAAGGAACGTTTGTCCCATAATATAGATATCATTGAACTCTGGTCAAACGTTGCTGTGCAGTAAGCTGAATGTAAAGAAGTGCTTAAGGTTGATATAGTAGTGATTAATAAATGTGGTAGGTTAGTTATATGGCTGGGGGTTATAGA
Organism: Spea hammondii; assembly: GCA_029215755.1. Lineage (NCBI taxonomy): Eukaryota > Metazoa > Chordata > Amphibia > Anura > Pelobatidae > Spea > Spea hammondii. The sequence goes on along the minus strand of JARDYJ010000001.1, from coordinate 129,594,076 downwards.
TTAGTGGTAGAGCTATACAGCGGTGACTGGTAAGGAGAGCATTATGGATCCTACTGATCCATAATAGAAGGCTGATTGTTCATGGTTTCAATTTATGCCAATACAGATGGTGGAGGACTCACTTCTTCTAAACATACTTCTTCACTGGGTGCATTATGAACCAAAAGCAGTGCTGCTGATCTGCCGTTTTAATGGCACGGCGTGATGACATGTCGTTAAGTAAACTGGTTGTGGAACATTAACGTGTAAATGACTTTAGGATACATAATTGTTCCTTGCACCCCTGGCATGCTACAGGTTAACAAGTGTCTATGGGCCTTTTTTCTGAGACTGTTTTATCTTTAAAACCCCACCTGTTAAAGTTTTAAGGCAGTGAAGTGTGTAGTTTGGCACTCAGATTGGGATAGGAGGAGAGTGAAGGAGCCAGGTAAAATTTGGATGGCATCCAAGTGTTAATACAACCGATTATCTAATCGGGTTAGTTAAGCAAAGCAGAGGCCTTGACTTCTAAGGTCAGTGTGTTTATAACCTCAGTGCCATCACACACCTGACACGGCATGGGTCACAGGCTTTTTTTTGTTAGAATGGCAGTATTTACTAGTCATGTCCCTCACTGTTTAATTTGTGGAGCCAGCTTAGGGGAAAAAGAGTTCTTTTTGAAATTTGTAATTAAAATATCTCTCGGGCACCAATACTTTGGAACTAAAGCTATGGACCTGAGATTAGATGTAAGTACTGAGTAGGAAAGTAAGAGAAAGCCTGTGCCATGCGTCTTATGGTGTGCATAACTTAATGACGACACAAGTCCATCAAGTTGGACACCCATTAGTCTTCTAAAACTTAACTTTTAATGATAAATCTAGAAATCTCAAACACAACACCACCTTATAATAGAGTGTTGCAAAAGGATCCTTCAAAATACAGAAGAAATTAAAAAAAACCTCATATTTCCTGCTAGTATTCTATTTTAGTCTGTGATACTGATGTGGGGGCCCTCACAAGATTCCCCAAGAAAAACAATAGAAAGCCAATTTTGCCCTAAAAAGATCATTTTCATTGGACTACATAGATTGTCAAAAAATGACGGAGATTCCAGGCGTAACATGTATAAAGTATAAACTTACCGGTATATGCCGACTGCTTGTTATTATTGGGTAATGTTGTGCAGCCCCCACTAACAGTAGCGCAGACTTAAATTAATATTATCTTTGTGTGATCTGTCAAGGTGACTTAATTGAGACTCACCTACTTTTAAGTGACAGCAGATACTTCAGTCTGGCTCATACTCAATGCAATCTATGATATTTCAGTGCCATTTGTGTCCAGTATTTGAGTCTGGACTGTCTGTGCCCAATATATCACTCTACAATACCGGTATTTTATCTAGAGTCATACTCCCCACCAGATTTTTTTGTTACAAGTATCAAATTAAAAGTTTTCAGAAATGTTGTACTTTATTTAGACAGTTCTAGTTTTTAGATAATACAATAGTTTTGACTGTTGAATATTTGTTATATGTATGTGTTCCAGCTTGGTTATGTTAGCCCAATCTACTAGACAACAACAGCCTGACTTCTTATCACACTACTTTGTAGTGATAATGTAGTGATAATGTAGTGGCTCAGTCTTAATCACCCAGATGGACATTCTGACTAATGCAAGTCTATAGAGGAACGGACATCATAGTGTTGCCATAAGGAATCAGCTCATTATTATTATTATTATATTTTAGCAATTATTCACATACTTGAGTGTACTATACAATGCCAGTTAATGGCTCTGCAATGCAAAAATTTGTATGATTTCCTCTATAAATAATAATAATACTATGATCATATTATAAGCAGATCAGGTAGTATTTCTGCAACCTGACCCTGAGCTGTAAGGAATTAATTTGGTGGGGAAGCCTGCCGTTTTAAATTTCCAAATGTTTTAATTATTATTATAATTATTAAAGGACGTCTTGCGAAGAAACTCACAATGCAACAACATTGCCAGCAGCATTCACATTACGATTGTTCCACTTAAGGCATCGTTTGTGACACTTAATGCCTTTGCATGTTTTAGGTCTCACTTTAGGTCGCACATTATGCTAGACTTATCAGACTCTCTTTCACTACGCAGATTGCCTTATTCAAATAAAATAATAACATCTAAAACGCTCCTTACTGATGTAGCTTTGATTCTTCGCATTGGCCACCGTGTGTGAGTTCTCACCTTACCAGAGTGGTCTTTAGAAAGTAACTCATGCATGGGTACTGCTTGCCTTTATGCATGCAAAGTATATATATTATATTAAAGAGAAACTTCCGATTATAAACGCAAGTTTCTAAAATTATTGTGTTTTCTTTTACTGTGTTATTTCTAGTTTTTTCTTAATATAATGTTTTCAGACAAAAGCATAGTGTTCTAGCTCTGGTATTAACTCGATCTAAAAGATGAATTCTCCTTATTTATTATGCTGCTTTGTGGTAAACGATAGAATGACTCAGTCTTAATCACCCATGCACTGACGTTCTGACTCTTGAAAGTCTGTGGAGAAAAGTATTTTGCTGGACAAGCAGGACTTTTCATAAAGTTATACTTTCATGTGGCATCACATGACAGCCTCTGGGCCTGCAGACAAAGGACATTTATTAAAATAAAGCACAGTGTCCATCAGCGCTGATCTACATCACGGTATACAGCTCAAAGAAAAATATTAAGGCTTCCATGGGACTTCTCCTCTAAATGGTGAACTATGATACCTTAAATGTGTGACAAACCTGCCTGGCGTTTCTCTGTTCAGTTTAACAATATTACTTATTCTTATGTGGCTCTCCTGTGTGTGTGGCATATATATATATATATATATATATATATACATACATACATACATACATATAATGCTATAGTTTCCGGTATCAATTGATAGACTGACCCGACACACAAGGTTGGTTTGTAAATGTAATAACTGTCCTTTTTTGTCCTTAGTTTCGGGAGAATGTCAAAGACCTGATGCCAAAGTTGCCCCCTTATAGTCAGGATGACTACTTCCTGCTCCGCTGGCTGCGAGGTGAGAATGACGTGGACTAGTTAGCCATATGATCAGCTGCATTGCATGTGGGTCCTTGAAACAAACTTTATTGCTGTCTGAGAGTTGGAAGTATCGGCCGGGTAATGGGGCAGGCTGTAAACCCAGTGATTAACCCCTTCCTCCCTGTAGGACAGGCAGACATCAATATAACACTACATTTCCCATCAGGGTAAAATAAGATGCGTTATCTGCCCCTTCACACAGGGGGCATCTTCCACTTGGATGGTGGCCAGGCTGGCGGCAGCGCTGGTCTGTCTCTGAGCTTTGCACTAATGTTATTAAAAATAGGGGGGCCAATCTAAAAAAAGACTGCAAGATATTTATCACGAGTGATAAAAACACGTTGGAAAAAAGACATAAAAGTAACAATAATTAAACGCTAATCAAGTGCCTAGCAAACAAGGTTCTTATAAACTAGACGCTGATAACTACACGATAACCGATTCAATTATTATATGATAAATCATAAATGCTAATCTCCCTTGTGTAAAGGTCTTGTGCTGTAAATGATAGCATTTGGGATGCAGTTTATTAAATCAATATTGTGCACATTTTTGGATTTGGATTGACTCGTACATTTACTTTTAATAAAAATAACCTCAGGGCCCTGTTTCTCATTCCACATTTTAGGGAATGAACTGTGCCTTATGGAGGTCCAACCCCTATGTATTGTAGTGGGCTAGCAATACTCATCGTGATTGGCCCTTCACAATGTATATAGTGCTTGGTGAATGAAAATAGCTGTAATTCACAGTATTGCGAATAAAACCGGTTAAATTGTGTTGTATTAATTCATCATATATATATATATACTGTATCACGTGAAGCCATCAAGAACCACTCCAGCTGTGGTTGAATTCATAACTCTCCAGCGTTGTCCAGGCTGAGAATAATGGGTGTTGGAGTTCAGCAACAGCTGGAGGGATTCTAGCCTTGTTTATTCTGTGTAAGGCGGCTTCTTACACGTTTAATGGTAGGTGTTTTTTTGCTTAATGCAGAATTATATGGCATATTTATAATATATTAATTTCTGCAATAATATATTTATAGCACTGGTGTGTTTTATAAATGGCATTGATGTGTGATAACGGCCATCTCTTGTTAGCCGACTGACCCTTGGGCTGCCAAGTGGCCGCACATTGCGGCACTGTTTTTTGTTTGTTTTTTACAATGTTTTGCCCGAAAGGTTCAAGGATTACAGTTTGTGAGCCTGTAATATAATATCCCGGTATAATCTCTCTCTAATCTCATCTCCTCTGCACTCCCTTTCCAGCTCGATGCTTTAACCTGCAGAAATCAGAGAGTATGCTCCGAAAGGTGAGGACTTTATACTTGGTGTAATCGTGATAATACGGGGGACCTTTAGCCCCTTCTATTCACAGGACTCCGAGCACACCCATGCAAATTGCATATGCAGATACGATTAATACCATTGTACTGGTAATAAAACTATGGAAGATACCGTATAAATCAATATTTTAACGTCCTTGTGCAATAAGCACATACTGTATGTATGCAGTAACCCTGCAAATTTCAAATTCGTTTGGATAGTTTCTGAGAACCAAACTACAGAAAAAAATCATTAATCAATCAATCATTGAATCATCAGATCACGGAGGGCAGATGCAGGGCTGCAGCTTCTTGCCTAGATAAGAGTTCTATTGGTTTTTTTTCTCACAGAATATTTCAATATGCCTTCTCTTTTACTGGGGAGGGGTGTCAGGGACATTGGACTGTCCTTTAAACCTATGCAGTTGCATGTACAAAGATAATGTCGTCAGACTGATGTTGGAGAGCAGGAATGGGAAAGTAATCTAGCAGCTAAGTAAACACAGTTTCATTAACTGATGTCTAAAGTTTCTATCTGAGACTGAAGGAGTGACGTAAGGATCAAGAAACTATTTCCCCATTATGTAAAAATGATATCCCTGAATATTATGTTTTTGCAAGTATTCATCCAGTTGCAGTTTAAACGTCTGTACAGACTCCGATAAAACTATCTCTGCAGGCAGAGAATTCCACATCCTTATTGTCCTTTCCTCTGCTTTAGTGTAAATCTCCTTTCTTCCAGTCTGAACGCATGACCACGTGTCCTATGCATAGTCCTGTTTATGAACAGATTTCCACACAATGGTTTGTATTGGCCCCAAATATATTTATATAATGCTATCATATTCCTCTGAGGCGACGTTTTTCTAAATTTAAATTAATTAACCTTTCCTCATAACTAAAGTTTTCCATTTCTTTTATTATTTTGTAGCCCGTCTCTGCACCTTTTCCAGTGTTTTAATATCCTTTGTTAGAATAGGTGTCCAAAATTGCACAGCATATTCAAGGTGCGGTCTTACCATTGATTTATACAGAGGCAAAATTATATTTTTATCCCGCGACTTGATGCCCCTTTTTATACACGACAATATCTTACTGGCCTTAACAACCGGAGACTGACATTGCACATTGTTTCCTAGTTTGTCTATAACAATTCCCAAATCCTTCTCATTTGTCGTTACCCTTAATTCACTACCGTTTAGGGTGTAGGTTGCTTGTGCATCCCTTATCCCGAAGTGCATAACTTTACATTTATCTACATTAAATTTCATCTGCCATTTGTGTGCCCAGTTCCCTCAATCTATCTAAGTACCTTACATACACGGGGTGTGTATGAACCAGCATTGCTACTGTGCTGCATATAACATACATGCACAAATTAACTTATTGATGTAGTGTCTGTTACATACTAGGGCTGAAACAACTAATCGATAAAATCGATAATAATCGATTATGAAAATCGTTGGCAACGAATTTCATCATCGATTAATCGAATCGATTTTTATCGATAATAAAAAGAGGGGTTTTTTTCAGAGCAAATGCTCTGAAAAACTCCTCTCCTTATAATAATCCGACCTCAAACAGAGATCGGATTATAACACCGGAATCCAGATCCCCCGCAACGCTGCAGGAGACCTGGATTCCCCTCACTGGCGGCCGGTCTCTCACTTCCGTCTCTCTCCCCCCTCCCATACACCCCTCTGACTCCTCCCCCTCCCATACATCACTCTGCCTCTCTCCCGGCTCCGTTACTGACAAGGACTTTCACTGCAGCTTCATAGAAGCCACAGTGTAAGTGAAGTGCAGTAACGGAGGCTGTCTGTGCGATGCAGACACTCACAGGCTGACAGAGAATCATCCTCTCTGTCAGCTGGTGGGGGTCTGCATCGCACAGACAGCCTCCGTTACTGTCAGTAACGGAGCCAGGTAGAGAGGCAGAGTGGTGTATGGGAGGGGGGAGGAGTCAGAAGGGTGTATGGGAGCCACCCTCCCATACACCACTGTGGCTCCTCCTCCCCAGAGAGGATGATTTTCTGTCAGCCTGTGAGTGTCCGTTACTGCACTTCACTTACACTGTGGCTTCTATGAAGCTGCAGTGAAAGTCCTTGTCTAGTGAAGATCCGTTGCTGACAGGAGGCAGAGTGGAGTATGGGAGGGGGAGGAGGCAGAGTGGAGTATAGGAGGGGGAGGAGCCAGAGTGGAATATGGGAGGGGGAGGGGCCAGAGTTGTATGGGAGAGGGGAGGAGGCAAAGTGGTGAGGGGGGGGAGGCAAAGTGATGTATGGGAGGGGGAGGAGCCAAAGTGATGTATGGGAGGGGGAGGAGGCAGAGTGGAGTATGGGAGGGGGAGGAGGCAGAGTGGAGTATGGGAGGGGGAGGAGGCAGAGTGGTGTATGGGAGGGGGAGGAGGCAGAGTAGTGTATGGGAGGGGGAGGAGGCAGAGTGGAGTATGGGAGGGGGAGGAGCCAGAGTGGTGTATGGGAGGGGGAGGCGGCAGAGTGGTGCATGGGAGGGGGAGGAGCCAGAGTGGTGTATGGGAGGGGGAGGAGCCAGAGTGGTGTATGGGAGGGGGAGGAGCCAGAGTTGTGTATGGGTGAGTTATAGTGGTGTATGGGGGGTATTATGAATTTCAGGGAATATAGGGGGTATAAGGCATATCGATATTAGGCATATCAGGGGGTCATAAAACATCTGGGGGTAAAAGGTATATCAGGGGGCCCAGTTGCATATCACTGGCATATAAGGAGTATAAGGCATATCAGGGGCACAGTGGAATCTGGCATATAAGGCATATATGGGGGCAGAGTGGCAAGCTGGGGGTCTGATGTGCATAACCGGGGGCAGTTTGGTAAATAAAAAAAAATTAAACAAGGCTTTTTTCTCATAGTTTTTATTAAATATGAAAAATAGTTAACATATGAATTAATATTTACTAATAACTTTGTATTAAAACCTAGTTTGAGAAACACTGTGTTTGGGTTCTTGTAGCTTTTATTATTATGTCAGTAAAATAAGAAGGTGAATAGAGAGAGGCCATTGTGATAAAGAGATGAAAGTGTAAATTGTACGTGTTTTATTAAATTTTTTTAAATTTAAAAAAATTGCATTTTTTTATCCGATTAATCGAAAAAATAATCGGCCAACTAATCGATTATTAAAATAATCGTTAGTTGCAACCCTATTACATACAAACCTTTATACTGTGTTGCAGCCTTCCCACGTGTCTCCCCTCATAGCATGTCAGTTTTCCTTTTCATGTTCTCTACCTAGCATACACCTTGTGTGCTCCTTCTATAACTTACCGTGTGCTTTTCCTTGTACAGCATGTTGAGTTTCGGAAACACATGGATTCTGACAATGTGTTGGAGAACTGGCAGCCTCCAGAGGTGAGTCCGAGTACAAAGGCTGCCATGTAAGGCAATAGTGGAGTACCATGGATATTCCGCATAGTTTTTCCAACATACTGCCATAGTTTGTGTAGATGTTCAGTGACTTCCATGCCCTAGACATGCTAACACTATGCTTTAAAAGAGATGGGGAGCAAAAATGTAAATGTTTGTAGGTGAAGTGGTGCATAGGCCAGAACTGGGTATGGTGTGTACAAGAAGAGGCTCAGTATAGTTGGGAATGGGTAGGGCATATATTCATATGCATGTGTCTTCCATCAATACAGTGTCTATCTATGCACATGCCAGGTAAGATAAGAGGGTTAAACATGTTTTTCTACCTTGAATATACAATATAGCACAGCTTCTGGTGTTAGTAGGGGTTTTGTACTTAAAAAGTGGTTTAGTGGTAATTTTGCTAGAATTCTAGCTAAAAATAAAGTTGTGTTTTTCGGTTAAGTATTGGACATCAGGGCCGTTGTAAATTACACTGCCTATCACCGATCAGGTCATTTGGCTGTTGCCCAGACCTGTTAATCTTCTCCGCTAATCCGCCAACAAAACCTGTTCTACATATTGCAAAGTGTCAGATTAGTGATAACCTGTGAGCCTGAGAGCAATGTGTTTGCTAAATAAAGCTTGTGGGAAAAAGTTTTGCAGTGAAACTCCCGAATCTAGAGGTTTATTCACTGAACAGTTGTGGGTTCCACCTGACCTTTTGCATTAACTCTGAATTGTGCAGGCCAGCTTGGTACTGATCAACAGGTTTGAGCCAATTCATTTTGAGCCAACATTTTTTTCATCTCACCTCCGTGTTTAGTGAATAAGCCTTTCAAACTAGAGTCCAACAACCTGCTGAAGTTCTACAAATGACCTTGTGCTACAGTCACACCATCAATACACTTGTTTGCCATGCACCTACCTACATAGGTATATCCCACTTCCTTTAAGTGGACCCTTCACCTTTCTGTTTTGTCTCAAATTAATTTCCCTTTGTAAACTGAGTGTATGTTTTATGGAGAGTACTTTACCTGTGATAAATAGGGACTGTCCTGAGCTCACCTTTTTCCTTTGTCGTTCTTGGAATGCCAGACATGTTGGGTTTCACAAAAAAGCATGTAATTAATTAATGGGAAAGAATAACTGTGTAAATATGATCAAGATGTCCAACCTCGCCAATCAAATAATTTGGGAAAGTAACAAACCCATTCTGCACTCTTCCCAGGTTGACATTATATAACCAAATGTAATATTCTTTGTGGTTCTCACTTATAATACACACCTTTTTTCTTTGTATTTTCTTATTGGGGAGTTTTGCAACAAATACAGAGTGGGGAAAAAAGGGAACAGGGTATGACGAGGGAGAGTAAATACAAAAAAAAAACATTCTGCGGCCACACATGATAAAGGTAAACCAAGACAGAAGAATGTGGGCATAATTACATACATCTAATGATAATATATCCCCTCGTCCTCTGGGGGACTGTCCTGTCCCCAGGAGGAGTTTAATGGCATGCACGCTTTTACACTCTCTTTCACTTGTATGCTCACTTGTCATTTACCTTTCATAGGTAGTACAGAAGTACCTGTCCGGAGGTCTATGTGGACATGACCGTGAAGGTTGCCCTATCTGGTATGATGTCATTGGGCCTCTCGACCCCAAAGGGCTTCTGTTTTCTGCTTCTAAGCAGGACCTGATGAAGACCAAGGTGAGGGACTGTGAACTTATGCATAAGGAGTGCCGAAACCAGAGTGAGAAGGTAAGAACACTTTACCTAAAATAAAGAAAAAAAAATACCTTTGTCATAGTGTTATTTGGTGCCACATTTATTTCAAAGTTTTGAAGATTTACATCTCAGATGTCTGTAGTTTTTGTGGCAGATCATCAGTAAATCAATTGATGTGATTTACTCCATCAATATATTATATTTCAATTGAAATACAAGCCTATACCAAGCCTTTGGACTTTAAAAGTAGACTATTTTCTTAAAAAAAACAGCTCATTCATTAGTATTATATAGTTAACTTAATGTTTGTTAACCTACACATACAAAATAAGAAATTGAGCCATGAGAATTTTGCCCACACAGTTCTTACGTGCCCGACTGCATTTAGAAAGTGTGGCATTTAGTACTGATGATCCTACTGTAAATAAATGTTGCATTTTATTTCTTTATATTAGGGTCTGAAACTGCAAATTCGTAATTACACGCGGAGGGGTTTTGCCTTTTTTTGTCTAAATGTAATAGTTAAGGCTTTAACATTTTATTTATTGTGTGTATATATATATATATATATATATATATATATATATATATATATACATACATACACACACACAAAATAGGACTGGTCTTAAAAAAAAATTAAAAAAAAAATACCACACTTGAAGTAGTAATTTCACTAAGGAACAATATAATCAATAGATTTATTTATAATTTTTTTTTTACATTTTACTTTATTCCATAATGACAGCTATAAAGATTTAAATTGACGTGCAGGGACGATATTCACATATTTTCTTTGAATTTATTTGCAGCTGGGAAGAAAAGTCGAAGAGGTTGTGATGATCTATGATGTTGAAGGTTTGGGTTTAAAGCACCTGTGGAAGCCAGCTGTGGAGCTCTACGGAGAGGTGTGGTGGGATTACCGATTGTGTTGAACATAATGCATTGTGAAGAGTTGATAGTATGGGGTAACTTTGTGGAGGTATCATTAGCCCATGCCAGTCATTTTTTTAAAATGGGTCTTAAAAACATCCTATGAAAAAATCAACACTGAATAAGATATGGATGTTCTAGTAATATCTTAAGTACTGAAATGCGCAAATGTGTGTCGCTGACTGTATAGACTGTTACTTAAATAACATACAATAATAGGAGGACATTGGAGGATAGGGCTTAATAGATGGTTAGAAGCAGACTTAAAGGAATAGTGATGACAAAAATGTTGCATTGTCAGCAATGTTCTGTTAATTGAGAAATGTTCTCTTATTTTGTGAAATAGTATGAAACAGTATGATAGATCGTAAGTAACCAGGGATTTGTTGGATAGTCTAAAAGAGAGGTTTATGAGTGGGACGGAAGCCTCCATCACTGAGACCACTGGAGAGGCCTGACTGCCAGCCTCCTCCCTATTGACTATGGGCCCTGGGTTTGTAAAGGCTTCTGTGGCTACCCCCAGCAATATCATCTCATCACTGGTTGAGGGGATTATCTCCGGCAGACAGCCAGGATCTGCCACCAGGGAGTGACTGCCACTGTCTTAATTTAATATCAGACCCCTCCACCCCATGGTGCATTATTATGTTGTGTAAATCAGTCTCTCCCCCCCCCCATTGTATTGTTAATCCCGTTACTGCCCCTGTTGTCTCTGGGAGGCAGATTAAGGGGGCGGTTTGTGTCCCAGTATCTTGTTTTATGTTAATGTGTGTTTTGATGGATATATCCAGTCCTGTGTGTCCAAAATAAATCAGTCTTCGTTTGGTTTTACCCTACACTGAGTCTCGGCTAGTGACTGGGGAACCGGGGAAAGTGTGTTGTCCCAGGCTAAGGGAGCACAAGACAGCGGAGGTAGTCGGTCGGACTAGCCAGCTCCATTACAATGAGGATTCGGTCTGGACTGTTGAGTGTTTGTGGATTTCTGTATAGCAGGCGTCTATGATTCTGGACTATTGTATTTTGTAGGGCTGCAACAACTAATCGATAAAATCGATAATAATCGATAATGAAAATCGTTGCCAACGAATTTCATTATCGATTAGTTGAATCGATTTTTATCGATTATAAAATGAGGGTTTTTTCAGAGCAAACGCTCTGAAAAATACCCCTCATTATATAAGCCGTTTCAGTGACTCACAGCAGCAGCTCCTACTTACCAGTCCCTCCCTGTAATCACTGTGACAACTGGCCCCGCCCCCTTCCTTCTCCCAGAAGGCCAGAACCACATGGCTGTGACACTCATCTAACTGTAAGTATAAAATTAATATTTGGGCTGCTGAAAGTTAGGGGAGGTGGGGTTTAATTTAGGGGCAGTTATGGTTAATGGGGTGTTTAGGGTTAATTTAGGGGAAGTTATGGTTAATGGGGTGTTTAGGGGCAGCTATGGTTAATGGGGTGTTTAGGGGCAGCTATGGTTAATGGGGTGTTTAGGGTTAATTTAGGGGCAGCTATGGTTAATGGGGTGTTTAGGGTTAATTTAGGGGCAGTTATGGTTAACGGGGTGTTTAGGGTTAATATAGGAGCAGCTGTGGTTAATGGGGTGTTTGGGGTTAATTTGAGGCAGTTGTGGTTAATGGGGTGTTTAGGGTTAATTTAGGGGCTGTTGTGGTTGATGGGGGTCTTTAGGGTTAATTTAGGGGATGCTGTGGTTAATGGGGTGTTTAGGGTTAATTTAGGGTAGTTGTGTTTGATGGGGTATTTAGAGTTAATTTAGGGGTAGTTATGGTTAATGGGGTGTTTAGTGTTAATTTAATGATGAGGACTGAGGGTTAATTTAATAAAGTTAACTTAAGGCGCAGTTAGAGGTAAAGGGGGGCAGAATAAGGGGAATCTAAATCCTGGGGGCAGTGAAGATTAACCCAGTACTTATTTATAAAAGTATGGTGTCAGTGTGATGCGAACAGGTCTGTGACTCTGAGGGGACTATGAGATATCTGGGGGTATAAGGCATATAAGATATATAAGGCATATGTGGGGAGGCAGTGTGGCATGTCTGGGGAGGATGGAGTGGTGTATCAGGGGGTATAAGGCGTATCAGGCACAGTGGCATATGTGGGGGTAGAGTGGAGTGGAATATGTGAGAGGCAGCGTGGAGTGGAATATGTGGGAGGCAGCGTGGCATATGTGGGAGGCAGCGTGGAGTGGCATGTCTGGGAGGCAGCGTGGCATGTCTGGGAGGCAGCGTGGCATGTCTGGGAGGCAGCGTGGCAAGCCTGGGCTCAAATGTGCATGTGGGAGGCAGCGTGGCATATGTGGGAGGCAGCGTGGAGTGGCATATGTGGGAGGCAGCGTGGAGTGGTATATGTGGGAGGCAGCGTGGAGTGGCATATGTGGGAGGCAGCGTGGAGTGGCATATGTGGGAGGCAGCGTGGAGTGGCATATGTGGGAGGCAGCGTGGAGTGGTATATGTGGGAGGCAGCGTGGAGTGGCATGTCTGGGAGGCGGCGTGGCATGTCTGGGAGGCAGCGTGGAGTGGTATATGTGGGGGGCAGCGTGGCAAGCCTGTGCTCAAATGTGCATAAATTGGGGGGGCTGGTTGGGAAATAAAGACAAGAAATGCATTTTATCAGTTTTTTTTTTTATTCTGCGTTTGTATTTAACATCATTTGTTTATTAAATTATTTTAAATAAATGAAAAATGTACATTCATTTTTTTATCCGATTAATCGATTAATCGAAAAAATAATCGGCCAACTAATCGATTATGAAAATAATCGTTAGTTGCAGCCCTAGTATTTTGTGAGCAGACATCCATAGATTAATAAGCCATTTTGTTTCAGGTCCTGACAATGTTTGAAGATAATTATCCAGAGGCTCTGAAGAGACTGTTTGTCATTAAAGGTGAGGCACACATCCGTACAAGACATATAACATACGCATGCATATTAATCAAAACAGGAGTATGTAAGTGAATTAAACATTTCAATTCATCCATGCCACTAAGCATTATAAATAGCAAACCTGCGGAACTGGCCATACAAAATGCTGTCTGTCCCATTGTACAGTGCTGTGGAATATGATGGCACTATACAAATCAATAAATAATAATAATTCAATTGTTAAGGAACCACCAAACAATTTATCTGAGGACTATGGAGGACCAGCACAGCCATTTTTGCAAGAAGCTTATTGAGTTTGACTCTTTATAATGTTTAACTTAATGTAAAACCCCTGGTTTAGTGAATTCACCTCACAATTCTTTACCCAGGATCATACTTCCCTCTTCTAACTTCGATCTTCCTTTCATTTTTATCTTCCTCAGCTCCCAAGCTTTTCCCTGTGGCATATAACCTCATCAAACACTTCCTGAGTGAGGACACCAGGAGGAAAATCTTGGTTGTTGGAGGTAAGTAGAAGGGGAGCATGGTTCACGGTGATACAGGTAAAGCACTTGGCGAATAGGGGGTAGGACCTTTTTGATAAACTCACACTACCAGGAACCCTTTTTGACATGACCTGCTGTTGAGAAATTAACATCCAAATGTCCATGCCCTCCGTGTAATGTTTATAAATGAAACAAACATTCTGCAGGGCACCATGGAATATGCTGGTTCTCCGTAAATAAAATGCAGTAAAAACAGTGATAATATAGCCAGTGTGCTAGATCAGTGCTCCTCAACCCTCTCCTCAAGGCGCATCTAACAGTCTAGGATTTAGGTATTACTCAGGTGTGTCTAAGGTGTTGTATAATTAACAAACAAAAACACCTTAGACACACTTGACTAATACCTAAATCCTGGACTGTTAGGTGTGCCTTCCGGAGAGGATTGAGGAGCACTGTGCTAGATGACATGAAGCTCCCATGCTGGTCATAGGTAGACCAAAATGACTAAACCAATGTTTGATGCAGTGGTACCCTGGAAGCAGGGCCGGCCTTAGGGGTGTGCGACCTGTGCGGCCGCACAGGGCGCCATGGTTGCAGGGGCGCCTGCCCGGGACTTAGATTAAAGCATCGTTTTTTTTTAAACTTTATTTAACGTCATTCATGTTAAATAAAGTTTAAAAAAAAAAACGATGCTTTAATCTAAGTCCCGGGCAGGGGCGCCAAGCGGTTGCTCCGTCGCGGGTGCCGGCAGATTTGCATGTTGAGCGCCGGACTATTCCGGCGCTCAACATGAAATGCCGGCACCGCGGCAGAGCGAGAAGACGGATGCCTCCCGCTCTCACCGCAGGACTTTGAAGGGGCAGAGAGGGGGGGTGTAGTTTGAAGGGGCAGAGGGGGGGTGTAGTTTGAAGGGGCAGAGGGGGGGTGTAATTTGAGGGGGGTAGTTTGAAGGGGCAGAGGGGGGGGTAGTGAAGGGGGGGCGCCAGAGGAGTAGTCCGCACAGGGCGCCACAACACCTAAGGCCGGCTCTGCCTGGAAGGATATCATCAGAACTCACTGTGAAGGTATCTTCCACCCCAGATGAATAAGCTAGGGCATATTTCACTGAGACTAATGATTTGATTTAGCAAAAATTGCATATACGGCTTGGAAAAAAGAACTAAGCATTACCTTTTTATGAGAAGTAGTTATTAGTAAAAGGAACAGTTACTAGTTACTGGAAAATCACAGGTTAATGGGCTAATTTCCAGATGTTTGCATAAATGATATGCGTGTTTATATATTTGTTTCCAGATAACTGGCAAGAAGTGCTTCAGAAATATATTCCTCCAGAGGAACTGCCCAAATATTATGGAGGGAAACTAACTGACCCTGATGGTGACCCCAAATGTAAATCCCAGGTAAAGCAATGATAATGTCACTGGCGCATACATCATTATTATTACTATACAATGTGTGATGTGTTTAAATTTACATTTTATCAAGTTCTACCCACGAGCATACATCAGATATAAAGGCATATTTTAAATTATGTTATTGGTTTTCTGCAGAATCCCCCCATGCATTTCAAAATGACCACATACCTATCATAAACATTAAAGTGCATATGATGGCTGGAGTTTCCCTTTAACGTTAACACAAGTTTTGGTGTCTAATCCAGTGTAGTATTTATAACGTGCAGGATAATATATTACACGTATTAGATCCAACCAAAAAAAGATTGCTTTTTCTAGTTTTTGGAAAGAACATGCAGTAAAGAAAAGATTGTGCTTCGGGAATGAAAAGTCTAAACTGTAACTGATATAAGGAGGAGGTGGATTTATGGAATAATCTCCCAGCAGAGGTTGTAATGGAATCACTGGAGTTTTATTAACACACATGTTTAATCATAGATAAATTATGGGGGAGACATCCCTCAAAAGTACTATGTACGGGACCAGGTGCAACAGAACTATGAGAACTCCGTCACCATCAACAGGGGCTCCAGTCAACAGATGGAGTATGAGATCCTCTTCCCAGGATGTGTGCTTAGGTGAGGGGGGATGTTATTACTGTGAGTATGACCTGTTTAGGGGCCAAGTTGATGATAACAGAGGGCACTTGAATGCCCTTCTACCCAATAAATGTCCTTTCCAACTGTACTATAGCTGATGGTTGATTATATGGGCTGTTTCACAGGGTGCGTGACCAGATGTGGGAGCACGCCTTATTTATGCTGCTAAAGTTTTAGCAGCATA
Source organism: Spea hammondii (assembly GCA_029215755.1). Classification (NCBI taxonomy): domain Eukaryota; kingdom Metazoa; phylum Chordata; class Amphibia; order Anura; family Pelobatidae; genus Spea; species Spea hammondii. The sequence goes on along the minus strand of JARDYJ010000001.1, from coordinate 129,578,003 downwards.
CTTTTGTAGAAGCTCACCATTGGTCCGCAACATGCTCCTTTTCTAACACTCATTTTGTGGGCAACCCAGGTGGCAGTTCCAGTCTGATGGCGCTGACATAGGATTTGGGGTGTTCCGTAAGACAAAAGCAGGGGAGAGGCAGAAGGCTGGAGATATGATTGAGGTGCTGCCAAACCAGAGATACAATGCCCACATGGTACCTGAAGATGGGACGCTGACATGCGCCGACCCTGGTACTTGTAAGTATCCAATGGATTAAGTAATTGGGTAGTCAAATTTCATAACAATCCTGTGCCACGCAAGATGTTAATATTTATTTGCCCTTACACCTCTTTTCCCCTTGATTATTAGTAATTCACTCTTGCACCGCTTATTATTGTTTGCTATAACCCATAAAAAAGAAATTTCCTTATTGAAAGCTTGTTCTGCAGTACACTGGAAATCATAGCACAATTGGTCAATCCCTCTACTTCTTTGAACAGCTACAATCTACCTGTCCTCTGAGATTTTTCCATCAGCCCTGTGTTTGAATATTGTTAATATTAAGTTAATTATTTACTTTATATAATCATGCAAACTCTGCATATTAAATGTACTTTTCACAATAACCTTAACTCTTTTCTTACAGATGTCCTCCGCTTTGATAACACCTATAGCTTTATTCACGCCAAGAAGATCAGCTACACTGTGGAGGTCTTACTACCTGACCGCAGCTCAGAGGAAAAAATAGAGCAGCTTGAAAAGAAGATGGAAAGCAGCCTCAGTCTCTAAAGGAACCGTTAAATATGGCATCCTTGCTTTGAAGCCCCCTACAAGACCCCAAATAGACTTGCATGCAGGGCATCTAGGTATTCATGAGTCAGCAACTTATAGTAAAATTCACTGAATATAAAATAAGGCATCCAGGAGTCAGGTTATTATGTTCTCTTGGGTAGCCAAACATGACTCCTAAATGCCCTATTTAGAATCTGGGACTACAAGGCTAAGTAATAACATATCTGTTATAATTACTTCTCAAGGAAAAGGTGATAAATGAAGCACACCAAGGTATATTCAGGAGTAATACTGATTATGTCTTCATACTTGAATGGCTGTGACACCAAATACTGTTCTCCCTACATCTATAATCTCTTCCTTTCGGGTTCTTCTTATTCTACCATGCCCCATTGTATCACAGATGATTCTCAAATGTTGCAAAGCATTTCAGCCCCACTGGGTCAGCTCTAAATCCAAGACTGCAGTTGGCATCTAAGGTATGGCTGCAAAAACTCTAAAGTCAGCAAGAACATAGGTTTATTACCACCTAATTTGGAGGGCAAATTTCTATTACAAGGGCCGATAACCTGTGTGATCTACCGGCTAACCTAGAATTAACATAATCCTCAAGTTCCACCAATCTGAAGTCAAAGGGTGTTGGTTACTCCACAGACAGAAATCTGCCATCGGTCAGCCATTTTCCTCTGCTGTGATACTTCTGATGTCTGACGCTGATGTCTTCCTGTGACACTGACAACCGGGGAGACTATAGTGTGTATTTGTTTACAGGTGACAGTGTCATTCTAACTTTTTTTTGGTCCTCCATTGACTGTGCATGCTCGATATACAGTAAGCCTCGCCTTTTTGGTCCAAAGTTAATGACCTTAACGAAACTTTACCAAACGTACTGGGTTTCTATATTCAAATATGTCCAAATTTAAGGGTGTGGCCTAAAATTTGGGATGATGTTTTGACCAATAGAATATTCAGTTCCCATATCTCAATTTATTGCTCAACCCATAGTACCGGTTAGACATAGTGTTCGTGTTGCAGTAGCACACATATACATCAAGGCAATACGGGTTTTGAATTTGTCTGCATTGTTTGTTATCTGTGACACCATCATTAAGGCGCCATGAAATGAACTACCACATTGGGGAATAGTTGATTTGCATTTGATACTACATGGTGATGTCACAAATGAGACACAAATGCAGCAAATCTATATTTTGTGACTCTTCATTTATGAGGTGTTTGTTTACATTTATGCTACAGCAATACATAGATTTTTTATGTAAACACAGAGTACACCAAGTTTAAGTGAGAGAGTACTTTTGAGAAATGGTGCTCATTTCTTAAAAATATTAATCTATATTTTGATGAACTGGGCACTATATATCGTTTTTAAGGTACTTTTCTGTAACCACACCACATATGGCTTAATTGGGAATGGAACAACACTATCTTGCATCAGACAGAGTACCCCTTCTCTACATGGTTTTGTTATAGAGGGTAGACATTTAATATCTTATTAGTTGATTTGTGTCTTTGCATACTAACTAATTTGTGAACTCATGGGTGTATTGATTTTTTGATATCTCTATATCTGTCTCTACCTTTAGTAGAATACAATAACTAAAATACAAGCTGTTAACAGTTGTTCCGGTGTGAAATGTCCAATACTCTGTATAGTGTAGGGTTCTAGTCTTTAAACCCCAAGTTTACCTAAGGGCCTTGGTAAGTCTTTCCCAAAAGAAGATTGCTGTACACCCGCCAAGTGTCTTCTCCAGGTGGGACATTCCTTCTTTGGACCCAAACCCCTTTGTTTCCCTCTCCTGAATTCCCTTTTCCAGAAGCTCAGAATGTTTGTTGAGTATGAGTGTATCAGTGTTCTATATGCCCTAAACATCACTGTAATATCTATAGAAACAGCAGATAATGGTTTAGAAATAGAATTGGGCAAATAAAGTACATTCATTTTCTTCTAAATACATTCCTCATTTACATTAACAGCTACCAACAGATCACATAAGTCACATAAAAAGTCATCATGAAGTCCACCCATAGTCACACAAAAACAAAAATGTTAATTGGTTCAAATGTGAACACAGCCACTTTGGGTTGAGTTCCTTGGGATTTCATGAACATGTGTTCCCAACGCATGCTTACACATGTACTGAGACCCTGTGGTACTACCTGACTGAAATGTTCCTAATGTCAAAGGGAAACTAGTGACAAGGCAGAATTTCTATATGAGAAACTACTAATTTTATGGACAGGAATGAGTGAAGCAAACATAATTTTCTTCACTGATCCCTGAAATAAAAGAAATATGGGCATGATATACTGCTTATGAGCTATTAAGGAATAGAAATGTTTACTTGGAAATGCTTGAATGGTACTAAACAGGCTGCTATGTAGGGTGGATTTTGTTCTAGCTACAGATGTTGTTTAATTCCCAACACCTTATCTGTGTGAGGTGAAGAAAGCAGGATCCTTAATGTTTTGTTTTGTTTTATTATAAGAAAATATTTTAACGGCTTTGTTTTAATGAAAGGAATGGTTGACTAAAACAAAAGGTAAAAATGAAATAAGAGAGTACTCAGAGCATTATTAATCATTGTTAATTTAATTTTTAAGATAAAATTAATGTTAGCACCTTATGTTGGTTGTGAGTACCGTTTTCTGTTATGCACCTCAAATGAAACCAGTTGATTCCCATTCTGGCTTCCTGCAAACCTCCTGCTCTTTTGGAGTTAATGGAGACCCTATTTTTTATGATTTTAAATAAAGCTTCATCCAAGTGTATGTTTGTGTGGTTCTTAAAGACAATTTGTCACTTTTCCAAAATTGGCAAACCCTATTATTTTACAGTTCAGTATAAATAAGAATCTCACATACCGTATTGTACTATTCAGTATTAATGCGGCATATACACCTTGTGTGGCTGTGTGTATGCAGTAAGTGGATGCATGTACGTATTTTATCAGACTGTGATCTTAAAGTGCCAGGGCTGATTTTAATTTCTGGTACATCCATGAGTGACAGCTACTCTTCTGCTTCCCCCCTCTGTGAAACCCTCCACTGGCTTCCGATTACCTTTAGAATTAAATTTAAGATCCTGGTACTGACATATAAGGCCATCCACAATACCGCTCCTCCGTACATTTCTGACCTCATTAGCAAATACTCTCCTACTCGATCCCTACGTTCCTCCCATGGGCTAAGGCTCTCCTCCTCACTCATCACCTCTTCCTTTTCCCGTCTACAAGATTTCACTCGAGCTGCCCCATATCTCTGGAATCTGCTCCCAAGGAACCTTCAGAATTCACCCTCCCTCCCGACATTCAAGAAACATCTAAAAACCCACTTCTTCAGAGAAGCATACCATCTTAGCTGCTAGAACATCCTTGTCATTGATACCCCCACAATACCTCTCACCCTTTCTCTATGCCTTATGTTTATCACCCCATTTTCCCTCTAGATTGTAAGCTTGCGAGCAGGGCTCTCTCCACCAAATGTATCGGTTTGTCTTAGTCTGTCAATTCTTGTCTTGTCATATCCCTTGAATTTATGTATTGTATTAAGCGCTGCGTAAACTGTTGGCGCTATATAAATAAAAGATAATAATAATAATAATAATACACCTAAAACCCTGTTCTCAGAGTCTGTATGATTACCCCCGCACCCTCAACATTCAGCACTCCGACTTTTCTATGGGTAAGTTATACCTAGATGGTTAAATTCTAATATTGTAGATGAGAGTTATTTAACAACTTCACCTAAACTTCTCCTGCATTGCAAATAGCTGGGGGCAGGGGGAGGAACAAACGCATGTGGGATGGATTCTGAAAAAAAACACTCGCACATTTTCAATGTGAAGGCCACACAAATTTAAAGGGACTACGCAGCTATCATCTGCATTAAAGTGTGTATAATGGCTTGATTGTCTCATTAATAAGTTCTACTAACTTGTAGAAAAAACACATTTTGATCACAAGTCCTACAAAAAAAACCTACATTACTATTAGGTTTACCTATCTAGTTCTGACTGGAATGAAACCCAGCAAAGCCTTGTAGCGCTGGGATTTATACTTCCCTTCTGTTCCAAATCAGACCCATCTCTGATTTTTGTATTTCATAATTTTATTGAACTTTTTAAAATTGGAGTGCAGAGACAACATTAAATTGTACGTTTACCTCGGAGAAAGCAAGAACTGTAAAAAGCATTTTTTTATTTTTGCATTTCAGCTTGGGCTTGTGTTCATAGTTATAAAATGTTAAAGATTAAAAATCTAATTTCTGAACAGAATGTCCTTCCACCACAAGACAAAAGAGCAATTTATTTTTACCTAGTGATAAAAATATCTTAAAATCATATTTTGAATCTCCACTAAGTTTATTAGTGATTTAATTGACAATGGCCAATTTTGAATGTTGAAAATTTTGCCCCATGTCCTATTTGGGACATCTTTGAAGCCAGCCAATCAATTTACCCTATAAAAACCATATGTGTTGGGAAACTAGGGGGGGGGGGCTAAAAGGCCACATTTGGGAAGTATGCATTTTTCAAATTGGAATTTTGACATGTGGTCATCCTGCCCCCATGTGTTATATGGGACATCTTTGAAGCTGGCCAATTTCATATACCCCATCAAACCAAATATGTTTGAAACCTAGACACCCCAGGGTATTTCAAGTGCTGGTATTTTAACCTTTTCCATGCACTAATTTTACCACCAGCCTTTGTCAAAATTTGTGGTGGTATTTTTGTGTGTGTTTTTTTCCCCCATACGCATTGTACTGCAGGTATGAATTTACTGCTCCTAGAATGTCACTGTCAACAACACCCCAACAGCACCATCTGCTGAGTACAGTAATACCCCCATGCATGGATTTGTTAAATCGGAGGTAAAAGACCTTTGTGAGGTGTGTATTTTGTTGGTCAGTCTATTTTTTCACCCATCTTTGCATATTTCATTCTCTTATTGTCCTTTAATCTTTTATTCTTTTCTACAAATCTTTCTATGACTAACTAAAGCCTACTGAGCATATGTTAGGTCTCAACCTTTAGAGGTACAATGTTGAAGCAGACTTCTATTGTTTGTAGTTAAAAACTACTGCCATAGTCAACTGAATAACTCAATAAAAATAGAGATTTTAAGTTGTGATATACAAAAAGACTTCCAAAGACTTTTAGGTAAGTCTTTTCCAAAGACTTACCTAAAAGTGTTTTTAATCATGGGTATTTATGGGAAATACAGGGCAGATGTTCATAAGCCTCTTTAAAATCCACTGCTGGTTGCCCTAAATTTTTGTTTTTACAATAATCTCATGTAAACATCTCAAGGCTTAAACACTCCAGCCATCGTATGCACTTTATAGCCGAGTGTAGTCTCCTTTAAATGAACAATTTTCTCTAGTGCAAATGCATGAAGGGATTCATTAAAATCTTTCCATTACTACTGCTTTCTGCATTGCAGGAGATGGGTTTCCAGAACAGTAATGTCCATGAGTGTATGCTCACTATTAGCTCCAGAGCTGGCTTGCAAGCGTGTTCCAGAAGATCTAATGAGTGTGCATATTCATTTCAAAGGGATCATGTTCCTGCCAATGATTGGATGGTTGAAATAGCCAAAACACCTTTAAGCCAAAGAGCACCATGATGTGGCGTCATTGCCCGAAGTCAGGATACCGCTGTGCTGGCCCACACTAACACCATACTCTAGGGGCTCTGTGGTGAATCAAAGTGCCAGCAGCAATGTGATTCACTGCGGGCCCCTAGGAAACTGCCCAGAGTAGCCACGCATTAAGACCACTCCTGATCAGACATAAATGTAGAGGGATAATATATATTATTTTACTAGGCCATACTCTGGTGGTGTCCAAGGCTATATTGTTATGACTTTGCAGCAACAGAGATTTTGTTACATTACTGGCTATTAAGCAAAACCTCCAGTAATACTCCGTCTAACCTAGTGATCCCGCCATTTATATTTCGAGTATTCTAAAATTATGGAATGTTGCTTTCAAACCGGGTGCCTTAGGCGCAGACAGCCACGTGCATCTAACCTTGCATTCTCATTGGTTGTGAGCTGGACATCAGGGGAACATCTGACAATAACCAAACGTGATCTGGAGCGCGCAAAACCTCAGTTGGGTACGTAAACTAATGCACTTTGACTGGAGGTACCGTTAAGCGCAATGGCCGCTGTTACTGTCATGGCCTCGTTCATTATACCGGTGTTTTACCGATAACTCTCCAAACGCTTCTGAGTGACACTGCGCCTGTACCGATATCCGAAAACATTGTAGTTATTCTATTGCAAAGTTAACATTTCAATTCTGTTTAATCGTAATAATGTTACAGATGCTTATGCAGTCCTAATACCAAACTTACTGCAGCCTGTTGTTAATTAAACCGTCCCGTTTTTCTATACGTTTATCCCGTTGCTCTATTTCCCTCGGTCATTACTCCAGGGATACCCAGCCCTGTGTTATTTTAGGAAGGTACTCCTACCTGCCTCCCCGCCTATTGCTGACGCTTCCTGCCTGCAGTGTCCTTCCCCGGGCTGGGGTTACATACACTGCTCTCTTACTGTGCGTGTCACTCCCCACTCCTCGCTGAGCAGACATGGGCCACGACCCCCACAGCAGCTCCTCTGAGCCAGACCTCTACAGAGACACGTGGGTGCGATACCTAGGTAAGAGACTTCGCCGGGTGCTCACCCGCTAACTACTACTTCAGCAAAGTCATGCCAACTCCTCAGCAGGACATGACTTGGATACACGGTGTTTGAAATGACCTTCAAATAAGGCCTGGAAGAAATGAAGACACACTATATGTGTGTGTGTCTTTATTTATAATATATATATATAAGTTTATTTGCTGGAAATGTCAATCAATGACACAAGATCGCATAGATCCACCATGACTGTAGAAAGAGTATGTTTAAACGAATATGTAACTGTATCCATATGCCTTTATTTCATTTAAGTTGAATAATAGTATCACTAAATATTTGACAGGTGTTGTGAAACATCTGAGTCATGGCATAGAGGGCAGGACAATGAATTACCCACCCTGGAGCTCCTATGATTCAAAACATTTTTGCCCTCTGCCTTTATTTGTGTTTAATGTGCAATTCCACATAGATCCTCTAGGGGATCTAGGGTAAGAATGACTTAAGGGCAACATTTACATGTTAACTGGATTCTTTGGTGTTCATTAAAGGAGGTTGTATTCATTTTGTTACTCAAAATGTGTTGAAAATGCACATAGAGCTTGTTGTATGCCAAACGTTATTGCTGGGCAGCCAGCCCTCCTCTGTTCCCAGGCAATATTATACAGCAAACTAACAGCAGAGCTAATGAATGAACTGTGTTTTAGAAAAAGTATATACGGTAAGTTCAGCTTTGATTCTGGGTGTCACAGGGATTTCCGCTTTCTTCCTGCCTCGGCATATACTCCCAATGAATAATAGGAACTTACGCAGAGTGCAGGAGAAAGAGTGACAGATGCGCAAGTGAGATGTTAGGGAAGGTTAATTTTTTCTGATCTATATGTTTCTCCTCCTTTTATCTACCACAACTTGAAATACATGTCATCTTATGTTTTAAGTATTTTTGAATGCAATTGCATAGGGAATCCAATATAAATTTGCTTTCTTTTACCACCCCGTAGCTATTTGATTTGTGTGCGATCTGTTAACGAAATGTATCTCCTGCTCAGCAGTGTGTTTGCACGGATGCTTCACCACTTGTGCAGAATACACATGCAAGTATTGGCGCAAAAAGTGCTTCCAGTGATTTGATGGGAGCACTTCCTTGTCAGTGACTGGCCGTTTCTGAGCAACTGGGACTAAGGCTAGAAGGATCTGTAGCTTCAGTGGGTGTCTTTTTTTATTTTATTTTTTTTCAGGTAAAGAATCGATTTACTGAGTACTTTAATATGCAATCATGTTTGGGGCAGCAGATGGTGTGTCTGGTCTCTTTAAATGTTTGTGTGGTCCATTTAGAAATGCATGGGAAGATGTGAATAGGAGCACTTTCTGGCCACTGATTGGCTGCTTAAAGCTGCCAATCAGTAAAAAGAAAATATTCGTATTAGTAGCTCTTTCCTTCCACTGATTGACAGCTTCAGGCAGCAAGTCAGTGCCAGAAATGTTGGATCATGGAGGAATAAGTCAGCATTTTTTTTCTTTCTTGGAACAATGTGTATTAAAGTACTCACAGAGTACTTTTAGTATGCATCCTTCTATAGTAGGTGTGTTAGGGACATTATATTATCCCTATAAAGATAAGCTGGCAAGGATAGGTGTCATTAAAATCTAATAGTTAATAGTAAGACTTTGATTAGGTGGAATGTTTATAATGCCTCAAACGTAAATTAGACATAATTATTTTTATGAAAATATGCACTGCCTTTTACCAGCTGCCTTCTACAATGTATGCAGTTCCCGTAAAATGTGTTTCTATATTCCTTATTACAGGTAATGCTGGCAATACAAATTCTTACAAGTAAATATATAACTTCCCATATTTTTTCATTGATTTCCTTTTTTTACTAAATTGGTCAAGAACAGATATTCTTAAAATTTTATTTTCAAACCGTTTTGTAAAAAAAACCAAAAAAACCAAAGCTATGTTAGACCTAACTTGATTATGTTCCCTGCCTCATATTAGTGAGTACTGTGGGCCTCTTTGGGAACAAACTACTTATGAAGGAGGGAAGCCCCTTACTGCTCTTTTTTTTTTTTTAATTGCAGGCTATGCTAATGAGGTGGGTGAGTCGTTCCGTGCATTGGTCCCCAAATCCCTCGTTTGGGCTACTTATGGAGTTGCCACTGCCTATGTGAGTGCAGATGCGGTAGATAAAGGGAAAAAAGCATCAAAGGTAAGTACATAGTAGGGCTCGTATGCATTTATTTAACATCTTAACCATTACTGCTGTCTAGAATGTCAAAAGTGCAATAGTTTGGGGTTGTTTTTACTATGTTTTATGTGAATGAGACACATTTATAAAATGTCTTAAAAAAACAAAACAAAACCGAAGCTTTATGAGTAGGGATGCACCTATTTATAGATTTATAGATTGGTACCATGTGCACCATTTTACTGTAATATTGCTCATGTTTTTCTTTGCAAGTTTTTTTAAAATGATTATTATTCTGTCTTTTTACCAGGAACATTCAGACGATCCTGGCAAAACTGCTCGTGTCACAGTGGCTGTTGTAGATACATTTGTTTGGCAAGCTCTGGCATCGGTGGCTATCCCAGGATTTACCATTAATCGTATATGTGCTGCTTCACTGTATCTTATGGGACAGGTCACTCGCTGGCCTCTACCAATACGCAAGTGGACTACTACTGCAATAGGACTGTCTGCCATTCCATTTATTATAACACCAATAGACAGGTAGTTACCACTGCATTCAATTAGATTCCCATAGGGTGATACAAGTCTGCAGCATGTACACTGGTACTGTTGAGGTTTAGCGTGTGCGATGTCGTCAAACAGTTGTGATATTATTTGCACCTTATCCCATCAGTATGCACAGCTGAATGGACTGCATATCCTTACATCAAATAACTAGATCCTCTTTGTAACCCTTGTAAGAGTTTGCAAGGCAGGCAGATGTATTCTGGACAGGAATGCCTAATTTGCATCTAGTAAAATATCTTGCTAGCGTTGTCTAGTCCTTTGCTTAAGAATCAGTCCTGACATGCATTTTGCCATGTGTGCGTCAACAGGGCAGCGTCGGGGAAATCGGGAAATTGTACAAACATAGGTGACTTTATAATTCAAGCAAAAGAACTAAAACAAAATCTAATGCCAAATATTTTGGCGTTGTATTGGCTTGTATTGTATCATGATGTTCATCTAAAAAAAAAAATAATCTACTTGATTATGTGTAAATGTGGCAAGAAGTATGCGGGGAAAACATTTAGATATAGAATCCTCGAAAATGTTTACTAGCGCAATGGAGTACAATTCATAATCATTAGCATATCTATTTTATTACTTTTATTAATATAAAAAGGTTTATAACTTACATTTCAAATCTGAACTTTATTCATGGCCCCATTGACAACAATCACATCAAACAGCAATCTAACTTCACTAACCTTGATCAAGGACACTACGTGAATTCATTCACATTTGATGCTTTTCTTCATTAAGACAACATGTTCAGTAAGGACTACCCTTTGGATTATGTAGAATTTTGGTCATCCTCATCTTCTTTCTGGTATCTTTTCAATCCTCCATGGGGACTGTCTAAAAGCTATATCGGATTTTATTTTAATCTTCTAGGGTTCCCCAAGTTAAGTGACGCTCGCTTAAGTAAAGCAGTAAAAAGTGTAGGAATCATGGACACCAGAGTTTATTAGAGGTTTAAGAATGAACTACAAAATTTTTCAGATCGCCCCTATCCCTTTCTCAGTGTGCTGACTCCCAAACTTGGAGTTCTTGGGAACACTCACCCTGTGATGCAAACACACACACTTATTTCATAATGGGCGTGTTTTTATGTGATTAAAATGCAGTGGAATGGGTAAAAGGGCAGCTATGTTAAGATTTTTATTTGCTTAAAATACTAGTGTGTAATACTATTTTCTCTCAATGGAACAGCATTACAATCGTCATCTAGGTGTTTAGGGATAAAGGTTCACTATAGATAGAGCCAGATGGATTTTGCATAAAGATCTGTAAAATGGATGGGCATTGCATATTACCTGCCATTAATTCCTATAATCTTTACTTTCATCCAGGTCTGTGGACTATCTGCTCGATTCTAGCCTCCGGAAGCTTTACAGCACACACTCCAGTACCCCGGAGGAATCTCGGTCTACATGATTCAGCATAATGTTGTAAACACCAAAGCATCTACATTTACAACCCAACTTTTTTTCTTCTGGGCCCTAGTATCCGAGATGAAGAGTGAAAATGTTTTAGAGCCCAGTGAACTTGCATCTCGCACGATCCACAAACTTCAGTCTTGTATGATTTAAAGCTGTGGCTCTTTGAACCACAAGCAAATGCAACCTTCTGTATCTTCTCCTGTAATCCTGATTACCAAACCAAGCGTCTGGTATATTGGTGTACTTCAGTTTAAATTGTATAGGATAAAATGTTATCCATAAGATGAAATGCAACAAAGGATGACTTTTTACTTTTCCAGCGCAGGCTTCTCTCTCTGTGAAGACACAGGTTGCCTTGCATTTGAGTTAATTTTGCGTAGACTATAATGTAACATTCAGATTGGTGCAGGCATTCTTGACGTTAGAAAAGGAGACTTTCAGTTCACTCTACCCGCAGCTGCCACTACGAAAATCAGGAAACGTAAGCTGGGAGCATACGTCCTGTGCATGCAGTAGCACTTCAACTGAAAAAAGCCATATGTATACTAGGAAAACCGTGCTCTGGTAGCATGCATGTGATTAGTTGCTGCTTCTCCTATTGAATTCAATGGGAGAGCTACTAACAAATGCCCTGTACTTTCTGTAGAAGGAGTTAAGGCAGAGGTCATATTTTCTTACTCCAGTAACGGATGCACAAATTTGAATGGCAAGAAATTTCAATGGAGGCCTTTTATATGGCACTCCAATATAACCTTAAAATAGGGTTGACATACGTCTTTGATAAGGCAAAATGATCAACTCACATGAAATAAATATTAATGCCTTTCAATGAGTCTGTTGACAGTCGAAGACGTGAGATGCGGAGCTAGAAATGTATGGATACAATATCGCATTAACAGAGCTTAGTTTAGTAACTTCACAGAAGTCTGGACAGATTAAAGTGATGAAGTTCTATGTGGTCCCCAAATGGCTCTATTACTTTAGAATGATCCCTATGAAAGTACCAGATTGTTGGCTAAAACAGTTCCAGGACTTAGTAGGAAAATATATCTGGGCTGGAAAAATACCAATTACCACGTATCAACTTTATAGAGGGAAACTTAAGGGAGGTATAGGGTTTCTGGACCTGAATAAGTATCATCAAGCAAGATCATTTCATACATTGGAACAGGAGATGTTAGGTAGCCTTAACTTAGAACTGGTTCTGTGAAAAAGAAAAAAGATTATATACAATTTGAGGCTAACCAACTCCAAGATATTGAATAACGTATTGGGCTTTTGGATACATTTAAAAATAAAAAAGCCTTTCATATGAAGGATAAATGCTTATTTACTAAATGTTTAAAATTGAATAAATATAAAATTACTGGGCTTTTTTTTTTTTTTTTTTTTTTTTTTTTTTTTTTTTTAAACAAAGGGATGACTTTGAAGGCTAGAAGGAGCTGGAGTTAGGACCAGTGTTCCCTCTAATTGTGCGCACAACACTTTTTCCCAAAAATAGAAAAAAAAAATTGGAACTTTATGCGACGCGGATATGTAGCGCACAAAATTTTGGCACAAGAGAAATTTTCTGCGCACGCCAACTAAGAAAAATTAGATGGAACATTGGTTAGGACCTATTCTATACGATCGATAAAGCAGATTGGAATCCGAGTTGGGCTCAAATTATTAAAATACCTCAGTTTTTCAATTCAAGAGCTACATTACAAAAAAAAAATGCATAGATGGCATGTTCCTGAGCATTTGCATATTTGTTTGAGGTTATAATAAAAAAAAAAGTGAGACTATGTATAGTTGGTGGGAGTGTGAAAAAAGAACAGAACTCTATCCATACAGATCATAATGGTGGTTAAATCAAGTTATTGCTAGAAGGTGGAAAAGAAATGATGAAATAGGTTGGTCAGTAGTAATGTGTCAAATTCAGTTACGACGTACTATGGAAAAGGGCTTCTTCACAACAAGACAAAAATCAAAGTTGTTGGGATGTATGGTTGAACACAACATTAAGTTCTAAAAAGAGTGGTTGAAGTAGAACTTGCTGGAGGTAATATTGAATACTAGGTATTTGATAGAGGAATAATGAGTCCTAGCAGTGTCTCACACCCAGCCTGTATTTGTTTTTTATGTGATAAAATAAAAGTAATATCAGGAAATATTGCTTCACTGGAACTGTAGTAGATACATGGAATAGCCTTTAGGCTGGTTTGAGAAACAACAACAAGCTCAAGGTGTTGCTTGGCTTTAATTTCCCAGATCTCAATCCAATCGAGCATCTGTGGAACGTGCTGGACCAACAAATCCAATCCTTCAAAGCCCCACCTAGCAACTTAAAAGGATCTCCTGGTAACATCTTGGTGCAGATACCACAGCACACCTTCAGAGGTCTAGTGGAGTCCACACCTTGACGGGTCAGGGATGTTTTGTCAGCGGGGGACACCTACACAATATTAGGCAGGTGGTCATAATGCTATGGCTGATCCGTGTATGAACATTCTGCTGCAGCAACATTATCTTTGCACTGGTAATGCTACAGACCGTTAGCACTGCCATTAAGTTTTTCTTTTTGTGTGTATATTATATAAATATTGTGTAGCTTGCACTACACAGATATTTTAGACTTGTATGCTGAAATCCCCTTTGAAGCCTATGTTAGTTTATCAAAGTCTACCAACCCTTCCATGAAGACGTTTTGAACTAGCCCTTCTATGTTTTTATGTGGATACCACATTGCAGCTTAAAATTCGAAAGAAAAAAAATAAAGGGGGGGGGGGGCACATGCAGTGAAATATACCACTTTATCCTGCTGCATGAGCCAGATATTTTCATCTTATCGTTTTCCACACCAAGTCTTAATAGAGATGTCTGTTCTAGATTTCCTTTCTGCATAATGAAATGGGGCTGATAACTACTGTACCAAAACACTGAATGGTGTAAGACTTTATGCTAAACCTTCCCAAGTTTTTTTTTGGGTTTTTTTTTTTTTTTTTTTTTTTTTTTTAATATATGAAGTACTTGGTAAGTAGGAGTAGTAGATGTCAGAAGTCTACTACCACATCTACTATCCCATGTTCCAGTCTCCTGCCCATTACAGCTTTTAAAACTGTTGGTACATGTTAAAAGATAAGAGGAGAGAGTGTTACTCTAACAAGTTAAACATTTAGAATTTTTTTTTTTATTAAATATGTTACTTTCGGGGTTCAGAACTTTCAGATGACAAGAGATTAGCTGCCTCAGCTTCCTGGGTCTTCGATTTACGATTATACACAGCAACTCCGATGGACAACACCAACAGGACAAGCACCTCCAGGAGGAGTGCCCCAACTGCAGGTGGTATGGGCAAGCCTGTGATACAGACAAAATGCATTACATAGGTATGGAATATGTACGTAATGGGTGAACCATGCATGTAATAAGTCTACAGTGATACATTAATTTACACTGACCTGAGGGAAGACATGCCATCATTGCTAAATATGACAGCAGCCTTCATTTTGTAGTCCTCGATTATTGGAACAGGCACTCAGCATAGATGAATGACAGCCATAACTGGTCCTGCATCCTTGTGCCCTCCTATGCAATTACTGTAAGTAGCCATGTCTTAATGCAGCAGCAAGAAGACTCAAATTGCCTACCACCCAGAACCCCATATTTTATCTTGCATTAGCCCCCCCCCACCCTTTACACACTACCTGGTTGTGCAGGGACAGTTTTTGAGACATTTCCATCCAAGTTCTGCCCAGGAACAGACTGCCCCTGAAACTTTAAAGGTCCAAGAACCATAACATGATGCAAACCAGACTGCTCTTCAACACCTAGTGGAACATAAGGCTTGGATCTTAATTTTTTTTCCTTTAAAGATTTGTTGATTGGCATACTTTTCACGTGGCTCACATATTACATTCTTACCCTCTACATTTCTTTTCTTCCGATTGATGTTCTTGCAGACAAAATCACAGCAACTACAGAGTGAACTACGGGTCGGATCATCAAGGAGCTCCCACCTAATTAAAAGTTTAATGTTCAGAACATTTGTTTGAAAAGTTGCTAAATTCCACTTTTACATCATCAATTCGTCACAACACTTGATCACTGTTCTTCCTTTTTTACCAGTTGCATGCATGTTGGTGGGTTGTGGAGCCCCTCTACTCCGTCCTTCCTATATGAATACCTACAGATCCTTGCCGTTGTGTACATTGAGAATAAAAAAAAAACAAAAAAAAAAAAAAAAAAAACGCACTCCACTTAAAAACTTGGAGCAACGTTTTGCAGTGTTACATATTGGGGATATTTGCAGTAGGTGTGTATTAGCTTTACTTTGATGTATTAAGAAGTTTATATTCAAACCGCCTATGGTTCATACCTGAAAATTTTACCATTTCAACCCAAAATTTACATAATTACAGGCTCAAGTGTGAACCCTAGGCTACATAAGTCTGGAACAGATGCATTCATACCAGGTACATCAGCTGCTGTTTTTCCATCACATTTACAGGATGCTTAACTAGTACAGTTATGAGAATTAGACAAAATTGCTTAATAAATCAAATATCTAGCAATGGGCAATGTCACTACTAGTCTCTTTATGCCAAAATATAAGTGGCCTTGTATAGCAAGTAGCCAGAGTTTTAGGCACGAGACCATTTGGCCACAAGGAAATCATCCAAAAGATGCACCTTTCCCTCATTTCTACCTAAAGTTCCTGCAGTGCATTGGAGGCTGCACTTATGGACATGTCTAAATTCAAAGTTGTACATTTTGCTTGATTTACACACATTTAAAGATATACATACCTATTTGATTCTCTGAGATAAGAACATGCCTTTTTTGTAGGGTCATTTTGTACTTTAGGGTCCCAAACTACAACGTGAAAGTGAAGATATACCTGTAAAGAGACAAATGTGCAAAAGGTTACTTTCATTAGCATACTTATGCATGTCCTGATTTTGCATTGTTGGACACTCACATCTGTATCAAAGTCTATAAAACGCATAGCCTCGAAGGTCAACCTGATGACATTTGTAGATGGACGTGGCTTAAAGGTAGAAGCGGCTTCTCTACCATCTATAAAACACCTGTGGAAAGGGAAGTCACTTCATTTAGTACCAGAGGAGAGGTGGTGAATTAATACAATTTAAATGAAGTAGCATGTAGAACACAGAAAGCACTGGCAGCTATCAAGTACCATCAACTAGTTTGTAAGCTTGCACATAGGATAAGCAAGATTAAAAATAAAAAAATAAAAAAAAAATATAAAAAAAAAAATGGGGGGGGGGGGGGGGCGGAGAAGAGACCAAGCTTAACTTCTGTTGAAAGTTGAGATATGGCTACTTTTTTACCCCCTCCCATCACTAGGGGCAATTGATTAACAGTTAGTACCATTTACTACAAGCATTAAACTCCTTTATTAAAGCTACTCATTTTATAAAGGCGTCATTGTTCGGTGACTATTTAGTTGAAAGCCCACCTTCGAAAAGTAGACCTAAAGAGCAGCCTTTGACCAAGACAACATTACAAGTTCAATTTCTATATTTAACATAGAAAATGTTAACGGGGAGATGCAGACTCAAAGACAGCAAGATGCCTTTCACCATGATATGCAAGTTTGTTATGTGTATACATTGTCAATATTAACAGACAACACTATAAAAGGTTTTAGCGCACAACTGTAAATGTAGTATTTGGGAAGACTGCAGATCCACCTTAAATGACATCACTTTAGTGTAGTATAAATTCTATTCTAGCAGGAGATTCATGCAAGATATATTACCCATGGTTTTCGATGAGGCTGTAGGTCTGTGTGGCAGCAGTAAGTGTGAGTGTTGGTGCAGCTATGCATTCATCCACATAAATCTGGAGAGGCTGGTGCTGGGCAGTTTCCACAGAAAGCTCCACAGATATGGATGATCCCAAGACAAATTCTTTAGAGTCAGAAGGTCCAGAGAAGTCATCTGTTAAGTTAAAAATGAACATTGGTGACAGACAAGATTCCCTCAGAATTTATGCACAAAGTAGAGGAATACAAGAAACAGTGACAACTTATTACCTTTCTTTATTTCAGCAAAGAAAATAAGAGTACCCTCTCCTGACAGCTGAGCAAATACTGGAACATTTGGTGACACAGTAGGTGTAAGAGACCTGTATTAACCAAGGAAGAGTTACAATAAGGAATACAAGAACATGGTGAAAGTAAAAGGTGCACTTCATGGAATCAAGTTACTTTCTACTTTCAGCAGAGGCAGTCATGGAAAGCGTGCATCAATATGCAGGTCTCAAATATATTATCCATGAAGATTTGAAACATTTCCATACCATCTTAATGCCACTTACGATAGATTTTAATCAGGAGAAAGAAAAAAAATAAATAAAGTTTAGCCCAAAACACCTGTCACAGTTTGCCAATCAGAAAAAGGACTCAAATACACCTGCTCAAGTCCCAAAATAGTTGCTCCACTTTTATCTTGGTGCTGCAATGCCAGTAAGGCTCAGTTCCAGATCCCAACAGAAGACTCGACTATACAATGTAGCACTAGCGGGACAAGATCACATCCAGGTTAAGACATAAAAATGCTTTATTGCAGTCCATAGACCAAAATAAAATCAGCACACTGACCCCAGGCAACTGCTGCTAAGGAACAAGCATATTTCTGTGCAAGCCACACCAGGCACTACATTGTACATTAATCTAGTTTGCTAATCAGAAATCATCATGTTTATTTTACACACCCCCTTGTCTTATTTAAAAGAAAATACCATCTATTGTAGCCAAATTTGAAGTAGAACTCAACAAATGAGTTTACGGGCCAGGAATACCTTTTTAATGTGAAACATAGAAATATGTAGTCACTTAAGTTCAGAGGTCTCGTCGAATGCAAGACCTTACCCAAGGGGATGATGGCATCTACCCCATTCAGCCTTCACAAATGCTAGGACAAGGTATTGGACCAATACAAGAATGAAAGATTTAGATACAATGTCCGACTATATTACATGGAATAGCCAATAGGAAAAAAAGATAAAAAAAAATTCCAGACGCACACAGCCAAATCTAGGATAAAACAAAAAACAAAAACAAAAAAAAAAAAAACTCATACCACTGCTCTCACCTGTTGAACAAACATGTTATGGGTTCTACAAATGGCTGGCGGTATTCTTGAACGCTGCCAGAAGGACTGTAAACCAGATCTATGAGATGATTCACATTACTGCCATATGCCTACAGAGACAAAAAGGAACCAGTTACACACATGTTCGATAATACACAGAGGATATTAAGACCAACAGAACACATGTTTCAATAGCTTGCAGAGGAACTGGATTCCCAGATCACCACTGGGAGCATGTGGTATCACATTTAGTTTACAATTTGTACTTAGATGTGTGTATCTGGGGCAAGTTGATGTTTAGTGTCAACTAAAGCACCAGGTCTTCATATAGGCTGGACATTGAAAGTATGAGGTAACACCTGTCCAGAGTAAAAATATTTTAGGTCCAGTGCCACAAAAGGTCTTCATATAATAAAGAAAAAAAACTAGCATTTACCAAGACACTTCACAAAACATAGCTATAGTCCTCTATCCGTCTGGAATATAATCAAATTTGGACCAGGCCAAACAATTTTTAAACTGAAATATCACAGCCAGCTTGTCATTCTTGCCTACAAAGCATGGAGAATTTACACTATAGGACCAAACAAACATTTAACATTAGTCATTACAGAATTACACGAGGCATCATGTATTTCCTGTAGTAGAACACCAGATACTCAAACCTCTGAATATACAGCTAGACATCACAGTAGATCAGAAAAACATGTTACAGGCAGAGTCATCAAGTTATATTTCGGCAACAATAAACCAACCAGAGAGGAGAAGCCACACTCTGATAACTTGTATTCAAACACAAAGTATCCTCTTAGGGCCGTGGTACTGGAAGGATTACAAGTCCCCAGGAAAAGTCTTGAGGGATTCAGCCTCAACCCTGTGCCCAGGGGGTCAATCTTAACAGCCAAGCCAATAGAGGTTCTGTTGCATGCATAGTAGACAGAGTTATCAGGAGCTGTAAAACACAGAAGTGAAGGTTAACACAGATAGCTTCATCAGCCAATCAGGGTTATCACCTCTAACACTAGTAGAAAGGCCATGTAAAACACAGCAGCTTTAAAGTCTCTAGCACACAGAGGACTAAACATCACAGATACTTACCCTTCTGAGCATTAAGCGTTGTGATCAAACAGCACCCCAGGGCTATAAACTGCCCCCAAAACTCCATGCTGGTAGATAATCCTGCCCTGATCACCACAACCTGCAGATATAGAAATCACACCCAGCATCACAGCTGACAGGTATCCAGTTATCACACCTCACAGTTAACCCACTGCGGGCCACAATATTATTATTTAGGTACGCATGTTATTAATACATTTTATTATTATTATTAGTGGACTGTACTGCACCTTTGGTATTGATCAAATAGCTGTAAATATATATATATCATATGTATAATGTATGGAATAAACTAAAGGTATGCAAAATGCAAAAAAGGTTCAATGATATGCTGCATGCATTCTGTTTTAGGACCAGCAGAGGTGTCTATCCCACTGTTGTAGAATGACAGCTGTGAAAGTTAAACTTATAAAGCATTACCAGCAAAGGTGGAATAAACCTGATCTGTTCAATAAAACAAGATTTAACAGGAGGCTTTGCAGGAGAGTTGTGGTTTCAACTCCTTCTCTTCACTATGAAGGGGCAACACTGGTGGGTTTCTCCACCATGAAGGGCTAATGTTGCCCTGCATAATGCTTAATTTAATGGGCGAGTAGACTTTGAAGAAAGCTCACCTATTTAACTATGCATTACATAGGACCACCCAAGCTCATTCTATAGCAGACGCCTATCAGTGGTGGGCCTTTGTAATGTCTAGTGAAGTCAAATAACTGAAACACAATTCTGTCGACGCTTCTGCTTACTCTCCTTCCTTTAGTGAATAAACCACTTTGCAATATTTTCTTAAATGTGAGACAGGATATACAAGATACATGACACTAAAAAGGGTTGCAATGATAAGTTCTCGAATCCTCCGGGTCACAGGAGTGGGGTCTTGCCCTGTTCCCTGCCCATTTCTCCTTTAAATGGAGGTGTTTCTCACGATGTTAGTGGGAACACCCCCAACATCAGCGAGAACGCCCCTAATGGGAACGGGTTCGCCCACCTGTATCATAAGTACCGCCCTCTGATGTCAGTGGGCAGTCCTGGACACGTCCTACAAGGGTAGGCTCCGGATGGCCAGAGCTCAGACGTTCCCAGGTATGTCCATATCCTAACATGTGGTTGGGCTCATCCAGGGCCAGGCCAAGGCAAAATGCCGCCTGGGGCGAATTTTAAAATGCTGCCCCCCCCTTTATCTACCCTTCCTCTCCCTCCGTCCCTGCCGCCCCCATTATCTATCTTTCCTCTCTCTCCCCCCCTCCCTTTATCTACCCTTCATCTCCCTCCGTCCCTGCCGCCCCCCATTATCTACCTTTCCTCAAACCCCCCCCTTGTACTTACCTTTCAGCAGTCCACTCGGCTCCATTGTCGGGCCGGCCCTGGGCTCATCAGTGATCTCCCAGCAGCGGTAGTAGAGCACTGGGCCTGGGCAGGCAGACACTGGCAGATGATAGGCCCATGCAGCACCATGGAGCAGGACTGGATTTCCCCAATATTAAATATCATAATACCTGGTTTTGTCACCAATATTTATTTATAAATGAAGAATAATAGATGATATGAAAGAAAGAGAATAAAAAAAAACATGTCCACAAATTGCAGGTTTGGCTAGCAGCATATATGGGCAACTGTGTTAATCAACTAAACTCTAACAGGGAAATGTCTGCTGCAGTCCCTGTAGTACACTACAGTAGTCACTACTGTCACAGTCCCGGGTCCCGGCCGGCACAGGCAAGTGATAGCCCGTACGCGGCAAACCCCGGGATCCCGGGTTGCATCCTCAGGTCCCGGCAAACACAGGCAGGCCGATGCCTGTGAACGCCGGGCTCCGGGGTCGCGGGTCACCGTCTCGGATCCCAGCAAACTCAGGCAAGCCGATGCCTGTGAATGCCGGGCTCCGGGATCGCGTGTCACTGACTCGGATCCCGGCAGACACAGGCAAGCTGATGCCTGTGATCCACCGAGCTCCGGGTCGTATAGGGCTTCCTCCGAGGGTCATTCTACCACGCTGCAGCAGCCTGCCTGCAGCAGTGGAGACCCCCGGAGTCAGAGACTTACCCGAACTCGGTCCCTTCCTCGCGGCAGGAGCGTTTCGTTGCCACGCAACTGGAGGCGTGGTTTGGACGGCCGACTGGAGCTTCAGCGGTGACGTCATCTTGGGGCGGGGTTAGGTTCTGGCGCCAGATTTAAAAGTCAGGAAGTGCTCTAGCCAGTTACCCTGTTGTGGTCTTTGCACTCAGTTGTGTTTCAAGTTACTTCCAGTTATTTTTTGACCCTTTGCTTGCCTGACCTCTCTTTGCCTGCCGATTTTGTACTGTTGCCTTGCTGATCCTATTGCTGAACCTTGATTATCTGACTACCCTCTCTGGATCTCGACCACGGCTGACCTGACTACCCTCTCTGGATCTCGACCACGGATTGTCTGACTACCCTCTCTGGATCTCGACCACGGCTTACCTGACTACCCTCTCTGGATCTCGACCACGGCTGACCTGACTACCCTCTCTGGATCTCGACCACGGATTGTCTGACTACCCTCTCTGGATCTCGACCACGGCTTACCTGACTACCCTCTCTGGATCTCGACCACGGCTTGCCTGACTACCCTCTCTGGATCTCGTCCACGGCTTGTATTGTTCCTGATTCGTGTCCTTGTACTGCCAACTCCGTTCCTACTACCTATACCTACCTTATCTGGCCTCCTTGCTGTTGGGATCATCTAAATCCTGGGGTGCTGCTGCCAGGGGCTCCTCCTTTGGTTGTAGTATTCCCTATCAGTAAATTATTAATTAACTTCTGCCTATCAGCATACCTGGGAACTTCTCCGCTCCGGCTACCCGGAGCCTTCCCTTGCGGAACGCGGCCAGGACTGCACACTGACATCAGCTGACATCGGTGGGCGGTCCCGCTGACATCGGTGGGCGGTCCCGCTGACATAGGGGGAGTTCCCGCTGACGTTGGGGGCATTTTACGTGAACAGAAAGGGAGTAAAAATGTAGACTTGGCTTTTTTTCTCAATTTAGTGACCATTCTTTTGAGGTGTATCACTAAAACATTGGATGATAAGGGTAAGTATCGGATGTTTGCCTGGTAGACTCATGCCTACTCTGCCTAAGTGTGAGAACATTAGATCATGAACAGAAACAGTAAAAATGCCACCCTGTTCCTTTGGGCTGTAAAATGAATACATATTTGTACGTGAAAAGGCTATTGTTTTAGTGGCAGATAACCTGCCACTTATTAACCTGTCCTTATTTATTTGCATTGATGAGCAATCTGGTAGAGTCTTTAGTTGCTTTGTACAAAGTCTCTGTTTTAAATACATTTATCCGCAGTAATTTATTTAAATACATTTGAAACTATTAAAGTGATATTAGGAAATGTGTTTTCATATGTATCTTATTTAAGACTAATGTATTTTTCAAATAATACTTTCAAATCCAGGGATTGTCCTTATTCTAAACAAAAAATATTGGGGTCAGATCCCGACATGTGAAAGTGTGCCCAAAAATGGGGCTGTGAAATAGGGGGGGTATTCAATTATTTCCAGGGCTGGGTTTCATTCCCAATTTGGTCCTGTACACGAGTCTCTGCTGTGCATGTATTGTACTAAATAAGTAAGGAAATTGTTAACATGATTGATAATATTAGGAGGTTCCGTGTTTGTAAAGAGACT
This sequence comes from Spea hammondii, assembly GCA_029215755.1. Classification (NCBI taxonomy): domain Eukaryota; kingdom Metazoa; phylum Chordata; class Amphibia; order Anura; family Pelobatidae; genus Spea; species Spea hammondii. The sequence goes on along the minus strand of JARDYJ010000001.1, from coordinate 129,554,504 downwards.
ATGGGTATCCCTATAAAGCAATGATGTACTGTAACATAGCAGTTTCACAATCATATAACGTGTTGATGGCATCTAGCAGCATTAAATAGGGGCTGTCGCCTGTAGTAACGTTATATTGATCATTAGAGAATAACAGACTGTCTATATGTGAAGAATGTCGATATGTCGATGTTTCTCATGCACAGTATTTTTCTCTTCCTAATTCTGGTTGAATGGCACAATACCTAATTACATTAGGAACTGTATGGCTGTCGGGCAGGCCCAGTCACTGCAAGAAGGCATTGCTACAAGAGGACTAAAGATCACATAAAGGGTCCTGAGACCACCACTGGTGGTCACTAGTGACCACATGGCTACACACAAGTAAATTTTATCTCTGGAAACTCCAGGTTTGCATCTCAGCAGTGGCTACCATATATGATTCACATTCTCCTAATACCAATGAAAAACAAATACACACCGATACAAAAAGAGAACAAAATAGTTTATTTACCATTTAACAAAGTCCATATGTGACAATATCTGCAAATCATCTCCTGGTTTATAGAAACCCAAAGCCTTCCCATTTCAGTTTGCAACTATTAGACAAGAGAAAACAATATGACATAACATTTGAATATATAATGAAATATTTGATTTTTTTTCTAAACAAACATAGAAGACCAAAATGAAATAAATACAATTAAGTGTCAAATATACAGAATTGAGGATGTGCAAGTATATTCTAGATGTGAGCTACTATAATGCCTTGGACAGGACAGTATCAGATAAATTGTAAGATAATTTTAGCACCAAAATACTCATTTTGTGAGAGTTGTTATTACTGACAAAAATAAATGTTACTTCATGCTAACTGCATGGAAAGATGCTACCATTTCAGATATGTAAGCGCAATACTAACATTTGTTTAAATACAAGAACCAGGTGTTGTATTTTCTGGAGTCATTCCCTCCTGTGCAAATGTAGACCAGAAAGAATAAACCTGGAATGAATAATTCATATATCAACTAAGTGATTGTGCATGGAATCCTCAGTAAGATTACATGGAGCTGTCTTATTAGTTATAAAGTAGGAGACATTAGAGAACAGCTTATTAATTGTGCATTCATGGAGATCTGCATCAATGCCATTAATATTTTTCAAGTAATTAGCTTCTGTACCATAATGAATTTCCAGGCAGATTTACAATGTCAGTGTAGTGAGACCATGGCTGGATAGTTGGTATAGTAGCTCATAACTTAGAATTAAAAATAAGTATTATAATTCACTAGGTTACAGTGTCATGTGTTTAGGGTAGAGATGCTCAGGGCTCTACCGTTTAGCTAGAAGCCCGGTATTTACCATTAATGAAACAACTTCTCGGTTGAGCATGGAATATCATCCATGGTGCTCAGGGTCACTTGTTAGTAGGGAGTGAGCCCTCAGTGACATAGGAAGTATGAAGCCATGGATCTAAGGGAGGGCTATGCTGGTTGCAGGCCTTTTTGGATGATTCGACAACAAATTTTTCTTTGTTTCAGATCTGGCATGGGTCACCGAGGTCTGGCATTAGTGCTAAGTTTAGCTGTTGAAGCACTAGCATAAGTAGCCACGTGCAGGACTCACCATGCGGTTGTTCCCTAGTGAGTGTCAAGCAGTGTATCCCATGCAGCTATCCCTATATCACTTCTATGAGGGACCCCATACAAGTCAACGAGACCTCATCAGTCAAGTTTGAAAAGTTGCATTACTCATTTGTCACACTATGTTCACTGTAAAATAAATTACTACAGCTGGTTTTTATCTACACGCCTTTGAGTTTTTATTTTTATTTAATATAGTTTAATAACCATATTGACTTAGCATGTGTCATTACAGTGCTCTATACATAGTTTATAGGCAGAACACTTAAACCTTGTTATCACTTGTAATAAAATATATGGCCAATACAAACTTCAAATAATTGGAACACATATAAATGTATGTGCGTCAAAAATAGGCAGAGTCACTTAGATGCAAACGAAGGTAAAACATTTAATACGAACAAAAATAGAAGAAGAATATAAAAAGAATATAACAAAAATAACACGAAACAAGTCTTACAAAACCTTGGAAAGGAATTTAGTTCATGACATCTGTCCTATGCATTCCTTAGGATGGAGGGAGGGAGTGTTGGGACGTGAAGAGTCCGTGGATGGCAAGTACATCTCCCCTCTACCTCTCCTGCCATGCCTCTCCAATGCCTAACTTATATACGGTTTTTGGATAATGATGTCAGTCTTGTCAGTCTATTGGTCTTCACCTAATTGGGTAAACATGCTCACTAAGATCTTTACACGTCGAGACCCTATTTTAGGTGGTCACTGTACGCATATTATAATGCCCTTTTACAGCTACAACTATACCATACATTAACAAGTTACTATCCGATCTATAGAATGCCTGTTCAGCAAATCCCTCATTCCATATTTAAGGTCAAGGAAACCCTGAAGCCTATCATTGAAACCTATTAATATATCTTAATGATCATTTATTTATGAACAATGATTACATATCTTTGACTATTGCCTATACCAATAATTATATATGGTCCATTTCTTAATTGAGGTTAGAAAATGTATTAGAATCTTTTACATCACTACATATTATTGTGGGCTGAACAACTGCATTTAAAGATGAGTCCATATTCATATCAATTAACAACACAATGCGCAAATTGATAATGGCAGCTATAGCATTTAAGCAGGCCTAAAAAATAAAGAAAGAGACTTGTTTCCAATAAGAAGGAGAATAGAATTATATATTATACAGTATTGTTTAGGGAATACACATACAGGTGTTCACATGTATTGTTTTAATACATTATAGTGATATACAGATAATTATACACAGAATAGATGTTACACTTCTATAGCTTTTTCACTTAGGCCATAAAGGCTCCATAGGCCAATAGTGGACCCTAAGCATCTGCTGTGGAGAGACCAACGCCACGGAAGAAAGTGTCTCACTGCCGCCAGAGATGCTTATTATTACCCCTGTTGTTTGATTACTGCCATTTCTAAAGACACTTCAAGCATATCATTCTGCTGCAATGATTGATTTCTATCTGTTGATCGCAGTCAGGCAGAAAGACACAATAGCCAAAATCAAATATATTAAAAACATCTTGACTAGCCACTTTCACATAGAACATGGCATGTAGGATCTCAGTTCAGATGTTGGCTGTACTGAATTACTTCCCAGGCTACTGCATTTCTCAGTGATGCCATTGGGAGAAGTCAAGCTTTGCCGTGAGTGGCAGCTCCCGTAATAACCATAAGCTTCCCATACTTGTCACAGGATGATGGGAGCGATATACTGCATGTTTTTTAAACATAAAAATAATGTCTAACATGGCAGCTTCAAAATACTTATGTTTGGCTCAAGGTACATAGATTCTCCTGTCTAAACTATTCACTGTCATAGCCAAACATGACATTTTGTATAAATAACACCTCTAGGGCAATTACAGAAGCACTGCATTGTTTCTGTGGTCTTTGCTCCACACATAGAAATTTATGACAGAATTCAGCCTTTTCAATGCGGCCAGTTGTACGTCTGCCATCTGTCTACTGGCTGCATGAGCTGGAACTCAAGACCCTTGACGTTGCCTTGGATGTGTAATGTATCACAAGAAAGGACACAGACACCTCTCACTCTGTTCCACCATTTGCCACTTAAGATGATTGGAAACTAGGTCATTCGGGTGTCCAGAGGTCCCCCTGCCTCAAACAGACACTTGTTCACAGATACACACTACATAAGCAGTCATGAACTGGCTTATCAGCTGAAATTGACACAGATAAAAAGTCTCGAGGCTACAGAATATTAAATCCATTTGGAGTACTGCTTGTCTGCCACTTCAGGTTTTTCTGATCAGTCCAAGTTTACACCATATGTAATGAAAATGATGCACATTTGACAGTTATGTTTAAGAGCATTGGGGCTTAGGGATAACAGAAGGGATTAAAGTACAAATTCCAAAATCATGCTGATTGACTTTTTGGTGGTTTTCATCATGATAAGACAATTTTTCCAATTTTGGTCCAGAATCATTGCTATGCACACTCTCCAATGTGTCTTTTATAAAACAAAATGGCAAACAATTGGCCACTCTTTATTCATTTTTATCCTGAAATAGTATACAACTGTGCTCATTCTCTATAATTCTGTACTCAGCACTCCAAGTCTGAGACACCATATATTAAACATAATATTTTAAGGAGTAGTTGTAAGCATATTTGATAATGTTCCTTGCAGTATTTTTTTCACTTAAAATTTTAAATTAAACCATAAATTAAAAAAAAAATGCTAGTGCAACTAGGACTTAATAAAGCCCTGTCCCTGTCGCCTATTACCTATATTATTATGCTTTATATATATATATATATATATATATATATATATAGTGCCAACAATTTATGCAGCACTTCTTAAAGTACACAAGGGCATGACAAAACTAAAACTGACAGACAAACCAAGACATTAAGTAAAAAGGGCCCTGCGGGCAACCTTACAATCTAGAGAAACATGTATGCTTCTTGCTTGCGCTGGTAAGACTCCGCTACAGACCTGGGTAAGCAACACTTCAGCGGGAACCAGATGTCTATCAGGGCAGAAGGCGACATAGCCACAATCTATTCCAACATTAAAATCTCATAGGATATGCCACATTTGGGCATAATACTTTAATTTAATAATTCTCAAAAGCTTATTCAAGTATTGGCATACATACAAAAATAATTAAAAACATCAATACTCCAACTTTACCATTCAGTGACTCCCATTATTACTGTTAATAAAAAACAGCTATTTCTAAGGATGTGTTTTGTCCTACTCTTGGGTTTGGATGAGGTCTGATCATATCATTTTAAGGCCATACGAGCGGGGGTAAGACAGGGCCAGGCTCAGCCCCCCCCCCATGCATGTGCTGGCTAATATAAGGGTGAACACGCTGATGACATCACACCAGCTTAACAGCCCTGGTATTAGGTAAATAGTTTTTTTAACAACTATTTACACATGTTAGATGTTTACATTTTAATAAAGCCCTCTGGTTCTCAGTATTACTGTATTTGAAATGGATTGGAATGTCATGTTATATATGATTCCCCTGCATCCAATAACAGACATAGAGCATCATTTCTAAATGCAATACCCTGTGAGTTTTGCATAAACTCTAGGCCAGATTTAAAACACTATTTCATTTTGGTCACAATCACCCCTGTAAGTATCAATGCTACATAATCAGAATAACACGGCCCCTCTTTACATTAGCTCGCTGCTACACCTTGCGCAAATGCATACCTGTAAAGTATACAATCTTAAGTATATTGTGCAATTTTCTTTCTTTCAACTCATTAATGCCTTTTTATTTTATCCGTAGCGCTGTTATTGCATATTTGAAGGACGGGAACGTTTGACTCTTCACTGAAGAGAAGGCAATGTAGTTCGTGCCCTGCCTATGAAAATCATAAAGATTTTACAACTCGTTAAAACAAGTGATCCTCTAGAGAGAAATGCTTGTGTTACAGAAATAATGATACTGCATTCTAATAAAATGTGTTATTCCTGACAGGTGAAATATCTGATGCTGCTCTTTTAGTCTGTTAAAACTGTTACAAATTGAGACATTTTTATACTGTACATGATAAATTAAATAATAAGACATTTCTCGCAGCGGAAGGAAAGCTATCCATCTTATATCATGTAAATAGATCTGGAGTCTGAAAAATGAGAGCACTAGTGCTTCGTTGTGTTACATGTCCCTTATTTTAACACATTATTTAAAAGAAGGATAATTAAAAATGTACACATAAATACAACTATTTCTAGTTTTCTAACAGAATCATATGCAGAAATACAGTAATACATATACAAGGATTAAAAAACACGGTAAGGGTTTTTTCTGGAGAGAGTTTTTCGAAGGTCAAAATACACATTAGGGGGGAAAGGGCTACATTCTCCTACCAACACACAGTTATGACCCAGTGCACTGACCAGAAGGGAGTTCAACTCATGTGAGTAACTGGTCAGATACGGCAATGCGTTTTCTAATTGCGAAACTCAGTATATTATCTTAGTCAACTGCGATACTGCATACCTTCTATCTGGCTTGGCACGTTGCGTTGAGTAGACAAACTATAACTCCAGTCTAGGGGAAAACATGTCATATCAGAACCCAGGAAATATTTTAGTGAATGGCTGCATGTAAAATCATGGTTCAACACCATACTTTCTACTCACAGAAAAGTTGTACATATGTAGCCAATATCTACAAGGTCATTTCATCTCCATCAGAAAACAAAAAGATGCAGTGATGTCAGGGACATTCTGTGGCTTTCCGTCAAAGGAAAGATCTCAGCTGTTCAACAGTACATATACATTATGAATTACCAATGTAATCATTAATCCAGAACAGCTTTCAAGCCATCCAAGGTACATGTAGTTTGGTAGTTGTTTGAAAATTACAAGAACTAAATCAAAAAGATGGCATCTGAAATGATGCCAGTGGACAGCTTAAAAACCATAAGTAGTGGCAACAATTAGCTTTTTCAGACAGATCCAGCAGGACCCTGGCAACAGAATTGGCTTTAACGATAGAGTCGTGTACCTCTTCCATGAAAACACTATAAGGCATTTTAATAAGGCAACCTATGTTTCACACTTTATGCAACTTTTCCATCATTTTTCTTTTAACTATATTTAGTTACCTCCATTAGTCCTTATCGAGCTTTGTCATACCAGCAATCAGACAGAAGCCAAGTTTTTATTGTCCAATGGGAATCACTCATTCAATCCACTCTGTACCGCAAAATTCTTCAAAAGTCCCATATTCTTTGTAAACTATGTCAGCCTCTCCCTTGGTCCGCTGCAGGGTCACCATTTAAGCACTGCCCTGATGTTTCCCCAAAGCTGTGTTAGCCATAGATCTGCCCCCAGCTTGCTCATGTACTGTATTTCAGGGGTTAGCATGTTCCTACAGAGCTGCCTGTGTTGCGGTGAGATGTCCTTCTGGAGGTTATAGCCAACAATGAAATGTTCCCCTAGTGGCTGCCATGGTTGCAGCCCAGACTCCTGAATCTTATTGGCATCTACTGGTCCCCCACCTGCGATGCACTCTTGTTTCAGTGCTTCATTTCTCCTCCTTAGTTCCATCACATCATGCTTCATCCTCTCTGTGCCATAATTTTCCACCCTCTTCCAAAAGGTATTGTTGAAATAGTGGTAAATGAGAGTATCCAATGCATTCCATTCTTGAGCCAGGCGGTACGTGGTAGAGTTTAGCCTGGAGTTATTCGAGTCTTTGCGTGCATTTAGCTTAAAGTACAGTATGTCATCCATATCCCAGCACATTAGGTCACGCAAGAGCAGCAAAGACTCATCAAAATACTCCAGCAACATTACCAAGTGGAAACGCCTATCTAACTCCTCCAGCACTTGTCCCACCATGGGATCTTTTGCATTTAAATCATTGTCATAGCCCAGGTCAAACATTAGCAGGTTGCGAAGGTAGTGGGCATTAAACCCACCAGAATCATAGTAGCTCAGTGGACTGCGCAGGAAGGTATCAATCTTTTGCTCATTTCCGGAGCCTGGCAGTGACCATGTTAGAGGGACTGCTCGGCCAAAGTACTGGAAAGAAGATTCAAAGAGCAATGCTGGATCACGGAGAACAGTAACATAGACAGCATCAGAAGGAAGGAGTGTGGTTACCTCTGAATGCTGGAAACGCATGTGGTTGCAAATCATATTGAAACAGACACCAGGACGATAGCCCTCTACTTGCCAACGCTGGAAGTATTCTGGGTACCCAAAATCATTGCGACCACGTGGGAATGCAAATCGGAGGTGGTGTTTCTCGCCGTAGCGGAACAGTATGTTAAGAATTGTGCTGCTACCAGTCTTATGGGTTTTAAGGAACATAAGATTATGCAGAGGGGTACAGTTTTGTGTATTCTTGGAGGTGGAATTTGTTGTTGAACGTGAAGACTCATGAACAGCAGGTGAACAACTAAAGGCCACAGGGTTCCTAGGAAATGAAAACAGCAGAAAATATATCATTACACATAAGAAGTTATATCACTATGTTGTATTAGGAGAGCTTCCTCACTAGAACTACTTGTGACAAAGAGATCCTTGAAATACATGCTCTTTCAAGAGGCTTCTATACATGATGTTACGGTATATCTGTGTATCTTTGCACATTAACACAATGAGTTCCATGCATGTGAATAAACCTCTTATATTCCCATAGAGGGCTATGGTCACGGCTCACATTACAGTAACATGCAGGATTAGGTGCACTCTCCTGTAATATAACAACAATAAAAAAAAATCAGAATTGTGCATAATAACTCTCCAAGGCAAGCTTCCATTATTACTGTCTCATCACTTCAAATGTTCGATACACACATAGGATGCATGTAATGTCATGTGTTTAGGAATATCATGCAAACAAATTAGATCAAAGGTAAAATAGAATTGTGCATTGGTGTTAGGGAAAGTTCTGTGCAGTACACTTACAGACAAATGTATTAATTATTTGGCTGACATTCCAGCTCTACGGAATTTGATGGCGCTATATAAAACAATAAATAATAATAATAATAATAACATCATGGGGGTTGTTAATTGAAAGATTAGGGCTGCACTTTGGAGACAAAGATATCTTCTTGCATTTAGGGGTAATTATTTGGCATTGCAGGAGTCAAGTGCGCAGGCATTTGTGTATTTTAAGTGGACACACATTGGGTGATTTCCAGTTTTTTTTTTAAACACAACTATGTTTATGTAGGCCAAGGCTCAACTTTCTCATATTTTAACAACCGTGTGGTTTGGGGTTTTTTCTGAGGTTTGGAATGGGATGGAAATAAAAGTAAATGTGTTCTCTCCATATCCGTTCTAATCGATGAGCACAATCTCAAAGCCAAAGTTAAAGAAAAGTAAGTTAGAATGTCAGACGCGATACTCAAGTAGAAGTCAATACAGGACTTACTCTGTGCTGCTAAGGCTCAAAGGAGGCATGGCGTAGGAATACAACAGGATCAAGAAACTGGTGAGAAGAGCCCCTAAGGCCAAACCTTTCCATATTGAGCGGCAAAGCTTCCCCTGGGGCAGAATGCACATCATCTGCAAGGGAAAAACACGCATTAGCTACTAAAGCCGAACGCAGTGCACACAACATTCTGTCCTGGGTTCTAGTTCGGTGAAATAAAAAACCCCCCAAAAACACTATTACATCCATTCTTCACTTTCCTATTTAATCACATTTAACCCGTCATATGCCTGCACAGGTACACCATAACAATTCCTCCCTATCCCACATTGCAAAAGATTGAGGGAGCTGAATGTAACACTTTTGCAACTAAACACAGCATTTGAAACACAATAGCGAGTACTGTTATTAAGTATTTTTTGGCAAGAACACTTAATTGTCATGTGACACAAAGAATGTACAGAGAGATTGTCCACAGAGAAGCTGATTAAAGGTCCTAGATTGTTTTTATGTGATTAAACCTTTATAAGAAAGAATACGATGACAGATGTGCTAAAGCTTATTTGCCTAGTGCACTAGAGGGTGCAATTAATGTATTATCTAAGTAGAAATGTACCTTTAACACACCCATAAACCTAGCTTTGTTTGTTAGCTATTAGGAACATGTTAAGATCACGTAAGCAGCTTCATTGATTTTCAGCAGACGTCCCTTCATCTGCTATAGCTGTAGATGCCAGTATTAAACTATATTTTCATTAAGGTTACCCTTCTTTATGATTAAGCAGCTCCTTTCATGGACATGGGAGAGCAACCAGACCAAGTTTGACCACTTTAGAATGTTAGACTTTTCATCAAATTCTATTTGAAGATTTACATTAAAAAAATTCAAGAAAGAAAGATCAGATCAGATGAAAAGATATTTAATGAAGGCAAAAAAACACATCTGGCATATACTCTTTATGTTTTGCAAAGTAATGCCAACAACCATAGAGATAAAATTACAGAAGAACTCACAGAGCTCACAGAAGTACCATACTGGCTCTAGAACTTCTGCCTAAGGCACAATTACAACATATAGTTTAAAGAATGTAAAGGAAAGTAATTTAATCTGCGCTCCTCCTTGGTGGGGCTGCCAGGGAAATTCATCTGTTCTTTGTCTTGCAATAAAATCACTACATTGTAAGCATGTGGATACCAAATATGTTCAGGGTTACATACGTTCTGACTTAGGTAAACCACAATGTCATAAAAGCACACCATAGTATGTCATGTTGACAAAACTACAAAGTTCCAAGGAGCAGTTTACATATATTCACAAAAAAAAACAGGTGAAAGAGCCAGATTCCCAGGAAAAGAGACTTCTGATGTCTCAAAAATGTCACATCTTTAACTTTGTTGGTCCAATAAATGACTTCAATTCCATCTTCTCTTGGGCCAACCGGGCTATTTGCCTTATATTCACTTTATACACATGTCCACAATTTGCGAACCATGAGGAAACTCACAATTGATTATCTCGACTTTTTTTTTAGTAAAGGAAATTTTCAATGATCAGTAATGATTGATCAGGAACTTTACTGCTTAGGAGCAGTATGTACATGCATGTATAAATTGGTTGCATTGGAGGATGTTTTCATTTAAATGACCAATTATATGTTTCATGATGAAATGTAGCCTGTATTCTAATACAATATGCTAGAAGCATTCCTGATTTCAGCAGAGGCAGTCAGGGGAGGCATTAAGTGAAACAGAAGTCTCATTTTCTAACTTAAGTATGCATTCTTCAATTTGCCTTATTTAAATGCTGTTTATGGGGAAAGAAATTTGGATTAGACTGTTTTTTTTTTAAATCGCCCCACACAAAAGGACTTGGAATCTCAAATAATCACTCCTTACTGACCGACTTCTTGAGGTCTGTCACAAAGGAGGCTAATACATTTTATTAATACGCTACAAAAATATATATTGGATAATAGGTCAGGGAATTGCCCATCTGGTATGCTCACACAAACCCTGCTTAGATGTGAGAATTTATCATGAACTATCAATGGCCCAGAGACGGCTCTGTAACACCTCTACAAAAAAAACAACACACTTCTTTTCTTGAATCTAAGAGATTCCTTTTGAATAAAGAAGTATGGTCACCTGCCTGCAGGAATCTCGCACAAGAATCACACAACTATGTATATATCCACAAGGTGTGCATGTAACCAGATCAGATGGAAGCCTTTTCTTCTTCCCAGCAGGTATGCCATTCATGCAGCTCTCACTCTTTACTGAACCCCTTATTTTATACATTTACCCTCTGCTTAGACTTGCTTTGTCGCTCCTCCAAATATAATTAATTATTAACCCTTTATTTCATGTTTATAGCCTCTTAGTATATCATTCTTGCTAATTGCATCTGCTTATGAGCCACAGATGTCTACATGTGACCTTGCCTACAACGAAATCAACCTCACCCAAGGAGTCACTCGCCTTCTGTCTCAAGCCGCTAAGGTCGCAAGAGAATGGCACTCTTCTCTTTTTCTACCAGCATGTCTTGTAATGTTTTACGATAATTGTAACTTTGTTGTTAAACTTGTATTCTCCTTTCATTGTAATATAATTTATCTTGTACAATTGTATGCTTCTGGATTGTTTCATATAATTTCAATGTGCTATACGATAATTTAAAAACCCCCTTAAAATGGGATTTGCAAAAATATTTTGTTTTGTTTTGCTGTAGCTGCTAGTCAAAACTGAATAATACTGAAAAGCATGGTTTATGAGCATCCCCATACATTGTTGCCATGAATGCTCTGTGTGTGCTTTGATAGAGTGACATAGATTTGTACTGGTCAGCTCCCCCAACACACACAGACACACCTTGACAATGTCTGCATAAAAACATACAACAGCGTACACACAAGAACTCATTAACATCAACATATGCATTGTGCCTAAAAATGAGCTTCTGTGGTAGCTGAGATTATTATTAATAATAATAATAATACCGTAATAAAGGGAATACTATATTTAGACAGGAGACTATTATGAGCCAAACGCAAGATTACAACACAACATGATAGATAAGAGGTAAATATCAGTGCATCATTCAATCTTTTAGCTATTAACCATGTACAATGACTGTATTAACAGAGTAGTTATGCCCAGCTAATTAAACTTTATTTGCTTGGCTGATCAAAGCTCAGTATGAAATGAAGAGAATTGCTACCAGAAACTAAACACATTATAGTAATTCCCTGTGGAAAGCTGCCTCTTGACATTGTGAGGTTGAAACGTTGTTCTTTGTCTCAATAAATCTGCCTGACGTTGGAACTCTTGAGTGCCTGGAGCCTTTATTTATCTCTTGACACTATGGGCGCAGTAGGGGTGCAGATTGTATGTATATAAACATGCTCTCTCACGCTTTACACATGGGTTCAGCACTGAGTGCATGCATTTGACCTATGAGACTATGTAAAGAGGTTTGTACTGGGCTAGCCCTACCATGTGACACTCTATTGACTACTTAACCTTTATAATATTTTTTTTCCTATGCAATATATTATTGGATAATTCTTTAGTGCTATGAATACAAAACAAATTATAAAAAAAACCTATACCCTATGTAATTTCCCTTTGAGTCATTGAGAATTAAAGTTATTCCAGACTTAAATTGCACTTTAATGTATATGATAGCTTAGTGGTCCCTTTAAATTTCCATGTGGCCCCTGCTGCAAATAGTTGCATTTTATCAGATTTGTACCTTTGCATGTGACCCTTCCCCCAGGCCATAGTTATTTGCTATGCGAGGGATGTATTTGGGTGCGCTTATTTCCTGACATGTGATGTTCTTACCACCAGTGAGCTCCAGTGCTGGTTAGGCGAGCGTTCTCTGTGGGGTTAATGTGTGCATGGGCAGAAAGCCACGCCATTGATTTGAATTGATGCATTCTCCTGCTACTGATTGTCTGTTTCAAGCAAACCACAGAGGAAGCATTACACTGCAGCTTTGGGGCTCCAGCTTCTCAAATAATTAAGTGCTTTGTTAAGGAGCAAATAAGACACACAGTTTAATGTCCCAGGCTGCCTGAGACATTAAACTGCCCCTTTTATTTGCTCCTTTGCAAACTGACAGGAGAGGCAAGCGCATTACATTGTGTTTGTAATACGAATGTTATACTATACTTTGTATAATATTACTCTGTTTTATGATAATGAAAGCATGGTCATATTATTCAGTCTATAGTATTCATATACAAAGGGATGTTTAAGACACGAGACACAGCCATCTGCTGTATGCTATGCATTCTAAAAATAATTTCAATAAGCACTCTGAATATACAGTGTTTGCTCTGCTGACCTCTGACATCACTCCTCCTAGTTCAAACTATCACAGTATTCTTACCTAGTTTTAATTTGTTTAACATCATTATAGATAATACAATTTCTTTTATCTGAAAATGGTGCTATTTGCTTATATCAGCAGATTAGTTTTACAGGCCCGCTTTCCATAGTTACTATAATAGCTTATTGTGATAAGACAAAAAATGTGATCAACGGTCAACATGTTATATAGTCAAACACCAGGTTAATGAATATAATGACGCAGGCTCCCTTCATATTATGGATCCATGGTGCCTATGGGATGTAAGCTAACATGCATACACCTATACAGTTTCACAGATTAAGGAGTGCGGAAATTTAGTATATTCCTAGGTAGTGGGACTAGTAAGGTTTAACAAAATATTTCAATTAATGAGTACTGCTTGGGATATGCATAAAGCTAGTCTGAAGAACAATTAATAAGTATGTATTAAATATTAAATATGGTCAGATCAGGTGGTACGTTAGTTCCTTACGGGCAAATAAATTAGTGTGTGCCTTCACTGCTTGTGTTGAAGTAATGCACCTCCTTTAAACATATACATATATCATAAAAACACAAGAACACTGCAAAAGTTAAAATATTACTAGTAAGAAAACAAGATAAGCTTGCTCTTAAGCCCAGTGATAATAATGATAGTCCTGTCAATAAACCTAATTCCCTAACCCCATTCAAGTATTCCTGTCACTGTTACTGACCCAGGGTACCAATTTTATATCTGATGCATTCTGGACTAACCTTAATGGCATCCACTCCAAGATCATTCTCGGGCTATGATATCAACACAGATGAGGTACGAGTTCCAGGATTTCCGCTGGGATTTGGCCAGGAGCATGGTAAATGAGATGGGGTTTCTGCCTAATGGAGGTCTTTGCTGGTACAGCTGAACCAAGCCCAAGGTTTATTCTTGTATTGGACCAAAGAAGAACAGCATCTCAAATGTACTCCTCATGGAAATGCAATTTTCCTTCAGAATACAGTGTGACCTTTGTCAGCAAAGTAAAAAACATCTGATACACTCACTGTATACTTTTATCACATCTTACTACACAATCCCTGCCTTTAATGACTGTGCTGTAACAAAAGATGTAGCATAGGAAGACGCCAAAACATTTGCGTCCAAAGATGAACATTTATGATACATACATGCAGAATAACAACACTTTGCAGTCATTGCACTTTGTCAGCTTGGTTTGCCAAGGAAGCAACTAGACTTTAATCTGTCTTCAATAAACTTGCAAATTATTTTAAATTCATCTTCGGGGAATAGAAATAAAATAAAAACACAAAATATAAAGTATCCCCTACCCATGCAGAACTTTTGTCATACAGTGTAGTTTACACTTAAAAGGGACAAAGTCATGAAATATTTTGCTGTCCTATTTAACATATATCATAGCCCAATTGGTTTTCACTTTGGTTTTATATCGCTATATTCAGTCAATAAACAATGAAGTTATTGCATGTTGTTTTCTTTACTTATTGCGGCTTTGGATACATCCACGTTTTTGTTTGTTTATGAGCCAGAATGGAGTTCACAAAAATGAACATAAACTTAATAACAGTAATACATAGCATTAAAGGGTCTCGATTTTGCCAGGATAGTCACAAAACAAACAGGCCAAAGACCCTATCCTGGCTAACATCCTGATCATTGGGACTACCAGGGGTTTGGCATACGCAGCAGTGGTTGGCAAGGCGTGGGGCCCCTGGGATCCTAGCAACCCCAAACAAAATAACTTGAATTAAAACTTAACTTTTTAATAATTTTCCCTAAGAGGGTTCTGATTTATGTAGGTGTGTCTGCTTATGTGTGTGTGTGTTTGTGTACGTTAGTATGTAACTGTGTGTGTGTCTGAGCAGGGCCGGCCTTTGGGGTGTGCGACCTGTGCGACTGCACAGGGCGCCAGATTCCAGGGGGCGCCGCCGCGGGGTCCGCCGCTGCCGCGGGGTCCGACGCCACCATAGCGTACCGCTGCCGCCAGCAGCGTACCTACCGGGGGGCGGTCCGCACCGGGTGCCGCTCATCAAGGGGGGCACACGGCACCCCTCCAGAGACGGACAGTAATGTCCGCCGCTGGAGGAGCAGGCTCGCAAGGGAGCGGTATCTCCCTTGAACCTGGCTTAAAATCACTCAAGGGAGCCGGAGGTCTGTTAAAGACCTCCGATACCGCTCCCTTGTGATCCGCGCGGCAACAGCTGCTGTGCGCCGGGGTTAGTTGTCAGATCCCGGCGCACAACACTGAAGCCGCGCCCACCGCTGTCCGTGCCCTCTGAACCCGGAAGAAGACAGAAGAACTGAAGAAGAGGAGCGAAGAGAAGGAAAAGGAGCTGTAAGGAGAAAAGAGGAAAGGTAGGAAAGCATTCAGTGAGAGTGAGAGTGGATTGGTATATGTGTGGATTGGTATATGTGTGGATTGGTATATGTGTGGATTAGTATGTGTGGATTGGTATGTGTGTGGATTGGTAAATGTGGATTGGTATATATGTGTGGATTAGTACATGTTTGGATTGGTATATATGTGTGGATTAGTGTATATGTATGGATTGGTATGCGTGTGGATTGGTATGCGTGTGGATTGGTATATGTGTGGATTGGTATACGTGTGGATTGGTATATGTGTGGATTAGTGTATATGTGTGGATTGGTATGCGTGTGGATTGGTAAGTGTATTAGTATATGTGTGGATTGGTAAGTGTGTGAGAGTGATGGGTGTTATGCTGTACCATTTCCAATGTCTTTTTCATGATCTAATTATGCTCTAAAAGTACATCATAACTCCCATCATTCTATACTGTTCCATACAGTGGCAGAGCTGGGAGGCAGAGGCCTTGCACCCCCACCGCAGGACTCCTGAAAGGTAAGTGAACTTCAAAGAGGGAGTACATCCTGGGTATGCCTGGGCATGATAGGAATGTGATTGCTGTTAATCATATATATATATATATATATATATAATATTGTTTTTTAATTGTTTTGTCCTATTATGGTGTGTTACTTACTTTAAATAAAAGTGATTTTTTTATGGTGTGGGGGGGGTCACCTTCGATTTTGGCCAGGTAAATGCTGCACTTTCGGTTTCAGTCCAGAATTTGTTTCGGTGCATCCCTATTACTAAGCCAGACAATGAAGTGGTAGGCCTACACCACATCAATGTTTGGCGTAGTATATAGTGATTGGGGTTTTGTTACAAGTTTTGTTACAAGTTTTGATTCCTTTCTTGTTTTGGGATGGGGGGGGCGCCAGAGGAGTAGTCCGCACAGGGTGCCAGAACACCTAAGGTCGGCTCTGTGTCTGAGTATGCTAGTGTCTGTGTTTGTTCGTCTGGGTGTTTGAGTGTGCTACTGCACGTGTTCGTGTGGGTGCCTGTGTATTAGTGTCTGATTGTTTATGTCTAGTTATGTTAGTGTCTATGTGTGTCTGTTTATGTTGCCAGTGTCTCGGTGGGTATGTGTTAAGAGCGAGTGTCTGTTCTGTTAATGTCTGTTTATGTTATCAGTGTCTGTGTGGGTAAGTGTTAGAGTGAGTGTCTGTGTGTCTGGGTATGTTAGTGTGTATGGGCATGATAGTGTTGAGCAACTGGTTGTGTTGATGTGAGTGAGGGGTTGTGTTAGTGTGAGTCCCTGGGTGAGTGTGTTAGTGTGTGTGCATGTTAGTGTGAGTGTCCGGGAGTGTACGTTAGTGTGTGTCTGGAAGTATTTGCTAGGGTAGGTGTGTGTATGTGCTTGCGTACATGTGTGTTAGTGTTAATGCCTCTGCGTGTGTAGTATGAATCTGGGTATGCTAGTGTCAGTATCTGCGTGTATGTGAGTTAATGTGTCGGTGCAAGGGGCAAACTGGGGCTGAGCATCCTTGATAAAATTCCCTAAATAGTTTTATATATTGGATGTCGTTTTATGGTAAGCTAACCATTTAATGGCTTAGAATAATAGGGCATAGACACTTGTGGTGTTATATAAGAACTTCATACATTAAGAAAAAATCCTTAATAGCAAAATGTACAGCACTTTTGAAAATGTTCTACTGATTTATTTCAATGTGGTGGCAACATTTGATAAAAAAAAAATTTAAGTTTTGAAACATTTACAACCAATAGAAACTATTACGGATTGTGCTATATTAAAAAAATGATGGTGTCCTCCAGTGGTCCGTTTTGAAATGAAGTTGTGATATGTTTTGATAAAAGTCCACCACGAATCATGTTTGCGCCTATCCCTGGTACACAGTTTGAATTGTGCAATTTATATCTGCTGGTGAGATGCTCCATGATGTCATGTATCACATGGCACAGCAATGTTCTGGTATGGGATATTAAAAATGTTGGCAAATATGTAAATATATAAGCCCACTTACACAGAGAAAGTCTGATGGAGAGGTAAACAGGTCTGTGAGAGAGGTCACTCCTTTAAACAACATAACCCCATCTGTGGTGCTCTCCTTCCAAATGCATGGTGGATACTGCAGATTTTTCCATGCCAAACACATCTCCTCGCATTTAACCCCTTCAGTACCGGGACGTACCTGGTACTTCCTGGTTAACAGTCACCGGTAGACCGGGACGTACCAGGTACGTCTCCTCCAAAAAACGCCCCCACATCACCACAATCGCGGTGATCGTGGGGGCGCTGCTGCTGCTGTCTGCCCAGGACTCCTGGGCAGACAGCACAGCCTGTCTAAGCCCGCCCCCAAGCCCACGATCACTCCCACGGAGTGATTTTGTAGGCAGAAACAGCGATTGCAGAAAAATCTGCAATCGCTGTTTCAGCTGCCACAGGCAGCTTCAGGGAAGGGGGTATTGAATGGGTCCCCACACAAGTGTGGGGACCTGATCCAACACCCCCCTGCTGCCTGATCGCTCCATGAGAGCGTCAGTGCAGCGTTAACCCTTTCAATGCCGCGATCGCATTGAAGGGGTTAATTCCCGTTTTTTAGGGGGTTCTGCTGCTGGTGGTCTGCCTGGAAGCCCAGGCAGACCAGCAACAGCAAAAACGAGCCCCCAGAAGTCCTCTGATCAGTCCTGTAGGACTGATCAGAGAGACTCCTCCCCTACAATCTCCAGTCTATTGGAGATTGTGTCCCAGCTGCCAGAGGCAGCTTCAGGGACAGGGAGACAGGGTTCTTTGGTCTCCACATGAGTGTGGAGACCAGACCCCCCCACCCCCACCCTTCCTCAGTTAACCCCTACCCCCCTCTTCCTCAATTAACCTCTTCAATGCTGCGATTGTGTATGACCCCCATCGCAGCATTGCAGGTGTTAATATTAGTCCCCACAAGCTTGTGGGGACTAAATATCAATCAATGCTGTGCTTCAATGGAGCATCAGCATTGAAAGAGTTAAAAAAAATAATGTAAAAAATAATAATAATAATTAAAAAAAAAAAAAATTACAAAAAATTAATAAAATAATAATAATAATAATAAAAAAAATAACAGCACTGACCTGAAAGTCCAGGGTGCTTCCAGGTCAAATGCTGGGCTGATCAGATCGCCCATGGCCAATAGGAGTGATCGGATCATTATGGCAGCCCACGGATGACCCTGCTCTACAAAGAGAGAGGGGTCATCTAGGGTAATTATGAAAAAACACAAATTATTAATAAAATGAAAAAATCATAATTATTACCTGATCACTTGTCGGTGACATTTTAAGTCGCTGATTATTGATCGGTCTCCCTGATTGATGTCAGCGGCCTAAACCTGTCACTTACAAGTAATCTGATGAAAAAAAATATTTAAAAAAATGTAAATGCACATGTTCCAGTTTTGCCCTCATAGCTTCCTCAAAAAATACATGAACCATGCATGTGAGGCCTTGTTGGAACCGGGGGGTGTTGGTGAACAAAATGTGGTGCTTTCTTCCACTGTTGCACATATGCTGTGCAAGAAATAAATTTTAACATTGAAATGTATTTGTTAAAAACGCAATAAAATAAATTTTCCGTGAACTTTGGCAGACATCAGTGAAGAAAAGGCTAGCTGAAAACTGTCAAAACTACCCTAGTTGAACACCTTGACTTGTCTACTGTTCATAAATATATACTTTTATGGGGTAATTTACAGCAGGGGGCTTCCAAAATGTCCCAAATGGGATATGGGCCCAGGAAACCAATTTCTGAAAATTCCAAATGTGAAAAAGAAAATGCGCATGTTCCAGTTTTGCCCTCATAGCTTCCTCAAAAAATGCATGAACCATGCATGTGAGGCCTTGTTGGAACCGGGGGATGTTGGTGAACACAATTTGGTGTTTTGTTCTGCAGTTGCACATATTCTATACAAAATATAATATAAAATCTAAAGCAACATTGCAACATATGCAAAAAAAACCAAAAAAATATACAAATACCTCAAAATTTGGCAGCAATTGGCGATAAAATCCCTGTTTGAAAAGTGTCAAAATGACCCTAGTTGTACACCTTGACTTATCTACTGTTCATAAACATATAATTTTGGGGGGGTAATCAGTATTTGTGACAACTATTGCAGTTATTAGACTGCCATGCCAAATTTGAAAAAAATTACATTTCAAAAACGTGATGCATGCCTTGCAATATTTGCCCTATACTGGTCAAAATAGATAAAAATCCTGGCCATGTTGGGTGGTTTCCAAATCAGGACAAGTTAATGAATATATTTGGGATAATTTTTTCCCATTGATTTAATGTGTGTACAATTTGTATGTATACAAAACTGTAAAAAAAATGCGTTTTTTCATTTTTTCCCCACTTTTTCCAGTTTTTTTCAAACAAAACAATGTACTACCCAGCTTACTATGGTTTCAAATGAAAGCCCTACTTGTGCTGAAAAAAACAATATATGATTTGTGTGGGTGCACCAATTGATAAGAGAGAAATTACAGTTGAAGAAAGACATGGCAAAAACACAAAAACGGCTCCGGTCCTTTAGCGACACCTTAGTATCAAAATCCCGGTCCTGAAGGGGTTAATATATTTACTGTCAGACAGTAAACTAAGCAATAAAACAGATAATGGAGAAGAGAAGCTTCCCTATGCAAGGTCTTCTATTTCACAGCTTTGTTTTTAATGAAACCACGTTATCTAATCTTCATTTCGTGCAATGTGTGCCCTTTTTCAGTTTGCAAGCAGACCAACCAGGTGCAGCATATTCTTCTATAAAGATATATCTTCTGACTTTTACATTTGTATACCTGACGTTTTAATCATGACCCACAAAAACAGATGAGTGGCGGTGTTTAACTAATCTTCCTGCCCCTTCAAATCATTCTAAAATTGCAATAATTTTCTAAATGCTCCAAATTTCTTCATCCATAAGCCTAAATTATATATAAAAAATAATATAAAAACACAGTGCAGCTTTGCCTTTATGGGAAAATCTCTGATGCTAAATGATCTTGTGTCCAGCGGGAGAAATCCGAGGAGAGAATTAATATTAATTCATGTCAGTGAACTTAGAATAGTTAAAGTGAATTTGAATGAAACATGAGTTCCAAGAGTACACAACACGCCATGACTTCCCATGAATTAAATGAAAAGAATACTGTCGTATAGACCTAGATTTAATTACCTGAAGGGTGTAGTGTTCAAGGACATTTCTCTGTCACTGTAGCTAATTCTCAGCATGGCCAGTAAACTGTCAAAATTCTCGTTTCATTTTAAAAGAAATAAACTAAAAAGATACAAACTATTTTCGACTGTTAGGGACATTATTTTGCGGTGGGTTCTTTTGCATATATCATATAATAAAACAGATATATATCATATACTGAAATGCATTTATTATATGGTGGAATTTTGCATATATCATATTGGAGACTGTGTTTAGTCAAGGTTTGCCAGCGGTCCAGATGGAGTTTATGAATGGGTCAAAACTATGGATACAACAGTGTGAAACAAAAAAGAATCGGGTACAGGGTGGTGTGGGGGTCAGTGGGACAGTCAATTTCTGGAATGCTGATCGTTCCCAGGCTATAACACAGACTGGGGCCAATAGCCAGACGCCCGACATGGTGGAGTTGTAACTACTACAGAAAAAGAAAAGGAAGGTGAGCGGTTGTCAGATTTTGCAAAGAGAGAATGTATGTTATGAGGGGGCATTGGCCAAGACTGAAGGTAACTGTTGACATGTTGAATTTAGGATTCCCTCGCAGAAGATTTATGAGCATAGAGAATTACTGATTAAATACAATGCTAATGGGACGGATATTTTGCATCAGGTTGTCATTGGCCATAGCAGGAATCAGGTCACCGCATCGCTTCATTCAAGCTTTCTTAATGATATATAATGTTGGGGAGCGGAGTTGGTCAAAGAACCTGGCTCTTTTAGAATTATTTCCCATTGTGGTTTGGGTGGTTATTTGCTTATTGCAGCACTTGGCCATTCACGTGGTTACTGGTGGGTCCTGGGGCAGATTTTGTGTTCAGTAGGTAGGAAGACACTGGTGGCATACGAAAAGTTGTGGAGGGATTGGGAATCCCTTCAGGATAACGTAGGGTATCCAGTCTTACCAGATGATCCATTAGCATTCATTTTGTGGGAGTTAGGTATGAACATTGAAAAAGAGAGATCAGTCATCTACATTGAAAAGCGTTAGGCAGTGTTGGCCTTTAGGTCGAATGGAGGGTATGATTTAATCAAAGTTGTTTTGGTAGCTCAAGCATTAAAGGGTTACAAAAAAGGGCACACGTGAGTTGATTTGAGACACCACGTTTTTTACTGTTGGAAAAAAGCATTTACCAGTTATGTGTTTTTCACGTTACGATGAGTTGTTGTTTCGATTAGCATTTGTTTTAGCCTTATTTGGGGCATTTGGGATTAGTGAGTTAGTAAGCAGTAGTGTTCATTCAAATAATGATTTGCAGTTTAAGGATATTGTTTTGAGTCAGCAGTCGGTTAAACTGTTAGTGAGAAATGCCAAGTAAATTAAACTTTTTGCTATGGACAACACCCTGTTATGCCTGCTTGAATGGGTGAGGGAGTACCTGCCTTGCAGGCGTCACTTGCAGAGTCCATTGTTTGATTAAGAGTGAGTGAAAATCTCTCTGAATTTGGGACTCATTCTTTCAGGATTTGGGCGGCCAATCAGGCAGCCAGGTGGAGTTCACGGGAGGACATCGTTCAAAGACTTGGTAGATGGGAGTCAGAGCGTTTAAAGGTTATGTCAGGACACATCTTATATTATCAGATGAGCGTGCAGGTGATTAGGCAATATTATAATTTTCTTTTATATTTGATTTTACAGGATGTCTGGGTTGTATCCTTAGGCATTCCTATGCCTTCTGGGCTGCAAGAAGAGCAGGTATTCGACCAGAGGGACGTTTGAATGCCTCTGAGTCTCAAGTTAGATGGGTAGGAATTATGGGTCTTCGTTGGGAAGGTGTTTATTTTGAAGCATGCAAACAGCTGCCTTGGCATGGGGCACCTCAGATTTTTTTTATACATGCAGGGGTCAATGAACTTTGACTGTCAAAAAAAATATATATTTTTTTAGGTTGCCGTCATTAATTCCTTGTCTCTTCTGGTTGGGCACCCAGTCTTAGCCAGACTAAGGGTCAATAGGACAGTATCAAGATTTGTAGCAAATATCGGAGGGTTAGTAGTTAAGCATGCGAAAATTGAAAATGACCCGTCTGGTTTATTCAGCCGGGACAGGGATAGCAAGTCTTTGGCTGTCCTCTTACATTCTGATTTCTTCCATTTTTAGATAAATATATAAATGAAAACGAGATACAAATTAAGAAAAACAAGCGCTACCACTAACAATTGTCTGATATATGCTTTCTTGGTATGGTCTTTAGAATGTTACCACTCTTCATGAAATGCCCTGGGTTAATATACCACATTGCCCATTGGATAAAGGGATTTTAGACAAGTAGGAATTGTAGGCTCTTCCACCTGTTGTTTTTTTTTAAGAAAGACAAATTTTAATATATACACACCCTATCTTCCAGCACTAATTCAACCCCCACTCAAATCTCTATAGGTTTCTTGCTCCTGAATACTAAAATATGTCACTTGTCCTAATATTGACATTGCATTAAGTAATAGATTACCAATTAGCAGCGTTCATTCTCCTACAGCTACACAGACACAGTATGAGGGCTGGCAGTTTAACTGGCTGCTTGCAAAGAAAAATGAGAAATCAGAGTACTGCTTACGTACATAGTGTGAGCATTACTAGATATTACGCAGTGTCATAACATAGCAAAGCAAGTTCACAATGCATACTCAATATCAATACACAAAGGAGCATGTTGTATATGAGGCTATACTCTGTCACTATAAAATGAAACTAATTTCAGGCTGCATAGGAACATATTCAGTGATCTGCAGCAAGTATAGGCAAGTGTGTACTGTATAGAACTACACCCTAAGCATAACCCACATTTGCTCTGCGTCATATCACAGTGGATAATGTGATACATATGCATGCTTTATGCAATATATCCTTATTAATATTTTTAGAGTAACTGGGATTGTTTTTTTTTTGAAGCAGGCTTGATTAGCTGTTTCTGAAGTGTTTATACAGGATGTTATGGGAAAATGGCAGTTCACATGCTATGTGATATTGTATGTAATACAATGACCCATTTTAACAAACACCTAACCGTTGTATAACCTCTCTTCTCTACCCCATGTTTTTTTAGGGAAGGTAAATACATGTTCTGTTTTATTTTTGATTTCTTATCTTTTTGTAGTCTTTAACTATGTGATACAATCATCCTTGCAACAAATGGAATGTTGATTGGTCTACTTTAGCCACTTGGAACCATGGGTGTAGGAACCCCTAAAAATCTGGGGGGGGCAGCATTTTCCCCCATCAGATCCCCACTTTCTCCCCATCTCTCACACTATGTACCCTCTCCCTACCCCCCTTCTCACTAGCTACCCTCTCCCTACCCTCCCTTCTCACTAGCTACCCTCTCCCTATCACCCCCTTCTCACTAGCTACCCTCTCCCTACCGCCCCTTCACACTAGCTACACTCTTCCTACCCCCCCTTCTCACCAGCTAACCTCTCCCTAACCCCATTCTCACTAGCTACCCTCTCCCTACCCCCCTTCTCACTGTCTACCCCAGGGGTGTCCAAGTTTTTTCTGCAGCGGGCCACATCATCAGAATTGTATATGTGCGCGGGCCGCACTCATTTTTCACTGTTAGAAAATATGGCCTTTAATAAAATATGCAGATTAAAATAAAGTAAATGACACAAAACCTTTACTTTTCCACTCACTGATTTCTGGGCCTAGTAAGTTTGTGACTACAAATTCAGGACTCAGGATAATTAAAAATGAAATAGTTCTATTTATTCTAGGGATGCACCAAAATGAAAATTTTGGACCAAAACATTCACGGTTCACTTAGCCAAAACCGAAAAATGACCCCCCACAAATATAATAATAAAAACTCACATTTTTAATAAAAGTAGGTAACACACCACAATTGGATAAAACACCAATCACACTCCTATCATACCCAGGCAGCCAGCACATGCTGGTACAGGGTGGCTGTAAGTGATGTGCAGACCCCATATTGCTGGCAGCATCAATACACAAGGGGGGCAGCTAGCTAGGTTTCAGCATGTACTGGCTGACTTGGCATGATAGGAGTGTGATTGCTAACAGCAATCACAGTGCCATCATGCCTAGGTTCCAGCACTTACACATCCAACCAGTAAATGCTGGAACCTAGGCATGATGGGACTGTGATTGCTGTTAGCAATCACACTCCTATCATGCCAAGTCAGCCAGTACATGCTGAAACCTAGCTAGCTGCCCCCCTTGTGGAACCCTCCACTTCAGTCCAGGGGAACATTAAGGGCTGACTAACACAACCAGAGGCAAATGGCAAGTTGCCCCTTTGACTATCATTTGTTTTACAAATAGACTGTAAGCTGGCAAGAGCAGGGCCCTCTGTACTAGAGTGTCTTAATGTGTGCTAATGCTAGCATCAGTTTTGTTATTGATGGTTTTAGTGTCTTATTGTTACTGTTAATTTTGACTCTCCCACTATTGTGATAGCACTATGGAATCTGCTTTCACTCTATATATACATGTACTTTACTTATCATTATTATTATTATTATTACTACAATATCATCTTATACTGTTTGCATTGCTAACCATACCACTCCCCTATAAGCACACAAATAGTGTATTTATAAAAGGTCAGTAGATGTGATATTATCCTATGTGGACATGGGAAAATGTCTGAAGAACACTGCATTAAAGGTGAGTTGAAACATTTAATCTTACCAACCTAATAATACATTTGGAAGGGACTAACCAAGAGAGGTTCTCCTGCACAACGGATTGAGATGGTTCTGCTCACTGTATAGTAAAACAACTCATCTCACAGATTAGTGAACACAATATACCAGACCGACATTGTAACATGTAGCAGGTAGCACATGAAACTGGTGGAACATTTCATGCACAGTTAGTCGGGGAATATAAACTGTTTCTCTGTTTGAATGAAGCAGCCCCTCTTCGAAGCCCAAATTAATTTGTCCTTTATTTGTAGGAGATCACAATTGGTTGAGAGTATTGGTGTCGCGATTTTACATGTCACAAATAATATAGGTATTTTTGACAGAAATTTGCATTGTCATTTTAAAAACATTCAGCTAAGGAAGGGCATAGTACTTTTTAGTAAAGAGAAATATGAAATATTTGACTTGGCAGTTTGATTTGTGTATTAAGTTATTCTTCATGCCAGTTGTTTATGTTTGGATATGTTGTAACAGCAGTTGCAATAGCTAAGAGGGTTAGCCGGAGTGATCTATGACTCCAGTGTGTACCATTAAAAAGTGTCTTTGTACTAAGACTAAGACTTCCTTTTTATGGAAAAAAACAGCAAGATCCATGTGTAAATAGGGTTATTATTGGCCATACACAATGTTAATTTTTTACCAGCCACCCAGTAAACTACCAGCTAATAACCACTTTAGTTTTCATGTATGGTTACAAAAAAAAGCATAGCCATTTAAAGGCAGAGGACTACAAACTTTTATGATAGACTTAACACTTGCCATCAGAAATGTGTGCTTTTGTTCTGCTATAGCGCAGCAATCATTGTCTTTATAAATGCACAGCAAAACTACAAAATACATTTTAACTGTACAAAAGTTTTTTTACCATTGAAATTACCTGTGAAGTCATTTTTTTAATCACTGTGTTTTTACTAGCCAGTAATTATTGTGTGATGGAACCCAGCAATAAAATAATGAGGTTTCATTTTATAAGTATATATTTATATGAGACTCCTTGTCATAAGTAAGGACATATAAGGACCATTTATTGCTAGTAAAAAGGTTAAGAACTGGTTGCTGCAGGTTTATGCTCCTTTTTACACCCAGTGTGTAGACATTCATATGATACACACTTCAAAGACCATTCAGGTAAATACACATACTACATATATCCTTACAATATGCATACTTATTACACATTGGCACAGAGTGCCAAAATTGGAGCATTCAGAATGAGCATTCTATTTGTTACTATGGCGACTGCACCATTTTGTGCTGGAACTGCTCTTTATACATAACTCACGCTATATGTGAATAAATATTTGGACACACAATTGTACTGTTGGGGAGCTTTATTGAGTTTTCCTCACTACACCGCAAAAGTACATGAGTACTACGCCTGTGTGGAATGATGCATAAAATTGATCTTTGGGTGTACTACCTCTGCATAAATCATTACTATAACAGAACCTATTTTTGTGCCCCTGGAACTGTTAAATGCTTTTTTTTATTGTATGATGTGATTACTGTGGCTTTTCTGTATTGTAAATATGGCTGTATGTTTTAGGTGTACTGTTGTGTTATTGGGAGTATATAGATGCTATTGCTCTATGCCTGTGTTCTTCACTATGTCTCAGTATACCTGGTAATGTAATGTGCGCTCGCTTATTGATTTAAGTAAATCAAGTAAGTAGGTGAGGCTGGTTCTGCTATTCATAATGCTCTACAACTCTTTCCTCAACTTCTCAGATACATAAACTGCATTGAAGTACTATTAAAATAATGGGGGGAACAAGGGGCTGCGTGTGGGCCAAGGTTATATAGCCTGCATGGCTGGGAAGAAGCCATTCTGAATAACGTATACTTTAATGTACATATTGCCGATCTAGTAACACATAGTAGATTTATAATACTAGTTCATTTATCACAGTAGAATATATCTGTATTTCTGCCCCCCGCAACAGGTTGTGTGCTTGCAGTCGTATGATGTCCGCTAGCGGTAGGCTCTTTTCCCTCTCAGGAGTTGGAGTTTCACAGCAGGTGACGGGCTGCGGCTTGTCTCACACACACGCTTCGCTCGTACCTCACTTACCTCTCCCACTGCGGCTCTCTGTCACGGGTGTTTGCCTTTGTGCGCGGGTAAGGTCCCACGGTCATTCCTCAGACTGCCCCATAGACCCGCGTGTCGGTGCTGGGTATGACAGGCAGCGCCCTTGTGCAGCTCCGCTCATCTCAAGCTCTCCATACAGTGTCCCAGCTCTGCCCGCCGTGGCCCCGCCTGCATCGCTTTCACTCTCCTTGTAATTTGCCGGATCAGATCCTCTACTTTGCTTCAAGTCTCTTCTGCACTCTTGACTCCCTTTTATCACTTAGCATTTGAAATAGTTTGTTCCTATCTCACTCTTGTTTGCTGTTAACCTGAATCTATCTATGTTTTATTTTTGTTTATAATATTTTTCTTCCACATTCTCCCCCTCTACACACACAGACACACACATAGACTCCCTCTCTCCCCTCCTGTCCCCTATCTCTGCCTTATCTTTCCCTCCCCCATCTTTCTGCACTGAGAGCTCATTCAGCTGACCAGGGGAGAACAAAGCTCCTCTTCTTTGGGGACAGAACAAATGACATTCTCACAAACTGCTTTCTTGGGGTTTCAGTGTCACAGTGAAGGGCTGTCGCCTGAGGGTGGGTGTCCCCCTGCTGTAGGGTGTTTTAATAAAAAATCCTTGTACCAAAAGAGACTAAACAAATGCGCCAGTTATAAAGTGGGGGCATTGGGGTGCGCAAATCATGTACATCAATACTGGGTGTGACTATTAATCGATGTGAGCATGTAAAACAGAAAAAAAGAATAATTTATGCTTCTCAAACAGTTCTCTGAAATCTGATCCCAATCCCAGTAGACATGACGCAAAATATTTCAATGAAAATAGGATCTTTGGGGTCTATTCACTAAAAGGAGGGTTAAGAGTTGTGTTTCAGCTCC
This sequence comes from Spea hammondii, assembly GCA_029215755.1. Lineage (NCBI taxonomy): Eukaryota > Metazoa > Chordata > Amphibia > Anura > Pelobatidae > Spea > Spea hammondii. Next base: position 129,525,901 of record JARDYJ010000001.1, on the reverse strand, counting down.
TTGGCTTCACTATACATTCTGCAGGTCCTGTTGTAGTAGGAACTTGGCTGGCCTTCTATAATGCATAGTTAAAATAGTGAGATTTTTACTAAAGTCTCCACGAACATTTAATTATGTGCTTTATATACATATATGGGGATAGCTCGGTACTTGCTGGAGAAACATGCCAGTGATGCCCTTTCTTAGTAGGTTTATCTTATTATGGTGATAAACCCCAAATCTGAGGCTATGTTGCAGTCGCATTCTTAATGCAAAAACAGAATAAACAATTCTATGTGGTGAAGCCATGGCCGCCATCAGAGATCTTGTCCCACCTGTCCCACCCATTGCTCCAACTTAAGATCCTCCCATAAGTTCACCTTATGAGAAAATGAGCAAGCGTAGGGTTAGTGGCGTCTGGGTGCGGTATTTCGCTAAGACCCCCCCCCCCATAATTGACACACGTACATACTAATACACAAACTTGCTTTAGAATCCATTCATTCTTCCAACGTACACTTACATACACTTACACTTACATTACAAGTTCTTTCTCCTGATCCTCCTCTCCCCCTCCCAGGCGCCACTACTGCTAGGCTCACTCATGATTCTCCAACACCATACGCTGACAAACAAACTTACGATAACATCATACGCTGACATCCACACACACATGCACTCATGCTAACACCATATACTCACACATTCTAAAACCATACCAGACACACATATGCTCACAAACGTTAACACCTTACAGTAATGCACACACATACATGCTAACCCTATACACTAACATAAACACATTCATCCAAATGCCATACAGTAACAATTATACTTTTATATACACCCACTGACTTATACTATATATTGTTTATATATATACAGTATATATATATATGTATATATATATATATAGTGTGTGTGTTTGTATATACAATATGTATAGTGTTAGAGTCAGTGTATATTATATATAAAATACACAAGCCGATTCTAACACTAATACATACCTACAACACAAGCATACACATATACACACACTGCTGTCTCTCTACTCAGTGGCGTAACAAAAACTGCCGGGGCCACCTCCAAGATGTATGGTCGGGACCCCCAAGCTTCTTCTAAACACACACACACATACTTACACACACAAACTAACATATAAACTTACACAGACAGTAATATACTAAAATACTTAGACACACATACAGTAAAATATTTTATACATATGTGTTTGTATATATGTGTGTAGGTATGGATGTGAGCATGGATGTGTACTTATGTGTGTGTACGTGAGTATGATTAAATGTGTGTAATTTGTGTAAATGTGTTTACATATGTTGTTTGTTGGAAGGGGGGCAAGTTGGCAAAGAAGTCACAGACCAGTTGTGTGGGGGCAATAATGGCACAGACTAGCTATTGAAGTTGGGGGGTCCCGGGGCAATTTTCGCACCAGGCCCCCGTGGTTTCTAGTTACGCCCCTGACACACACTAACATACTTACACATACTAACACACATGAACTAACATAATTACACACACAGCTCTTCTGCTTCCTCAAGGTCCTCACACACAATATTTGAGCGCCGGCAAATGACATCATATTCCGGCAATCAAACTCAGCTTGTTGGGCCTGAGGAAGCGCGCCGTGCAGCACTGGCCTAACGGTATGTTAAGGGGGGTTTATGGAGCTGGTGTTGGAGGCCCGCAGGAGCCTCTTTTACACCCGGGCACTTCCCTGAAACTTCCCTGACTGACTGGGCCTATTTTAAGGTAGGGGCCTGGAGCTGCAGCTCCATCAGCCCCTAAGTCAATCCGGCCCTGGCGCGGTCCCGGTCGCAGTTGCTGCTTGCTCCAGCAACAAGGTAAGTAGGGTGAGGGAGGGGGGTGCAGTGAGAAGGGGCAGAGGAGGGTTAGATAGTGAGAAATGGGGAGAGGGGATACATATTGAGAAGTGGGGAAGGGGGTACATAGTGAAAAGGGGGAACATAGAAGGGGCAGATAAGATGGGGAGAAGGGGTAGTGTGAATGCGTATGAGAATGAATGAATGAATAAATGTGTGGATGAATTTTGTGAATGCGTATGACAATGAATTCATGTGTGCATGAATTGCTTAAATGATTTGTGAGACTGCATTAATGAATGTGTTAATGATTTGTGTGAATGAGTAAATGCAAAGATGGTACATGAAGGGTGGGCTTTAATAATAAATAAATAAATAAATAAATAAAAATGGGCTGCTCTGGCTTAAATGCCCGGGCCTATTTTTTGTCCCAGTCCGGGCCTGCTTATGTCAACGAACATAAATTTTACAGGTTGACACATTGCTAGACTGAAACTGATTAATAACGGAGAAGGTATGGTCTTTTAGAGATACACTATGTGGTCAAGGATAAACATCAGATGTTTTATATACATTTTATTAAAATTATTCTTTAGACCAGAGCGTTTCTTAGCAGTAAATACATTTTGGAAATATGACAATCCCAAACCATAATTCTGTTTGGAGACTTTCAATCAATAGGTGAGGATTATTATAGTAACAAGCATTGTCTTTAAGTGTTTATATTTAAACAGAAACAAAAAATTATTTGGGGCTCCCAAGATTTTTTTTTGTTTATTATATGTTTTACTCTTAGAATTACTTTGATTATATAATAATCTTCTTATTTACTATTTTCTCCTGGCTAATTGCAATTTTATGGCAATTGCCTAATTTTAAGAAAGCTATTTTTCTTTCCACTTAATTGTTCCACTGACCCTGAATTTGTATCAGCAGGGAGCAGTTGGATCACAACAACAAGAGGTGGTAACTGTAATGGTGTTTTATTATTCTGAATCAAGGTGAATTATGGCTTCTTCAGGATAGAAGGATCCTACCGTTTGTGAGATTGCAGCTTATCACCTAGAATATTTACTTGAAATTTTAGGATATCTGTCTGAAGTTTGACATTATTGGCACCTATTAAAAACCTCACTAATAATCCGTAGAAGCTATTAAAGTACAGACATTTCTGAGTCTTTTTTAATTGTTGCTTTTAGTACTATTGCAACAGACTTGTACAGTGTGATATATTGATTATTTTGGTTACCATCCTAATTATTGCTTTCTGTTTTTTTTTACTTGTTGTTGCTGAATAACCGGTTTGATATTAATACGTGTGGGTTATATAAGGTGATATCATTTTGATAAACGAGGTGTTTATGAAATGTGATATGTTGCATTATTTTATCCATAAAGCAGTAATTCATACCAAATAACCGATCAATAATATAATGTATTTTATGTCATGATATATTTTGACATGCGTTGAATATAATATTTCTGTTTTTATTAATTTTAAATCCACGTACGCAAGTACAGGAACCTTATGGCATCTAGTCCCTGTTGCAGTTACAGGGAAGGGCCAAAAAACTGTCAAATAATATAAGCATAAAAATAATCCTATAAAAACATAGAATGCAAGAGAAAAAAAGAATTGGCATCCGTTAACTATACATGTAACCACGAGAGCCCATTTGATGATATTTTGTAATGAGAAAGCTTTAAGGGACACAGGGTAAATATTATTCATCCTATTCTGTACATGATGTTTATGGGTACAGCTTGTATTATCTAGTTATTTTATGATTGCATTTTATTTTTTAGGTTGGTGGAAAGTACACAGTAACGTGCAGCCTAAATGACTTCCACATAGGCTTGTAAAGAGGCAGTTTACTGGACCTGGCAGCCCCGCCAAAGAATAATGCATATTATGCATGAAATAAACAGATAAAATGAAATAAACAGATAAAAACCTCCATGGTCCCATGAATCTTGCCATTGATTGGCTGCTTGAAGCTGCTAATCAGTGGCAGGTGGGCCCTCCCATTAAAATCAGTGGGAGCACTTTTTGCACAAGCCAGCAGACTTTGAATAGACCCTCACCCGTTCTGTTCACCAAGCCAGCACTGGAGATGACTGGCAATGATTTGTAATAAATTAATAATTAATGTTTATTCCTCCACTGTGTAAGCAGACACAGACGTGCCATGACATTAGAATGAGATTGTAAAAGTTGTGGGTATCTGGGCTTATTTTTTGTGCCTCTGAAACTGCAAGATTGGACACACCATTATTATTATAAGATTGAAAAAAACACCTGAAACATCCTAAAACAAGACCGGCTTTTCTTCAGACCTCGGATCCGCGCAGCAATCCACTGAATCAGCACTTCCACCAACTACTATAGACCAACAAACACATTATACGCATATTTGAGCTAGAAGAAACCAGTTGCGTTTTAGCCTTTTTGTTCGTGTTTTTGTTCTGTTGCCCTCTTTGATTTTACTGTCCACGGACATCCCTGTACATTTATGGACATCCCTGTGTGATTTGCTGGTGTCGGCTGGATTTGCATATTTGAGTACATTCAAAGACTGCAAGCCAATATGCGGACACGCCTAGGCGCGGGTGCCGTGAGTTACGCAGCGCCCATGTGACCCCGCCACTAAGGAACGCTCTTCACAAAGTGTATGCTCCATAGTGAGCATGATGTCCCGCAGTCCTGCCTATCCGTCAGTGCTCCTCTCCACAAGTTGTAGGGGCAAATCTTTGTGGACTACATTTACCATGATTCTCAGGCTGCCGTAACATTGACTTTACATCACGGAACATGACAGATAAACAGGTGAATGTACACATGAAATATGGATTAAATTACCACCTCACCTTATTACCCCCAGTACTAAAGTACTGTACATAATTATTTTTCCCAAATGGGGTCATCTTCTATTCAGGACATTTACTTTTTAATCTTTAATAAGTTTGGAGGGGTCGACTTATAATCAGGGTCATCTTATAATAGAGCAAATACGGTATATGTATTTCAGAATTTCCTGAGACATTAAACTTATTAGGCTTCAGGTTATCACCTTATGGTCCAAGAGTGCAATTTCTTGTATCACACCTATGGTAAATGTGAGTCACTTAATGTAAATGTCACATGACGTATTAGTGTATATTAAACTAAAAATATCTAAAGCAGGCCCTTACCAATCATTGCCCGTCAATACGATGGATCACCGTTAAAGATGTAAAGCAACATCTCATCATATTTTAGACTTTGATATTAGATGCTGTATTAAAGTTATCATATTTAAAGAGCATGAAACAAAATGAGCCTCATGATTTGTAGTCCTACTATGCATCATTAAATTGGTGCTCTATAATCACTTAAGGTTTTCATAAGTGAAAATGAACCAAGAACACCCTGATATTACAATGAAACAAATGTTTTTTTAGCTGAGCACTTGGGCTTTAAGCTCATTTATTATTACAGTTAACATAGCTCATATACAAACAAAAACATAAGTGCAACTTGTATATATATATATTATCAGGTCTGGACAGCAAGGCTGCATACTTTCTGATATTACTAGTAGCAGATCAGGTTCTTATGAGTGTACTCCTTTATGTCCCTGTTCACGGAGGACAATCTCTTCTTTTGACTTAAACCTTTCCTTGCAGGGGCGTAACTAGAAAAAGCTACAGAGTGGCTTCGGGCCCATCCTGACTTCACAGTGTCCCACAGTGCCAACTTTGTCCTCAAACTGCTTTTTAGTGCCAACTTTGTCCCCAAACAGCTTATCTGTGCCATGAAAGCCACCCCAAAAAAACTGTCTGTTCCATTTTAGCCCACAAACAACTTGCTTGTGTCTCCCTCCCTACGTGTAGAGCGATCCAGCATTCAGGAAATTGATGTGCATGTGCTTGCATGCTGGATCAGGGAGTGCAGGGAGGCATTGAGACCTCTACATTTTTTGTACCGCTAACTGCAGGTCTTACCTGCAACTAGCGGCTTTTAAAGGGACAGTCTGAGTACCTATGAAAGGGTGAAAACCTCCTCCTCCTCCTCTCAATGGTTTAGAGTGCAAGAAGTATATGGTGTTCCTGGAGTCCCTAGAGAGCGGCCTAATTTGGTGGCATGCCATTGGCTGTGTTTGGGTGATGGGTTCACTCTGCCTGCACTGTGGTAGAGCCACTAAGTGTTCCACATATGTATTTTTCTTCTCTTTGGCCTTTTGTGATGCCACCCATGAGCTAAGGCTGTAATGGCACTCTTAATTTTTAATTTTTTTTATCGTTAGTAGCTGAAAGATGGTTCTCAGAGCAAAGATAAGACTCAGACATGCCGTCAGGCTTTCTAGACAAGTCCCATCAGCGGTTCACACACAAAAAGTTTAGGTGTCCGATATCAAAGCATAGCCGGCAGCTGTGCACTTGTGATTTTGCAACTACTGGCCTTAAAGTGCCAGAGCTGAAAGGCACTAAAGGTGATGTGTTTATGATATCTATGATGGACTATCAGATACCACAATCATTAAACCAGTTTAAGATATTAGCTTTGAATGAACGCTTACAAGTAACCATATGTCGATAAATTCCAATCAGCAGTAGGAACTACTCAAGAAGAATGGTTAGAGAAACATGTGCTTTTCTACTATAAGAGCATCTATACCACAAATAGTAAGGACCCTGCTTATTTATTTTTAAAAAATATGCACATATTGAAGAGGGCACTCCAGCCATGCTTTGCACTTTAATGCATATACCGTAATAGCCGCGATAAATTTCCCTATATTATACAGGAAAAACTCATGGATTAGTTAATTTAGTTTGGCGTTTTCAGATGCTGACGCAAAAGCCTCTGCCACAAAATCCTGCAAACGAAGGTTGAATGTGGTTAGCATGGGCTCACAAAATAATCAGATGAGGACTAAAAAGATTTTGCTTATTGACGTGTTAATTAAAGTGCAATAAAGGTAAATAGTATGCTTATGTGTTAAATATATGTATTTATGTATACATATGTCACATGGTTCTGAAATGTTTGTGTACAGATGAAAAAGTCACAAGTATTCATACATAAAATCTAGTAAGCCTGTCTTATTTAATGTAAAACACTACAAAGGCATTGACATTATTTTGACTTGCACTGGCAAAAACACAATTTTCGTGGGCACAGTGGAACATATAGCCTAATAAGTTCATAATATTTCCTCTCTTGTGAGAACCCGATATACACAGTTCTTTCTGTATGCCAAATCCGTATAGTTGGTCTGTATTTCACTCTCAGCTTTGCTTTGGCTGACCAATATAGCTGGGTGCCAGCCTCCAAGATAGAAAGGTAGAGCTGGCAACTCGACCTGGGGAATCAGGAGATGGCAAAGCATTGTTATGGTTTTCATTTGAGAGATGAAACGTTGGATGTGGGAGCACCCAGAGCAAAACAGCTGCTCACTCCTTCTTGGTCTTTTTCTTTCGTTCAGTTTTACTGGCTTCGTCATGAGCTTTCCTCTTCATTGCCAATTTGTTGGCCTGTGGGGAAAAAAGCAGAAGCTGTTAAAGTAGATACAAAGAATGATAAAAATGTAATCCGTAATGCATACCCATTCACTTAATTAAATAAAATATAAATAACGTAATGTCTCTCTGATCCATGTTCACCCCGGAAAATGAAGCCCCTCACATAAGTGTAGTAACTGTAGATGCTGCAGGGATTTAATTTGGGTAATCATACCAAATTTCTTGTATAACAATGCAGTCAGACTATCAAAAATGCTGATTTACATATCTAAACTTCCCTGCATGGAGCACAGTTTTGCAAACCGGTGTGTTCATTAAAGTCCATGAACCTTAAAAGACTTAAGTCTGTAGAGCAATTATCTTGTTCTATGAGTGTCAAAGAAGAACAAGTGGACAAGCCTTCTAACAGAAGTGATACGTGTTCAAGTGCAGAGAAATAAGCATGTATTTGGATTGGTTTATGGCCACCTAAGCAACACTTTTATAGCAAAACATAAGCAGACTAGATGGGTCACAGACCAAAAGATTTAAATGAGCAGCACAGTATGTCACACCTAAGAGGATAAATTGTCACAATTAGTCTCATGTTCCCCACCTCTCGGACTTTGCGCTTCTTTCCAAACATTATCTTGTTGTAAAGATACTTCTCTTTCTTCTTCATCATCATAATGGCAAGACGCTTCTCTTCACTCTTCTCTTGCTCAGCTACTCTTGTCTTATCAACCACTCTCACTTTACCCGCTGTTATCGCCACATTCAGTTTCTGCAGGGAGGAAAGGGAAAAAATGCAATCTGAAGTAGGAAGCAGGGAGGATAAAAAAAAACAAAGGCAGATGACTGATCTTTATAAAAGAGGCAAAAATATATTTGTAGGTACCTTTCCAACAGACTTATCTTCTAGATGTTTAAGCTTTGTTTCTTCCTCATCTTCATCATCATCAGCAGAATCGCCATCATTTTCTTCCACATCACTGTCTTCTTCTTCTTCCTCCTCCTCCTCCTCATCTTCCTCTGGAAATAAATCATTATATACCAATTCTATTATACAAATGCTTACATTATGGCCTTAAGTACCATTTACATATAGTCTTTCACATCGTGGTGTGAGATTCATTATTTCCTAGGCTGATGAGTAAAAGTCTTTAACAAATTTTGTTTCAAATTATATAACAATAGAGAAAACTTGCATAGAGACAAAAAAATGGTGTTGCGGTTGGAAGCAGAGGGATGCAAGTCCTATCCACAAAACACAAAACCAAAGTTCTGGATACCCAAATATTCTCCCTGAATAGTCTGGACATCTGTAAACCAGATGATGCCTAGCACTAAAAATAAATAAATAAAAAAAGTATTAAAGTTTTCTTATTTTAATCTTTTTTGGTTACCACGGAAACTTCACTCATAACCTGGTTTATTAGTCTCTAATTCTGATATTGCCTCCCTTCTCTAAACCCACAGGTTCTGCCATAATTACCAATTGTTTCTCCTCTTTGCAGGGCAAGCAATCGCTGTTTCTCAGGCGGTATGTAGTCTCCTTCTTTCTCTTGAACAAATGGAGATAGGTGAGGGGGCAGCATCACACCCAAAAAATAGTCTTCTACTGGAAGAATTATTCGACCATTCACACTGTCGAACACCCACTGTGGCTGCACATAATACCTGCAGAAGAGACCAAAATTAGCAATAAACATTTCTATCTATTGCTATAGGCACCCCAGAAAAGTTATCAGCCAGTTGTTAAATCACATGTTTACATACCTGTTGACGATCTGAGGTGTTATGCTGGGTCTGTCCACGATATGATGTGTGATAGATTTGTCAGAGCTATCATATGTTGACCCGATACAGACTGAGGCATCCCAGGACACCTCCCCACCAAAACTCCTGAAAGAACATAACATCAGAGAATTAGATATATTTCGGACTCATCAGAACGCTCTACTCGAAAGAAGCCGTTTACACAGAATAATGTACTGGTAACTGTCAAACTGTTTTCAATCAGTATAAAGCACTGGAAGAAACGGACTAGATATATGAATGTGTTTCATGCTGCAACCAAGACATAAGCCGATAATCACTCCTACATGATTCAAATAGTAATCAGACCAGAAAGAGCTCTTTGTTTTAAGTGCAGATTGTATGCCATAAATGTTTAATTTCTTTCTTAAATGATCCAAACCATTTGTGATACTCTAATCTTTGCTCACCGGATAATAAAGGCGAGCGCCTCTCGTGGTACCTCTCGGTTCAAGAAGAATTTAAGACCAACAAACAGAGTCTTGTGCTTCTCCTCTTCCTGTAGTTGCTTTTTGTGTTCCTCCACCTGATCTGCATTGTCCTGCACAAATCAGATAGCAGACTAAGTTCATCCAATCTACAGAATGGTTCACGCCATTCAAGTATGGTGTAATGTGTGATCATACTTACTGGATCTGCAGGAAATTCATCAACTTCAGCATCATCTTCAGGTTGTGAAGGAACCACACGGGACAGACTGGCACTGAGTGCAGACAGTTTCTGCAGGACAGAATTAGGTGAAACATGGAACTAAAAACATCAGGACAGCTGTAAGAACACAAAAAGCAAACAAGGAAATGGGGCTGACAAACTCAACAATCACCACAGAAAGGAGTGATCAATGCATCTACTGGGCAGATATGGAACAGGAACAAACAGACAAATCGATACCTCCAAGTAGGCTTCAGATTCCAATGCGTATTTTTCCTCTTCATCAACTTTCAATTCTGCCTCAGATTGGGAGTCCAGCTATGAAGTGAATGACATAGAATGTTTAACTACAAATAGTAAGAGATGCTTAGTAGTAGATACAAACAATTCCATGGAAGAGCAATTAAATTAGAGTACAGCAAAACATGGCCACTGGTAAGGTGAATAAAGGTAATGGGCAAAGTGCAGAATACATGGAGCGCGAGTTGAATAGGGTACTCCCTGCTGGGGCATTCGCAAATCCCATTCAGGTGTATGTGCATAGCTTGCTGAACTCTAAAGTCTTACCTTTGGTGGGTACTGCAGGTTGAGGGACTGGTACAGACGAAAGTTCACAAAACCCAAAATGGTGGTATAAAATTCAGTGAAAGTGGCCATGACCCTGTAGTCCACATCAGTGGGGTGCTGCAAGGGATAGAGAGACATGCAGTCCATAGAAGCTTGCGTAATAACATGAAGATGCTAGCCTTTAGGCGAGTAAGATGAAGATGCAGTATCATACTTCTACTCAAGCATATGGTATTGCAGAACATTACACTTGCTGCAGGCAATTTTTACACTTTTCCCATACAGCGTTACCCTTCAGAGGCAGAAAAACAGTTTACGGGCACTGTAGAAATAGCGGAAGAATGTCACTGATGTAAGAAATGAACTTTGGTCGATAGGTAAAGGTACAGCAGTGTTTTATGAGCGACCTGTTCATCACTCCGTGTATTCCCCGAGTCCGATTTTATGACCTCCCTTGGAAACACATTACTGACTCTGGTGCCAGGTGCAGCATGTCACAGGTTATCTCTAGCATAGCACTAACTGACACACCGCAAACTTATCGGCCCCAATAGCGTAGGGGATCTCGACATTTCTATTTCTGGGTTTAACAGAGTGCACTTTTTATATCATGCAAGTTTATAACTATACCGCAGTAAAAGGACGATATACGATTGTATTAGGAAATGAAGGAATTAGTCATCTTTTAATTCATACGTTTACAGACATACACAAACACACACACTATAGGATCTCTCGTTCTCTGTCTCCTAAGAAATTGTAAATAACACTACCGTACTGTACACACATTACAGGTCGCCTTTTCTTACTAGGCATATCCATCTTACTAAGCATATCCATTGGGGCCGATATATCATGTATCACAAACATGAGCTATAGGGGAAAGAGCTCTATGCAGGAAATAGAGGACTCTCTACTGCTTCCTGCTGCACATGATTGGTATTACACACAAATTATCGAGAGTACTCACCCACTCTCTAATTGTAAGATTGGGGGGAAATGCATGCATAAGAGTTAGTTGAGTGATTGCTCATCCTTAGACAGTTGAGAATTTTACATTTGAGTCTGAATCTGATTTGGCTATTATGTGAAGCCATCATGTTTCGAAAACTACATGATAATCACTCAGCATTAAACAATTCCAGACCCTTTGTTTGAATTTGTGGAAAAATGTGCCCCCTCAATAAACCATTCCCTAAGGAACGCACTGCTTGCGAGAAAGTCCTTGTGAACTGGCATGTGACAGAGACCATCACGCAGAGGCACATAGAAAAGTATTTAAAGCAAGGGAGTTGGAATTTGGCATGGTACTCACGTCATGAGAAAAAGTGTACGGGGCGATCCATGTCACAGTCTGGCCCAGGATGTTTGCCTGATAATAGATTCCTTTGATTGATAGGAAAACCTATACAGAATAGAAGTTAACTGTAGCATAGGATAAAAATACCATTTATAAAATATACTGTTATATAAACAGCATTACTTTTATCTGTCTCACATCTTCATTAGATGATTATAAGACAAATAGTAAAAATAACTAATAAAGGAACTGCTAGTTTCCTCCCATTATCCTGCATCTGATCCCTCCTAATTCCTCATCTCTTGTGCACAACATATTAAATATTAAAGCATTTATCAACATACTTTTTATACCTCCAATTTACAAATCTGAAAAAAATCAGACTGGACATATTTAACCTTAAGAGGTAATGCATCCTGTGTTTTTGCTAGTGCTGATTTCCAGCAGGGTCACTACAGGTTGACAACTCTTACGGATACATTATATATATATATATATATATATATATATATATATATATATATATATATATATATATATATATATATATATATATATATATATATATATATATATATATATATATATATATATGGCAAGAGTTGCAGTTCACAAAATCAGTATGTTTTCTTATGCGCTTCTCAGCCAGCATCAGAGCTCACTGTGTAGTAAACAAGCAGGAAGCCCAACATACACAATGTCGAGATACCTAAAATTACCACCTAAAATTGCATAACCGGTTTCCATAGATATTCGACCCTAAATTTTGCCCAGCCAGACCTTGGATCATATCTGGGAACCCTCAGGGTTTGATCCTTTGAATCTTCCCCTTCACCCTTTTGGATTAGGACAAAAACTCTTGAGACTCTGGAATGGACTCGCTCTTATTCTGCACTGCTGTGATATTTTAAATTCCCAATTGGTGCTTTTGCTACCAAGTATATTGTGGTTGACATGCATGCGTGAATGCAGGTGACTCAATTTAAATAACGACAAGTCAAGGTTTCCCCGAGTACCTGTGGTAGAGGCACTTGGTTAATACATTTCATGAGTGACTACACATAGTCATGTAAAGAGTCTCAGGTTCAGCTCATTTAGAAAGTTGCCAGGTATACACCACCATATCCTGTGACATGCTCACCTTGCGCAGGGAACGGGATGCAATAACATAATTCATGAACTCAACAGAGAGTCGGCGGCAGAGCTGTATGGTTTGAACATGGCATTTTCCTGTGCGAGGAAAGGTTGAGAAGAGGACACACATGGACAAAGCATCATCCATGTCCCGCAGGGCATCAATAAAGGTTGGGTATCTGGACAATGCAAAATCAAAGTATTAGTTTCGCATGATAATGTCACAACCAAGTGCTGTCGGTCAATTACAGGCTGTGCGTTCAGCTCACTAGGAGTCCAGCTCTGAGAACAAGTTCCAACACTGAAGCGGGCAATTCTTTTCTAGTTTACAGGCAAACACCACTTTAAGGGCACTAGCGTGTAAGACATAGTTGCAGGACAAAACAGCATGAAGCCAGCACACATATATATATATATATATATGACCTGACGACTGCAATGCAGTACACGCACTAATAAGTGACAAAAGGTAGTGCTTCACCTTAAGTACATTTTCGTTCTGCATACATGCTCTGGACCCCACTCTGTACAACATAGTGGGCTATGCTTGTATTTGAATTCTGCAGAACCTACACTTTATGGAACCAGTGTCTTTAACCCCATAGTTGGGCTCTGGAGGTTGCAGTGTCCCTTACCTCTCCTTCACAATATGATCAAGTTTGTATGCAGGTTTGTTTTCTTTAATTCTTTCCACTGCATCCCATTCATGTTTTCCAAAAGCTTTACGAAGACGGCGCACGAATACCTGGGAGTATGAAAAGTACTTTAGAGAAGAAACTGGAGACAGAATAATGTAGTATTATATGGCGCGTGACAAATTATATATATAATCTCTGTAGAACAGTACAGTAAAAAGTTATGGATGATATAAGTGTGATTAAGACCTTTATATAGAGGTCTTTTTTTAAGTATTAAAATGTGGAAAATATATTACATGCTTCCATTGCAGTTTCTTTATTCATTACACGTTTATTTATGACATTTCTTACAGCAGTGTTATTAGGTGCATTCCTTTGGTGTTAAATTGCCTCCTACGTAGCAAACGCAATGATCGCATTTAAATACCAATAGTGTGCACATGTAATTTCATGAACTCTCCTTCCGTTGGATAAGTGACATTTTTGTCCCTACCTTATAAGCATTTTTTTTTAAATCAATCCGTAGAGTGATTTTAGAGAGATCCCCCTAAGCATAACCTCCTACAATTGTGGTTGTCATTTATTCACACATTCAAATTAGATCCAAATTAGCATTTAAGTAGAAATAAAAGGGTTGACGAAAATAACATCCCACTACCCACAGAATATATAAATGAGAGTGGTAGTGGAAACACTGAGCGAGGCCACCAGTCACTGTAAGCAGGGACAGACCATATAGCTGGGAAACCTATCTGTGTCATCAAGTGCGCTTATACTGCACACTTCCAACAAACCCCTGAGTGTCTAGGCATTGCATTTACACCTCCTTTCACACTGGGGGAAGATTAAAGAGAGAACATCAGGAGAGACAATATAAGATAAACATACTATGTTTTTTTTTTTTATTAAGCAGAGATCTTTAAGTATTGTCTTATCGCAACTACTGATAGAACACCCCAATTAGCAAGAGCATTTCATTGGTCAATATTATGAGTAGACTAGTGCTCTTTATAAATAACTAAAATGGCTTTAATTGCAGTGACACATCAGAAATTGAAACATTCTAACCACTTCACATAAAAACTATGTGACAGACCTTGTACTCTCTGAATTTTCCAACAATGGGCTCATGGAGCAGAAACTTAATATCCTTCAAGAGGTAGAACGTCCTTGGTGCTGTGGAGCCCTTGTTTACTTTCTTCTTGTGTTTTGGCTCATGTGGGTAGACCCCTTTCAGGATACACAGGCGCCTGAACGAAGAGCAAACGGTTAGTGATACATATGATGTAAATTCTTGTAGCTTTTCATAATGTTCACCAGTGATAAAAGACAACCAGGGGCCGAGCTGGACACTTCCCATATACTGGATAGACATGTCTCCTAAAACGATACTGTTGGTGCTTAACTTTTCATGCTACTTTACACTCATCTGTTCATCGTTCTTTAAGCTTGTGAAATGTATCCAGCTGAGATCGGTGTACAAGCAGTTCTGGTGGAACACGGTGCTGTGCCCACCGCACCAAAAACGTACTGGACCACCCAATTTTACAGAGTTATCAGAATAGCTAAGAAATCATAACTTCTCTTATATTTAATGCACCCACGTTTAAAAAATAAAATAAAGGTAAGCGGGAATGATTTAGGCTTTGCTGTGTTTTATAAGAGATCAGTGGTCTGTGTCACAGATAGAGTTGGCCACCGGTGTAGCTAATCTTAAGTAACAGAATTTGCACCTGAAATCTGGCAGGCTGAGCTGCAGCTTCTTCCGGGCCTTGTTTCTAGTGATGTAGTTTGTGGCAGAGCCACGCTCAAACTGAAAGAAGCAGATAACGTCCATTAAAGCCACATACAATTCCAAACAGCACATTACTTCCAGATAACATGTTTTGCTGGACTTTCACAAAACGCAATACTCATTTTACGGTATTATAATAGGCACAAAAAGGATTCTATGGTCTCCATGCGTGGGTTATACTTCATAGGAAGACTGTTAGGGGAAGAATTTCGAGCCCGACTGTATAAGAATATCAAGTTGGCTTCTGACAACAATGAGGCCATTGTTTTTGTTGTAAAAAAAATCTAAGGTTACAGGCATCTTATTTGTATACAGATAACAGGAAATTACGTATGTGATTATGTATAAAAGCCGGGCCTTTGCTTATCTCTCTATCATAGTTTACTTTGTTTCCTTCGGCCCAGTGGTGGTAAAAGCGCTGACGCAGCACCATAACTCATCATTGGAAGGTACTGGGAATGAGGAAAGGGGGCTATCCATAAACAACCAATCCCACTCGATGAAGAATACGTTTTTCTGCTCAGATTAGCCTCTATGTCTATCATTTGCTACCTAAAACCTTACGATACAACCTATTCCTTCCTGCAGAAGACCACCAGTGTCGGCCCTTAATAGTGCAATTAGGTGGTGAAATCTTATCAATAAACCCCTTAACGACACGGTTCATCTACTACTTTTACGATAAAACAAATGTACCGGTAAAATACATTTTATTACCGGTAATAATACAAAATTACCGCTGGGGGAAAAACCCTCACTTTTCTTTGACATTGTTTCATTTAACTTGACGGTCTTGGCATATTTAAGCGTCTCGGGTTCATTCTCTTTGATTGGCGCTCATAGTAGTGCACATTGTACATTTTGCCAGGACGCATATACGTTTCTGCCCTTTAGTATGCTGGTTTGATAACCAACTCCCTTTGCAGAGCAGCTCATCAGCAATATGTTTAATGTATGCGTGTCCTGAGAAACATGGCTTATGTGTTCATCAAACCGGGTACACGGAGTTTCACGATAACATCCCCCTTTACCCTGACTGATACCTATATTTAAAAAGGGTCAGTTTAACAGAGCGTTGCATTCCTAAACGATACGTATACACTCCAGACTGTGTCAATGTACGTACACAAAATCTTGCCCTTGACATACTAAACGTACGCGAACACTGTCTATATAGGATAAAATACCACTCGCTAAATACCGTATTTTAAGGATAAACGTTATATTGTATAAAACATACCTTCTTTTTCTCCAAGCCACCCATTACCGACAAACTCTGAGCAGCTTCCTCGAAGTCCCCACGTGTATTGCGCACGCCGTAATCAGGGCCCTTGCAGCGTCAATCGGGGCCTGTCGCTGTTTCCACACAGGCACGATCGGGGCAGCTTGAAAAGGGGCCTTCAGTGACCCACGACGTCAAACTATTGTAATGAGTCGCTTTTACAGCTGTCTCCTTTGCGGGACTTCGCGGCCATTGTGTTGGTTATAAGAACGCACGAGTCTGATATGACTGAGGAGTATACTTCAGGAACCATGGAAGCAGCGGTACAAATGCCAATTGAACCAAACGGAAGGTTATATGTGAGATTCCCCGCACAATGTAGAATTAGACACGTAGCACTAAAATAAGTATTACAATGTAATACAGCGCGGAACGGGCGGCCCCTCTGCAGAGAAGGCTTTAATACTCCTTGCAGTAGAGATCCCTTTTTCGGATGGACCCTTCCTGTCTGGCACCCAGCGGTATGTGCACTGGGATCTATGTTATATACTCCAAATAGTTAGGTACTGGTATTGCTCACAACTTTGCCAGATACTCATTGAGTCTCTTTTTTTTTTACATCTATGAAAGCATTATATGCAGACTATATGATACAAATCTACACATTAATTTCTTTCTGAAATTCAGGTTCAAACCAGTATGTGTATGTTCTATGTGTTTTCATAAGGGATGTAGGATGCCTTGTCATTTGCTGGGTGCTTCAAGCCTGTATACATAACATCCCCAAAAGTGTATATACACAAACTGGTCACTTTATTAGGTACGCCTGTTCAATTGCCTGTTAACACAAATAGCTTAACAGCCAATCACATGGCAGCGCCTCAATGCATTTAGGCATGTAGACGTGGTCAAGACAACTTGCTGAAGTTCAAACTGAGCATCGGAATGGGCAGAGGCGTAACTAGAAGCCTCAGGGCCCCGGTGCGAGAATCTGTTAAGGGCCCCCCAACCCATCTACCCCCTTCTCAGGCTATCTACCCTCTCCCTACCCCCCTTCTCACTATCTACCCTCTCCCTACCCCCCCTTCTCACTATCTACCCTCTCCCTACCCCCCCTTCTCACTATCTACCCTCTCCCTACCCCCCCTTCTCAATATCTACCCTCTCCCTACCCCCCCTTCTCAATATCTACCCTCTCCCTACCCCCCCTTCTCAGGCTATCTACCCTCTCCCTACCCCCCTTCTCATTATCTACCCTCTCCCTACACCCCTTTGTAGGTCACTTACCGGCCTCTGTCTCGCAGCTCTGCTGCGGTGCGCACGGCTTCACTGCTCAGTGTGAAGCGCCGGCACCCGAGACAGACGCCTCACGCTCCCACCGCTGGCAGCCTAAGGCCTGGGGGGCAAGTCTAGTCAAGTGGCCCGTTGCGCCACCGAATCAGCACACCATCCATGCCCATCTTTTCCTGATTTTCTAACGCATATTGATGTAATGTGATGGGACTGGGAGTAAAAAAAAATATGTTTAATACATTAAAAAACAGCTAATCTTTGTAAAAAATAAAATGTAAATATGGAAAAATTGGACCCTAGGCATTTCCTTGGACCCCTGCCTGTAATCATCCCCAGAGTCCCTTTGTCCCTCATTCACTAAGCCACACCTCTGTTTTACTTACTCCCTGTAGTTCAGGTATAGATCAAATAAACAACACATGTAAACAGCACGTGCATGTGTAGATCAACTGAATAAGAAATACTTTGTACCTTATGCCCCACTTTGTACCTTATGCCCCACTTTGTACCTTATGCCCCACACCCCTGTGTATTGATTTATGTGATGTCCCCAGCCAGCCCCCCTCCCTTGTGTATTGATGTCCCCCTTTGCATTGTTAATGTCAATAATGTATATTGAACCCAGCCACCCACCCCCCACCTTTGTGTATTGATTTATGTGGTGCCCCAACCACCCTGCTGTCATTCCTCACTGCTGCTGTCCTCCAACGTGCTCTTCTAGCTGTCACGAGGAGCTGTTCCGTGTGACTCCGCCCTCTTGAACGGCCCATCACATTGCTGATGTGATGGGCCGCTCAAGGGGGCGGAGTCAGACGGAACAGGACACTGTGCAGGCACGCTGGCCGCTTCATGATTTTAAAGCCGCCAGCGTGCAGTCGGGGCAGCGCTGAGGCAGGGGGCGGCAAGCGGCAGTGAGCAGAGGAGACAGAAGGGCCCTGGAGTTCTGTCAGTCAGGAGGCCCAAGGGTGCCGAGCGGTCGTTTTCAGCAACCGCTCGGCACCCCTTGGGCCCCCCTGACTGGCAGAACTCCAGGGCCCGGTCGCAGTCGCGACCCCGGTAGTTCCGCCACTGGGAATGGGAAAGAAAGGGGATTTAAGGGACCTTTAACGGGCTGGAAAATTGAAAATATCCAGTAGGGCTGAAACAACGAATCGATAAAATCGATAATAATCGATAACGGAAATCGTTGTCGCCGATTTCCGTTATCGATTAATCGAGTGATCGATTCGTTGTTGGAGCACTCGGCTCCTTTTACTTCCCTCAGCGAGCGTTCCCCGCTTCCGCTACACGCTCTGCACTCTCCGCCTTCTTTTAGTTGCGTGACGGATATGACGCGTTCCGGAGGTAAGTATTCTTCATGTCTGTGCGAATCGCTCTGGAGACAGGAGGAGACTGAGTGCAGGGCAGAGACTGAGTGCAGGGCAGAGTGGGGGTGGGGATGCAGGGCAGGGTGTGAGTCTGGGGGCAGGGCAGGAGACTGGGTGCAGGGCAGAGTGGGGGTGGGCGTGCAGGGCAGAGTGGGAGACTGGGTGCAGGGCAGAGTGGGGGTGGGGGTGCAGGGCAGAGTGGGTGCAGGGTGTGAGTGTGGGGGCAGGGCAGAATGTGGGGGCAGGGCTGGGTGCAGGGCAGAGTTGGAGACTGGGTGCAGGGGCACAGTGCAAAGTGCTGGGTGCAAAGTGCCAGGGCTGGGTGCAAAGTGCTGGGTGCAAAGTGCCAGGGCTGGGGCAAAGGGCTGGGGGCAAAGGGCTGGGTGCAAAGTGCCAGGGCTGGGTGCAAAGTGCCAGGGCTGGGTGCAAAGTTCTGGGTGCAAAGTGCCAGGGCTGGGTGCAAAGTGCTGGGTGCAAAGTGCCAGGGCTGGGGCAAAGTGCTGGGTGCAAAGTGCCAGGGCTGGGTGCAAAGGGCTGGGTGCAAAGTGCTGGGTGCAAAGTGCCAGGGGTGGGGCAAAGTGCTGGGTGCAAAGTGCTGGGTGCAAAGTGCCAGGGCTGGGGCAAAGTTTCTTGAACAGTAATAGTCCACCTCTTTTCAGAATGTTTGGGGTTATTTTGTTTCATAAATATCGTGTTTGGGTTTTTGTACTTTGAAAATATTGTTTTTTTATTACATCATAACAAAATAAGAATGTTAATGTAAATTTTAAGTTGTTTTTTAACATCCAGTTCATTAAATTATTTTAAATAAACAAAAAATTAGCATATTGTTTTTTTTTTATCCGATTAATCGATTAATCGAAAAAATAATCGGCCAACTAATCGATTATTAAAATAATCGTTAGTTGCAGCCCTAATATCCAGTGAAGGGCAGTTGTGTGTACGGAAATGCCTTGCTGATAGCAATGGGCAGACTGGTTTGAGATGACAGAAAGCAGTAGCGTACCTAGCGGGGGGCGGTCCGCACCCGGTGCCGCTCATCAGGGGGGTGCCAACTTCCCGGCACCCCTCCAGAGACGGACAAGCGTTATCTGAGGTTTTTAACAGACCCCTGGCTCCCTTGAGTGATTTTAAGCCGGGTTCAAGGGAGATCCTTGCACCGGCTTAAAATCACTCAAGGGAGCCGGAGATCTGTTAAAGACCTCCGATGCCACTCCCTTGCGATCCGCGCCGCAACTGCTGCTGTGCGCCGGGGTTTGTTGTCAGATCCCCCGCGCACAACACTGAAGCCGCGCCCACCGCTGTCCGTGCCCTCTGAACCGGAAGAAGACAGAAGAACTGAAGAAGAGGAGCGAAGAGGAGGAAAAGGAGCTGTAAGGAGAAAAGAGGAAAGGTAGGAAAGCATGAGTGACAGTGAGAGTGGATTAGTGTATGTGTGGATTGGTAAATGTGTGAGAGTGATGGGTGTTATGCTGTACCATTTCCAATGTATTTTTCATTATATAATTATGCTCTAAAGTACATCATAACTTTAATTGTTTTGTCCTATTTTGGTGTGTTACTTACTTTAAATAAAAGTGTTAGATTTTTTTTATGGTGTGTGTGGGGGGGTCATATTCGGTTTCGGCCAGGTAAATGTTGCATTTTCGGTTTCAGTCCAGAATTCGTTTCGGTGCATCCCTAAGCCAGACAATGAAGTGGTAGGCCTACACCACATCAATGTTTGGCTTAGTATATAGTGATAAGAGTTATGCCGCACTATTAATGTCTGGCTCAATGTATAGTGATAGGGATTATGCTGTACCACCGTCAATGTGTGCCTCAGTATATAGTGATAGGTGTTATGCTGTACAACCGTCAATGTCTGGCTCAATGTATAGTGATAGGGATTACGCTGTACCACCGTCAATGTGTGCCTCAGTATATAGTGATAGGTGTTATGCTGTACAACCGTCAATTTCTGCCTCAGTATATAGTGATAAGTGTTATGCTGTACCACCGTCAATGTCTGCCTCAGTACATAATGATAACAGTAATGCTGTACCACCTTCAGTGTCTGCGCCAGTATATAACGGTAGAAACTATGCAGTTTTAAAGTGTCTGTGTGGGGGGGTGCCACATATAGGATCCGCCCCAGGTGCCAAATACTCTAGGTACGCCCCTGACAGAAAGTGAACAGTAACTCAAATAACCACTCGTTACAACCAAGGTATGCAGAATACCATCTCTGAACGCACAAGACGTGGAACCTTGAAGCAGATGGGCTACAGCAGCAGAAGACCACACCGGGTGCCACTCCTGTCAGCTAAGAACAGAAAACTGAGGCTACAGTTCACACAGGCTCACCAAAATTGGATAATGGAAGACAAGAAGAACGTTGCCTGGTCTAACAAGTCTCGATTCCAGCTGCGACATTCAGATGGCAGGGTCAGAATTTGGCATAAACAACATGAAAGCATGGATCCATCCTGCCTTGTATCAACGGTTCAGGCTGGTGGTGATATGATGTGGGGGGCACACTTTGGGCCCCTTAGTACCGATTGAATGTTTCCAGCACCTTGTAGAAAGTACGCCACGAAGAATGAAGGCACTAATAGCAAGGTGCACCTAATAAAGTGTCCAGTGAATGTACGTGTGTGTGTGTGTGTGTATATACGTACACAGATACATATATATTTTATATAAGCACAAATGTATATTTATACCACTGTGTAACAGAGTTCGCAAACTGCAGCTTTTTAATTCAAGTGGCATGGAAGGTTTTGGTTTTTTAACCATACATGCTATTCAGAAATAAATGCTGGAAATACCTTTTTTTCTAACTTCTGCTAAATATCAAAGCTAGGCTTTGATTTTGTGAATCGTAGAAACTTGCCTCCGTCTTTGGCTTTGCATGAGAGTGCATCCACCTTGTCTCACATGCATTTACCCATTTCTTCTATGGTGGTGTCCCTTTAAACTGTCCCTTTAAATGCAGTGGTTAAGTTAAAAAGTAAAATATATATTGGAGCCGAGATTACCAATATACGCTGCAAAATTGCGGTTCTAAGCCAACTGTTTGATTATAGAATTTTAGTTCTTTTCGTTAGCAAAACTCCTGTTAAAGAAAATAATTATGTAACATTTGCAGAGCAACTACATTTTTCTGTGAAGATTAATTTTTATTAATCCATACTATAATAAATTTTTTTCAGTTATATTAGGCACAAAAGCATTAGAGTTTCATCACGATCCTGTGTGTTTTTGTTCTAAACTCTCCGTTGCACTTTCCTACCACTGCCATATTAATCCACATATTAGATATATGTACTAAACAACCTGGAAGTTTCACAGTGTGGGTCACACAGATAAAATTACTTCTCTGAGATCCTCAACACAATGTAACAGATGCTCCTAAATCACCCTTTCATTTGTAGTACTTATTCAAGATATCCAATACCTAAGAATGACGTAATAATTATTAAAAAAAAATTCTTTTTATGACTACATTCAGTCTGTAAACCCACCCTAGGTGTTTTTGTAGCAGACCCCATATAAAACCGATTGGCTTTAAAATGTGTGTATTATATTTTAGTGGCGTAATTAAATGCAATTACCAGTGTGTACTGTTTATCCTGAGCATCATCTTTGTTACTGCAGTTAGAGCTGAGAGTTTAATCTGTCTGGCATTCACTTCACTGAGCTGCCTTTGTTTTTCTCAGTGTCCATTTTGGGTTTCATAGTCTCTGTCCAGAGGTTTCACGGTCACTTCCGGACCGAGGACAGGTATGCATACCAGAAGAAAGCCACCAAGTTTGCAAACAAGACTCGAAACTAGTGAGAGATAAGAAATAATGTTTATCATGGCAACCATCTACAGCTTAATGTTTTCAGAAAGGTTATTTGTGTGGTTCAATGATTGTGTTTCAGCTGCTAGGCTAAAGACAAAAATAAATCCATTGTGAGAACAGCTGGTCAGCATGCAGGAAAAAAGTCTGATCCCTGCTAGCCTGAAGTCATAGTTGCCCACTTTGCCCATCATAAATTGAAAAGTGCACACAAAGGCACATCAATCTATATACATCTAATAAACATGCATTTAAAAAAAACTGGCTAATGAGCTTTTGTGGACTACAACTATCAACGTCATAGGTTACCCATTAACCTAAGTTCATACCAAAGAACAGATCAATCAAAAGGGGGGACTACACCCCCCCCTCTGCCCCTTCAAACTACACCCCCCCCTCTGCCCCTTCAAACTACACCCCCCCCTCTGCCCCTTCAAACTACACCCCCCCCCTCTGCCCCTTCAAACTACACCCCCCCTCTGCCCCTTCAAACTACACCCCCCCTCTGCCCCTTCAAACTACACCCCCCCCTCTGCCCCTTCAAACTACACCACCCCCCCTCTGCCCCTTCAAACTACACCACCCCCCCTCTGCCCCTTCAAACTACACCACCCCCCCTCTGCCCCTTCAAACTACACCACCCCCCCTCTGCCCCTTCAAACTACACCACCCCCCCTCTGCCCCTTCAAACTACACCCCCCCCTCTGCCCCTTCAAACTACACCCCCCCCCCTGCCCCTTCAAACTACACCCCCCCCACTTACCTTGTTGCCAGAGTCCTGCGGTGAGAGCGGGACGCATCCGACTTCTCGCTCTGCCGCGGTGCCGGCATTTCATGTTGAGAGCCGGAATAGTCCGGCGCTCAACATGAGATGCCGGCACAGCGACGGAGTCGCGGAGAGTAAGGGGCGCCGAGCGGTTGCCGAGAACTTCACGAGCAACCGCTCGGCGCCCCTGACCGGGACTTAGATTTAAGCATCGTTTTTTTTTTTTTTTACTTTATTTAACATGAATGATGTTAAATAAAGTTTTAAAAAAAAACACAAAAAAAAACAACCGATGCTTTAATCTAAGTCCCGGTCAGGCGCCCCTGCAACCATGGCGCCCTATGCGGTCGCACACCCCTAAGGCCGGCCCTGCTGTAACCTATATAGTCTGTAAAACCATCTCTAGTGGTTCATGCTGTAGAAATGAGGTCCTGAACCATAATAGGTGGGGGCTTGGTACTATCAACACTAACTGAACAAAAATGAAATGAGCAAATCAAAGTGTGCCCGATATGATGAGTTATTTATTGCTTACCTGTGCTGGGATATAGTTCACATTGATGAACTGAAAGGGCGTCCAAACTTTCCAGTTCATCTTAAGCGCAGACCAGTAGCCATCCTTCAGCTTCTGATTCAGTGTGGCCAAGTCCTTACCCTGTGTAATCAAAACAGAAAGGAAAGCAAATGTAATATAAATGATTCAAGCTTTGACAGAGGGGTGAGGAAGGAAAAACAAAGTAAAATAATACTAGGACTGAAACAACTAATAGATTAAATCCTCAATCTCCTCATTGCATTATTTAAAAAAATTAAAAAAAATTTTTATCCGATGAATCTAAAAAAATCATCGTCCAACTAATCGGTTATGAAAATAATCGTTAGTTGCAGTCCTTAATAATACTAGGGCACCGTCTAGTCAACACAACAAAAATATTCTTTGTCTCTTTTTACTTTGACGACTTTCTTATTTCTGAGCAAACCAGTAAAGAAAAAAAGAGCAGCTAAAATAAAAAACCCCATAAAGCTACAAAAATAAAATCCTCTCCCAGCCCCCTGTAAATCTCCACAGTTACCTTAAAGGTAAATTTATATATATACACACACACACACAAAATACTCAAGATTGACTACTTTTTATAATTTCTTTTTTTGTTCAATGGAGCAATCTGAATTGTGGAACAATTAACTATTAAAGCAAAAATACCCTGGGTTGTCTTTTTGTTAACATATGGTTTTATGAGGTGGTTTTGATTTATGTGACAACTACTAAAGTTAGAGTGCCACCATGCTAAATTAAAAAAAAATGATCCTCAACTTATAATATTTGGCCTAGTGTAAAGAAGCTTTGGTGCTTAAGGCATTAAATTATGGCCAATTGGGGTTTAGCGCAGGGGTGCGCAATTCATATGGCCCGGGACATGCGGTTCCGGGCGCCGGCCAAGTGTTATTTTTTTCATTTTTCAGGGGACCTGGATCCTTCTCTCAGGCAGCTGGTGGACGTCTGCGGGATGCACGTAGACAAATAAATTTTGCTTTAAAACAGCACCAAACTATAAGGGTGCAGCCTATAATCAAGCCAATATGGTATTTGTTTTGTGAAGATTACCCACCTCCAGAACATTCATCACAAAGAAGAAGAGTAGCAGGAAAGCAGGTGCTACGATTAAACGCTCCAGCAGAAGACGGCGGAATCCAGCTAGTGGGACCGAGGAAGGGACCAGCTGCTCCAGGAACAAGTAGAAATAGTGGGACAATGGGCCTGTGAAGAGGAAACTGACAGAAGAGAAACTAAAGAACATGCACATTTCTCAACTGGGTCAATGTTCTGGGTCAAGTGACCATACCTCCCCTCAGCGCAGCCTAAAGTAGGGAAATAGAATCTTAGTAGTAGAAGAAACATGTGAAAGTAAAAGGGTCATAGTTATACTTTGGTCTAGAAACATGTTTGCAGGTACCATAGATTTGTTCATTTAATGGATTTCCAGTAAGAAGGGCTGTTTGCCCTCAGGAAGCCATGGTTCCTTATACAGGATTGCATAGATCAACAGTCGAGCAACGAGGAAGGTTATTTTTATAATAGCAGAATGATAAGACTGCATTTGTGTGGATGGAATGAATGTCTTTAAAATGTAGCAACATGTCCTCCATCCAGAGCCCCTGTTTGTGCAGTCCCTAAGTATACAGCTAGTCTCTTCACCTGAAAGCATACATGTCATTACAAAAGCACTTATCTATTAATCATAACTAGTTGCAAAATGTAGACATTACTGTTTTGTCTAAAAGAAAGAAGATTAAAAGACACAGCTGTTCTTTTAGGCCAATTGTAAAAGCCCACTATCAACCCCCCCCCCCCATAAAAAGACTGCTGAACCACTGGAGACTTCATGGCACAATGCCTTTTAAAAATATGGACGTCAGAGCCTTTTAATCCTGTAACACAACAGAAAAGACCCTCTGCACGTCATTTAGTATTTTTTGGGGGTTTTGCAGTATAGGACTTTCATTTAAGTACTTGCTTTGGTGTAAAAGGGAGACCCAGCCAATAACCATGTTTGCCCATGTACGTTTTTGGATGATTTTTGCCATTTAGCTTTTTGTTTTCTTCTCTAGGGCAATGAGCAGATAAAAAAAACTTATTTTATTATTATTGTCTTTTATTTATATAGTGCCAACAGTTTACGCAGTGCTTAATACAATACATAAATTCAAGGGGTATGACAAGACAAGAAATGACGGACTAAGACAAACCGATAGTCGGTGGAGAGAGCCCAACTCACAAGCTTACAATCTAGAGGGAAATGGGGTGACAAACATAAGGCACAGAGAAAGGGTGAGAGGTAGTGTGGTGGTTGTATCAATTACAAGGAAGATCTAGCAGCTAAGATGATGAGGCTTCTCTGAAGAAGTGGGTTTTTAGATGTTTCTTGAATGTCGGGAGGGAGGGTGAATGCTGAAGGTTCCTTGGGAGTAGATTCCAGAGATATGGGGCAGCTTGAGTTAAATCTTGTAGACGGGAAAAGGAAGAGGTGATGAGTGAGGAGGAGAGCCTTAGCCCATGGGAAGAACGTAGGGATCGAGTAGGAGAGTATTTGCTAATGAGGTCATTACATAAGTTATGGTGGGTAAAAGGTGATGGAAACCCTTCCACTTAAATTTAAGGGGTAGTAGAAGTATTATTAAACACTCATCTACAGACACCAGACAAGCCAGAAGGCTTGTTTTTCCCTCAGAAATCTCATGGTGCTGCCACACCCACAAGGGATTCTGGGTAGGCAACAATTATCACCTTTGCCTCTATATCCATATCTATTGGATATAGAGGCAAAGGTGATAATTGTTAACCTTATTTGCATGCGCCTACCCAGAATCCCTTGTGGTTGTGAAAGCGCCATGAGATTTCTGAGGGGAAAAACAAGCCTTCTGGCTTGTCTGGTGTCTGTAGATGAGTGTTTAATAATACTTCTACTAATGAGGTCAGAAATGTATGGAGGAGCAGTATTATGGATGGCCTTGTATGTCAGTACCAGGATTTTAAGTTTAATTCTAAAGGTCATTGGGAGCCAGTGGAGGGTTTCACAGAGGGGGGGGAAGCAGAAGAGGAGCGACTATCAAGGAAGATAAGCCTAGCAGCTGCATTTAGGACAGATAGGATCTTGAGTCCAAAAGGTGATTTCTAGGAAAATAACAATTCACTACTCTATTAAAGGGGCACTCCCCATATGCACCCCCACTGCTATTTTCCAAGCTTGTTTAAATTCCCTCACTGTATTATACTCTACTACATCTGCTGGGAGGCTGTTCCAGTTATCATTTATCTACAACCCTCTCACATGTCCTGGAACATAATATACATACCTACAATCAGCTCCAGCGCTGACTCTGTAAACGCTGATCTGTTCAGCCTATGTGCGGGAACGTTTTCCTGCCACTTGTCTGCTTTAAGCCTCAAACCATAGACCACTGTCACTGCCTTTATCTGCACATGTAATGAACAGCTCAAAAAGATTCAGGCCTCACCCATATACACCAAACCGAAGAGGTCCAGCCAGGTCAACGTTCCTTGAGGATTTCTGTCCTCTCTTTCGCTTCTCTATGTTTTGAGATAAAAGATTTCCCAATGCAGACAGAATAGCGCTGTAAAAGAAAGACATACACAAGGCGATATATCAGGTTACCTTACAGCATGCAAAGCAAGAAACGGACATTTCTTCCAAGGGTCTTGTCAGTTTTAGAAAACAATGTTTATTTACTGAGATAGACCTCATTTTCTGTGAAACTGACAGCTCATGGGCTGCAGACGCTTACTGATCAGCTGAGAGCAGAGGCTTTTTGTGACATTGGGAATGCCAATTTTATTATTTTGGAAGATTGTTATATACCAGGGGCGTCCAACTGCGGCCCTCCAGCTGCTGCAGGACTACATCTCCCATAATACTCTTTCAGCTAAGGGGATTGGTGAGGAGGATGGGGGATGTAGTTCTGCAGCAGCTGGAGGGCCGCATGTTGGACGCCCCTGTTATATACCTTACTGTTTGGGCTAAACGCAGTGTTTTTTTATGCCCTATAGGTACAAAAACGAATGCCTGGTTCACAGAAAAAACCAAAACTAATCGCACTCAATTTTGCTAATCACTTGCTCATGATTGTATACAAACACTAACTTCTATTGAGCTGGGCATTTGGAAATGCCGATAGTAACAAGAACACGACAGGTGCTTCGTGGATTACCCGGGCTGCTCCAAAATAATGACACAGACTGCTAATATGGGAT
The DNA here is from genome assembly GCA_029215755.1 of Spea hammondii. Classification (NCBI taxonomy): domain Eukaryota; kingdom Metazoa; phylum Chordata; class Amphibia; order Anura; family Pelobatidae; genus Spea; species Spea hammondii. Next base: position 129,497,448 of record JARDYJ010000001.1, on the reverse strand, counting down.
ATAAAATGAGATCACTGCTGTTACATGCCGTGTGTATCTGCCTCTGGGCTGCCGGGGCAATACTTTTAACAGTTTCCAAAAGGTTTTTCTAACTACTGCACAAATTTTTATACTAAAACTATGTTGTATGTGTACTTTTATATAATACACACACAGCACTAGAAAACTTGTTTACCAAAGCCCTCGTAGTGTACTAAGTACACCGTATGTCAACTGAACTCTACCCTGAGACTTAACACACAGTAGGAGCAGCGTATTAACCATTTATCTGTTGGAATGAATGCAAATTATTTACCCACTACGCTTTTTTCTGTTTCCCCCCTCTAACAGACAACTTACCGGTAAGTTTGACAGTGAAAAGAAGATATATTCTAAAATCCTATCTATATGTATCATAAATATGCCAAAACCCCGCTGCATTGGGAACAAGCAGAGCTTTAGGTTAACTCTAACAGGCTAGAGTGCAAATGTCACAGATGGAACCCAGTAAATGAGCATCAAAAGTCACAGACATACGTAGAACAATGCGACCTGAGTGAGAGATGTTGCAGTCAGCCTAATATTTCACATCTGTAATACTGCTCAGGTTTACAACTGTTGGGGAAATAAAGACCTAAGCGCTGATAACAGATTTCCACATTGGTTACAAATAAAGTCATTTAGTAGAGCAATAAATGGTATGTTTTTAAACAAAAAAAATGACTAGATACTTGTAACACTTGAGAGTTTAGTGGTTACACAGCCACGTTATTAATGTATACGTCATATACCGACCTGCTTACAACAGATGAATATGGATTAGAAACCCAATTTATGTATGTAGAATGGGAAAACACACTTTCTTCCATAAGACTTTCCTTTGCCCTGCACTCCAAATCACTGGAGTGTTACAGCACACGTGGATGACATCATACATTACGGTCCAATATAACACTGTATACATACATCTACATGAAATCTCTAGTAAGTTATACTTACCTAAAATCTGCCAGTGCCGGTTTCTGAGATCTCCCAATAGAGCTGCCTGGGTGCCGCGCATGCACACTCTCCCCGGCTGCCAGTTCCTGAGGTCTCCCAATACGGCTGCCTGGGGTCGCTGCACATGCACACTCTCCCCGGCTGCCCTCTGCTTATTAAAGGTAGAGTTGGCAGGAAAGCGGGCAGGTAACTCGCGGTTTCAGCTGCTTGACTTTGCTATTCTTTAAAACGCTTCTCCTGTAGTTAGAGCGTAGCTGGCCCTATGTAGTGAATACTCATCGGCTGAATTCTACATTACACAGGGCAAGCTCAGCCCTTCTAGCTGCCGGCAACTTGCCAGCGTTGGCCATTCTACAATGAATAGCGAAGTGGGAAGCTGAAACCACAGTTCTCCTTTATTGAATAGACCCCATAGGTCTACAGAATCCCTTAAAAGTATTCCCTATTTGTTACGTTTCTGCCTCTTTACGCTGTCCTTTTGGCTGACACATCTAGTGACCGTTTCACCTGACACCACGCACTCTCTAGTCTCAGCAATCTCCATTTAAAGAAAGCATTAATGTCACTCTCTAGCATGTTAAGCACATACACATAAAAACAATCAAGAAGCCTTTTCCATAACAACAACCTATCAGTGCCTCCTTTTGAGTCACACGACAATTAAGTTTTCCAGGAAAAAACTACAAAGGAGGCATAATTTTACACGATTAAAGGCATTCAACAGTACTAAGAATTAGATTTGTAGTATGGCATTTAGACACAAAGGCATCAATTTCTGTTCAGCAGATGGGACATCATTTTTTGGGTTGATTTTGTTTGTTGGAAGTGAATTTTTTTGTCAGTTCTGAAACCACTTAATAAACAAACGCTTAAATAAAAAAGCAGACGGCACTGTGCGTTATATGACTTATTTGCTCAGTCCAATATGGTCTTGGTGATGTGAACAGGGTAACGAGTCCATGATAAAGCTGGTCATTGCTGCCTATGGGGCTCCATCACAAAACCCTAAAGCGCTTACCATTGTATGGATCACAAGACTTGGAAGTGCTTCCCAGTAGGGCGAGGAGATGCCCCTCCAATTGGGAATCCATATGTAAAGAGTATACCGCAGAATGTACCACGATATGGTCACCATGGAAATGCGAGGAGATACAGGGTCCCCAACTTTCATAAAGACCCTCAACACCACAGTTACTATTTCAATATTATTCCTGCTTAATCACATGACACTACAGATGCACTTTAATAGGTTCAGAGTTTTATTCAGGCCCCACCGTGCCTACTGAGATTCTGGTGCACCTGCCATTTACCAAGCGGAGTCTCCCTCCAGTTACCTAGTAAGCGCCTTGGTGAGCACCGGACGCTCCTTGAGCAGCCGCAGGTAACTCTGCAGTAGCAGGGCATGGAGCGGGGCAGACCTCGGCTCCGGCAACGGTTTCGAAGCCACAGGCATTCTCCCTTCGCTCAGACAGCTGTTGTCAGGGTATGCGGACAGCGCACAGCTAGCGAACTCCTCCTCGCGTCAAGCAACCTTAGCCAGGCCCCTGTCGTCCCGCCTTCCCTGAGCAAGGGAACGTCTGCAAAATGTTGACAACTATTTAGAAACACAAGATCAATAATATTAAAGGGACTGTTTGATAAACGCTTGACATGAATCACGAAGTTAATACACCTAATTAGCCATACATTTTTTTTGGCCTGGGATGCAAAGTAAAGATGCTTCGTAAATTAAAAAAAAGTTATCAGTGCCTAAGTAATGGCCACCATGGAACGCTGGTACCCCAAATATTCATCTTCAAGGGCCGCACTCCCAAAGGCCTGCAACAGGGGCATATCGTAGAAGTCCCTCTCCAAAAGAGTTGGGGGGGGGGCACACGAGTCTTCAAAGCAGGAGCCCGAGACAGTAACCCTAACAAATCCTCAGGGAATCCAGCCCGCTGTGTGCCTGTTCAGTGTACAAAACCGTGTCAATAAAATAATTTCATTACAAAAAATATATAATTAGCACACTGTGATTTTGTGAAATAACTTGAAGTTCGAAAGTTGTATTGCAGTAGCTCCTTTTCCAATACCGTACGCTATTCGGTCTCTATTATTGTTACAAGACGAATTAATTACTGCCTGCCGTAGCCAATGTACTAACGCCCTCTAAACTCTCCGTTACTATTCCCATATGGCCTTCGGCACCGTCCCAGACATTTATTTTATTGGCGAGCCCTAGCGTACGAGCAGTGGTTGCTGGGAACGTTGTGATTGGGGTAGAGTATCGTTTGGTGGGAGGGGATAGGTGCGAGTGGTGGCGGGAGTTGCTTGGCGCGAGAAGTCGTAGAGCCGGGCTAGGATGGTGCTGCAGAATAGCGGACGGTTCAGAGCCGAACCCCGAGGTGACGGGGACACCGAGAACCAGCAGTAAGTGGTCGGAACAGCATGGATCTGTCTGTGGCGGGTTAAGCAGACACGAGGCCATTAATGTCTCCCTTAAGTTTATCACGGGTCTCTCTGTTTGGGAGAAGTACTTGTCAGTAGTGCTAAGTTTCCGGTTTACTTCCTGGCCGGCTATCTGTATTTATGTTCAATAAACACATTATTTACCTTCTTTAATATAGATTTAACACTTCGTGTGTGACTGAGCTACTCTCTGTATATTGTTCAGCTGGGACGGCCATGCATTCTGTTTTCAGCGATATGCTGGCGTTCCATTGGCATTCTATATCATTATTATCTTTTATTTATATAGAGCCAACAATTTACCCAGTGCTTATGTATTTTATGGTCCATAGTGACAAATACGATATATTTTTTGTTATGGACCAGTAAAAGCCTGTGTTGAAATTCTGATTTATTTCACATAATTTATCAAGGGTCATCAGATAATGTGGGGCTGTATGTTTTACCAGGGAGGCAAATGTTTCATAACAATATTTTAATCATTTTATTCAGCGGGTAGAAGAATAGTGTTGTTGATGAAAAATTAGATAATATAGATAATCCTCCTTTTGCAATGTTACGGCAAGATGTCCTAAAATATTACGGCTCTGTCAAAGTGCTTAGATTGCTCTATGTTGCAGCCCATGATAAATAACAATGATGAAAAATAGCTACAGTGTGAACTGGGAAGTTAAATGTCGTAGTTCACGTACTCTGCAAAATGTAATGATTCATATTTAATCGCAGCATTAGACTACTGATCCCTTCCCATAGATAACTCTCGTATTGTGTAAAATGTTGTCATATCATCGGCAAGGCGCAACTGGGGTTTGACAGACACAGACATTGGTAGGTTGTTGCCATAGAAACAGAAAATGCTCCTTAATTTGTGGCTTTTTTAAAATTTTCTGGAGAATGCCATTTTCATCGCTTTTCCACGGAGTTGCTCGATACTTTTGGAATATTGCTGAAAATGACATCTGACAAGCCTCTCGCAAGGCTTCTTCAGGGGCAAGGTTTACTGGAGGCAAAACAGGAAAGTTTCAGGTTGTACAGGTCTAGAAATGATGTTTCTAATGCTGCAGTTTGATCACACAACAAGTTCGGCATCACGAGTGTATGGTTACCGTTTACACCTTATAATCCTCAAGTCTTGCTGCCTATGCTACTCACATTTTTTTATCTCACTGGACAAGTTGGCCACAAGCTAACAGTTGCCGAGGCACGGGCTAATTTTACAGGTCAACGTTGTGTTTTTAATTATGATACATGAGATACCAGATCTGCATTCATAAACAATGTAAAAGCAGCTTAAAGCGACACTCTGTCAGTCATATGCACTTTAGGACAGTCTATTCCCCATACAGTCCCACCAATGAACAATGCATCTTAAGGAATGTTTAAGTACTTAAGTATGCATTATTTAACCAGCATGAGGAAGAAAAGCAACTTTAGGAGAAGCTGCAGCACAATGCCCCCTCTGCGCCGCTGATTGGCTTGAAGAAGCCAATCTCTGGTATGAATGCACTCCCAAATGACATAAGACAATCGGTGAATGAGCTACAAAGTTAAAGCTACTGGAAACCTCAAAAAGTGGCCACCTTAAGTATTCCAAAAAAGGGGGGTGAGATGCACTTCCTTTGGAATCTATGGAAGCGGTTTCTGCGCGTGTACCCTACCTAGATGCACACGCCAAACGACCTCTGACTCTTGCACAAACCATCACCATTCTCTGCTTATTTGTCCCATGCATGTTGCGTGTGGAGGAAAACAAGTGAAACGCTGTATGGTTTGCATGGAATTATTTTCATGTAGTTCCAAGGCAACCCTTGACAGGTTATCCATAAAGGGAACGTGGTAGTCGATAGTCTTGCTCAGTGCCCTGGTAGGAACTACTGTGGTCCTGCAAGAGGTCTCAAGATTGTCACGTAGCCATCTATGCAAGTGGGTTTGCCCAACACATCAAATATATAGAAAATCAGTTAACATAGAATTATGCATTAACATGGGCTCCAGTGTATAAAGGAAAATAATTCTAAACGACTATGTCCTGTATTTAATCGTGGTATGGCACATCATACTCTCTTATGTCCACTATATTCTCCATCTGATTAGATATCTTCTTAGAAGGGGGCTGGTTAAAGGGATTGACGGTTTCATTGTACAGATGAGAGCAGAAAGATGCCAATGATGCGTGTGTGATTGTGGGAATTGTCTTGGGCATGTGTTGGTGAACAATATGAGGGATGAGCGAATTAAGTGAATCATATTTGGAAGCTTGGCGTTCTCCCCTTTTAGGTAGAAGACATCGTGTAAATAAAAGGCAAGAAGTTGTATGTTTATATCTTTTTGGACAAATAATGTTCCTGATATATATGTATGTGAGCACGAGGCGAAGTAAAGCTCTTGTCTAAAATCTGATTGCATTCTCAAGACTTTTTCAAATATATTTAGAGATGATGCATCCTCAAGCTCCGCAGCGAAGCGTTTGGAACGCAGCCAGTGGACGGATAAAATTGACACTCAGTATGGCTTTGAGAGAATGCGGGAACCTGGAGAAAGAACAGGCTGGCTCCTCAATATGCATCCGGTGAGTGGTTTTGGGAAACTCTAATACTATTCCCGTTTTACCCTTAACAGAATAAATGTGGCAGTTTCTTAGTCACCCACTTGTCTCAGAATAATTGTCCCGTACAGGCATGTGTAAGCTCAAACTGCATGTTCTGAAAGCTGTGCTTTATTTGTGGGGGTCAATATTCTAGAACAGCTTGATTGCCAGAAACTTCTTTTGGTATCGGAGCCCGAAGTGAGAATTTCCAGAATTTCTGTTTTATAGAATGAAATTCTTGATGAGGACAAGCGACTCGTGAGCGCTGTGGATTATTACTTTATCCAGGAGGATGGGAGTCGTTTTAAAGTGAGTGTTATGTTTTATGTATCACGTGTTCTGTTTGGATTATTTGTAACTGTTAATGTATAACACTGCAGTACTTATTTGATCACTAATAGTTTGTCTCTAAATGACACTTTGTTTTTGAAATATTTGTTTGAATTACCGTATTTGCTCGATTATAAGACGACCCCCCAAAATCTGAATATTAACTTAGGAAAAAAAGAAAAAGCCTGAATATAAGACGACCCTAAAGGAAAAAAGTTTTACCAGTAAATGTTAATTCATGTAAACAATTTTTTTTAATAAAAGCTATGATTGAGAAAAATATTTTTTTTGTTTTTATTTCTTGTATTTTCCAACCTGTCCCCCAGTTACGCACATCTGCCCCCAGGCTTGCCACTCCAATATGGCACTGTGGCCCATGATATGCCTTTTAACCCTCTATATGCCACTGTGCCCCATGGTATGCCTTTTGACCCCCTATGTGCCACTCTGCCTCCAGAAATGCCTTATACCCCTATATGCCACTCTGCCTCCAGAAATGCCTTATACCCCTATATCCCATTCTGGCATTTAGGGGGTTAAAATGCATATTATGGGGCAGAGTGGCATATAGGGAGGTATAAGGCATTTCAGGAGGCAGAGTGGCATTAAGGGAGTTAAAAGGCATTGTATAGAGCACTCTGCCTCCAGAAATGCCTTATACCCCTATATGCCACTCTGGCATTTAGGGGGTTAAAAGGCATATTATGGGGCAGAGTGGCATATAGGGAGGTATAAGGCATTTCAGGAGGCAGAGTGCTCTATTAAATGCCCCCTTAACGCCACTCCAGAAATGCCCTATGCCCCCATTTAACTAACACACACACACACACTCTCTCCCCCCCCTCCCCTCTCCTCTCTCCCCTCTCAGCCCTCTCTTACCGGTGCTTCCAGCCGGGGCAGCGGGTTGACGTCGCCTTCTGCTGCAGCCGGAAGGAGGTGGAGTTGGCAGCGGGGGTTTATATCCGTCCGTCGCGTATACTTTCCCCGGCTGTCAGAGATCAGAGTTCCCCGCACCGGTGCGGGGAACTCTGATCTCTGACAGCCGGGGAAAGTATACGCGACGGACGGATATAAACCCCCGCTGCCAACTCCACCTCCTTCCGGCTGCAGCGGACGTTGTCTACGCGGATCGCGTAGACGTCAACCCGCTGCCCCGGCAATACAGCAGGAAGCACCGGTAAGTGTGTGTATGATGGGGGGGGGGGGGAGAGACAGGAGGATCCAGGTCCCCTGCAGCGGTGCGGGGGATCTGGATCTTAGTCTCCTAATCAGACTCTATTTGAGGTCTGATTAGAAGACGACCCCGATTAGAAGACGAGGGGTATTTTTCAGAGCATTTGCTCTGAAAAAAACCTCGTCTTATAATCGAGCAAATACGGTAACATATAACGGAACCTAAATTGCTGACATCTTTCTCTGTTTGTTTTACTCTGCTCCCTGCAGGTGGCGCTGCCGTATAAGCCTTATTTATACGTAGCTACTAAAAAGGTGAGGATGGCCGTCAGTTGAGTAATTGCATTACTGTTTGAGTAATTTTGTCATTCTACAGTGATTCTATCTAAATCAGTCTTACTACTAATTGAAATCACCACCATATGACACAATTACTACTGTAAAAAAGATATATATTCTAAAATCTTCAGGCTTTTTTATATATATATTATTATATCTCCAGGGCTGTGAAAGGGAGGTCTCGTCTTTTCTTTCCAAGAAATTTCAAGGGAAGCTGGTAAAACTGGAGACCATTCCAAAAGAAGATCTTGATTTGGTTAGTATTTGTGGGCTGTTGGTTTAATATCTGATTACCCAGTTCGCATTGCAAGTTAATGCATAACCAGGGGGCAACTTTGATGCATTTTTAAGATGAAGAATTGTGTGTGTATATAGATATATAGAGTTGTTTCAGCTCTTTGACCTATACGTTAGGTATACTCTATACTCTTGTGCAGGAGGAGTTTGGCTAGCCCTGTTTAACATATAGTTAAATCATTGAGATTTCTTCATTCTCCTTACATTGAATTATGCATTTTACAGTACTAGCTCAGCCCTTCTGGTGACTCTTTCCAGTGTTGGCTCTGCATAATAAGTATGAAGTGAAGGTGTTAATCAAAATTCTCCCTTTAGTGAATAGACCCCTGTGTTTAAAGGTATACCAACCGCATCTCACTAAGAAGGCCAGTAAGGGCTGAATGTATGTCTGGGATTATTCTTGTAAAGAGGAAACAAAGAGTGAAAACCTAAGAACTTACCATAGGGCAAGCTACCAAGCCTTACCTGCTTTTAGCTTGAGGTAGCCTTACTCATTTTTAGCTGTGCGTGAGATTTTATCACTTGGGCTGTTCCTTTCCAATGCCGTTATCGTATATTCAGGAATTTTTGAGGAAAGGTTGTTCAATCATTGTCATGGTTTTTTTTTGTTTTTTTTTTCTACGTTTTGCAGCCAAATCATCTTGTGGGGCTAAAGCGAAATTACATAAAATTGTATTTCCACACTGTGGATGACCTGGTTAAAGTGAGGAAAGAGATTTTTCCTGCTGTGCGAAAGAATAAGGAGCGGGACCATGCCAGTGACACTTACACAGCTATGCTTTCTAGGTATTGACTCTTGCAGTACTTCACGTTTGGCCTGAACAGGAGACCATAATAATGTTTTAAAATGGAGAAACTGACACTGAGTTCCCCAGCAGTTCAGGACAGTGATGAACCTAGACTGCACTGTAAAGGATGGTTAAGGTTTTTCAAAGCTGTTGTAAAAATCATACGGGGCTTTTAAATGACTGTAAATTCAGGAAGTACAGTACGATAACCATACAGGTAATCGCATATATAAATTATTGGGGACCTGTTACATAGGACAACCTTCTGTCATTAATCAAAAGACATAAAAATGGCCTGAGTGTTGAACATATTCTTACTTGAAACTTTTTTTTTTATTATATAGATCAATATATTTTTCCTTGCCATCCCAGGTGACGCTACGGATAGGATTCCCTCCGTACCTGAAGTATGGCAGGACTAGACTTTGTTAAACACTGGGGCTCTCCGGGAGTTGAGGGGCTTCTAAGTGTTGAATGCTGCCCTACTTCAGGTACGACGGAGGAGTTCTATTTGTAATGTCACCAGGGATTGGCTTTTGAAAGAAGCTCTCGGTAAGTAGAACTGTATCGGGTACCTGACCTCTAGCAAACTCCCCGACTCATTTATCTTGTTAGAAACCTCCGGCTGATAACTCTAGCTGAGCTTTATTCCTTTGAAGGGTTGTTTACACTTTACGAAATGATCTTCAATGAAATGGTAGTCCCTAGTAGTTATAAAGGTTGTTTGTGTGTCACTTCACGTCCTTTGCTGTATGTGCAGTGCTCTGGCAGGGAGCAATGCGGCCGGAGAGGAAGAAGGTCCTTCTAAGAAGATATCTAATCAGATGGAGAATATAGTGGACATAAGAGAGTATGATGTGCCATACCACGTTCGACTTTCCATTGACCTCAAGATTCATGTTGTAAGTTTATTTTATTTTTACCTCTTTCTAATAACCCTGATGATGATGCATTAAAATTTTAGCAGAACACATTCTGCATGGTCTCTTGCTAGGCAGTGGTGATCTAACTGAACACAGTTCAGTGCATATTTTCAGTGTGTGGAGATAGATGAGAGGGTTACAACATGGGGGGGCTATTTGTTTTAAACTTTTGAAATAAATAAAAAAAAACACTACTTTGTGGTATTTAACACAATTTCATAAATGTCTGAGAGTGATTAGTATCTTAATCTATTTGTGGCCTTGCTTTCTCCACAGGCTCACTGGTACAATATTAGATATCGTGGAGGCTCCTATCCTCCAGAGATCACAAGACGGGATGACCTTGTGGAAAGGCCGGTGAGTGACGTTGGCTGCCACATTCTACATATTCTTTTATTTTCTATGTCTTTATTAAATGGCTTTGTTCATTGCCTTTTCTTTCAGGACCCAGTCGTTTTGGCATTTGACATTGAAACAACAAAGCTGCCTCTAAAGTTTCCTGATGCTGAAACTGACCAAATTATGATGATCTCCTATATGATTGATGGACAGGTTGGTTTAGTATTTCACAGCCTTTTGATATTTCTTTTGTACCGCAGTAGGCATTTTCTGTTTTACAGTAAAGGTAGTTGATATGAATTATGGTACATAAAGGCAAAATGTTTTTATAAATAGCGCCAGACCACTTCACATGTCCTATAAAGGAACTGGTCTATGTGGTCTGTGCACTGTGCTTGTGGGTAATGGGGGATTTTGTGCACTATTCTTTAACAAAAAATGAATTATATTAAACAATGTGTGCAAGAAGAGCTTTCTCTCGCTTGTGTTTAATAAACAGCAGTTGCCATTCTGTGTATGTGCACATAGTTTTTAAAATCTATAAATTATTTAACCTGTCTTGGCAGAGAGCCTTCTGGTGCATTAAACTGCAGTCATTTGCTAGTATATCAATGCTTTTTATAAAAACTAGGATAAGCTCTCCTAGGACAGTCCAATGTAAGTATTAATTGTGTTTTGTGGTTCACTGACTTTGTGTCACATTGTCAAAGGGGTACCTGATCACAAATCGGGAGATTGTATCTGAAGACATTGAGGATTTTGAGTTCACTCCAAAACCAGAATATGAAGGACCTTTCTGTGTATTTAATGAACCGGATGAGGTAACACACTTGGATACCTTCTACTTAGTTTAAATTTTCTCTGGTACATGGCACTCACCTTTCTTTGTCCTTGTTTACAGGCACATCTGATCCAGCGATGGTTTGAACATGTCCAGGAGACCAAGCCAAGCATAATTGTTACATATAACGGGGATTTCTTTGACTGGTAATTACATTCACTCTATACACGCTAACATATATGAAGTCTTCTTTCACATTATGGATTCAACTTTGTGTTTTGTTTTAGGCCTTTTGTAGAAACTCGAGCTGCAGTGCATGGAATGAGCATGCTTCAAGAGATTGGCTTCCAAAAAGACAGCCAGGGGGAGTATAAGTCTCCATCCTGCATTCACATGGATTGTCTAAGGTGATCCCCCAACAGAAGAAGAATAGCATGAACCATCCACATCATTACTCACTGTTTGGCATTAATTTGCCTCGGTATATTATTGAGGGAACTGCATTAACAATAAATAAAACTCGATACTTGCCAACCCCCTAAATACAGCAATGCAGTAGGGTGGACCTATAATGATCCTGAAATCATTTCCAGTAATGTCTCTAATGGGATACCCCTATCCTAATTACCTTCATAAAAAGCTGTACACATGCTATATGTTGTGTTTCATTAAGGTATAAAGATGATGTAGGTTTTTTTGGCTATTTGTCTAAAACTTGGCATGTTGGCTTTCTCTGCAGGTGGGTGAAAAGAGACAGTTACCTTCCTGTTGGTAGCCACAATTTGAAAGCCGCTGCTAAGGCCAAGCTGGGCTATGACCCAGTGGAACTTGACCCGGAGGAGATGTGTAGGATGGCTACCGAAGAGCCACAGGTACTGATGCTATAATAACATATATAAGAAAATATGTTCGTCTAAACAGATTCTTACACCCTTTATATTAACGTGTCCACTGTAATGCGTAATGCCTTCCTCCATGACGAGGGCTGAGTATTTAGCTCTCCTGCAACTAGAGCTTCTGGCAGCTGTTGTATCCGTGCTTTTGAAAACAAACTGTGCTGCATGTGAGCTTTGGGTTAGACACCCCTTGTGCTAATCTGCAGTATTCAGGATATTTACATCTTTCTTGTCAAATTATTGCTTTTAGTTGGCTTCCTCACGTATTGTTTTGTTCTTCTTTAGGTCCTGGCAACATACTCTGTGTCAGATGCAGTTGCTACTTATTACATGTATATGAAGTATGTTCACCCCTTCATTTTTGCACTTTGTACCATCATCCCCATGGAGCCAGATGAGGTAACGGAGACCAGCACTATTGCTAATATTTCTTACTGTGTTAGTAACTGGAAATTCAGTGCTTCATGAAAATTCTGCTGTTTTACCCACTGAGTTTATTTTTAGGTGTTTTGTTTTTTTTACTTTAATATATATAACACCCAGTGTTATAAAGGTCAGTTTTCTCTTGGCATGTTGGTATGGATGCATTTTAATGTTCCGTTATACTCTTGTGGTGCAGGTCTTGAGAAAAGGCTCAGGGACTCTTTGTGAGGCTCTGCTGATGGTCCAGGCCTATCATGCAAACATCATTTTCCCCAATAAACAAGAGGCTGTGTTCAACAAACTAACCAGTGATGGCCATGTTCTGGATTCTGAGACATATGTTGGAGGCCATGTGGAGGCACTGGAGTCTGGTGTTTTCCGTAGCGACATCCCATGCCGCTTTAAAATGGTCAGTAGATTGCTTGTCCTTTTTAATAAACATGAGTATAGAGGTTGAGGATAATGCTAGAAGATTCTTACACAGTTGTTTCAGGTCCTCCTGCAGGCTGATCACAACTGCTGCGATTCAGGGCAAAGGGGGCTCTGTGACCAACAATGAGGATCAAAAATATTTAAACAAAATAATCAATGGGGAAAAAAACGTGTGTGTGTGTGTATATATATATATTTATTTTGAAGCATGTTTATCTTTAGAAGTGGAAGCCCCTTTGATGATACCATATACATTTCTTTTTGGTTTAATATCCTATGTGCGTTTTCTGGCTTGCATGCTGCAAATCATTGTGACCAAATGAACACAGTCGCAATCTTAATATCAGCAGATTCTTAGAAACCACTAGTTTTGTAATAAAATATAGCCCACACTCTGTTATAATTGGTTTTTGGCTAGCCAAGAGAAGGGTGGGCAATAGCTCTTGTCTGCCAGTACAAAACCATATAAAAATGTATATACCATGCTCAGGTGATCTATATAGACATGTTTTTCAATGATTAAAAAACTAGTGAGGTTAATTTCATCCTTGTACAGCACAGACACTCATAATGCCAAGCAATACAGTCCGACTCGTTATGTCCTTCGATGCACTTTATCAGACTAACCAAGCACCAAAAGAATTAATTAAGGATGGAGCAGGTGAGCTACCATACCTTACGGTCAATAGGAGCAGAATAAAACTGACATTCAATGAAGAAAACCACTGAACACCAGAATACTCAAGTTTAAGATTTGAAAATTCTGGAGTTTAATAGTTTTAATTGATTTGCCTTCACTTAAGTCTTGGCAGATGTATTCTTCTCCCATTGGCCGTATTAGGTGTGGTTGCTTACCTTTTTTTATTGTTAATGTACTCCTCTGGACATCACGGTTTCTTTTCGTGCTTGGTTAGTTTGTGATTAAGTCCTAAGGACAAAACCTGTCGGGCTGTGTTGCTTGGTGTATGTCCATGCTGTACTTCACTTTTTAACAAAGATGAAATAAACCTCATCGTTAACTTTCCACACTTCAGCCTGCTTTTTTTATATTGTGCGGGTATAGTTTTTTTAAAAATTCTGTTTGGACATGAGTTATTCAGCTTGAGAAACCACATCAACTTATCGGAGTTATTTGGTAAGTCACAAAGAAATGTTGTTCTTTACAGCCTAAGCACCATTTGCCTATACATCAGTTCTAATACTAAACAAAGTTTAGTTATAAAATACTTTCTCTAGAACCCAGCAGCCTTTGACTTCCTACTGGAACGTGTAGAGTTGACCATGCGCCATGCTATAGAAGAGGAGGAGAAAGTTCCACTGGAGCAAGTTACTAATTTCCAGGAGGTAAGCGCTCGGTGTAAGTGGACGTGATTTAGCACCTCCTCGTAGCCTTGCTCCAATAATACCTTACTCTCCTAATTGCAGGTCTGTGATGAAATAAAGAGGAAACTTACCAGTCTGAAGGAGGTGCCAAACAGAATTGAGTGTCCTCTCATTTACCATCTGGATGTGGGGGCAATGTACCCCAATATTATCCTTACGAACCGTCTCCAGGTTAGTAACACCTTATCTTGTGAGATATCTGGAGAAACAGTGATGTAATATTGTCTGGTTTTCATGGTTACAAAAAAGTCATTTGTGTTCATGTTCATGTCCGTGAGATTACACTTTTTAATAGTTGTCGTTCACATGTTGTAAATATTGTAAAATACTTTTTTTTTTTTTTTCCTTCGGTAACTAAATCTTTGCTTCCAACTTACACTTTGTGCAGCCCTCTGCTATGGTGGATGAAGTGACCTGCGCTGCCTGTGATTTTAACAAGCCTGGAGCAACGTGCCAACGCAAGATGACATGGCAGTGGAGGGGGGAGTTAAGTAAGTTACGTTTTTCTGCTCCATTTTACATTGTAATTCATGCTGCACAAAATAGGAAAGAAGGAGCTTGTATAAAAACGGAGTCTTTGTGGAAGTAAAGATGTATTAGGTAAAAGTGTGTTCTCTTATTTGAACTTGTTCAGTGCCTGCTAGTCGCAGTGAATATCATCGAATACAACAACAGCTGGAATCAGAAAAATTCCCTCCTCTCTTTCCTGGGAAGCCCCCGCGAGCATTTCATGAGCTGACACGAGAGGAGCAGGCCAAGTATGAAAAGAAACGTCTGGCAGGTGGGTGAATGTGCTCTGCACCTACGGTGGATGACATGGTGAACATTCTGCATTTATTGTACATCTGGTTGTACCTTTCTTTTTAGATAGTGTTGACCAGACTGCTAGCCAGCAAACTTTTGTTCTCCACATTTGTGTTGTGGGTAAAATTAAAATAAGGTATAGTTCAAAATAACCATTTTAAGTTAAAACAATCAGTAAATGTAACATCTTGGCAATAATATACCTCTAATCTCCACTAAAAGCAGATGCAATAAGTTTGAGAACACTAATGGTATGCTACTGCCAAGGTGTTACAAATACTGATTGTTACTTTATACAAGCCATTGTTGCTTATGTTATCTCTATTGTCTGAAGGCAAAATCCCTGAGTGCTTTTTATACGCATTAAACAGCTGGTAAAATAGCCTATCTTCGTGGGATCCAATGCACGTATCAGACTAGAATTTCTTGCCAATTTCTTACTTTGTTCTTTGTCAGATTACTGTCGGAAAGCTTACAAAAAGATCCATGTGACCAAGCTGGAGGATAGAGTCACAACTATCTGCCAGCGTGAGAATTCCTTCTATGTAGACACAGTTCGAGCTTTCAGAGATCGTAGATACGAGTTCAAAGGTCTGCACAAGGTGAGTACTTTCAAACCAGTCATGGTAAATATCTGTCTGCCACCTACCAACCTAGAAGAGTGGGGGCAAATCCCAAAAATTATTAGAAAAATAAATATCTGCTCAAGTCTCATTTTATCAGCCAAACGTTAAAAGGGAGCTGGTGGGTAATTCTAATTTCCCCAGGCTAGGGTAGTTCTATTACTGAAAAAAATAAGCTAGCCCTATTTCTCCAGTGCATGTCGTCAATGTCTCAGCCTCAATAGGTGTTTAGTTCAGAAGTTGATGGGTTGCCCTGCCAGTTCCTTTAACCCCTTTCCATCCCGGTCACACGGGTTTTGCCAATAGAGAGATTTGACCTCCTTCCTGCCATCTGCCACAGTAGTAATTGCCCTTCTTAAATGACCGGCTGTATTACAGTAAAGGGCATATCTTAGTGTAGAGTATTAGTCTATACCTACTCGAATAATTCACTAGACTGGGCCAGGACTACCGTTATGTAATTTTTTTTTTTTCTCATGTATTCTCAAGGTATGGAAGAAGAAATTGTCTTCTGCATGCGAGAGTGGTGATGCTGCTGAGGTGAAGCGATGCAAGAACATGGAAATCTTATACGAATCCCTGCAGCTTGCTCACAAGTGCATTCTGAATTCCTTCTACGGATATGTCATGCGCAAAGGGTATGTTTTTGGCTTGTGGGTTTTCAGACAGGTTTATGATGGAATTTGTATACCTTTGCGTATTTATCTGCCCTTCTCCCTCCAGAGCACGCTGGTATTCTATGGAAATGGCTGGAATAGTCTGCTATACAGGAGCCAACATCATCACCCAGGCACGGGAACTGATAGAGCAAATTGGGTGTGTTGTATAACTTAATCACTCCTATTGATTTATAAATAGCGTTTTTTGTTTAAGTCCTATGTTTTGCTTAGTATAATTCAATTTTTCGTTTATTTAAAAAATAATTTAACGAGGGGACCAGGGAAGTTAATGATGGGAACTTGGAACCAGACTGAAGGGTGGGAGCGGGTTTATTTAACTTGCAGACCAGAGGGTGGGAGGGAGTTAATGAGGGGAATAGGGGCATTGGGGACTGGGGATCGGATCAGAGTGAAAGGGTGGGAGGGAGCGATTTAATACATACCTGACAGCAGTCTGGTGTGTCTTCTCCACTATGCGCCAATGTAGCATCTGTCTTAAGTAAGTTAAACTTACGTGCGTGTTGTGCCCAGACCAATTAAACAGTAATGAAAATCAATGACCACTACTTTCATTATCAATTAAGTCGATTAGTTGTTTCAGCCCAACTTAAAAGGCTACAGGATAGTGTAAAGGGAAACATTACTGGGTCTTCATTTGGATATTCTCATTTCCTTGTGAGTCATATCAGGATAGTAATCTTTCTCTTTTTATTCAGACGGCCACTTGAGTTGGACACTGATGGGATCTGGTGTGTCCTCCCCAACAGCTTTCCTGAGAACTTTGTTATGAAATCCACTAATGCAAAAAAGCCCAAAGTGACAATATCCTACCCCGGTGCTATGCTTAACATTCTAGTTAAGGTAAGAACCTCACAAACATGTTTTGTCGGTAATGATGGCAAAGACTTTAAGTATTTGACCCAACTCTTTCCTTAGGAGGGATTTACAAACCATCAATACCAGGAACTGAGTGACCCAGCCACACTTACTTACATCACTCGCTCCGAAAACAGTATTTTCTTTGAGGTAGATGGTCCCTACCTAGCCATGATCCTCCCAGCCTCCAAAGAGGAAGGGAAGAAGCTGAAAAAAAGGTTGGTGTATACGCTAAAGTTAGCTTTACTGTATATCTTCCTCCTCACCTTAACACCTCTGATCCGCTCTACAGGTATGCAGTATTTAATGAGGACGGCTCCCTTGCTGAGCTAAAAGGATTTGAGGTGAAGCGCCGTGGAGAGCTGCAACTAATTAAGATATTCCAGTCCTCAGTGTTTGAGGCTTTCTTAAAGGGCAGTACATTGGAGGAGGTCTATGCATCGGTGGCCAAGGTCGCCGATTACTGGCTGGATGTGTTGTACAGCAAGGTGAGGAGGAAAGTCAAAAGTTAAAGTTCTGTGCAAACCCAATGTGACACTTGTGAAAATCTATGAAGATAGACAGTACTATCTTTTAAGAGTAACACTAGCTTTTAAGAGTAACACTAGCTTTTTGTGCAAGTCATTAAGAAAGCAGGGTTTGGTGAAAGTTTTAATATTTTTTTTTTTTTGTTCAAAGTTATTAGAGCATGACTTCAATTTAAGCATAAAACAGTATATACAGGTCATCATTATAAACTGTCAGAGCTAAATGTAAGAAAATAGCGACAAAGAAGTCGAAGTTGGATCACTTCAACATATTTCGAGCAGAGCATGATTTCTTGATATTCGTGTGAGGTACCAACACATATGAGAGATGCTGGAGTTGAAAACGCATAACGTATGTGTGTTTCAGCCTTATTCAAAACTAGATAATGCCCAAGGTACAGTGGACTCGGAGACAGGATGAGAATATTCTTGTATATCAAAAATCTCTGTAAACAGCATTTGGGTATAAACTGTTTCACTCAGGGTTGCTTGGTACCTTTAAGTAAGAGTATGAAGCGTTTTCACCTTGACTGCCTTTTCAGCTGTAGCTTTAGAAATTGACATACGATTGCCCAAGTCTATAACACGGGTTGGAACAAAAATATGACCCAGTTTAATGCTCATTGCAAAATGTAAACATACTGGAAATTGCTTTTGTTTCAAAATGAAAGGGAAATCGACATAGTATCCATGCCACTGAATGCAAGTGTCGCCGTTTGCAATAATGCACAGTATGTACTTACAACCAAATGTTTTCTTTAGCCCAAAAGGCTAATCTCGGTATGACGCCAGTAAAATAGGCTCAAGGACATAAGGGCAAGTTGCCAGTAAAATTGCCTCTAGGGCATCACACTGGTTATCAATAAGTTATATTCAACAGTATATTTTAACTTTGAAGGTAAAATTAATGTTTTGCCGTTAATTTAGCTTAAAAAAAAAAAGCTGTTGGAGCTCTTCTGTTTGTAAACAATATGACATGCTGCGTTACTCAGCTATCCAAGTCTATCTTCTAGAGAATATTGCCTTTACTTGTAATATTTCTGTACTGTTAATTCACTAATTTCTTGGGTTTACTGAGTTATGGAGAGAAACTGGAAAGATATTTGCAAATGCCAATCTGGTAAATCACATTGATCAGTGGCTTTGAGGATAGAGCTTGTCCCCTTTTAGAACATGCTGTAGCCGCTCATCTTCTCCCGTCTGCCTTCCCATCTCCCTCAGGCAGCTAATATGCCAGACTCTGAGCTATTTGAGTTGATCTCTGAAAACCGATCCATGTCCCGACGCTTGGAGGACTATGGAGAGCAGAAATCCACCTCTATCAGCACTGCCAAACGTCTCGCGGAGTTCCTGGGAGACCAGATGGTAAAGGACGCTGGCCTGAGCTGTCGTTATGTCATTTCTCGCAAACCTGAGGGTTCTCCAGTCACAGAGAGGTGGGAACAGATCCAGTATATATACTTTATACATTTTGTGTTGGCACAGCAAGAGTTCATTGTGTATGTTTGCATTAAAAGTGATACGAGAGTTACTTATAAAGAGCAATTCAGGTGCAAAGTGGAGCAGTTAGAGCATATAATGTAACTTTCCTGCTGATTGCATTATTTTTAACTTTATTTCATAAATACTTTTGATACGTAGCTTTTATTGTTTGCATTTATGAAAATCCATCGCAGTGAAAAAGCGGGTGTGTTGCACGCATGTATACATGCTTCAGGACGTGAATTTGTATGGCATTCCTTCGTTATTGTTGTGTCAAACATTGCATGGCTGTTGCTTTTTATCTGCGTTTGATGATGCTGGAGGTGTTTGACTTTTTGTTTCTGATGTGTTTTTATTCAGAGCTATCCCTCTGGCAATCTTCCAAGCTGAACTGGGAGTCAAGCGACACTATCTGCGCAAGTGGCTGAAGAATCCTTCCCTGCAGGACCTGGATATTCGATCGGTTGGTCCCAATCTAGTCCTGTTCATTGTTGTTCTGGCCAATCTGTCCATCACCCTAACCATTTCTCTCTTTTTAGATTCTTGACTGGGACTACTACATTGAGAGGTTGGGCAGCGCTATTCAGAAGATCATCACTATTCCAGCAGCGTTACAGCAGGTCAGAAGCTTTGCTCTACAACTCGGCCATGTGCAGGAATGGATTCCTTAATCCTAAAGGACTGTTTAAAAATAAATAAAAAAATGTCAAAAGAAATAATGTGAATTTGACATTTATAAAAAGCTCTTTCACTCTAACAGCAAAGATTGTATTTCACCGTAGAATCTTGCAAAGATAGGCAAACGGAAGGCTGTGACATAGGTGTACATATAAAAGCAAAATTTAAATTTTCCCTCTAAATTCCTTGCTTGCACAACAACTTTTGTAATGTTCTTGCAATCTGCATATCTATGAATGTCACATGTTACAATATCACAAACTTTATTTAAGGTACCCCTGAGGTCTTGAAAGCTTATGTGGCTTTTCTTCTATGATCAGGGGCGGGCTGGGCCGGGGGGCAGGGGGGCAATTGCCCCCCAGGCCGCCCTAAATCCGGGCCGGTGGGCCGGACGGACGACCGGCAGACGAGCATTCAATGCGGCTGCGGCCGCAAAGTTAAAAACTAAGCGGCCGCGAGCAGGATTAAATGCGGCCGTCATGCGTACCTGGCGGGCGGGGGAGGGGGGCGGTCCGCCCCGGCTGCCGCTCATCTGAGGGGTGCCACCATGCCGGCACGCCTCCAGAAACGATGCGCGCGGCAACTGTGGCTGTGCGCCGGGACTTGATGTGAAATCCCGGCGCACAACACTGAAGCCACGCCCACCGTCTTCCGCGCTCAGTACACCGAAAGGACAGGAAGTAGAAGAAGAGGAGGAGGAGGAGGAAAAGTGAGAGTGAAAGAAGAAAAGGTAGGAGAGAGTGGATTAGTAAGTGTGTGAGAGTGATGGGTGTTATGCTGAATGTAAGTGTGTGAGAGTGATGGGTGTTATGCTGAATGTAAGTGTGTGAGAGTGATGGGTGTTATGCTGAATGTAAGTGTGTGAGAGTGATGGGTGTTATGCTGAATGTTTGTGAATGAGGGTTCCAGATAGCATGGATGTGTACGTGTTGGGGGATAGCTTGGCATAGGGAGTCCGTAATCACATTCCTTTCATGCCCAGATTCCAGCATGTAGTGGCTGCCTAGGCATGATAGGAGTGTGATTGCTGTTATAAATTATTTTTTGGTCCAACTTCGGTGTGTTAACACTTTTATTGGACAGAATAATTCAATGACAGTATTAATATATATATATATATATATATATATATATATATAATTGCAAACAGCAATCACACTCCTATCATGCTAAGTCAGCCAGCACATGCTAGAACCTGGGCATGATAGGATTGTGATTGTTGTTATATATGTGTGTATGTGTATATATATATATATATGTATATATATATGTATATATATATGTGTTAATATTGTTGTTGATTTTTTTGTCTAATTTTGGTGTTACTTTTAATAAAGTATTTTAAAGTGAATGCTGAATTTTTAGTTTCAGTCCAGAATTTTCATTTCGGTGCATCCCTACTATATACTATGCCAGTCACTAAAGTGGTAAGTCTACACCACATCAATGTTTGGCTTAGTATATAGTGATAGGGGTTGTCAGTGTCTGGCTCAATCTATAGGCACACATTGACGGTGGTACTGCATAATCCCTAAGCATATAATGATAACAAATATGCTGTACCCCTGTCAATGTTTGCCTATCCATAGAAACTATGCAGTTTTAAAGTGTGGGGGGGGGGTGCCACATACAGGGTCTGCCACAGGTGCCAAATACTCTAGGTACCCCCCTGCATCATGCGGCTGTCAGACCCAACGGCCATTCCTCAGCTCCTCTTCCCACGTCTTAAAAGTGGTGGGATGAAGAGCTGAGGCATGCGGTGCGTGCACGCCGGCCACTTTAATTTCATTAGGCGCTGGTGGAGTGACTGCCGCACGACGGCCGCTTTCAATGTCGCTCGCAGCCGCTTTGATGGTGCAATGGGCCAGTTGACTAGACTTGCCCCCCAGGCCTTAGGCTGCCAGCCCTCCCCTGTCTATGATGGCTCAATAAGTATTACCTAAAACTGAAGACTTTATCAAGTAATTTTACATAAAAAGTGGGGCCTTTTCGTATCCCGGCTGTCATGTTTTATAACACAATTATCTTAGTGCTACGATCATTCTAATGCTGCATCTTCAATCATATTGTATAATATCTTGTGCTGATTCCATATCTGTGGACAAGACACACAAACTAATATGCTAAGGCTGTTCAGGGGATACGGATTTCAGTAGTTAGGGGGCCACACAGTCACATTTATTTATTGCTAATCTACGAACTGTAATGTAGTTGCAGAAAGGGTAATATGGGAAGCTAGGTCTATTCACAGCTGTGGCAAATTGCTGCTCTGGGTCTTTGTAGCTCAACAACCTAGATATTACTATAATTTTTTTTTTTTCTTACTCAGGTTAAGAATCCTGTACCCCGTGTAAGGCATCCAGACTGGCTTCACAAAAAACTGCTGGAGAAAAATGATATTTACAAGCAGAAGAGGATTAACGAACTGTTCACCAGTGAGGGCAAGAGACAGGTAATGTAATCCGACATTACTGATTTACGTAGCTCAAACCTATATATATGTGCTAACCATGTAATGATGCCTTTTGTCGTTATTTAATCTTGTTGATCAATGTGTACTCGCACTACTAGTTTTTTGAAAAACAAATGGGGTGTTGATTTTGTAGTATTTTTAAATGTATAGTCCAACATTCAGTATGAATACCATATAAACACATTTTTTGTAGTATTTATCATAATAGTCATTTAGCTAGCTTGGCAACATCCTACAAAATAGTAAACCCCAAACACTATATATGATTTTGTAGATCAAAGTATATATAATATATAATTTTCCGATCAACGTGAGGTAAGAGAGTGGTCCGGTGTAGACCCCCTCATTTGAATGTGTGTGCTAAAGTGCTGGCTCCCATGCCAGCTGCAAAGGTAGCTTACGGTGCTAGGAACTCAGGGCTGGTGGTGCTGCTATGCCAGTCACATTTTTAGTATGAGGTACAATATATGACCAAAAGTATTTGGGCACATGACCATCACACCTATATGAGCTTGTTAGACATCCCATTCCAAAACCATGGGCATTAGTATGAAGGTGCGCCCTCTCTTCTGTGTTTCCACAAGATTTTGTGTCTGTGGGAGTTTGTGCCCTTTTAGCCAAAATCTCTGGCAAGCAAACTACATTCTAATTCATACCAAAAGTGTCTCATGGGGTTAAGGTGTCAGGGCTTTGTGTGGGCCACTCGAGTTCCTCCACAAACTCATCCAACCATGTCTTTATGGGCCTCGTGTGCACTGGGGCACAATCATGCTGGAACAGGAAAGGGCCTTCCCCAAAATGCTCCCAAAGTTTGAAGCATACAATTCAGTAAAATGGAACTAAGGGGCCTATTATAAACCGTGAAGAAACAGCCCCAGACCTTCATACCTCCCTCACCAAACTTTACAGTAGGCACTATGCATTACAGTAGGTAGCGTTCGCCAGACATCTGTCAAACCCACAGCTGTCCATCAGAGTTCCTGGTAGTGAAGTGTGATTCCTGAGTCCAGTGGCAGTGTACTTTTACACCGCTTTAGCTGAGCCGCATTGCATATAGTGATCTTTGGTTGTCTGCAGATGCTTGGCCATTGAAACACTTTTATTGAAGCTTCCAATGCTCAGTGCTTGTGCTAATGTTGACTTTACATGGTCTTCTGCTTAGAGGCTGAGTTGCTGCTGTTCCTAAACACTTCCAATGATTACAGCTGAACCTAGAATATCTAGCAGGGAGTAAATTTCACGAGCTGACCTGTTGCGGAGGTGCATTTTATCACAGTACCACGCTAGAATTCACTGACCTCTTCAGAACAACCCATATTTTTCAAAATTTTTTGTAAATGCAGAGTGCATGGCTAGGTGCTTGATTAGAAACTAGGGCTGGAACAACTAATCGATAATAATCGATAATGAAAATAGTTGTCAACGATTTTCATTATCGATTTTTATCGATTTTATAAAAATTATTATCCGACCTCAAACAGAGATCGGATTATAACACTAGAATCCAGATTCCCCCGCAACGCTGCAGGGGACCTGGATTCCCCTCACTGTCGGCCGGTCTCTCACTTCCGTCTCTCTCCCCCTCCCCTCTCCCCCTCCCATACACTGCTCTGCCTCCTCCCCCCTCCCATACATCACTCTGCCTCTCTACCCGGCTCCGTTACTGACTTCATAGCAGCCTCAGCGTAAGTGAAGGTGAGTAACGGAGGCTGTCTGTGCGCATCGTTTAGACCCCCACCGGCTGACAGAGGATCATCCTCTCTGTCAGCCGGTGGGGGTCTGCATCGCACAGACAGCCTCCGTTACTCACCTTCACGTACGCTGAGGCTTCTATGAAGCTGCAGTGAAAGTTCCTGTCGGTAACGGAGCCGGGTAGAGAGGCAGAGCGGTGTATGGGAGGGGGGAGGAGGCAGAGTGGAGTATGGGAGGGGGGAGGAGGCAGAGTGGAGTATGGGAGGGGGAGGAGGCAGAGTGGAGTATGGGAGGGGGGAGGAGGCAGAGTGCAGTATGGGAGGGGGGAGGAGGCAGAGTGGAGTATGGGAGGGGGGAGGAGGCAGAGTGGTGTATGGGAGGGGGAGGAGCCAGAGTGGTGTATGAGTGAGTTATAGTGGTGTATGGGGGGTATTATGAATTTCAGGGCATATAGGGGGTATAAGGTATATCGATATTAGGCATATCAGGGGGGTATAAAACATATCTGGGGGCAAAAGGTATATCAGGGGGCTCAGTTGCATATCACTGGCATATAAGAGGTATAAGGCATATATGGGGGCAGAGTGGCAAGCTGGGGGTCAGATGTGCATAACTGGGGGCAGTTTGGTAAATAAAAAAAATTTAAACAAGGCTTTTTTTTTCTCATAGTTTTTATTAAATATGCAAAATGGTTAACATATGAATTAATATTTACTAATAACTTAGTATTTAAACCTAGTTTGAGAAACACTGTGTTTGGGTTCTTGTAGCTTTTATTATTATGTCAGTAAAATAAGAAGGTGAATAGAGAGAGAGAGGCCATTGCAATAAAGAGATGAAAGTGTAAATTGTACGTTTTTTTATTACATTATTTTAAATTGAAAAAAAAATTTTTTTTTATCCGATTAATCAAAAAAATAATCGGCCAACTAATCGATTATTAAAATAATCGTTAGTTGCAGCCCTATTATAAACACCTGTGGCAATGGGTCTGATTGTAACACCTAATTTCAATAATTAAGCTGTGTCCCAATACATTTGTCCATATACTGTATAATGTAATATTTGTAGTCCCATGACTGGACAATAGCCTCATCTTGGGGCTTGATTCATTACAGGAATTATCGGCACAGGATAACTAAGTACAAGAAAATCCCTTTTCAGTTTCCAATTGCTAATGTTTTGAAATTCCATATGTATCATTAATATTATATTAGCATTAGACATTTCCCTTGCCATTCCATCCAGTTATGGCTGGCCTCCATAAGCGTGCGGTCAGTTAATAACAAACAAAGTGGTATTACAACTGGAATTACTGCCGTTGTAGCCAACCCCGTCACCACAGGTCAGTTGGATATCAGTAATCGGATATAACAAGTGTATTTACTTTCTGTGATATGGGATAAAGAGGTTTCTGGCTATAAAGCAAATGGAAATGTAATAGAGGTTTTCTCTATTTGTTTGCTTGTAATGTGACTCACCAATCTGCCATCTTGTTTCAATTAGGGAAACAGACATGAATGTATGGAAAGTTAAATCTATCTATATAAATGTAGGATTAGTCTTTGAATATTAATTTGTTACTCGTTTAAATACCATATCTCCTATCTACTCTTTTTACTATTAAAGTGCAACACTATTAAGAGATTTTGTCAGGTTTGGCAAAAATGGATAGCCATTAGTAGCCAAACCCAGGCTACACTTGCCCAACTATGTTGAATTTATTTTAAATTTAATTCAGTTTTCACAGTGCATGAAATATCAAAGCCACCAACAATTTCTGTGTTGTATGTTAGGTCACAGCTCAGCTGCATCAGCCACTGTCTTCCCAAACCCCAGACATGGAGGATTTTGGTGTAGGCAAACGCCTACAGCCAGCAATTCCTATCACTACGAAGAGGAAGCGTGTGCCAACCGCCGAGGAGAGTCAGGGCGACTCTCAGGATGTGGCCCTCACGCAGTCCTGGAGAGAAGTGCTGGGACCACCTCCCCCAATGGGTACCACAAAGGTGAGTAGGACTAGTCAGCTCTCTCCTAAATCTGGAGAATATGTTGTACTAGGAAGACACTTACTTATCTATATACATATCTATAGGAAGAAAGACTGGTATGGCTACGTTACCACAAAAAGAAGTGGGAACTGCAAGCACGGCAGCGTAAAGAAAGACAGAAAAGACGAAGACTAGAGGATGGGGATGCTGCTCCTGGATCTGGTGGGGTGATACGAGAAACCCAGGCAGCAGGTCTAGGTAGCTTTCTGCGACGAACGGCTCGCAGTATCCTGGACATGCCCTGGCAAATTGTGCAGGTTGGTAAGATGCTTTCTGCTTAGGCTGCACACGGAAGTCATCACGAACTGAGTTATGCTTACATTGAATGTGTCTTCCAGATAGGGGAGAGCAGCCAGCCTGGACTTTTCCGTCTATGGGCTGTCATTGGCAGTGACTTGCACTGCATCAAATTCAATATCCCTCGTGTCTTCTATGTCAACCAGCGAGTTCCTAAACCAGAGGAAGGAGCTGTGTACAGAAAGGTGTGTGTGTGTGTATATAGAGCATTTTCCTTTGTGTCTTGTTTTATTTCCTTAGTTGCTGTCTCTAATTCTTTTACATTTAAGTGCATTTAAGAGATTATTCACATTCCACTGATTTTCTTACATTTCTTTAAATTTGTTTCAACAGGTGAACAGGATTCTGCCCAGAGCAAACCCAGTGTATAATCTCTATGAATATTCAGTACCAGAAGACATGTACCAAGAACACATCAATGAGATCAATGCCGACTTGTCAGCACCTGACATTGAGGGAGTGTATGAGACCCAGGTACACTTAGATATGGCTGCTTACAACTAAATCTAACTCCTGGACAATACAGTACCAACACATTGCATATTCAGGTTTAAGGCATTATTTGCCCATATCTAAGGTTGTACCTTATTGCATTGCCCTTATCCCTACTCACTGTAATATCCCTTGCCTAGGTTCCACTTTTGTTCCGTGCATTGATCCAGTTGGGATGCGTTTGTATGGTTAACAAGCAGCTGGTCCGCCATCTCTCAGGAAGGGAAGCTGAAATCTTTGAGCTTGAACACTTGGAAATGAAGTCTTTGGCTCAGTACAGCTACCTTGAACCAGGTAGGACATTACCACTTCTTACATCAAAACCTGCAAACATTTTAAGCATTTTCTTCCGCACAAACTTTCCGCAGTTCACAACTCTTTGCTCAGCAAATTTATGGTTGTGACCTGTAGCTTCTCTCAATTTACATATTACCTCGTATACCCCCGATCAGGTATAAGCGTTTAAATCACTATCATTGTCTTTATAGTACCATTGACATTTGGCAAACTATTAAAAAGATCTTGTCCTTCAAGATTTGTGTGCACGTGTACAACATAGTGACCATACGCAATGTATTTTCTTTACAGGAAGCATCAGACATATATATTTGTATCACAATTCTCAGGGGAACAAGGCCCTGTTTGGTCTTTTCATCCCATCTCAGCGTAAATCGGCAGTCTTTGTGGTGGATACGGTAAGAGGTGTTAATGTTCGGTAACACAACGCTGTTGCTCTGCTAAAGTGGCCAAGTTGTGTGGCTTGTAATGTTTAAAATTGTTGCAAGTATTGTAAAGTCCAATTGTGTTGCACATTGTTGCATCCTTATCAACGCAGGTACGTAGCAATCAGATGCCAAACCTTAGCGCTATGTATACAGCAGAGCGTACAGCAATGTTGGAGAGGTTGGAGTCTGAATTGTTACCCCCGGAAAAGCACGTCTTTGAGGTTCGAGCAGAAACAGACTTAAAATCTGTCTACAGAGCGATCCAAAGATTGCTCCTGAGTTACAAGGTGAGGGGAGATGTTGCAGCTCCATATTGTGACCGCAACGTGCCGTAAGCATTATAAGCTAATTATGTGTTTTTAAAAAACTCTATTGTGCCAAAGGATGAGAGAAGAGGACCAACCCTTATTGCCATGCAGTCTAACTGGGATTGGCGGAGGTTGGCTTCAGGAATGCCTGTTCTGGAGGAGTTTCCTATTGTTCCGGTGCGTGTGGTAGATGACATAAACTATAATGTTCTCGACTGGCAACGCCATGGAGCCAAACGCATGATCCGTCATTACCTTAATTTGGACAGTTGCCTTTCCCAGGCATTTGAGATGGCCAGGTAAGGTATTTGGAAGGTGGGCTAGCATCTGGCCATTTTCCTAATGTTCCATTTATATTATGATCGTTGGGTTTTTGGGGTTTCTTTTTTGTTTATTGTGGGGAACAACTTCAGCTGTACAAGATTTCTACAGTAATCTTTTTTTTTTTTTTTTTTTTGTTTTAAAATCATTAATTTTGGAAAATCAGTAATATGTGTCTGACGTCTACTAAATGCCTCATGTTTTGTGGTAGCTTAGATTTTAAGAGTTTATTGCGGTTCTACCTATGTATCTTTTGTGCAAATTTTTCTTTCCGGCGCCCCAGGTATTATCACCTCCCCGTGGGCAACTTGCCAGATGATGTATCCACGTTTGGTTCCGACTTGTTCTTCTCAAGACATCTTCGTCGACACAATCACCTGCTATGGCTATCCCCAAGCTCCCGGCCTGATCTAGGAGGCAAGGAAGCAGATGACAACCGTTTAGTTATGGAATTTGATGAGAGGGCATCTGTGGAGATCAACCACCCTGGGTGCTTTAACACTGGTAAGCACACCATTATACATTTCTAAAAACTAATGTGTATTGCTAAAACCCAATCTTATTTTTCATACCATGCTGGTGTTGCTGCTGTTGAATCTTACCATGTCTTCCGTAGCATGCAGCGAGGTCTTGGTGCCAATTAGCATAATCTGCAGTTTTATTAAACCCTGAACGATCAGTGAGGTACGAGGCGTGTTAAAGGTTTTAATGAACAAACTTCACTTAAACCGTATTACTGCAATGCCGTGATATTGAGTAATTCAGCAACAACAGAAATGGTTGCAGGGCTCTGTGTGATGGCTCTCAGGAATGGGCACATTTGCAATAGTCAATATGACTGCAGCCAGCTGCTTAAAAGAGCTTAGGAAGCAATCAATAGTTGGTGATGCTAAACTGCCTCACTATCGAGGCATTCAGCAAAAACAAAAAATCTGGAGCCCCAGTGTGATGGCTCCTGAGACCGATAGTACCCATAGGGCCAGTCCACTATATGCTCATTAAAATAAAAAAAAGGAATAACATTAAAAAAAAACAAGACTCCGGTGATGTCACCATGACAACGATAATGGAACCACCCAGCTGAAAGAAAATGTGGAAAAAAAAAACATCCCGCTGAAAAAAAATTGTGTGTTTACGATCAAGTCTTAAAATTGCAACTATATCTTCCCAAAAAGTGAAAGACCATGTAAAGTCACAGACCGTTTAGCTGTAAGTTTTGGGTTTTTTTTTTATAACAATCTGGGTCACAAAGTGTTCAAAATTCCAGTCCTTAAGGGGTTAAACTAAGTGTCACGTACTGTAATGTTAAGTGCTACAACACGTTTTATATATAATATACACAAGTTTGTGTATATGTAAGTAGTTATTTTTATTATATATACATATTATGCATTATGTTCGGAATGATAACGCCTGAGGCCTAATCTCAAACCTGCTGACGTTTCCTATCGTTCCAGACCGTTTTGAATGAAACTGTGCATTTCTGTAAAAATGCCTGATTAGTGGTGATTTATCACAAAACTTTTTTTTTTTGACAATTCTCTTTTGTGTATAATTTTCTGTGCATACTTACTCTGCCTACCTTACCATTTTCTAGTGTGTGTGGAACTTGATATCCAGAGCTTGGCAGTGAACAGCATCCTGCAGTCTCACCACATTAATGATCTGGAAGGTGCTGGCAGTATGGGAATCAGTTTTGATGTCCTACAACAGGCATCTCTTGAAGATATGGTCACTGGGAACCAAACCAGTTCTGTGGCCAGTTATGATGAAACAGCGCTTTGCTCCAACACTTTCAGGTATGGTGAGAAGTCTCTCCCAAAGTAGGAGAGGGTCTCCATTTAATAATGTAGATACATGAAAAAAGATACTATGGTTGTAAACAGTAATCTCAATAAGAACATGACCTAAATGACTCTGATGATGTTGTGAAGATCGTAATGTAAGACATGGTATCATTTATTTGCAGGATTCTGAAAAGTATGGTTGTTGGCTGGGTGAAGGAGATCACTCAGTATCACAACGCATATGCAGATAACCAGGTTATGCACTTCTATCGTTGGCTGAGAACCCCATCTTCACTGCTTTATGACCCTGCTCTTCATCGAACCCTCCACAACATGATGAAAAAACTGTTTCTTCAGTGAGTCAAATGCTGAATTTCCCCAGCTCCCCCACTAAACCATTCAAACATAGTTAGGAGCTGCATGGCTATGCAACTCTGTTTAATGGTGACGACGACACCTTGTCTTTATTTTTTTTGCAGTGAAATCTTACTCAAAACTTTTTATTTTTGTGTCTTTAACCACTCAAGGTGAGAGTGGGTGGACTTATTTGTACAAGCATTCAGGAGAACAGGTTTCCTGTGCTATTTTCTCTTTATGGTATCAAAACATTGATCACAAAAAAAATGTTAAGAGTCTCAGAACTACTGAAAAAACCCTACATTCTCAGTGCTGGACTATGCCTTGGTCAAGGACCATATGAACAAGAAATTCTGTAACAGAGCTTTCTATGATATTATACCTGGCTTTATCAGTTAAAGCCCTTAACAAAACCTTATGTCAGGGTAATCTGTATCTAGGAGAGATGCTAATATTACTCAACTTAACTATCTATATTAACTGTATTCTGTAAATTTTGTTCATTTTTTCTCTCAATCTTGCCTCAATTTTTCTATAGGCTGGTAGCAGAATTCAAACGATTGGGCTCATCTGTGGTTTATGCTAACTTCAACCGCATTATCCTATGCACCAAGAAGCGCAGAGTTGATGATGCTATTGCTTACGTAGAATACATCACCCAGAGGTAAGTACACTGTGGGTGCAATGGTTTAGTTGACACTCTTGGTTTACAGGGCTGCTATGAGCTTTTTTACATTTGCAGCATACACTCGCGGGAGATCTTTCACTCGCTCACAATTTCATTTTCTCGATGTTGGGAGTTCCTGCTGTGGATGGATCCAGCAAACTATGGTGGGATCAAAGGAAAGCTACCATCTAGTGTTCATTATGGAGAGGTCAGACCCTACAATCTCAAAATGAAATAGTAAAGAAGGTGGTATAGACGTTCTTTGCATTAAAATATTTTCACATGGTCATTTCCAGAAAGCAAAGCCAAAGAAATCTGAGGATGAGGGTAGTGAGGAGGAGGAGGAAGAAGCTGATGTTCCTTCAGACCATGAAGATCCAGAAGATGAAGTTGAAGAGTCTCTGGAGAACAACTGGAATATTGTCCAGTACCTTCCACAGGCAGCCTCTTGCCAGAGTTACTTTCTAATGATAGTCTCTGGTGAGCAGCATTTTTCTTTCATGTAATTTGTGTCTGGTATAATAATACACACACAGTAGAATTCTGTACTCTCATAAGCCAGCCTATCCTGCATGGTTCAGTGCCACTGGTCAGGTATGGCAGTGAAAACCATATATATGGGGTTTTACGGGTTCAAATAATGTTTGGGGTTTTTTTTTTTTTTGCTTAACTTGTTTGTGTATCTTAGCTCTTTTAAATAACAAATCATGCTGAATTACAGAATGACTGTAGAACGTATTGTTAAATAATATGGCATCAGGTGTTTTCCTAGTCTGAACAAAATGTTTCCCATTGCATTTTTTCAATTAGAGGGTCTGAATGCTTCTTTCCTTCTTTCCTTCAGCGTACGTTGTGGCTGTGTATCACAGCATGCGAGAGGAGATGAGACGGAATGCACCCGGGAGCACTCCAATAAAACGCAGACAGAACAGCCAGGTTTCACAGGAGCCCGAGGGAGAGACAGGGGCCATGCCAGGTACAGACCACATATGACACATGGTATTCAGTGTGAAGGCAATGTAAAGGTTAATAGATTAGGGGAATTATGAACTTTCTCTTTAATATTATAATTTAAGAAAATTGTAATAGCAAACATTGTTAAATTCTGGAATTATTCTTGCTTTCTATATCCAGACATCTTACTTATTACATTTGCCCATCTTTGTTTTCTAGGTCTGATTACCTTTTCCCAGGATTATGTGGCTAACGAGTTAACGCAAAACTTTTTCACCATCACCCAGAAGATCCAAAAGAAATTGACTGGGACACGTCATGCTACTGAGCCCTCTGAAATGTTCCCCGTTTTACCCGGGTCATATCTGCCGCTCAATAACCCGGCCTTGGAGTTCATCAAATATGTGTGTGAGGTAACCAATACAAAAACCGTGGTTGCACAGACAAGGGTAATGACCGTATAGGATAGAGCTTGACTGTATTATGTGAGATTATGGTAATCGCTATCCTATATAAGGAGTGAACATGTATACTGTGGATGCACAACGTAAACAATAAAAAAAAAAAAACAGAATTGCAAGAAAAATGCAAGTTTATGAAGGGAACAAACAAGCAATAGTGCAATACTGAAAAGGCAAAAAGATGTATAGAAAAACAGGCTCATCCAAAGACCTTTCTTTTATTCCAAGCTTCTAGAACAAATAAAAACATCCAATGGCATAGTATCACTGACCAATATTAAGCGACAAAATGTATAAGACACACTTTAATGCGCAAATGCAAACCACCGGTAAACCAGGAATCTTTAAAAAAAAAAAAAAAAAAAAGTTCCACAAACCAGTGTAAAAAAACAATCTGCCAAGGTAAAAAGTGTCTAAATACTTCATCATACCCATGTACTTACTTATATGCTGGGGGATACTCCTACTTCCAGGTTTCATCACGTGTTTCCATTAACCCTTTCAGTGCCAGCTGTATACATCTTTAGCCATTTAGCCAACCCCCCCCCCCCCACAGAGTGCCTATCCCGTCAGGGGGATATCAGTTTTATTTATCATCTGCGGTGCTATTGTTTCTTCTAAGGTTATGAAGTTAAAAGGAAATGGGTGCAGTCTGCTTTATGGCCCATACAGCATTAATAATTAACTACTAAACTGTTTTTGCACATAATGCTGAAAACAATTGATGGGTGTTTACGGGTCTGCTACCGTAATATTATACACATGCACAGTTCAATTCCTGTGTCCATTAAATAGAAATACCCAAATCATTTTTTTAAGGAAACCAATATGTTTTGTGGATATTGGTAAAAACTAAAATATCATTTGTATACAATGCAAGTAACCAAGCTAAATGTACCATTCATTAATGACTAAACTTTCAGTCTGGTTGATTTTGTGGCCAAGGGTAATTTATGACAAGTCCGATGTAAAATGTTTGATTGTTTGCAGGTTGCTTTGCCATTTGTGAAGTTTTAATACGTTAAAATGATTTCCAGTCTCATACCTGCAGAGATTTTCAAGTTGAGCATAATCCTCTTTCATGAAAGTATATAGAATCCCAACCTTATGAATGTGACCCACAGGTCTTGTCTCTGGATCCAAATATAACTAACCAGGTCAACAAACTGAAGAGGGATCTCCTGCGGTTGATTGATGTGGGGGAGTTTTCGGATGAGGCGCAGTTCAAAGATCCTTGTCGTTCCTACATTCTGCCAGAGATTATATGCAGGAACTGTAACTTTTGTCGAGACCTTGATTTATGCAAGGACCCCTCCCTTGGTCAGGTCAGTACAGTCATTGTAATCTTCTGTATAGTTATGTCCTGTGGCAAAGGACACTGCTTTATACTTCGCTATTTTGCCTCATTTCAGGATGGCTCTGTGCTTCCCCAGTGGGTTTGTACGAATTGCCAGACTGAGTATGACTCTGATGGCATAGAGATGGCTCTAGTAGAAGCTCTACAGAAGAAGATGATGGCTTTTACTTTACAAGATTTGGTCAGTATGGTTGCTTTATATACATTTTGTGTCTGTTGGCATGCTTCCTCTTTCCTTGCTCTATTTTACTACACTCACATGATATTCATATGTTAATCTGTTTCTGCTGTCAGGTTTGCATGAAGTGTAAGGGTGTCAAAGAAGCAAACATGCCCATATACTGTAACTGTGCTGGAGACTTCAATCTCACTATTTCAGTAAAGGTATGTGTTGCTTGGAAAGGCCAGGAATAAACGTCAGGTATTTTTGTTTTTTATTGATTTTGCTCATTTATTTGTCTTTCAGACACTCATGGAGCAAGTGGATGCTTTTCGCAATATTGCCCAGCATTATAAAATGCCCCACCTCCTGGAAACTATTATGTGGCTGATGCAGCAAAACCCTACTTTAAATAAATGACACCACCTGATGATGTCATTCTGCACTGACAGCTGAACCTGGTCAGTATCTGACCACCTCCCCTGCCTCTAAGTAACATATGTATTTGTTTGCAATAAATATTATGTAAAAATTCAGATGACTTCTGTTTTCTTCTATGTAATGAATAGAGTTCAAACTAATTCTAAGTTTCCTTTTTAGTTTTATATACAAAACTACTCTTGCACTTCAGTTACCGCATGGCACAAGTTGGATGTGATTTCCCAACTACCATTAGGGAATAGTCTTTTTAATGCATTACATTGACAGAAAAGCGGGGCCTTCAAGAATCTGATTCCTGACTGTCAGGGTAATGCTAATAAATGTAGGGGGTGAAGAAGCATCACTCGGCTTTCAGTTATAATCTGCAGTGCACGGTATGGTGCATTATTGAAAAACCTTTTATTCCATCAGCCACGCGGCTACAGGGACAACACAGGAGACAAAAAGCTAGATGTCTAGTGAAGTAAGGGAGAGAATGCCCATTAAACATTTCAAGCTTTGAATGCTGCATAGCTTTTCACTATCTTTGGGCATCGCATGTTTCAAATTACCCAAGCTCTGGAGTAGCTTTCTCAGAGTTCTGTTTAGATAACGAAAGAGGAACTGCTGTAAAGACCCAGGTAAATCGTTATTCAGGTAAGCTCACCCAGAACTGTTTAGACCCCCTGGAAGTCTTGCAATTACACAGCAGTGGAGCTGTTTGGAGGCAAGTATACAAAACCTGCATTCTGGCAAGTAGATGATGTCTTCTGCAAGCCAAGGCAAAAGGGAGGCTGGAAAAAATGCAAATGCATATGGGGGATTCTGATGAACCCCTTCATTAATTTCCAGTGGGGAAATAAGATAATTTGAAGTGTGTATTCTATCATACGTCAGCATGCATATGATGGTTGGAGTGTCCCTTTTAACACGAGTAATCCTAAAAGCCCATCACTACCTATCCCACTGTGTTACTGACCAATCTTAGTAAGGTCCTCCTATAGCATGTTACCCCTAAGCAATGCAGAGTTGAATTAGCAAGATGATTTTCCATAAATATTGCCACATTTAATAAGATATAAAAGGCCAACTCAGGTCGTCTTGCAGGAGAGGATCTCTGCAATTTGTACTTTATAACGCATTGTGAAGCCAGTACATAAATCCTGTGCTCAAGCTATTCATTTATTATCTGGTAATAAATCTTCCTTACTCTTGACATTAGTATTTTGTTATACTTAATTTCAGACCCCTTTTCTTCCCTTGTAACGTAGTTTCCCCAAATTTGCCTTGAGTCATCGCTCCTTTGTTTGGCACTGCTATCTTTCTTCATGTTCTGTTTCAACACATTTGTCTCAAGAAGTTAAATGGTCCAGCCATGAGATGCTCCTAGTGACAAGAGATTCTCTGCTCTATTTACTCTAGAGGCGTACGATGGTAATATTAAATTTCCGCTCCTAGAGAAGTTTCCGGTTAGACAAACCCTACATTCTGTTAAATGGTGGTCTCGCACCAGGCTTTTCCATAGTTCTTGCATTAAGGCTACAATGGCCATTACAAAACCAAAGAAATGCCAGTGCCTGGACGATACAAGACTGAAGCAGAGGTAAAAATACATTTTTAGTCCCGTGGAATCGATAAAATAGATTATACAGAAGGAAACACTTAACACATTTCGCACCAATTGCTTATGTTGCATGCAAAAGCCAGTAAACTGTACAGGTAGCTTTCATAACACATCAGTATCCCTAAATAAGAGATCCTTTTCCTGAGCAGTTGCCTATGATGCTCTAAATGGAAATTCACTATGTTTTCTAATTTTTTTATATACGTTATGCAATATACGGTACAGTGCTTTGGGCAAAGAGGAGCTTCTCCACCAATCATCCCGTTTTTTAGTAAATCATATGGAGCCCGTCGCGCTATACAATGAATAGAGTGTGAAGAACTGTCCAAAGTGCTGAAAATGGATCCCGGTTCTGCTTATCTAAAGAGATGATCCAGCCACACGCTGTTTCAAAGTCTTGTCACCGTCACGTTAACCTGTATATATGCAACAGATAAAGGCGTAAAATTCAATCCACTCCGGAATCAGCACAGACCGTTTATGAGCTCTCAGTCAATGTTCCCAGCGTGACCGAGAACGCCTTCACTTCCGGGTCAAGTGCTCCACAGGAAGCCTATACCACAACGCTTCACACCGTCTCCATGGAGACCCAAGCTGACCGTAGAACGCTAAATGGGGATAACGGTGGGCAAAGTTGGTGCTACTGGGAAAGAGTGGCCGTACGGGACGGTGAAGGTAAAGGCTCGGTTTGCGGGAATACA
Organism: Spea hammondii; assembly: GCA_029215755.1. Taxonomy (NCBI): domain Eukaryota; kingdom Metazoa; phylum Chordata; class Amphibia; order Anura; family Pelobatidae; genus Spea; species Spea hammondii. Next base: position 129,460,835 of record JARDYJ010000001.1, on the reverse strand, counting down.
TATTTTAATAGCGTCATTTTTTATTTTTTAATAATAATGTGCCGGACGATAAAGTCACCCACATGCCTGCAACTGTGGACAGGCATAGTGTGCGCGGATGCAGAGCATCAAGTGCAAGACAGGTGGATACCTTTAGTGACATATCATGTGTTACATGGTATTATTTAATGTTTATGCTTATTAAATGCCTTGCATGTTTCATTGGTGGCATGCCCAGACTTATTGAGCTTTAATTTCTGTCGCAGCAGAAAAAGTAAAAGAAAGTGAAGTAATCCCCTTGTAATAGAGGAGAAGCATCCTGTATAAATTTAGTAGCAGTGACAGATCTGTTTTATACACTTCATCTTTATACTCCCCCTTTGGCATTTATGTTAAAAAAAACCCAAACACATTACATTTTATTCCTCAGTGCCAAACTATGTATGTGAAGCAGATGTGGGACACCATTCACAGTTTGTCCCCTCAGAAGCCGCCTGATGCCCACCTCCTACCCGCTCACATAGGCTGGAAAACTGTGCGGGTGTTTGTCTCATCAACATTTGAAGATTTTCATTCGGAGAGAGATGTTCTAGTAAAACGGGTAACAATGGAAAAAGTACAACTTGGAATACGCTGCCGGGTGTAGCAAGCCAGTAAAATAGCTTGTGAGCCGTAATCTTGTATATCTCTATATCTGTAACATGTTATTCTTTTTCCCCACAGAAGGTGCTTATTATAGATGGCGTATAGGTGCTAGATAAGGTGGTTTTACGGGTTAAGAGGCCGGCGATATCTTATGAGCAGTGCGAACGAGTTAGACATTATAGAACAGTCCCTATGTTGCCTATATACATTTTATTACGGAAGAAAGTGTGTTTTTACGACCAGTACTGCTCTGAATGGCTTAAAATAGAACTAATCATAGAAAATCCATTTGCATTGACAGTGTTTAGAGTTAAAAGCGTGCATATTATGTTTGTGTACTTTGCCATAGGTAGCAGTATCTATTAGATTTACTTTGTGTCTCTGTGTTTGTGACGTTGTCCTATTTATAACTTGACTTATTCCAAGAAGTGCAGAGGGAGGTGGAGGTGACCATGAGATCATATGATACTGTTGCATTATTTGCCTCTTATTACTTGTATGTACATCGCATTGTAGGCATCTGAATGCTGTCTGCTTATCCCGCCCCCCCTTAATATTTATCGGCGTACTTCGTCTGTTTTAGGATGTAGAATATCCATACACCCACAGTTTCTGTAGGCTAAAACAAGAGTTGTTGTAAACTGTAATTGGTTGTGAACAGAAGAAATCTAATTTGCCTAGAACAAGGTTCAGTGTGTAGATGGCTTTGATTTGTTTGCTTTTGTAACCAATTCATATAAATAACATGGTAGGCAACATTGTTTGTTATATTGGGACAATTGTTGTTTGTGTTAGTTGCACTTGATTAATCGAGATGTTATGAAGGCTATGTTTGCTACAGCCTCGTCTACACTGATGTAATGTGTGTTAATGTGGTACATATTATTTTATATTTATCTCATTATATAGATGGCTTTTTCTGTGTGTCCTATCACAATTCATTTCACTTCAGGTGTTCCCGGAACTTAGAGAGTGGTGTGAGATCCACAGAATGTGCCTGGTTGAGTGTGACTTAAGATGGGGTATCCCTCAGGACACCCCTTCGGGTCAGATATTCTCCACTTGCTTAGAAGAGCTGGACAGATGCCACCAGGACACATTGGGAAAGCCTTTTATGGTTATACTACTTGGAGAACGGTAATATTCTGCTTGTCTCATGATCACATAGCTCTGATCAAGAAAAATAATATAAATAAAAACTTCTATTTTATCAATTGTGTGCTAAATTCCTAACATTCAATCATCTGTGACTTTCTTTACTGTACAGCACTGGTTTGCAGTCATGATTCCTAAAGAACTGCAGATTAATTCCAAGATTTTGTTACACCGTGTGATCAAACACTTCATAAATAACAAAAATGTAGTTTAAATAGACCCGTCAACACTTAAATAACTGGCTGATGTTAAGGGAATTTGACAGAGATAATTCTTTGCCCAGTGTTAAATTGTATTCGGTAAACATTTCTAATGCCCAATGTAAGCAGACCTACAGATAAACTTTGGCAATCCTCATTTTTAAAATGTCATTTTTTTACTTTAACCTTTCCATTTATTGTAATTTACACAAAGTTAAAATATACAAAATACCGGTTACCATATCATCCCAGGAATGTGCAATATTTTCCAAGAAGAAAAAAGTACTAAGAAATGACATACTGAATAACATAATAAAAACCTTAGGCGAAGATCACAAATAAAGCATAGAAATGCAATCTAGAGGCAAATGGTGAATCTGAATCTGACGTGTCTTCCACGACTCCCACCCCAGAGCGTCATCGTGTAAAGCTTAGGGATCGGAGAAATAAATAACTAAAACATGTGGACAACAAAATACATTTGTTTTTATCAGTGCTCCAAAATACTTCTCAGATGGTCTTTGCAGTTCCATTATGTTTATAGCTGATATAAATACTTAAATCTTATGTTTTTAAAGACCTCTGCAAGAACAAAAAGGTCCAATTGGACATTCTAGCTCTAATTGTGTTACAATATGTTGACCACAAAAAATAAATAAATCTTACTTTCATTGCACATGCAGTAATGTCACTTTAGATAAGATAAAGATGCGGTAGTGTCATGTAAAATGGGGCAAATTGCTTCTAAACCTGACATTGATAACATTTCCAGTCACCACTCTGTCTGTTTAATGTATTAAAAGCTTTGCAATTGTATTATATGTTACTGAACTGCGACGATGTGCTCAGACTTGGGTAACCTGAAACCTGTTTGATCATTGAGGAACAATCATGAGCTTTAGTAGGTTAGGTTTAAAAAAGGAACTCAATAACTGACATCACTTATTTAGACAGTAAAGACATAGTTAAGGTGTAATAAATATATTTTCTAAAATGTAAAAGTAATTAATCTAGCTTCCAAACAGACAAGCCATTGGCTATTTAAAATTGTAACCATTTAGTTACCTTCCCTGCCAGACAGACTCCAAAAATCAATCCCAGCAAGTCTGAGGCATAAAAAAAGTGACTTGTTTCTCTCTACATATCAGAGATAAGATGCAAGTGTTGAAAATAAAATTATCTAAGTTTGTGTTGCTACTCCAAGGCATTATTTTACAAAGAGCGAGATAGCCCCAATACTAGCCTTTTCCTATTCTACATTTTCTGACTTTCAGGTAAAATTGAATAAACATATTTTCCAGAATCCATTTACATTGTGGAAAGGTATTGATCATATTCATGATATGAGTGGAAGTGCTAAGAAAATTCACGTTTAGCTAGATGTGTCCTAGTTCCAGAAACTTCAGTGGCTACTCAACTCAACGGGCACAGTGTTCGCAGAGCCTTCAAGAGCTTGCCGAAGTACTGAATATTTTTCCATAGGATTCAACTAGGTTTAAAGTAGTGAGGGGCTCAATGAGCCGTTAATACAAATATTTATGTCGAATATATTTACAGGAAAACTGTGCCTGTAATAAATTGAATCTATAGGCTTTTATAAGGCAGTATTTGGAGATCAACAACAGCAAATTAGCAGCATAGGGTTAGGAGTGACAGGGGCGAGCAAGCCACACGTTAATGGGCCTTTTGTGTCTGCATCAAAGATGAGCAATTGTGAGCTTGCAAATAAGGCAACTTACATGTGTGGAGTATTATAGAACGAAAAATGTCTTCTTTTAGTATGTGGACATATTCTATACAGTGTGAGAGGTGCCTGGCTAGGAGATCCGAGATATGTATATGAGATCCTCATGGACCCTCTGCAAATCATTAAGAAAACCAGGACAAAATCTTCACATGATTCGCAAGAAGTTGGCACTCTTCCCCAGTGTCCTCCTCATAAGTGGATAGTCAAGAGTGACACTGGAGTTAAACTGGAGGGAAACTACATACCAATTACCACTGCAGAAAGCAGCTTCAACACATCATCGGAACCAGATCAACTCATCCCTATTCAAGCAGTCCTCTCCTATTGTCTCATTTCCCCCTCAACCACCGACTAGATTGTAAGCTCGCAAGAGCAGGGCCCTCTTCTCCGTTGCACCAGTTTCTTATTGTATGTGTTATTGTGTGTGTTTATAAATTGTTCTTCTGACTGTAACAGCGCTGCGGAATCTGCCGGCGCTTTATAAATAAATGTAATGTAATGAGGGGAGCTAGACACCCCCAGATTCTGTACAGTATATACACCAGGCTTTTATTTTTTATATATATATATGTGTATGGACTACTGTCATTGTAATTCTTGCCTTGTGAACCTGTTTTGTGGATTTGGCAGTCCTGCATTTTTTGTACCTTTTGTAATTTGTTTCCTATCCCTTATTTCCTATTGAAGTGCTGGTTGGATACCAAATGTTGCTGAGGTTCCTCAGGAAATTGTAGAGAAGTATCCATGGGTCCATGGCATGTCTGTAACTGGAACAGAGATACTGCATGGGGCGTACATGAACAGCAATCCCAATGCTGCTTTCTGTCTTCGGAGTCCTTCCTTTCTGGCCCAGCTTCCCTCACATGACCTGCCTCGATATCAGCAGAAGGGTTGGAGTGCACTAATGTTGCAGTCCCTAAAGGAACAAGTGTGGAAGTGCTTTCCCAAAGAGCAAATTCTGACATATGATTGTCAATTCCTGGGCACAGACAGCTCTACTGGAGTTGATAAGGTAATTTATTTAGTATGCAGAGATTGACTTGTGCACAATGTGAAATAGTGGTCAGAGTTGTACTGATATAAGGTTTTATTTGAAAGAAAAAAAAATCCATATGAATATAACATTTCAATTAGGTGAAGCTGGGGTTTTCGGATGAATTCTGCGCTTGGATTCTAAAGTTCCTACAGACAAGGATCCTCCAGACATTCCAAGAGGAATCTGAGATGTTGCAGGCAGAGGAGCCCTCTTGGTAAGACAAGTGTCATTTTTTTAAAATATTCATTTATATTAATAAACCATTAATATAGGAAGGGTTTGTTTTAGAGCAAAACATAACATATCTGCTTATTATCCTATATCAAGGATATGTGTTAAAAAGCCATATATGCTGTTCCTTAGGGAGCAAACAGAAAAAGCTCAGCATCAACTGTTCCTGTGGCAAAAAAATCAAGTGTTCCTAGGCCGTGAGCTGGAGGTGCAAAGAATACTTGAGTTCCTGCATGTGGATCCAGCTGACCTTAAGCAACAATCCAATAAACCAGAACATAAATGGACAGAAGAAGGAGCAATCAATCCAGGGATTCCTTTGTACGAGGTTATAGGAGAACCTGGCTTGGGCAAATCATCTCTGATTGCTGCCTGCATTAGCAAAGCGATAGAGGTCAGAGCAACGCATACCTTCTAGGGATACTGCTTTAACATAGTATATAAAATCAAATCTGATGTAACTTAAGTAAGTGTGTCACTTAGGTGTCTTGTCATCCACAGCTCCCTTGCAGCACAGTATTTTACCATTTTGTTGGCTGTTGCCCTTCGTCAGTCCAGCTTTCCAATATTGTGATGCGTTTGTGCTGTCACCTTATGCCATCTGCACAAGGTAGGATGTCCAAAGGTCAGTGCCTTTGAACATTGTTTACATGGCCAGGATAGGATCTATCCACCTTCATTGTTTCATTAAAAAGAAAAATCCTGTTCACAATCTCCATATTCATTGTATGCTGGGTTTGTTTTTTCAATGTGCTTTTTTTTTAAGAACTAGATGATATTCTCCTAAGGCTGAAAAACCATTCAGGGAATGAGGAAATGAAAGATATTCTGCAAAAGGTTTTGGCAGCAGCTCCTATCTCCAAAGACATGGTTCTATATATATTTATTGATGGTGTAAACCAGGTAATGTGTGTGTCACGTTAATAATGGGAACAAAGTCACGTGTGTTAGTCTTCTTGGACCATCCGATTTTTCTTCTGTACAGATAAATACATTTGCTAGTAGTTCAGAGGCCTATGAATCTATATTATAAATCCAGTTAGTCTCAAGTTTACGGTTGTCTTTGATTACAACCTCTTTTCCCCCCACAGCTCTCAGTACCATCTGATGTATCAGAACTTTTGTCCTGGCTGAGTACAGAGGGGTTCTTATCCCCTTTCTGCAGGTGTGTTATTAGCAGGACCCCAAGATCAGTCTCCGTTCAATCTGCTTACAACTTGCACCTGGAACCTCTTCCCCTAGAGTCTGCACAACGCCTGGTAGTCACATACCTTTCTCGTTATAACAAGGTGACTGCATGATTAAGGTTTGCAGGGACAGGGAACGGCATTATGTGGGTAATCGAGAGTCCAATGTCAGAGAATGAAAAATAAAAGAAAAAGTGAGAAGCCAAAATAAGAGAAAGCTGAGAAACAGAAGAGATGGGATTCAGAGCTGATATACGATAAGTAGGACAAACAGGAACATATACAGACTGGAGTAACAAACATAAACGTGAGTAGTTGCATGCCCCAATAAAAAGAGGCAGAGCTCTGATGGTTCTTTGAAGAAGTCATACAAAGTAGGCTTGGAAGGTCAGACATTATTATACAGAAGGAAATATTAATTTTGAACAAAAGTTCTATTGATGTCGAGAATCTTGCTTTGCCCATGCATTTTTGATGCAGTTGTCTGAAATTTTGGATTCCTGTTCAGAATACCAATCCCTTCAAAACCTGCAAATATTATGCAAAGCCTTTGGGTAGCTTTTGAGGACCAAACTACAGAATATTTTTGTTTTGCCATATGGTGCTATGAGAACTTCGGCCAAATCCTGTGGGCAGACCTCCCCAAAAAGTAGTAGTTGAGCTCTAAACACTTTTTAAAGCTAGTAAATCCAAGCTGTAGTTCAAAACTTCCCTAGTAGTGGGCATGCTATCAGAGTCCCTTTACATCCCTCTCATCTCCCCAGCTGCTTTCAGCCGTCAGGCCCTTTAGCAGTTGGGGAGATGAGGGGGGTGTAGGAGCTGAGGCAGCACCTTACTAGGTCAGATTTAAAAAAACAAAATACCTGCAGTGCCAACAAATCATTGCCAGAGAGCTGGCAATGCATGAGTTAATGAATCTTCATTGAGATATCTGACGAGGGTGGTTGAGAGGGATGATAGGGGTATAGGGACTGAGGTAGCTAAATGGGGCACTTAAGGGGTTGAGACTGCAAATTAGGTTCAAAGGGCAAGGTGAGGGTGATAAGGGTGGCTGAATGGGACAGTTGGGATCAAGGGGACATATAGGGGTCAGATGGTATGTGAAGGGGTGACTGAAGGGGGCAGATGGAGAAATTATGCCTAAAGGGGCCGAAAGAAAGCTGAGGTGGCAGGAGCAAGCAGTTGGGTTGATGCATCAGATAGAGGCTGAGATGGCTGAAGAGAGTAGTTTTGGGGTAAGATGTCATATGATGGCATTTGAGGGACTGAGGTGGCTGAAGAGGGCAGTTAGATTGCTAAGGAGGCTGATATGGATGTTACCAGTGATGTCAAAGATGTCTGATGAAGGCAGGTAAGGTGGTATATGGGGTCAAAGGGCTGCACCAGTACTTTTACCTAGCTCCTCCAAACATCACTTGGCAACACTAACTTTACACTTATTTAATGCCGTGGTAGCACTTTTGTTAAATCCAGAGCACTGGCATATAATATCGCAAAATTTAACTTTCAACTTTCAGTACAATTGATGATGTAATTTGTGATGTCATCACTGTCATTGATATAGTTTGTGATGTCATTAGCAAAAGCACGAGGAAGCAAAATTTTAAGAACGTTATCTTGTATTTCTGGCTTTTTTTTATATTTAAGCAAAAAATTAAGTTTAGCATTAACAAATGTTTTTTTCAGTCATTAAATAATAAATAGTTTAACAGTTTTTACTTTTAATAGGCTGTTCTTCCTCTGTGCAGACCCTGAGCTCTGAGCAGATCCACCTCCTTATGCAGAAGACTTCCTCCCAAAATCCTCTGTGGCTTTCTATGTCCTGTGAAGAGCTGCGTGTATTCGGAGAGTTTAAGATGATCACTCAGAAGATTTCGGAGTTACCTGACACATTACAAGGATTACTAGAATCGATCATAAAGAGGCTAGCCGAGGAAGACCATACTGCCCGAGCTAAAGAGGTAAAAGGGCTGCTAAACTGTACAGTATATTACGCACTGAACAGCGTTACATATAAGCTATGTGCACAATACGCAGCAATAGAAGATGATAAATAATGTGATGTATGGATTTGTAGTCATGCACTGTATAACTGTATCTAAATAACATATTTACCTCAACAGCTACTGTGTTTGATGCAGTGCTGTTCAGAGGGCATTACTGAGAGAGACCTGAAGGGATCGCTGTCTAAGTTAGAAGGCAGCTTGGAGTTACCCACAATGCACTGGGCCACGCTGCGCAGGACCCTGCGCTTTCTCCTTCGGGTAGGACGAGACCACAAAGGAAGAGACACACTCAGCTTTTTCCATGCCAGCATGGAACAGGTACGTACAGAGCGCCAGTGTAAGGATAAACAAGGACATAAACAGAATGGCCACTGGTTTATCAAATCTCTTCTCTCTATACTCTACAGACTGATTCAAGTAATAGCACATTGTAATATGTATTCATAACACTTTTATGAATGGTAGAAGAAAATAAATAAGTCTACAGAGTGGGAACAGAGGTTAATACTTCCTTTAGAGATCTTGTGTTTTTTTTCTGAGCCGGTAGGTGGAGTGACTTACATCAGTACTGCTTATTCAGTGCAACAGAATCTATAAACAAATTTAAACACTAGCTTTTATTTTTGTTTTTTTTTAAATTAAAACAATAAAATGTACTGTACTTGAGGGGATCCAATGGGCATCTAGTTAGACAAGACTGATTTAGGAGCTTTCCACTTTTCTAAGGAGGGAATTGGTCATGTAGAAGATGTAGATGTAAAAATGCCGCTGCAATCACCTCCCACCTCTTGTGCCATGTACCTGACGACCCTGTGTATCCGGATAGAATGCCAAAGCATACATTATGTGAGAAACTAGTGGGAGTTATGTTATTCATTTTATTCTCCGCTATGTGGACACTCAGGCAGATATTTTGTGCTTTGGCTTCCTTGATTTGGAAGCAAGTATTTTGTCTGTGTTAATGTAGAAAATACATGTATCTGTGTAAATGTCTTCCTGCGGAGTGACTAGACGTGAGTGCATTCAGTTTGTCCCTGCATCAGTAGCGCATGGTTGTATGCATACTACTTGCCCACAGTGTGTAAAGTTTTCCCTTTATGCTTTTCTTTGCTACAGGCAGTAAAACAGTGCTTCCTTGGATCAGATGACTTACGTCAGCCATACCTACTCTGCTTGTCAGATTACTATGAGTATAGTTGCCCAGATGATGTCACAGTGGTGCATCATTTGCCACGTCTGTTGCAGGAGGCCAAGCAGAATGGTCGTCTGGTTCAGTTCCTAAGGAAGGATCTGCGAGCCCTGTCTATCCAGGCTCATACACGTGCCCAATATTTGAAGGTAATTTACATAATCAAGGCCCTAACTGAAGCCCACAAGATGTATTTTAATGTATTTGCAGCTCATTGGTCACTCCTTTGCACAGACAGAAATGTTTGTATGGGAATATAAGTAGTGTAGCTTATGTCCTACATTCTCACTCAACCTTTCTACGGCAAATTTGCCCAATATGTCATTATGAATCTCCTTTTGCAGCCAACAAAATCGTTATGGGCTTTGTATATATCTCTGTAGAGTTCTCAGTGTTTATATTCATGTGTCTATTCATACAGATTCCCTGTCCTCAACAAGACCACAGGTGGACCATTGTCCATCATAAACATTTGCCAGATCCACTCTTGATAACTAAAGAACCAGGTTTACTCAGTTGAACTGTTGAGTATTTTGGACACATTATAGAGTGAAACATTATGTATATGTCCCTTACAGGACTGACCATGCCCACCATATCATTTGAATGTGGCCTATTTAATCTGTTACTGTCCCTAAAGGATTAAAAGCCTGGTTTATTATGCTGTGTGTGTTTGTCAGGCTCTGCGTTGCTCCCAGGTATGTCGAGAAGGTTTTCCCAGGATGCCAGCTTTGATTTGCCCGTTCTGTTCTTTGAAGACTGGAGCTTTTGGACAAGTGAGAGAAGTTCTTGGAGCTCGGATTCTAGCAGCATAGTGCAGTCATCTCTGTCTTTCATCCCAGTGAATGGGACATTTTTGAGCTGCCCCTTTTTCTTCCTACTAAGGATTTCTGTTCCACTCTTATAGCAAAAAATATTTCTCCTGTTTTCTTTTCACAATGTTTTTTTCCTGTCATGTCTTCATTGCAGTCCTCTCTTCTGTGGAATTCACATCTTACTTGATGATCTCCGTTCTACCCTTTAGCTATTTTATTCCTCCCCTGCTTCTTTTAATATGTTTTTGTAATGCTCATGTGTTTCTCTGTAGCTTTTCCTGAACAAACAGAGCTGTGTAATATGTGGTTCTCATGTTTTTAACTTTGGAAAGGAAGCCTTCCTGTGTCTTCAGCACTACAGGTAATCTGTCTTTACTTATACTTCGTTAGATCTGCCACTTTCCATCTCTATAATCATGTACTCTATCTCTTGCTGTAGGCCTGGCAGAAATGAGTGTCTGATATGCAAGTCATCCATCCTTGGGCCACAGGCTCCATCTCCAGCACTGTTGTGCCACCTATGTGGCATATTTCTGACTTGTATCGCCTTAAAGATTTGATATTCATCAATCTCTCATAAATTAGTCCTTTCTCATAATGTTAACAATTTCAGAATCTGTGAACCATTATAATGCATTGATATGAACAATATCTATGAAACAGGTTACCTCATAACTAATTTAGGTTATAAAAGAATGGGGTGGTTGAGGGAGTCAAAAATCTTTTCTATGTTCCTGCTCTTTCATACCGTATTTGCTCGACTATAAGATGATCCTGATTATAAGACGACCCCCCAAAATCTGAATATTAATTTGGAGAAAAAAAAGAAAAAGCCTGAATATAAGACGACTCTATAGGAAAAAAGTTTTACTAGTAAATGTTAATTCATGTAAACTATTTTTTTTTTAAATAAAAGCTACGATTGAGAAAAATATTTTTTTTGTTTTTATTTCCTTTTATTTTCCAACCTGCCCCCCCAGTTATGCGCATCTGCCCCCAGGCTTGCCACTCTGCCCCAGAAATGCCTTATACCCCCTATATGCCACCCAACCATGTCTTTATGGAACTTGCTTTGTGCACTGGGGCACAGTCATGCTGGAATAGAAAATGGCCTTCCCCAAACTGCTCCCACAAAGTTGGTTTGCAGAAGGGGACATATAAGACATTTTGGACAATGCTATGCTTCCAACTTTGTGGGAACAGTAATATTCAGTGACCTAAAGTCTCAGTAATAAGTGATCAGGTAGGAATAATACATTATATATCAAACATTATTAATAATGCTTTACATGCTGCTTTGGACCCCACAAGCTAACAGTGACTGAATACAGAAACAAACCTGATTTCCAGGCAGACAACTTCAGCAGTGTACCTACATGTGGGAAAATGTTTTACCCATGGCGTACATGTTATGTCACTAGTCGCGAAGGAGTTAAATACATTCAATGACGAACCTTTGTGCTTTATTTCCTAACTGCACATTTGGTAATACTACCACAATGGCTTCAAACAGTTAAGACACAGTTTGATTATTAATTCATGTCAGAGTGTTTTTTGCTTGCCTCACCTTCTTTAAGTCCCGATTCTGCTCTTGTTTACATTTACATCTGCTGCAGTTTGTATGAATTCATTATGCTACCAAAGTTATAAAAGTGCAGCGGTCGGAGCAATGAATAAAGCCTTTTCAGTTGGCTACCTGGCCATTATTCTGCTGTTATGCAGACAACTTGTAATTGCTAACATTGCTCTGCTCCTGAAAGCATTGTCTCTCTTGTGCGTCATAAGATGTCTGAAGTAATGATGGCTTGGTCACTGTGAGTCCCTTTTAATTGTTGGTCATTGAGTGGCCCCTTGCTTCCCTCATAACTAATATACGCACTAGAACCAGGGGAGGACTGGCAGCCTAAGGCCTGGGGGGCAAGTCAAGTCAAGTGGCCCATTGTGCCACCGAATCAGCCTATCTTTTCCTGATTTTCTAACGCATATTGATTATAAAAATACAAATATGATTCAAATGTGGTTTAACATAAGTAAATTTAATATCAACAAAGGATAGTAAAAAAAACGTAAAACCTAATGTCCCCCTGATGCTCAGCCAGGTAAATGTCCCCCATGATACTGGCTGAGAATTATGGGACGTATAGTACACAGCAGCAGGGAAAGTGTTTTTAAGGCTAATATGTGTACCCTACCAGGATCAAGTGGGCCCATACACTCTCAAATATTAATTCCCTGGAAGAGCTGATTGGGGACAGAGCTGACACATGGGAGCTGAATGTGGACAGTAATGACATGAGGGGCTGAATGGGGACAGAGGTGACACTGGAGAGCTGAATGGGGACAGTAATGACACGGGGGGCTGAATGGGGACAGAGGTGACACTGGGGAGCTGAATGGGGACAGAGGTGACACTGGAGAGCTGAATGGGGACAGTAATGACATGGGGGGCTGAAAGGGGACAGAGGTGACACTGGAGAGCTGAATGGGGACAGTAATGACACGGGGGGCTGAATGGGGACAGAGGTGACACTGGAGAGCTGAATGGGGACAGTAATGACATGGGGGGCTGAATGGGGACAGAGGTGACACTGGGGAGCTGAATGGGGACAGTAATGACACGGGAGCTGAATGGGGACAGAGGTGACACTGGAGAGCTGAATGGGGACAGTAATGACATGGGGGGCAGAAAGGAGACAGAGGTGACACTGGAGAGCTGAATGGGGACAGTAATGACATGGGGGGGCTGAATGGGGACAGAGGTCACACTGGAGAGCTGAATGGGGACAGTAATGACACGGGGGGCTGAATGGGGACAGAGGTGACCATGGAGAGCTGAATGGGGACAGTAATGACATGGGGGGCTGAAAGGGGACAGAGGTGACACTGGGAAGGGGCTGATTGGGGACAGAGGTGACACTGGGGAGCTGAATGGGGACAGCAATGACATGGGGGGCTGAATGGGGACAGAGGTGACACTGGAGAGCTGAATGGGGACAGTAATGACATGGGGGGCTGAAAGGGGACAGAGGTGACAGTGGGGAGCTGAATGGGGATAGTAATGACACTGGGAGGGGCTGATTGTGGACAGAGGTGACACCGGGAGGGTATGATTGGGGACACAGGTAACACTGGGGAGCTGAATGTGGACAGCAATGACATGGGGGTGCTGAATGCAGACAAAGGTGACACTGGGAGGGGCTAATTGGGGACAGAGGTGATACTAGAGAGCTGAATAGGGACAGCAATGACATGGGGGGGCTGAAAGGGGACAGAGGTGACACTGGGAGGGGCTGATTGGGGACAGAGGTGACACTGGTTGGGGCTGATGGGGACAGCAATGACATGGGGAGCTGAAAGGGGACAGAGGTGACACTGGGAGGGGCTGATTGGGGACGGAGGTGACACTACCGTTTTTTTTTTGTTTTTTTAACGAATACAATAAAATAATATATAATTTGTACAAATATAGATTGGTTTAATAACCTTGTACATCTTCCACTTCTTCGTGTAGACCTCCGTTCCCTGGTAGCTGCAGACTGCCATTTTCTACGTACTGACATCCGGTGCTCCAGCAGTCTTAGTGCGAGGGAGCGGAGCTTTCACCCCTCACGCTGGCATTGCTCCCATCACTAGGCGGACGTCGCACACGGCCGCTGGGTGTTGATGCTGCTGGCCGGCGCTGCTTTAATACCTTTTTTTAAATCGGATCGGCTTGCCATAGTAAGTAAAAGAAAGTATTATAGTGGCGCCGGCCGCCGGCATCAGCACCCAGCGGCCGTTTAGATTAGATTTCGGGCGGCCTGGGGGGCAATTGCCCCCCTGCCCCCCGGCCCAGCCCGCCCCTGACTAGAACACACACTCAGCATAACAGACAGTCATTCGCTAAAACATCTCTCACTCTGCCATCACAGCTCACACGTATCACACATCACAACTGAATCCCTCACACATAACACATACCTACACATTCATACAGTAACATACACACACACACAGAGTGACGTACACCTGTTGTCACGTACCGGGTCCATACAGACGACTGTCACAAACATCCCACAATTCCCACAGCACCATTCATTTACAAAGTGGTGTAGCAATGGAGATAGTAAAATGCTGTATAAATAATTAGATATAATTGAGTGGGTAAAGCTGTTTGATGCCCACAATACGAAAAAAGAAAAAAAAAATATGTTTTCATGTACATTTTTGTATTGATTTGACAAACTATAATGTATTATAACAGGAATATAATACATAACAAGAATGTAATCATAGATATCACCAATAGTGAAGTGAATAGTCTTTCAAATTGCTAGAATTTTTTTTATGTATATGAGTATTTCTTACTGTATTTAACACTGTTTGTGTTATCAGAACTGCATTTTTATTTATTATTCCATTTGTTTAATGAGTTTAAGTCAATTAAGCACACTTTCATGGTTATTTAAAATAACTAGTATAGGTTGCCTGATTTCAGCAATCTGGTCACCCTAGTCTAGCAAATATGTGCTACTTTGGAAGTTGAGCAGCTACATTAGACTGACTTTGCTATGTTTTGTCTTACACGCCAAATAAAGCTGTTCTTTTGACTCCCTCTTCCCCATTGTTTCTGTAAGTCCAAATTGTTATGTGATGCAGTTCTTGTTATGTCCTGTTTTCCTATTGTACAGTGCTACATAATATGAAGGGGCTGTATAAATAAATAAACAACAATGTTAAATGTTCAAAGGGTGATAAAATATTTAAACAATGAGCTGTTATGTTACCCCATTGAATTAAACATGGCTTGACCAGCTATATATATGCTATAGGGACAAAAGTATTAGGACATTATACCAACAGCGACAGCATCCTGGTGTCATGTGTTCTCCAGGTAAGTGATGCACACGCACCCGGCAATCCACAAGATGTAAAAAAAAACAATTCACCAGACCAGGCCACCATCTTCCATTGCTAATGGTCCAGTTGTTATGCTCACATGCCCATTGTAGGCAGTTTTGGAAGTGGACAGGGGTCAGCATGGGGACCATAACTGGTCTGCTGCTACGCAGCCCCATGTGCAACAAGCTGCGGTGCACTGTGGTCACCTTTTTATCAGAACCATCATTAGCGATTTCAGCAATTTGAGCTACAGTAGCACGTCTGTGCCCTTTCGTCTGTACCAGCAGCTCGCCTTTGCCCTTTTCCATGCATCAATGAGCCTTGGGCACCCATGACCGTTTTGCCAGCTCACCACTTTTCCTTCCTTGGACCACCTTTCATAGGTACAGTCCACAGCAGACCGAGAACACCCCACAAGAGCTGCAGTTTTGGAGATGCTCTGACCCAGTCATCTAGCCATCACAATTTGCGCCTTGTCAAAGCCGCTCAGATACTTACGCTTTCCCATTTTTTTCTGCTTCAAACACATCAAATGTGAGGGGGAAATGTTCACTTGTTCCCTAACATAGCCCACCCATTGACAAGTGCCACGATAACAAGATTATCGGTGTTTTTCACTTCACCTGTCTGTGGTTATAATGTTATGCTGCCTGGTGTATCTTCTCCATTCAAACCACACTTCTTTTATGTATTCTGCTAAATCTTTTTTGTACACTTTTTATTGTAAGTACAGTTTTTTTCTAAGGCACCAGCATATTCCAGTGCTGTAATAATGAGGAAAAACTATAAATTAACAGTAACGTTGAAATCGACTATATACAAAATTAACAATAACACAAACAAATAAAATACATGCTGGTACAGAAGGAGAAGGGGAGCCTAACCCATGGTCGCCTTTGACATGAGGCAAAAAGGGATGCTGTCCTGGGCCCTCCTCACACTATGGTAAGAAAAGGCTGAGGGTCCATAGGGGGAGCTTGCTCTGGGCCCTATTATGTTGAAAAGCTGCCCTCCTTGCTCTTGTGAGCTTACATCATGTACTGCTATATATTAGTTACACCATATCCATTTCACTTTTTCTATTATTCACAAATCTTACATCCCTTAGACCAGTGCTCCTGAACCCTCTTCTCAAGGTACACCTAACAGTCCAGGATTTAGGTATTACTCAGGTGTGTTTAAGGTGTTGCAACATTAAAACATACCTGAGAAATACCTAAATTCTGGACTGTTAGGTGAACCTTGAGGCCAGGGTTGAGGAACACTGCTTAAGACTTGCATAGGGTATTATGCTAACCCACTCAAGGTTAATGTGTAGCAATGTCTCTGATAACCTGCGTTCTTTTTCATAATAACATATAGTGGTTCTTACACTTTCTCTGTTAACAGGAGAGAGTGTGATGGAACTCTGTCAGTAGAACACCGGCAGATATGTGCCTGATGTCTACAGATGGGGTTACTTGTGTTTGGAAGTTCATTAGAAGCACTCCAATACCACAAGTAACTTAATAATGGATTTACTGACACTTCTCGGCACTTACATGGTCTCCTGACAATGCCTTTGTGTGGCACCCCTACACTCCAGGCTTTCATTTCTTGAGTAAGAGGAGAAGGTGGGGGGGAGGGGAGCAGTAAGTGGATCAGTCGGTAATGGAGGTAGATGACACACCACGCCGGCCAATCTTTATTGTAATTACTTGTGAAATCTTGTTATCTAATAAGGGAAATCGTTTCTCATCGCTTCCTTGCTCATGGTTCCCTAAGGAAGGGTAAAGACCAGAACATAGTGTGTGAGGAGGAAAGGGATAGAAGCTAAGAAAAAAAATAAAGGAAAATGAGAGAGACCTAAAGATTGGTGACAGAGAGCTGAGATTCATCTGTGAGATTGGAAACTGAGGAAAAGGGGACATCACCAGAAAATTAAGATGAGATAAGGCAGAAATGAAGCAAAACATATAACCATATGACAGGAGTCCAACAATTTGAAATGGCAATGCAGTGAAAATTTAGAGCAGCATTCAGAATGGCATGAGTAAAGCCAAAATGGGATTTTTCCATTGGTTAAAAATGAACAGCGATAAATGGGAAGTAATTTCCAAACTTTTGGGCATCTTTATAACCCTAAATAATTGGGGACACCAACCTCCCAAAAATGGCATAGTCTGGTCTATAAGGATGTCTGTGGACTATGTGTATGGCTAACAGCAAACAGGAGTATGTTGATTGGTCACTAACTAGTTAGGCTCACACTCTGTCACATGATGATATTTAAGCAAATAACAGAACGCAAGAGCACCTTGTATATAGATAGAGTATAGATACCTTTATCCAGCATGACACTCCCCAAATTCTCTGTCCATTTATTTATATATTGCCCACATTGTAAAATGTAAATTGTGGGGCATGTTCCTTGATCTCCAGGAATTCTACATTACTCCATAGGGATCCTACACAGTGGGAACCACACATCCCATGTACATAGGATGGGAGTGTTCTAAAAAATGAGCGGCCAGAATACATTTCTAAATGGGCAAAAATAAAATCCTGTCAAACTAACTTAATTTAGTTTTTTAACTGGGTAGCTATAATAATAATAATGTGGTGTTGATATATATCTAGATTTCTGTAATGTATTCAATGCTGTCCTCCATTAAAAGATTAATTTGCAGTGTTTGGATGTTAAAATCCTAGGGCAGAATATAACATTGGGAATACTGTTCTATCAGTGACAACAGAAGAGAGGGATGTTTTTAATTTATTTAATTTGTTCTGGTGACTTAAAGGTAAGCAGAAAAGAAATAAAGCTTTGGAAAAAGCAAGCAGGGTGCTGGGTTGTACAGCTAGAAGCATTAGT
Source organism: Spea hammondii (assembly GCA_029215755.1). Taxonomy (NCBI): domain Eukaryota; kingdom Metazoa; phylum Chordata; class Amphibia; order Anura; family Pelobatidae; genus Spea; species Spea hammondii. The sequence continues at coordinate 129,442,910 of JARDYJ010000001.1, read as the reverse complement.
AGCAGGAAGAGGGAAGAGCCCTGCTCAGACCTCACCTAGAGTATTGTGTACAGCTCTGAAGACACCATCTCCAGAATGATATTGACACATTGGAGAGAGTTCAGAAGAGGGCTACACAAATGGTAAATGGTTTGCGGGATACAAATGATAAGGAAAGACTAAGGGATCTTTATATGTACAGCTTGGAGGAACAAGAGAGAAGGGAGATGCAATAAAATAATAAAGTACAGGAGGCAAGCTTATTTGAAAGTAGGAGTGATGGTCATAGTCTGAGACTAAAGGGTCAGAGGTTTACATGTAATGTAAGGAGGTTCCCAGCTGAAGTGGTGGAGCCTAATACAATGAGGTAATTTAAACATGCATGGGATAGACATAAAGCTATTCTCATTATGGGGCCAGACCAAGGACTGATAGGGGTTTGTATCCCTTACATCAGGAAAACGGGCAGACTAGATGGGCTGTATGGTTCTTTTCTGCGTCACATTCTATCGTTCTAAATCCCTATTTAATTATCATATGGACCTCCCTGTACACTTCTGACCTTATTATGGATTCAATGCATGGTTCTCACATTCCCAGAATATCTCTTCATTCAGTCATGAGGCCCCTTCTCGTCTTTATATGAATCAATAACCCATCCTTGCTCCTTTTCCAAGTTACACACTTTTTCTCTTTGGTTTCTCACCCATCATGGAATCTCTCTTTTTGTTGGACCTCTTCACTTTCACTACTGTATCTGTTCTCTTAACAACACTCTCTTCCTGCTTCAACACCCTTCTCCCGCTGCCGACTCAGTGTGAAATCCACTCTTCTTGCCCTTATAAAACCTTTTGCTACCCCAATTATTTTTTGTCTCCTCTCCATGCTCCAGAACATATATTGGGCATTGGGCTGAGAACACTTAACTATCAATGCTTTATTTAACTTTCAATTCCATGGTCAAGAGAAGGGGAAATTTCTGTATCAGCTCCCAGGAGCAGGTTCTGTCCCCTCGCTCTGTGACTGAGGTTGTTGGTCTTGTAATGCTGGGCTGTCAGTTGCAGGGCTTCTATCTTTATACGGTGTTTCATGAGAGGTGCTGAGAGACTGAGATGTTGCAGAGGATTGCGGGGAGCTGACTGTGGTTAATGTAGAAGGATTTGGCTCCTGTGCCTTCCAAATCTGCATGGTGAAAGGACAGGTTAAGAAGACTAATCTTTGCATATCATCTCAGTATCAAGCTTTTGTAATTGCACGTACGCATACCTTTCCATAAATCTTGGATATGTATAATCACTTTTCATGTGCTTATATTGAATACACAAAGTATGCAAGACACATACTAGATTTGGGGGTTAAGCCAATGCTAGCTTCAATAGAGAAAGGTTCACCTCTTGGATAGTACTGTAAAAAGTATATTTAAATCAGTACTTGGAACCCAAGTCAGCCATTCCTGCAGATACATTTGCCAGAATCACACTATAGAAAATTCACAGTGAATTCAAGGAATTGAAAACACACTACTCCTGCTTCAGGGAATGAATTAATGCCATTAACACCACAAAACCAACAGGTAGGTCTAACCCCTACACATTATACTCACATAGATACATGCATTATGCATATTGTACTGTACAGTCATGGCCAAAAGTTTTCAGAAATACACAGAAATATTAATTTTCACAAAGTCTGCTGCCTCAGTTTAGATGATGGCAATTGGCAAATACTCCAAAATGTTATGAAGAGTGATCAGATGAATTGCAATCAATTTAAATATAACTGAATTCACTTAACTCAGCCAAGGGAGTGGACTCACTCACAAAAAGAACACAGCTATAAATAAAGAATGGTACCAACACATCCTTCAAAAGCAACTTCTCCCAACCATCCAAGAACAGTTTGGTGACGAACAATGCCTTTTCCAGCACGATGGAGCACCTTGCCATAAGGCAAAAGTCATAACTAAGTGACTCGGGGAAAAAAACATTGACATTTTGGGTCCATGGCCAGGAAACTCCCGAGACCTTAATCCCATTGAAAACTTGTGGTCAATCCTCAAGAGGCGGGTGGACAAACAAAAACCCACAAATTCTGACAAACTCCAAGCATTGATTATGCAAGAATGGGCTGCCATCAGTCTGGATGTGGCCCAGAAGTTAATTGACGGCATTCCAGGGCGGATTGCAGAGGTCTTCAAAAAGAAGGGTGTAATTTAATTGTCAATAAAAGCCTTTGACACTTATGAAATGCTTGTAATTTTACTTCAGTATACCATAGTAACATCTGACAAAAATATCTAAGAACACTGAGGCAGCAAACTTTGTGAAGACCAATACTTGTGTCACGGAAGTTGATGGCGCTATATAAAACAATAAATAATAATAATAATTCTTTTGGCCACGACTGTGCACACATAGCAGACTTTCCTCTAGCATTACATATTCTTTGATACTCATGGCTTTCCAGATTTTGTGATTTTACCCACTTAGCAACCTGACAGCAAGGTTTCCTTTTATTTTTTTTACCAGTATATTTTCTTCTTATTTAATTATTGTACAGAAAAAATACATCCCTTCTGGTATAAAGACAGATTCTGATACAAATACGGAGGGAACCAAAAAATTACCTAAAGTGATAGATTCCCTTCTGTGAATGCACACATCCTAGATAATGTACTTTATTTTACGTGTATGTGTGCTCTTTTAAATAAATAGGCCAGGGGTGGACAAAGGTGGAAACCCTGGGGCATAAGTGAGAGTGTTTTTTTCTTTTAAATAAAATCATAAAAATGGGTTGACTCATTTATTAATGTTTAGATTATCTTCATCATCAGTCTGTATGTTCTGACAGCATTTATTTTGTTACCTCATCGTATTTCCGGATGCTGTACATATGGTCCTTGTTCATGAAAGTCAACAATATCCAGTCACAGAGCACAGATCCCTGGAAAAGGTTAAGCAGGTTAATGACCAATGTATCTCATTAACTCGGTAACATGCATGATGCAGCTTGTTTACATAACTGTAATAGCCTACGACCCTAATTGTAGATTGTACTGCACGAAAGAGGATTGTGATGCAAAAGAGTTAATAGTGTGATGCAAGCATGTAAGGGTTAATTGTTGAGGAAAGGGTTAATGTGATGTTTTTCAGCTATTCTCTGGCCAAAAGTATAACAGGAGCTTTAAACCAAAGTGATTTACTACAGAATGATATCATGTAGAAGGGTCTATAGTGTAGTTAAACATGGCTAACATTGTCCATGAACCTAGAATGTTGGGTTGTTGACAGGATATGGAGAACAGTAAGAGGATCCAATTCTGGTTAATAAATACCGTAGGTTTATAAATACATAGACCGATGAATATATGGACACTTTTTGTATTGCTAAATGATATAAAACGTGGGACATTTCCAGCAATGATGAGACCCGGCCACAGATCAGTGCATGGTGCCTGGCATTAGCTTTGCAGCTCGTATCACACACTGAAGCAGTATATCGCTTTGAGGCAAGGGCATAACTAGAAACCACAGGGCCCTGGTGCGAAAATTGACATCATGCGACCCCGATACACTCCTGTCTCCCCGTGCTGGTTCAAAATAGTTCAGGATGGGCCCTTCTGACCTGGAGCGGTGCGGTCCAGGTCAGAATGGCCTTTTCTAAACTATTTTAAACCGGTACAAGGAGACAGGAACAAGGGGTCGCAGGGGATCCCTGTAGTTATGCCAGTGCAGGAAGGGATGTAAGCATAATCTAATTCAGTCCTATGATTATTATCCATGTATTTTAATTTGGTTAATAAACTATATGCATGATTTCATCCACTGAGTAAAAGTGTCATCTCTGCATCCTCACATCTGTTAGCCCCTGCCTTTCCATGCAGAGGTATTCAGTCCTGGGTTAAAACATAGATGAACTCCAACTGGGAGTTGCAAAGCCCCTATTGCTAAAGTGTGCAACCCTGTAGAAGATAGATTCCACACAAACTCCAAAATAATATTCCATGGTAAATATTGATCATACAGAACATACTAATACTATATTAAGATAATTAATATGTGTGTAATATACACACTTACATAAAATGTGAATAGTGAAACATGGCTTTGAGCGGGTGGAAATTCAGGCCCAAAGGTGATACTAGGCCTGATCATTTCTGATGACCACTTTGCCATGTAATAGCAGCTTGACCTGTAGCGAGCTGATCTTGTAAGACATTACTCAATAGGAAGAGTCTCAATTTTGTATATTAACATAGCGTACTTACTACACCAACAGATGTCAGGGCTGTGGCCAAGTTAATGATGGTCGGAATGAGACTGAATTTTCCAGCCTGAAAGAGTGAAGACACCGATTAGAGTAAATAATGCATATGCCTAGCCCTCTTACCATGTAACCAATTCCTTATTGGCTGTTTAAAGGAATACTCTAAACAGGTCAGTAAAACCCAGCACTAAAAATGTTACATATTAAAAAAATACTCGTTTTATCTGTTTGTACATAAAATATTATGCTTCTATTGGGTTGGTGCACTAAGATTCTTTCCGGGACATGTATACATTTCACAAATTGCTACCCAACATATCTAAAGTTCTTCCTTGCAATATATGTGATATATGTACTGTTTTACACTTTATATTTGCTGGCTAGAAGAGTGCGTGAAAGTGTCCATACAGGCGTGTGCAGTCCTGTGTTAAAACATAGACGATCTACAACTTTCTATGGCTGACTAAAAATGGTAGGAGCTGCAGATCACCCGTAGCTAAAGTTCCTCAGGTTGTGCAACCATGTAGAACATATGTTACATGAGCCACTGTTGTTAGCCTTTATAGAACACTGAAAGAAAACACACAAACAATGCTTTGCTGTTACTGGTTTATATAGGCTGTGCTAGTGTCAGAATCTTTGATGTAAATAAGTTTTACTTCATTCAGAGGGTGGTAAATAAGGGGACATTAAAACATTGAGGCTCAAGGTGACAAAAAGAAACTTCAACACTTTTCAAAACAAAGCTCTCTGTTACTTGCTACTTTGTATCTATTTTCTGAGGAAAAAAATCTAAGAGTAGGCACAAGTGAAAGCAAAAGCAGGGCCGGCCCTACTTTATAAACATACTAGCCAAGTGCCTAAGCTTTAGAGGGCACCACCATAAGAATACCTCAGATGTTGGAAGCTTTCCTCCTACATTAAGTTAGCTAAGACACAGCATAATATGCCACACATCTTACGACCTGACCTTTCCTTTAAGCATCAAAGTGGGGGCTTAAGTGTGGGAAAAAAAGAGTCTATAATGGAAAAATTTAGAGTTTCAAAATTAAAGGCATCAAGCAGAATGTGTCAGTTTAATGCAGGCAGGATTAGAGTCTGCTGTTAGTTTATATCCTGAATATAGATTGTTATCCCAAAGATTGTTTGTTGATACTGCTGAAGTCAGAAGACAGACAAGATATTTGCGGTACCGTCTGCGAAGCTTTCAGTGGCCTGTCATCAGCTAGGCACAAATGACTACCTATTTCCCACAAACAGTTTTGTAAATGTTTGCACCTACCTGTCCATGCACAATTACGTCAATGCGGATGCCATAGACCTTAATGAGGGTGCGAGACTCTGTGCCATTCCTATTATAATATTTAGCATACCTGAAAGAGAGGAGAAAGTAAGTTTGAAGGATACAGAAACGATCATGTAGAACAGAGAGGAGTAACAGGGAGATGATGTCAAAGAACCTGAACTAGATCAATTCTTGGCTGAAACATCAATGCGTTTCTATATCCCATTTGTGAACCTGGTTCGAGTCTGGTGCCGAAACCAATATGCCAATAGTATTATCAAACCAATTTATCACAACCCTTTCTTCCTGGCACAGATGTGACACCAACCTACTGTACCATAAGGGAAATCCTTAAGAGTAGTGGGAAAATTTCAAAGCCCAGTAATTGTAATGATAGTGCTATGGTCTAAAATTGGAGTTGATACTTAAAGTGATTTTATGAAAATTGCTCGTCTTTAAACACAATATTACTGAAATGATTACATTTGTTTATAAGGTGCCAGTGCTGTACTGTTTAAGAGTCTGTAAAGCTATTACTTGGCCTGCAAGCTATTCGAAAGATAACATTCCAGAGCACATTAAGTAGATGGTTTCTTGTTGCCAGAGCTCACTCTGCACCAAAGCAGTGTGAAATATTACATCATTTATTATTACAGAAGTGCAGGAGAGGTTTCTCAGTCATCCATTATCCTTCAGTATTTAATGCCATTTGTGGATGTATTTGTCTATAATAATATCTGTTATGATGTTGGATTTGACATTATTCATGAAGCAAAAGCGTATGTTTTAATTTAGCGGTTCATTAATTATAATTTTGGACTAATACACCCAAACATTTAAGCTTGTGTGTCTCTGTGGAGATCAGCACAGTAGTCGCCCGCCTTACAGTTAGAAGGTTAAAAGCTGCCGTATAACACTGGTACATTAGCACGGTGTCCTTCATGTTTTACTCTCCATTTAATGATATCTCAAATTATTGAGATATTGGTTTATTGGTTATTTTCTCACAACTGCAATCCCTGCTTGAATACAAGTTACTTTATCCAGAATACCTTCTAACATGTTATGGTATCTATATTGCTAGAACCATGGTTGTTATTGGTTATTAGGGTTAATGTTTGAGGAGTTTGAAAGATGAGGCAATTTACATGTTCCATTTTTTAAATCATTTCTGCCCATGGATATATATATCCAATAAATTCTGTATGATTTCAATTACTCAATTTTTTTCTTAAAAGGTTATATATATACATATACTCATACTTGGGAACTTCTGGGCTCAGGCTACCCGGAGCCTTCCCTTGCGGGACACGGCCAGGACTGCACACTGACGTTGGTGGTTGGTCCCGCAGACGGTTGGCGGTCCCACCGATGTCGGCGGCATTACTGACGGCAGGGGGAAACACCCCCATTTAAAGGAAAAATGGCGAGGATTCGGGTCTTGACCCGGAGAACCAGAGGAGCAGCGCTCACCCGTCAAACCCGGAGAGTTCCCAGGTATGCGATATACTCATGCCATGCAAATTCACAAAAGGTGACAGCAAAACAAACACTGACCTGTAGTTGTAGCCGGATGACAGTTTGTTCTGCAGGTCAAGACGCCGGAAAGAATATTGTGGACGGCATTTTGAGGGGTGTAAATCCAGATTGCAATTCCAATTAATAATCACCCCGATAATTCCACCCTGCGCAAGTAAATAGACAGGATTGTCAAACCAATATTTTCTAGGGAAGTACGTAGCTACAAGCAGATTATATCGTGCCATTTTTTTCTTTTACTGATCCATATAATGAAATATAACCTGCTTCCATTCTCCCTTAGATCTGCAACATTTCTGAGTGAAACACTCTGCAGTCTTACATGTGCCTGCCCATTTTTGTTTCATGACACATTAGGCTGGAGCATCATTGACACTGATCCGTTGCTAGAAAAGGATGCTTTGGGAATATGAATGCAGCTCTAAAATTTGAATGTATGTGTTTATAACATGACATGGTTGATTTTATTTAGTTAATAGACCTTTGGTATTCTCATGTAGAAATATTTGGTACAAACTACAGAGATTCAGAGTTCCCTCATTGATAGAAAAGTTTGTTGGTGTTGATGCAAGAAAGCATTCCAAAATGTATAACGCTACCAACATTCAAGCAGTGGTATTAAAACTTCTCAATGTTGAATATAGCACCTGCGGTTTGCCAGACATAACAGGACAAATCTGCGCCAATAAGTTCCACCTTTGACTCATCTATTCATAGAATGATGTCCCAAAAGTCTCAAGGAAAATGCAGGTCTTGTATGGTAAACTCTAAACGAGCATTAACATTCTTCTTAGAAAGCAGACTTTCAGATTTGCTACTCTGCCACAGATCCCTTGTTTGCCCACTGTTCTTATGATGGTGGAGTCATAAACATTCACTTGCTGAAATGGGAGAGGCTGAATATCTGAATGATGTTCTATGGCTCTTTGTGACTTCTTAAATGACTTCAAGTCTTGTTCTTTGAAAGCTTTTAGCAGGATGAACAATTTAGAAAAAATTAACTGTCCCTACATTTGGTCAAGTGTGTTGGGGAGTCCAAGAGCCTTAGAAGTGGCTGGGTACCCCAGTCCACAAAGATATACATCAACAAATGCTGGGCAGAGCTGGCTTAAATAAGCAAATTGTTTACCAAGGTCTTCAGACACCTGGTCACAATGGTCCCATTCATTGGGGGGTTGAGTTTATTTGGGGGCACTAATGTTTTCATACCTGAAGACTGTGGGTTTGATTACCTAGCACATGAAAAAAATGAAACAAGTACCAAGTTTGGTGTCATTTGTTCTCTCATCAAATTACTAAAACACCAAGAAGATGTGAAAAACATTCAACAAATCAGAGAGGTGCAAATATTTTTTTACCACATAGCTGTATTTTCCTTTACTTATACATTTAGGTTTAAGATTTGTTGTAGTTAATAAGACAAATTACTTCATACAATATTATAATAGATGTGTCTATATAACCTGACCTTATATGCCAGCTCAGTGAAGTTTGCCCCAGCCTCACTCACAATGAACCCCACAGTAAAAATGGGACATAAAGGTGAGTTGATGGGATGATAAGTGCAGTTCCTCAGGAAGCTCTGACCCTCTATGTTGCCCCTGAAGTTGAGAAACGAGCATGGGATGAGCATGATAGAACAGGATATTTTTCCAAGTCCAAAAGCATTAGTACAAGCAAATTAATTATAATTCAGAAAAAACAGTACCCAAATCATAATGGACTATAATAAGAATTATAACTGACATAAATCCTATTTAGTTATTAGTTATTTAGCCATTTATGATTGAAAAGATTAAGATTGTAAAAACAAAGTTTCACTTGCAGAGGGTCTTGCAACGTCAAATGCATAACAACATGTAGCTGTAGTTTTGCTAAACGAATAGTTTTGCAAAGATTTGTAGTTCACAATCAAACGGGCCCAGAATACACCGATCAGCCATAACATTATGATCACTGACCACTGGTGAAGTGGATAACAATTATAATCTTGTAAATGCTTGTTCTGATAGAAAGGTACATCGCAGTTTGTAGCGTATGGGGCTGCGTAGCCGCAGAACAGACCCCTGTCCACTGCCGAAAGTGCATACAATGGGCAAGTGAGCATAAGAATTGGACCACAGAGCAATGGAAGAAGGTGGCCTGGTCTGATGAATCACAGTTTCTTTTACATCACATGGATGGCCGGGTGCGTGTACATCGTTTTCCAGGAGAACACATGGCACCAGGATCCATCTATAGAGGCCCTGCCTCGCAACTTACAGGACTTAGATGATCTGTTGCTAATGTCTTGGTGCCAGATACCACAGCACATTTTCAGAGGTCTAGTGGAGTCCATGCCTCTAGGGGTCAGGGCTGTTTTGGAAGCAAAAGGGGGACCTACATAATATTAGGCAGGTGGCCATAATGTTATGGCTGATCAGTGTATGTCATTATTTTATCCCAGCCTCAATGAGGCTTCCAAGCGCAACCTTTGCTGAGCAGTTTCCGGAACACTCTTTGAGGGTTTGCTACCCGAGCTGTAGCTGAGTAATGGTCAGAAGTGTGGTGATAAAGAAATTAAAGGAAAAAAGAGTAGAGCAAAAAAGGAGAAACAAAAGATATTCGAGAGAAGGGAAGAGCATAAAATAGAGAAAAAAAAGAGCAAAACAGGTGAGAAAAAAGAGAAGAGGAGAGAGAAGAAAATGGCCCCAGCAATGTTATCAGAAAAAAAATACCAATTACAACTTAAAAGAGAACTAAAACATGCTAATTATTTTAGTGCCACAGTAAATGTCAGGCAAACTCTTCTTTTAGAACAGAATCAGCACTGACTGTTGCCTCAGTCTACAAATCTCCAGCACAAAGACGCTTCAATACTATAAGTCAACCTTCCTCGTGTGCATCAGTGCAAGCATACACAGCAAGTCAAGTATTTTCCCTACTCACAGAGGGAAGCAACGGCCCTTGTGAAAGTCTGAGAGCGGCACCAGGAAATCTGCATTTCAGGTAAGGAGGTGGGGTAGGGTGTATAAATCAGTATGCGTGATTGAGGGAATGAATGAGTATCGGTGAATGAGGGAATGAACGAGTATCTGTATCGTATATGAATGAGTGAATGAACATTTGTGAATAAGTAAATGAATTAATATGTGTATGATAGCATGGATGTGTGAGTGGGGAGCATGACACAGGGAGGCTGTTTGAGGCTAGGATGGCAAGTCTTATGCTTCAAATCTGGGCGTTGGGCAGGTCCTGCTTTCAATCTGGGGGCCATGGCTGACATGATACTAAATAGGGGCAATATGCAAGGGTATGGGGGCATTGATTCACAAGGGGGTGCTGGCTGGGGCCATCACATAAATCAATACTGGGTGGTGGGATAAATATACAATGTGGGGCTAGCTGGGGCAATATGCAAGGGTGATCACATCGGCCATGTTTTCACATAACTTGTACATATTGCTGACAAGCCCACATAAAATGCTGCCCTGCAGTATAGGGGATGTATAGACCCATTGAAAGAAACCAATTAGTCAGATATACATACCCCATACTGCAGGTCAGTATTTTATCTGGGCTGGTGGCATCAATACACAAGGGGGGCAACTGGGGTCATTACATAATTATTATGTATATCTGACTAATTGGTAATCAATACTAAAACGACGGGCAGGCTGGGGGCATAAACACACATAGAGCTGGCTGGGGGCGATACACAAGGGGGTGAAAACACAAAAGGGGGGGTCAACGACAAAGCAGTGTGGAAAATCCTTTTTTCTTTTTAACCTTAGCGCGTCCAGATGTGGCTGCCTGTGTGGCAGATCCTGTCCTGATGTGTGTTTGGGTGTTAGTATGGCAAAGCCTGTCCTGGTGTGTGTGTTTTGGTGTCAGTGTGGCAGAGCCTGTCCTGGTTTGTGTATTCGGTCATCCTGGCACTTTACTTACTGTAGAAATGAAATGAACTATTTAATTTTTACTTATCCAGGGATAAAACACCCTCCTGAATTTGTAGTCACTTCAGAGGAAAAAAACTTTCTAGGCCTAAAAATCAGTGAGATCAGTGAGATTTTGTGTTATTTACTCTATTTCAATCTGTATATTTTATTGAAAATGATTAGTGGCACTAAATTGTGTAAGTAGTTTTTTTTTATCTCATGGACAAAATGTGAGAAATAACGGATATAACATACAATCACTTCATAAGCACATACCAAATACACTGCATATATAGTTTGAAGAAAATATGCTTTGAAAATAGTTGTTTACCCTTTGCCAAATACATTTTTTAAATCTGCTCACCTTATCATAAGGGCAACAATCAGCTGTTTTCACTGCTGCCCAGTGACCCCCTAAGAAATTAGGTCTCACATGGCTACCAGCCCTGAATTTCCCAGGGCACAAAGATATTAATCTGATGTTGATTTAAAATATCTATTTGGAAAATGAAAATGAAATGAAAGACAAAGTGAAAAATCTTACTTGGAAAAACCAAACTGAGGAAAGTGAATGACATTCTTGATTAAGATTGTGAAGTTTGGCACAAATTCGTGCAAGGACTCACTATGAAGAGATGAACAGAGAGAGCATTTTTAGAACAGGAGACAAATACCAAAGAAAAATAGCAAAGAGGGTTATGTTCTACTATCTGAGATTCAGTTTACCAGTTTATTTTTCAGGTAAGAAAACCCAGCACAAAGTGATAGAAGTAATGGTATTGACAGAACAAGAAAGGATAGGTTTATTATCCTTAAATCAGTAGAATATTCTTACTGACACATTTTAGAACTGCAGGAGAACCTCAGTTGAGACACCCTTTCATTACATGAAACGTTAAGTTGGTGAAATGCTTAGTGAATTAATTATACAGCGCTGCATAATATGGTGAGGTTACATAAATCAATAAATAATAAACATTAGAATGAGAGGAGCAATACAAAGGGAATGAAATAGGAGCAAGAATGTTAAAAAGCTATGAAAATGAGTGGGAATGAAAATGAGCAACTTGGATATTGGAGTATAGGGGAAGTGAGGTAACATGACATATAGAGGTATTAGAAGTATGGAGGTACAGAAACAAGATAAATACAGAAAAGATAATGTGGCCATAGCCGAAATGAGAAGGAGGCAAGGTCAGATGGGATGGAATAAATCTCCCCAGTGATGAAGAAATACAGATATGTCAGCTTGTGTGCATTTAGGTAAAGGTCAATGCTTTCAGATAAAAGAAAAATAAATGAAATGAAAGAGGTATTGACATATTATATATAGATAATATGATTAGATTTGTTAAGACTAATAGGTTTTCAGAGTATCGTCATTCTTAGATGTAATAGGAGGAGGCAAAGTTGGTTGTCAGTAAAGAGATTGCACAGCTCACCTATTGCACACTTGAGGATTGTACCGTAAATTCAAAGATACATTTGCAAAGACCCACCCACAATATGTTAGAAATTGTACTTCTTTAGGTTTGGATATTAAGAATAATGCATGCCCAACCAAGATAAAAATGTGATTGTAAATTAGGATATGATATAGTTTGAGTAGATCATCAGAATACATGCTAATATTATGATCTGTATATAAGGTGCAAGGAAACATACATTGGCCTTTTTTACGTTATTATAAGGACTACGCAGCTGCTACCCTTTAGTCTGTGCTTCTGACCTGGCCACGCTTTCATCTTCCAGGGGACACCATGCGAAGATCTCACAGGTTCTTAGTGATCCTTTGCCAGCCAGGATACAGCTCCCTGTCTGCTGCCCTGTGAAAATTACATAGCACTTTTATTTAGAGTTGACCAATGGCTGGTATTCAAACTGGCTACTGATGAAACGGCCAATTGGTCGGATGACATAAAAAAGCTTATTTATAGTTTTTACAACTGTCCCGTAAATGATTTTATTTTTGTTTTTTACAGGTAAATTATACCTGAATTGTTTTAAGTCAATAGAAATAACAGTGTTTACAAAAATAAATAATTAGTTTTCATCTAACAAAATATGCATTACTGATGATGTTCCCTCAAAGTGTGATGGTAGGTTCCCTTCCTATGTTATTGCAAATGTCAGCTTGTGTTTCCTCTCCTGATTACTAGTATTACTGTACTTACTTAGTCATACCAAGTTTTAATACAGGTCAACATAAAACATGTAAAAAGCTGTTTTGACAGCTTTATTAATAAACACAAGTAGAATTTTATTTTTCAACATTTTTCCTGATTCCTGATAAATGCATGAATAGCACCAGTTGTGCACCCAGTCCCTGTTATAAATCACATTTACCCCCTATGTCTGCAGTGATGTCCATCACATTCATCCTGACCTCCTATCCATGCTATATGCACTCTTACAGGCATACTGCATTTCTCCCGCTCTGCCATGTGTGGCCCCTGTGTTAACATGGTTACTGGTCATGGGTACGAATACCACAATTGTAAAAATTAAAAAGAAAAAGAAAACTTTTTATAGTGCGGCGGCAGATGCCTTTAAGCAGAAGATGCCTAATGCAATATCTTTAATAAATAACTGGTTAGTACAGTTGATTTTGACTGCTATGTTCATAATGATGGCAAATGATCCCTGAGTTGTCTTGTTAATAATCTATGTGCATATTTTTAATGTAAATATATATAGTAACTCACCATTACCAAGTATATGCATCCCTCCCTTTATACAGTCCTCATCAGAAATGCATTGAGCTTCAGGTACATTCCTACTCTGAAAGAGACCATTAAAGGAAGGAGAAGAAAAGAAAAATGGAGAGAGAGAGATGGAAAGACGGATATAACAAGAATAAAGGGAGATTGACCAGAGTAATTCCAGCGACAGAGAGGTGTTATCACAGAGACAGACAGATATATCATACAACGATCTGTGTAGTAATAGCCCCACTGAATAATGACACATAACAGTCTCCTCACCTCAGCACAGGTCCTCAAAGTCTGTAGTTTGGTGCTTTCTGTCCTGGTGATAATAGTGAAAATGCTGCCCCCCTAATTTACAGAATAAAAAGCAGAAATATTTATGCTACCTTGTTTAGTTAATAGAACATTCTGAACTCTCTACTCCCAAAACTCCAATGGCTGTTAATTCCATTATTCATTGTCACTCCCCTAACACCTCATGCCAAAAATAATGTCTTTTTTACTACCATACTCCCCTCCACCAATCCTTGAAATTACTCAACTCATTCACAACATTCTAATTACCCCTCTTAAATCACTCACATACACTTCTGTGCCAAGCCCTTTTTTCTCCTTTTGACATTTCCCGGTCCATTTCATCACCTTGCTGCCTTACCTCAGGAGGCTTCACATATTCAGCTACATCCCAAATCCTCCTTAGGCCTCTGAGAGCTTTGGATACAGAGACCCCTTTGACTTTAGTAATGACGGCACTTTCAGGTCCAGTCTCCCGTGCCTGATATCCCTTCTGAACCACAAACACATACCTACAAAAAACAGAACAGGACAGAACTAGCATGCAAATTCTATACAAGGGGATACTTCGCAAAGTCACTGTGTCAAATAGTCCTTTTCAACATGTGCCCTGTTGTCCTTCCTGCGCCCCTTACTTCAGTAGTACCCATTCATGACAAACTAACCCATTTTATCTCTTTTCCTACCTGCACCAAGCTCCCACCAGCCTCTTTGTAATGCCAACAACACAGTGCTCTCACCAGTCTTTATAACTCGGCTCATGCATGGTTGCCCTGACCTATCTCAGATTAAGTCTCTGAAATCTTATCTCAAACCATATTCATCTTAGTCAATGTCTCCTATGTGTCCCAAATCACTCCCTGTTCATTGTCATACATTGTGGTACTCTCTCATTGCTATACAATTCTCCTACATATAGGCCCTCACCCACCAGCTATCTGTTCACATACCTGTTTTCTGCTCATCATCCTATGTCCAGGTTTTTGCCCGCTCGAAGTTGCTTCATTTTCTTAGACCCTAATTAAATTAATATATTCTGTCCATGTTCTGCTCATTCCAAATCTTCCCTGTCTTTCTCACATTTTACTCTTCCCTTAATGCAATTTACTCATCTATGTAGTCTGCTACCAACTCTCCACCCTTGGCTATTCACTTACCATACAAAGTACACAATTATGAGTAGCTGCAGCAGCCTGTAAATGGTCCCCAGTTGACGGTTCTTCACCACAATGACCTTGGGTGTCTCGTACGCCCACAATTCGCCAATCCATGCCAAGGTGTGTGTAGTGCACCCTGTCATATGGCTCCTTTCCTTTGTCACAGTTTGGCACTCCTTCGGGGAACAGCTACAGGGCTGAAAATTCTTATACTGGGTTATACCGGTAGAGAAGAAATAGCCCCAATATGTCCAGCTCCACTTGATGTTTGTGCATTGTCTGCTAGCTCCTCCTGGAGATGTCTATAAAGTAATTAGTGCTGATCTAGAATGATGGGAGGGTGAAGAAGGGAAGAAGCAGGGCACAGGACATTCAAGTCTTTGTAGGTGGGAAATGATGATACTCAGCTGTCCTCTAGTGGAGAGAGAGAGAAGAATTTCCTTTGCACTTAACTGCATTTCACTGATACATGAATGTACTGTTTTAATTAACTTTTTCACTGTAACATAAAAAAGGTTTTCTAGTGATGGAAATGCATTTTGCTCACACATGTACACATATATGGCTAACTTACCAATAATAATCACAAGTACTAGCAATTTCCACATACCTCCAACTGCTCCATACTTACTCCAGTAAATCAGTATAGTTTATCATAAAATCACATACATTATATAAATTGTCCCAACAATCTTTATATTACCCCTCATTGTAACACATTTTATATTTCCATCCACTTTCTGCCTACAACCTTATTAGACCTCTTGTCCCCAACAACCTCCCCAGCAATGGTGTACTATTGCTAATGCATGGCGGACTCGGAATCCCCAAATATGCATTTGCCCTTTTCCCTACCCTCCATTTATTTTCTGTGCAAGAGATGTGTTGGACCAAATGCATTTGCTGACACACAGTTTACTTATCAGTGTCAGGGAGGGAGTCTGTTGAAACCCCCTGTGCCCATGCTTGGAAAGTGCTCTTGTTGATTTCAGTAAGAGTGATTTCCTGCCACTGTTTGGCTGCTTCAAGCAACCAATTAGTGAAGAGAACTGTTGCACCACAGAGAATTTGGTTATGATGTCAAATCTAAAACTGGGCGCTTTTGTCCACATAGTCGAGAAGAGGAACCGAAGAGATAGGAGAAGGTATACTTCTTGCTTTTCCCTTGACCACCTGTCTCGACCAGCCGTATTCTTTAGGACTAATTTAAGGCAGTGATTGTAAAATTCATAGATAAATATTAGGTTCCTCTTTGAAATCAAACAATGTTTTCTTATATGCATGCACAGATTTTAACTTCAATTTACAGAAAAACACACATGGTACTTCCCAGAAAAGTCTTTCTTCCTCTATTAATCTAAAAGCTTCATGATAGGTGTAAGGACTGTCTTCTGAAGTCTCTTAAATCTAAACAGAAAAGGGCATAGCCTTGCATACATAGCATAGCCAAAACTACAATTTAGGGACCACAGAGAGAGGGTGCATGAGGCCATCATAGCCTGGCATCTTCCAACTTGCTCCAGAAGGTCCTCAACAAGCTGCATATGGGAAATGCTATAATTGGTCTGAACATGTGTGTCCTTTTCCTGCGTCTGAGCCTACAATGCATGAAACAGTTTTCTAGCTAATGTTAGTCTATGCAAAACTGGGCCAATTTTGGCCAGGGGCACAGTGACCATTTCCTGTGAGTTTGCTTATGTGGTGATTATAAAGCTTTTCCCTACAATCACTACACTTCTGCTGTAATGATGGCTGGGTCTGTCAGCTTGAGGACTGTTAATAACCGTGATGGATTCTTTGTGCAGAGGCAGAATTATAAAACAAGGTTTATTCGCATAGGAATTCTGATGGCACAGCACTTAAAAATGGCTTGGGGGGATTTACTAAATGGCTACTTGGTTTTGCATCATCAGGCCTTGCTGGAAGTCTCATAATTGCTTGATGCACGTTGCTCCAAATAGGGGAACAATGTACCCTAATAAACTCAGGCCATATATTGTGCTTAAAGTGAAGTATTTCAGGGCCAGGGTGCAGAAAGTGTTAAGGTTGTTTTTAGGTCCCTTTGCTTTCCATCTGCTGCACTTGTAATAGCTTCGGCACAGTGATCCCACCAGTTCTAAAAGGTATGTTATTTGCTGTCACTATGTATTTATAGTCGTTTAGCAAATTATTTATAGCGCCATAGCCAGAAAGATACATCCCCACACTACAATGTTTCAATCTGAAAAAGCTAACGAAACAGGCTGAGTAAGAATAAAGTACACACACAAAATATACTTTAATTGGTACATGTGTGCTTAGATGTAATGTGAGGATGTTGTACTTTACTTTGAGGGTGGTAGATAAGTGGAACAGCTTCCGAGGAGAAGTGCCAGAGACTAATACAGTGAGAAAATACAATACTGTATGCATGGAATAGGCATACAACTATCCTGAATCTAAAACAAGGCCAAGGACTGAATAAGGTTTGCGTCTTAACATCGGGAAAAATGGGCAGACTAGATGGGCCGAATGGTTTTTTAAATGTTGTTCAATTCTACGTATCTATTAAATTATTAAAGTTTCAGGCACAGCATTAAATTCATTTTAGTTTTCTTTGGCACAAGAGGCAATTAGCATAATGAAATTCATTTACTAAAACAATAATAAAAGGTACTTGTTTATCCCAAGGAAGCTGAGTTCGATTAGGTTGTTATCTTGATGTTATCTTCTTTGAAGGTGAATATTGGCCATATGGAAAACATAACCTACTTGGGAAGAATAATCATACAGATATATAAAATATATAAAACATGGCTGCAACCAGAACATGCTAATTTGGCTTCTTATTAGATATATATTGTTTATTTTATATGTAAATATTTTTGGTTGTGATTATTTCCTGTGCTGAACTGTGTTAGTCCATAAGAAGGCATTTATGCAACAACAGCAGCTTTACAGAACCTAAACCTCTACCGTATCCATAGCAATACAAAACATTAAGAAAAAAATAAATAAAAAGAAAAATTCATCTGTTATGTAAAATATGTTTATTTAATCTCACTCAGTAACACACATTCTCCAAATATTTGCACCATACGTTGTTTTTGTAATAAGGACTTCGACCTCCCAGTGTCAGTAAATTTGTTGTACCCGTTGTACTAACAAGCATTCTGTGTGATGGCATCAAGTGTGATATGTTAAGTACATTACTGGTTTATGTATCTATTATTTTCCAAATTAGCCAGCAGTTCAATGTTTATCTCAATATTCACTTTGAACCTAATGTAATGATATTTAATGTAAGCAGACATTAGGATATTTTAAACTCCTGCGTTACCGTGGATACAGCCTATGTATGTTTCTTGTATAATTCTGGCTCTGTGTTATGCTATAACAGGACTGCCCAGAAGTTGTCTCCAACTGTTTTTGGTGCTCCCATGATTTTCAGAAAGCTGTCTCCGATTGTTTGATGAATTTTCAGAGGCTGTTGAGGCAATTAACATAGTTAATGTCGGAAGGCAAAATTAAAATAACAAATAGTTATCTGGGCGCGTATGTTGCGCACCACAAACATACAGAAAAGGGAGCACACCCTAAAAAAGCATGCACATGCTGATTCCGGGGTGCTGCTGAAACGACCAACATGTACACACAACAAATGAAGAAATCGGCGCACACCCAGCAAATACTA
This sequence comes from Spea hammondii, assembly GCA_029215755.1. Classification (NCBI taxonomy): domain Eukaryota; kingdom Metazoa; phylum Chordata; class Amphibia; order Anura; family Pelobatidae; genus Spea; species Spea hammondii. The sequence goes on along the minus strand of JARDYJ010000001.1, from coordinate 129,424,092 downwards.
TTTAAAAGCACCTATCTGAGGCATATAGCTTAGTCCACAACAATACGTCAAAGCCTCACATTTTCAGCAAATCCAAACTAATGTTTCATGGCTATATTGCGTACCATGGAGCTGAATCATTGGGACTGCACTGCATTTTAACCCACTGAGACTCTCATGTAATTTAAAGCCCTTTCTTGACACAATTAACAAGTCACCAGTGTGGCAGGTGTGGTGCGCAACCCTAAGGTAGCACACATACACAAATATACACATATATTCACACACACAAATCTCCTTATGTCTCAAGCATGTGGCTCACCCTGGTACCACGCGATGAGAGCTGCAGCACTTGTGGCGTCACATAACACCCCAATGATCACCCGCATTACGGTCGCCTGCACAGTGTGGCAGATTATCAATTAGATTAGTGAGGGCCCCTAACCTCAGGGGCTCCTTGGCTTGTGCCTAATGTATAATCTGCCAAAGCTGTTGTGAATCCAGGCCAGGGTCTATTCTAGAGCACTACTTCCCACAGTCACTCTCCCCGTGGAAAAAAAGGTCATAAATTAAAGTTAAGTTCATTCATCTTCGGAATATAGGTGAAGGGGACGTTTATAACACGTGATACAATAGAAGGTTCCCCGTCATAAGAAATTGTGTCATGACGGACTATAGACTTTCACCCACAGATGTGTCTGCGTGTCTAGGGGCAGAAGGTTCTTCTTTCCAAGGATACACGTGTGAATATGAGTAAATATTCAGACGCTCTTCCCAATGCTGAAAATAGCTAGCTTCTATCTGAAAATATACACAATGCTGTACACGGGCTGTAAATGTGTACCATTAAATAACTGATTTGTTGAGAGAACCCAGTAATGTAAACTTGCATTCTTAAATAATTACAAGAACAAGTCCAAATAATGTCCATAGAAACAACATAAACATGTACCATTTCAAATGCTGTGCTAGATTTAACTCTTTGCACACCAGAAAGGAAAGCATGACATATAAACAATGTGCATTTGAGTGCATTATTTAAACTTACAAAAACTTACAAAACCAGTAAATCACCAAATTTGTAAATATGCCATATACAAAAGCACCTCTATCTTTACTTGGTGGAATTTGCTACTACAGGAATCAACTATTGGGAAATTGTCTATTTCAGAAATAATCAAAATGCACAAACTATCCAAGAATATTTCTCACCTAATAGGATTATGTTTGTTTTCTTGCTTTGGAAGCTGTCAACGCGGAAGCTTTCTGGGCCAAAGACTCCACATAATATGCAGAGTCAGCAATGTCTATTGCTAGCGCATGAAGTCCATTTGAGTCCCTATTGGCTTCATTAACTGGACTTGGCGGGGGCTACGCTGAGCTCTGTAGCTCCCCGCAGAACTGACTCTAGCATCAGAGCATAGTCTGAGCATAGAGACAAAAAACAGAGGTTACATAGAAACATAGAATTTGACTGAAGAAGCATTCGGCCCGTCTATGCCCATTTATTTCTCCTGATGTAAAGGCTCGGACCTTAAACAGTTGTTGTTTTTACACAGAGGGATTCATTCTAGAGTGAACTCACTTCGCCTCAGTATTTAGTGAATAGCCAACACTGTGATGGTGTTGCACATGAGATGTTGAGCGACTTAATCTTGCTGATCCCTTTACTATTAATACTTAATATAGTGTTTTTTATTGTATATCGATTGTAAAAAGAAGCCCCAGTTGCTTCTTTGGAGACTTTGCATTGAAAACATGCACAGGTGCCTTAATATTAATTTACTTTTATCAAAAATGTACATGATCGCACATTCAGGCAAATGTAAAACATTAAAATGAAAATTAATGACCTCCAAAACATAGTACTGTTGTGCAAAATCTATTAATATGTAATTTAAGAAAATGCACCATGTGGGGCATGGAAGGTGATGGTGCGGGTCAGAGGGCGGGTGTATCAGACATCACCTCATCTCTGCAAATGCTATAAAAGCATTAGTCCTGGCTGATTGCCCTGATTGCTGCTTTCATGCTAAATTGCTCTGTAATCGGATTTATGGGAGATAGGAGTGTGTAGTTTGCGGGACAGTGCTGCCTCATTCCTGCACTCGCTGCATTCCTGCATCTCGCTGCATGCCCAGCTAGAAGGATGGTGCGGGGCGTCTGTACACTGGTGGGAGTGCATCTCTTTGCTATTTTGAGTGGTGTGAATGGGAAGGAGTCCAAGGCCAGATACAGAAGGAGCTGGTTGATGCCTGGGACATTGTGGTGTGGAGCTGGGAGTGCTGCAGAGAACTATACCAACCTTGGTGAGGACATCATATTGCACTATTGGCTACCACACATACATTAACACTTACATACATCATCCAACACATACAGCGGCATACATAGACATTAAGCATTTATTAGTACATATGCATGAATTGTGCATTCAGTAACAAATGTAACTTCACAAACACTAGCTGCACACCTTGACAAATGCACACTGTACACAGTACACCCAGCTGCATGCATACCGGGGAAAGAACACCCACGTGAACACAGGCAGCAGCATACAAGCAGTGGCACAAATGCAAGTATAGTAGCACATCAACATACCCGGGGCAAATGTCCTCAAAGCCCATGCAAAATCATCAGCAGACACTTTAGAACATATTAAAAGGAAGTTCATTTCAATTCAATAAATGACAAAAACAATTTAGGTTAGGTTGATGACTATATAGATGCTAATTTACATATATATAACATAAAAAGTGAGCTCCTTTAATTACGCAGTGGTTCAAAATTGAGTACACAAATGTATGATCTGTAGGGTAAATTATTCAGACTGTGTAACAGTGTAACACATACACAATTACACAGATGACAAAAATTATACTCCATTCCATAAACACTATAAATCTGTAAGATAAACAGAACTTAATAAGATCAGCTCATCAGGCCAGCTTCGTGTGCTCATCACATTAAAGAAAGCAAAATGTTTCTGATGTTACGTGTCTTTTCCACATAGGAATAGAATTCATAATTATTTGTGTCAATTTATGTGAATGTGACTTAAAATCATTGAATGACGCTTTTTCCTCAGGTTTATTTCAAGGGGTAGATCATTGCTGTAGAGAGCACGATCACTGCGCTTTTCAAATCCAGTCGTTTGACTTCCAGTATGGGATGCGAAACTATCGTCTGCACACTGTGTCCCACTGCGAATGTGACGAAAGGTGAGTGGGTCAATCACAAGTATTTAGCATAAATATAAACAGGTCCTCATAGGACATGACATGCTCAATTAGTCAGCAAATGCAAATGACACATAGGACAATGCCATTGACACTGTTCAAAAAACACCAAAAGGACCGTTCCTCATCCTATCATTCCCTGCAAACACGTGCAAACATGACGTAGTTGCAACAGTTATGTGTAGTGTTCAAGAAACTTGCACAGCTGGGAGTTCTTTTAAACTTGTGTTCAAACTTTAGGGAAAAAAGGATGTGATATATGTTTGACTATTTTTCATGCTGTTTAGTTCATATGTCCTAAACATGTCATGTGAGATGTCTGTTCCTACTCTCTGTTTTATTTCTAATCTGGGTGAGGGATGCTTAAATATTTACTCCATAGAGTGACTTTTTCTTATTTTCTTATTTTAATAAAAACAGGGGTACGTGTTAGAAGCATACAAATACTTGATAAGATTAAACTAGATAGAGAGAATAAGTACCTTAGAGAGAAGGCCAGGAAAATAGAAAAAGGCAATGTTAAGGTTATCAACAGAGGTGGTCCATATAAGGAGCAATAACTACGATGGGTCAGAACCGGGGGGTTTGTTTCTCCCCACTTGAGTAAAAGTGGCTTTGTAAAGGGGGTAGTAATGTCCAAATTTGTTTTCACACAGCAGTGAACTGTATAGTGATTACTTCACTATTTCTTCACTTTCTTAACTCAGAAGTGCCACTTATTTACTTTAATAGAAGCTGTTTCCTGGCTTCCGGCATGCAGAATAGCTGGGACATCTGTGCATGTGCATACATTCGGGCTTGTGTACTTTTAAACCATTTCTCCTAGCAAAGGCTTTATGATTGAATCCTCTCTGCACCGTGCACATCTCTGGCAGAATTGCACTGCTGGTCTGCCATCAGTGTAAAGGAGCAGAGCCAAGCTGTTCCGCCAAGTGATTCACACCAAAGTAGGTTTACTAACAAGTAAAACGGTGGAGAATTAGAATACCTGTTATTCTTAGAATAATACACTTTCTGGTTGTTCTCTTCCCTTTGAATCTGCTTCCATTTCTTGTTTTTTTAGGATGACAAGGGTCATGCACATGCATAATATTTAAGGGTAAATAAAAGACATGAGTCCATCAAGCTCAAGATGTACAATAGAATAATTTCATAAATACCATAATGTAGTGCTGAATTAGTTAACACATAACATATTTCCATGGCTAGTGCCAACCTGCCTTTGTCTTCCTGCATCCAATTTTCAGGTTCAGGATGTGCCTGCATGCTATCAATGATACTATTTCCATGTTGGTTGGCATCATGTACTTCAACATCCTTGAAATGCCCTGCTTTAGTGTGAAAGAGCGGAATCAGTGTGTGGAATTGCACTGGTGGGGAGGGTGAGTATGTGTCACACGTGTCCCTGCTACTGTGTATTGTCCTAATACATTATCCTAATTCTTTACATTCTCTTCACAGCTGTAAAAAGTATGGTTTGTTACCTAAAGCCAAGATGCAGAAGCAGGCCCCATTCAACTATACCCATCCTAATGCCCATCACAATTCTACCAACTCAAACCTCCTACAAACACGTCCAACAATTCTGCCCCTACACAGGGGCACGTATAATTTCACATCCTCCTCCAAAAAGATCACAGTCAAGGCTAACGTTTTAATGCATAAGATCACATTCGCCTTTACACCATCCTCTTCTAGGATCATGAGCCATTCTAAACATCATTCTGTGCCCATGGAAAGCAATGGCAAGGGGAGGCAAAGACGACTTCAGAAGAAACAGAAAAATGGACGCACAAGACTAAAGACAAAGCAATTGAACAAAAACAAAGAGGCAGCCTCTGAGAAAACTCTAGGCACGGCCTTGCAGGAAGAGATGCCAAAGGGCTTGGAGAAAGACACAGCCAGACAGTAAACAAATGCCAGCCAACTGGATTCTGACAAATGAACAGTTTCTTAAATTACAGAAAAAAATTATGCGCTATTTTGGTGAAAGGATGTTTTACAGAAATAGCTGGTGTTAAGACATCAGGGGACACCAAGGTGGATGTAAATATTGGCCCTCATCTTTGGATTATTTTATCTCATTTCTGGGGTGTGGAGAATCACACATGCCAACAATATGAGAGGCCAAATCCCTGATAATGTAAGACAAAACCCAGATAATGTATACCTTTTGGGGGTAGTTGCAGTGAAGTTTAATACTGCACTCAGCCATGACCATTAGCAGGGCACAGCCCCTGACCGTGGGGTCCCAGCATCCCAACTCTTGAACACCTTTGCATTGTTTTCGTGTTCGGAATGTGTATTATTTATTTTACATGGGAGAAGAGGGGTTGGGCTTTTTTTCCTTACCACAAAAGGTATTGCGGGGGATAATAATGGCAGGTCTTGATATGGTTAGGACCACTTGCCATGAATATTTCTGATAGCAACCCTTCCTACAGCAGACACAGATCTGTACTTCTGTTAATGCTATACTACTGGGATGTAACTTTCCGCTGCGTTGACTCGTCACATTAAGCCCCATGGAGGACTGCCTAGGAGCTCATAGCAAATTTGGCCGATAGATAATTATTCCCACAAAAGAAATGAGCAAGTGGGAGGAAGTTTAAAATATTAAATAACAAATAATAATGGGTTTGTGGGGAAACTAGATTATTGGTTAAAAAAGTTATGGAGTAATGTTGATTAGGATGTATAGGTGGTTGAGAGGCAGAGATAAAGTTGCAATGTCCTAAGCATAAGGGGGAGTAAACTGGAGCAGGAGAGAGAGAAAAAAAAAGGAGAAAGAAAAGAAAAAGAGAGAAAGCAGATACATAGGAAAATGATTGTTATGTAAAGGGAGAAAGGGATGGGTACTAACCTTGTGACACTAAGTAACTTCACAAGCTCAAGTAACCTCAGCTGATATTTGGTAGAAATATAAAATGGTGGCTTCCTCTAGATTGCTAATTCTGCAAACAGCATGCAAATCTATTTAATATCTAAATGATTTCTTAGGAGAAACCAGAGCATTCCCATCCCCATGACTAAAACTGTGGCATGTTAAAATGCACTTTATGCAACTTGCGTGAGAATATTATAAGTGTGCATGCACACTCCTTATACATGTTGTATGTATATATGTACAGTAGATTTCATATTACGGTAATATGTACATGTGTTCTTTTATAGGTGTGCACACTGTGTATGTGGAAATGTATATAACCTACTTTGTGAATATGTTACATCTAAAATGTACACAATAAAAACAGTGTGGTAATTATCTATGAAGTAGTATAGCAGGGTCAATTAATTTTGGTGGACACTTCGCTTTAGGGTGTTTGACCAGAGGTATCTCTAAGAGCAGGGCTTTACTAGGATAATTCAATGTGACTTTGTGACCTATTGATGAAAATGCATAATGTATTTTATTTACACAATTCAATTTAGAAATACATTTGCTGCTGTTTATTTATGCACATGATTAAAGAGGGACACTTGGAGGTATTAGATGTAGGGCAGATGGCTCTCCAATTACTATTTGATACATGATATAGCTATGCAGGATGGAAACCTAACACATCATCCCCCCAGCTGCACTCTGTCCAATACAAAATGTTACAAGGTACCCCAATGTTCCCATCCACACCTACCTTGCAGAGAATGGTCACTCTTTATTGTTCCACAATGATCAATGTAGAGACATAAAGGAGTAAGCAAGTAAGAGAGAGGATGGGGTCTTCCCTCCTCACGTGGCTTAAAGAAACACTCCAGCCATTATATGCATTATAGCTGTGTGGTCCCTTTAATTTTCAGCAGAACCCACTCTATACGTATTTACCCCTTTTCCCACCCCAGCTATTTTCTTCATAGGAGATGTGTTGATTAATCACATCTCATATCACATAATAAACTAAACGTATGTATATTATACTAATTAACTCACGGTGTACTTTAATATGCATTCTTGGGTTGTGTGGCTGTCAGGGACAAATATGGACTTAAGGAGATAAGGAACCTGAGTAGTGGGGCTCTATGAAGATACTGATAATGTCTACTAGGGGGACTTTGTGGAGTGAGGGTTAAAAAAAACATAGGTATACATTGCTGCAAATGATACTACAATTGCAGTACATTGAGAACAGAATATTTAACAGTTATTTAATAGTGTTATCGTCAAACATAGAGGCACTGATTGTTACCATCAGCATTATCTTTAATTAGTTTAATATTTAATTCTCTTATTTTTTGTGTTTCTTAATTTTAATAGATTACGTTAGAGACAGATTTACAAACTGCAAATAAATTGGCACTCTATTTGTATGTAATTTATTTTTTTAATTAAATATAGTGCTACTTTTATCTCAGCTTTGTAGATACTGGCAATGTTTGGGATCTAATACAAGGAACACAAAAAAAAAATTGCTGAGTTTGTTACTCATTTTAACAGACAAAATAAAGAAAATATTTGGATTTTTTGCTATATGTTCTTTTGTTATATGCCTGAAAGAAGAACTGTTAAGACTCTTTGAAACATGTGAAAACAATTGTTACCTTTTTGTTAAAACACATGTAACTGTGAAAGTCCTGAAAGTGAAATAGTGATTGTGCACATTCACATTTAAATCTATACTATAAAAAAAAACAAAAAACCCCCACATATACCTATATAATGCTTAGTGCAGAAATGTTGTATGTGACAATACACAGATCATTGCAAATTTTCAACCTAGTGCAAACAATAACTGGAGGCAATGCTCCTACAACACCCTCTGCTTTCCCTTTGGAGGGCTATTTTACTCTGGGTGTTGTGATGGAGCAGTGATGTGCAGTTTGGCCATTTGTGATGGTGAATTAGGTAACAGGACAGTGGCCTCTTTTGGATTGTAGCCTTGCCCCTCCACAGCTGGCCTTGGAGTTGGAATAGAGATGTACTGAGAGTGATGTGAACTGTGCTCTTTGGTACCCTTGTTGTCACGGGCGAGTTCCCTAGATCGGGGCCTTTGGGATCTCTCCTGTTTGGGGCTTTTGGCTCCATGGGGTGAAGGGCTACGACTCTTTTGGCGTGAAGAGCCAGGAAGAATGAGGTCATGCAAGCGGGCAAGTGCTGGACTTCGGCTCCTAGGAGAACGAGCAGCAGCTGGGCTAGGACTGCGGGATTTAGGTCGGAGAAGGACCTGGGTGCTATTATCCTCTTCTGAGCTGGAGTCTGAGCTATCAGAAGGGGTACTGGCTTCAGAACCAGGCAAAGCAATCTAAGGAATAACATGAGATAGATGGATTTAGTGTATAGAAAAACTATTTTGTTACTCATAAAATACAAAAAGTAGGTGTAAAGCTGTATTATTAAGAAAGAGGGTGAAATTATATCTTAAATTATGCAAACGTTTTTTCTTTTTATAGGTAAGAACTGAGAAAAACACAAATTAAGGGTTAGGAGACATTCTATCTGTTACCTGGAATGGCTCAGTAACCCCAATCAATGTGCCAAGGTTGTTGCTGTAATAACCAAGTAGATATTCGCCAGTACCCTTGGGCAGTGATTCCTCACAAAAGATTACCTAGGTTGGAGAAGAATAATGCTCAAGGTCAGACATGTGTAACTGAAACTACAGATCTGAATTGTGGAGTTAATACTAGAAGTCAGGCCTGTAAATCTACCAAAATGTTCCTGATATCTGAGCATGGGATGTTTCTGATGTCTACGTGACTTTCTAGATCTAAGGGTAGCTATTCAGATCTTGATAAACTACTTCAAGGGCTTACCAAGAACCATGGGATTTGTGGCTTAACCAGAGCTGAAAACATAATTGTCGCTACCTTGGGTACCTTAAATATAGACCTAGGAGTCTAAAGTATAAACCTGGTGTTGGTGCCTTTCTCCATCAATATCTTCTTCAGACTTTGCCCACACATATGACACATAATCTTTGTGATGTCGAAATCCAACCTGAATATGAAATGGAGTAAAGTCACAAACTGACCAATGACATAAGAGAAATAAGTTGGGGGCTGATGGGTTGTTCTGTTGGAAATATCCATTTGATACTAAACTGGGTTTTTTTTACCTTGTAAAGTCCAATCCAATCCCATGAGCTCTTCATATAGATTGGGGAACATCTGTAGGTGGCACACGCATCTTCAGGATGTAGCCACTCATCATGTACCAACAGATGAACAAGAGGGGCCACGTGGCTTGTAGAAAACTGGTCAGACCCACAGAACAGTTGCAATTAGATCTTGTCTCCTCATTGTCAAGCTAGAGGATAAATTCTTCCAGTTCTAAACCATTTTAACTATTTGCACTTTACCAAGCCTCACCTGCATTGAGAAAATGGCAGAAACAGGCTTGTGGTCACTCTCTGTATATTGCATGTGACTACCATAGCTGAGTAAGGTTACTGACAGGTCTTCTGACTCGGAGCTGATTATCCCTGCACTTTCCCCGGAGTTTTGAGAAATTGGAAACTTAATTTTCCACAAGATACGATCAGTCCAGGCTGGCTTCCTCTTCTTGGAGCTATGGAAGACTAGAGTCATTTATGCATTTACACAGACAGAGAGTTTCATAGAACAAGTACAGACAAACACAAAATGCTTCTGGAGCTCTAATAACAGTGATGAGTAACCATGCATTGCAATGCTCTACCACTATCCAACACATTTAGCTTGAAACAACTTAATAAGCACAATGCAAATGTTACACAACTGTCACTAATGCTTAACAAAGTTTTCATCAATGCACATAGAAAAGGAATACACTTGTTTTTTCAAGCAGACACTTACCTAGTATCATATGTGTTTGTACCAACGTCAAATTTGTATGTGGGGGGGAATGTTAGAGGACCCTCCATAAATCCACTCAACACAGGCTCAAAATATTTTGCCATGTTCAGCTATAAAAACAAAAAAGTCTAAGCAACAATGGTGCACAGGACACAAGAACCCAGTTCTCTGATGAGCAAAACGGCCTTCATTGAAGTTTCAGACAAGCTGCGAAGTTCAGTTAATAAATGTAACACACTGCGATTTCCATAGTAAAAACTCATCAAAGATGTGCTGGAACATACGATCACAATGACCTGCCTCACATGAGACATACAACACTGACATCTATCTCCTTCTCAGTAACCAGTCATTCATATCAGTGTTAGTCATTTATGAAAAAGCTCACATACAGAACAGGAAGCACTTACATATTTTTTCTTGATACAATTACAGTAAATACTGTTTACACAAAACTGTACCTTCCATTACACAATAAATCTTGGTCACATATACAAATACACCAAGATTTCTAAAACCTGGGAGGAATTTACAATTGTCCTATTATAAAGAGCAAAGATGTAAAGTCCAATACATAACTGCATGCTACTGGAGTACAGGATAATATAGATAAGTATTCCATATAAGACTCAATCTGTTTCTTTTATTATTTCTGGAAAGATATCCCTTTTAGCACTGGTCCGCCAAAATTACCTTACCTGGTCCTTCTCCCACAAAAGAGCAAACTTATTGCCTTGAATGGCAGATTTCACAAAATGCAAATCCAGATCTTCTATGCGGAAGTTCAGATCTCCAAACCAGAACACTAGACTGAAAATGGAGAGTTGTTAGGGAAAACACTACAGATCATTATCATCACCCAGTGCTGTTTTTTCCCACTAGAGTACAAACAGAATGGCTAATTTTTAGACTGTGGGCTTAGAGAATTTGAACCTCCTGTGTGCACCATCCCTTATCTCTAACAGGGAAACCACAGTGGTGGTGTAAACACTATGTTTCCACAGTGGGACTGAATCTGCAAGATACTCATCAGATATTTGTCTATATAATTATAACTCATGTTATATATATATATATATATATATATATATATATATATATATATACTGTATATATGTGTTATGTTAGTAACAAAATAGTAAAGTAGTAATACTTCACTTAGAGGGTGGTGGATAAGTCTAACAGGAAGCTGTTATAGCTGCAAAGGGGGCACCAACTGCCTATTAATGTCTATGTATTTAGAATGCAATGTCTTAAAAGTCACTGTTGGTGTAATGGTCAGGTGTCCCAATGCTTTTTTCATATAGTATGTATACAGTCATGGCCAAAAGTTTTGAGAATTACACAAGTATTGGTCTTCACAAAGTTTGCTGCTTCAGTGTTCTTAGATATTTTTGTCAGATGTTATTATGGTATACTGAAGTATAATTACAAGCATTTCATAAGTGTCAAAGGCTTTTATTGACACTTTAATTACATTACGTTTATGCAAAGAGTCAATATTTGCAGTGTTGACCCATCTTTTCAAGACCTCTCCAGTCTGCCCTGGCATGCTGTCAATTAACTTCTGGGCCACATCCAGACTGATGAAAGCCCACATGTGGGTTTTTGTTTGTCCACCCGCATCTTGAGGATTGACCACAAGTTTTCAATGGGATTAAGGTCTGGGGAGATTTTTGGCCATGGACCCAAACCTAGTTATCACTTTTGCCCTTTGGCAAGGTGCTCCATCATGCTGGAAAAGGCATTGTTCGTCACCCAACTGTTCTTGGATGGTTGGGAGAAGTTGCTCTTGAAGGTTGTGTTGGTACCATTCCTTATTCATTGCTGTGTTCATAGACCAAATAGTGAGTGAGCCCACTCCCTTGTCTGAGAAGCAACCCCACACATGAATGGTCTCATGATACAGGACCGATGGTAGCACTCACCCTGTCTTCTCTGTTTAAGCTTTTTTCCAGATGCCCCAAACAATTGAAAAAGGGGATTCATCAGAAAAAATACTTTACTCCAGTCCTCAGCAGTCTAATCCCTTTACCTTTTGCAGTCTGTCCCTGATGTTTTTCCTGGGGAGAAGTCACTTCTTTGCTGCCCTTCTTGACAACAGGCCATCCTCCAAAAGTCTTTGCCCCACTGTGCTTGCAGATGCACTCACACCTGCCTGCTGCCATTCCTGATCAAGCTCTGCACTGGTGGCGCTGATCCCGCAGCTGAATCAACTTTAGGAGACGGTACTGTTGCTTGCTGGACTTGCCCTGACGCATTCTTCACAACAACTGAACCTCTTTCCTTGCAGTTCTTGATGATCCAATAAATGGTTGATTTAGGTGCAATCTTACTAGCAGCAATATCCTTGCCTGTGAATAGCATAATCCATAGCAATGATGACAGCATGTGTCACCTTGCAGGTAACCATGGTTAAAAGAGGAGGAACAATGATTTCAAGCACCCGCTCCTTTTAAGGCTTCCAGTCTGTTATTGTAAGTCAATCAGCATAACAGAGTGATCTCTAGCCTTTTCCAGGTCAACACTCTCACCTGTGTTACCAAGAGAATCACTGACGTGATGTCAGCTGGTCCTTTTGGGGCAGGGCTGAAATGCAGTGGAAATGTTTTATTGGCATCATGTTCATTTTCATGGCAAAGAGGGACTTTGCAATTGATTGCAATTCATCTGATCACTCTTCATAACATTCTGGAGTATATACATATTCCCATCATCAAAACTGTGGCAGCAGACTTTGTGAAATTAATATTTGTGTAATTCTCAAAACTTTTGGTCACGACTGTACTGTATATATATATATATATATATATATATATATATATATATATATATATATATATATATTGTGAGACTGTGAACCCCAGGGAGATGATTAGCATGGCATCTGAGTACAGCTGCTATGCAGATTATACATATGGGTCCCTGGGGTGGAGCAATTGGAGAGCAGGGTGGGCCAGTGCTCCGTTTCCCCATGCTGTGGAAATTCCATGCCGGGTTTTCCAGGAGGCAAGAAATCTGCAGGATCCGGTCCGGGATTCCTATGGGGCCGGCATCAGGCACAGGTGCTGGACATTAAAAACCCCTGGAGCTTGATACTCAGGGAGACTGTTGGGGGAAGAGGACGTTCCCTGTGCTCCCAGGGCAAGGAGAGGCCCTGAAGAAGACAATCCCTGAGCCAAGTGAGGCAATACCTGCCTGGACATTTTGTGTGCTGTCTGGGGGAGGTTTTCCAGAGCCTGGCATAGCTGGGTCTGGCTGGGAGGTTGAGTTAGTGGGTGATTAGGCTGGTCAGTCTGGACCAGCATAGTTCAGTTAGAGAGGGCTCCAATTGGGAGCTAGGTTTTCTTTTTATGATTTGTTTTTTGGGGTTTCAGCAATTAAAAATAAAGATTTGTTTTGTTACAAGCTGGTGTTTCCGAGACTGATTGCCCTAGAGGACTGTGCTTAGGACCCCTAAAAGTGACATGTATGGCCCTCCTGCTATAGGGTTTGTCCCATATGGTGGAGAATGCGGGCAAAGCACTGCTATGGTCTGTGGGCAGAAAGTAGGAACCAAGTGAACAACTGAGTGGATGCTGGTGACGAGTGCTACACCGGATCCAGGAACCCCAAAACGTGAGACAGTGTTGTGTGGCCTGAAGCTACCAAGCTGCTGTGGATGTGCCAGAAGTTATTACAGCTTAAACCAGAGGATTGAGTAGAAACTCTGCAAAGACTGTTGCATGGTATGTGCCCTTGTGTATTGCTGGCTGAAATACATATGCTTATGGAGGATGGATGGCCTTGATGTGTTTGTGACGACTTATTGATGATCCGGACGTGAAGTTTCTTTTTGCTGGATAAAAGTATTGTGTATCTGTGAAACCTGCAAAAGAAAAGCATTTTGTCATTATTACCTGCTGCTAATTACTGCAGAGGGAGAGATTAAAGACCTGGAGTACAATCTCTGGGACTTGTGTATTGCACTGACTGTTGGTCTAATGCAAGATGGGAAAAGGACAGCAAAGCAGAAATAAAATGTCCTTTCCATGTTTCACTCGCCAGCCGACCTGCAGTGGATATGTGGAATCACTAGAACTGGCACAAAAGGCCTACATAAAGTGTGCAGGGTCCTGTATTGAGGCACAAGAATTAAAGGAGCAAATTGAATCCCTAAAGTGGCTGCACCAGGGTGAAGTCTCTGATTTGAACTTGCAGCTGAAAGGAGTAACCGATAAACTAAATGCTGCAGAAAAGAAAGTGGGAATGCTACCTATGTCTTGCAATTGTGCACATGGGGACAAAAGAGACTGTACAGTAGCTAGAGAAAGTCTTTCACCGGTGGTTCTTCAACTTCAGGAGGAGAAACACAAATTACAGAAAGAGCTTGTCTTCAACAAACAAAAGTATGATGATGCTATCAAACAGAGAGACTGTGAAATTAAGAGACTGACAGAGTTAAATGTTTGCTATGACAAACTGAGTCGTGGTGAATGTAACAATGTGGCATGGACTACTAAGCTCAGGAAAGTGGAAGCTATGCCCAGAAATGAGCTGAATCAGTATGTGATTGAGCAGTCAGAGTATGTTGGGAAACAGATCTGCAAGAACAAAAAGCTGACTGATGAGTGTATGCTAAAAGAACATGAATTAATAAAGGTTAAAAAACAAGCAGCACAATTACAGGAGCAATTGCACCGAACTATTGGCCAGCTTGAGGGAGAAAATCTCACTTTGCAAACTGAAGTGGCTGCTTCTAGAGAAAAGCATTGTGTTGACCTGTCAGCAAAACTTCAAGAGATGCAACAGTTGCAGGAACAAAAGCTGGTGGTTGAAAAACGTCTCGCGGAGGTGTCCCAGAAAGGTAAAGAGGATGCAGAGCGTGTATTCGGGCTCCTTTCTGAGAATAGCAGTGTGAATTTAACACTTGCAGTTGAGCGTCTAGAAAAAGTAAAGCTGCAGGAGACCGTAAAACAACTACAAGATGAAATCCAGGCCTTGTTTAAAGCCAGTAAAGAGAACACTGAACTTCATAAGGCCAACATAGCACTAAAAGACAAGTATTTCCAGAAAAAGGCGGAACTGGAATCGTGCAAGGATCAGCTACAGGACGCAGAAGCTCAGCTAAAGCAAATGGAGGCAGCTATGCTTCTAAAAGAGGAGGACTTAGGGTTGGCTATTCACAACAGAGATCAAGCTTTAAGGGAGAGTGCTATGATCCAACGTAACCTGGAAGCAATACTGAGTAACACAGAACGTGACAGGCAAACATTAATGAGGCAGCTTGCTGATATCCAGACCGAGAGAGCGAAATTGTCAGAGAGTCTGGAGAAAGCCCTCATGTCCAATGAAAAGCTTCAACAAGTTGGACTTGAACTGCAGAAAGAGAATATATCCCTCAGATATCAACTGGAGATATCCACCTTAGAGCTGAGAGAGGTGAAAGCAATCCTTGAGGAACAAAGGGTTACTGCAGTAGAAAAACATGTACTACTACAACTCCAGTTAGATGAACTGGGTATACAGCTAGCTGAAGAAAGGGAGGCCAAGCTAGCTCTACAGAAACAGATTAAGGTCCAAGAGGAAATGGACACAGTATCTGAAACGTCACAAATTGCACAAGCAGCAAGTGAGCAGATACAGTACAAAACAAGCTGTCTGGAGGAAAATAACCTTTATGGCCTAAGTGATGGAGGGACTATGCATTGTGCTGGAAGTACTGACCAACTAGCAGAGCAACATGGCAGTAAGCTGCTCCAGGGAACAGGTGGTCCCAGTTCCAGTAGAAACTCTACTTCAAAGATGGAACATTCTACAGGCGACAGTAAGGTACACCGTTTACATGCATCTAGGGTAAATGGCCATAAACATGGGCTTGGTATTAAATGGACTGATGGTGAACAAGCTACGGGGAAACAACTTGAAGATTGTGCGCACTTGGCTGTATCGTGTAGACCACACAGGGTAGACCTTCTTAATGGGCAAGCTACGATGGTGTTCATTTGTACAGAGAAGAGACGTGGCTGTGCAGAGTGTTACCCATTCACTGATCATTGCAGAAACCCAGAAGGGCTGACGGATACAAGGAGAAAGTCTCCAATACCAGGACGTGTTTATGGTGTGTGGAAAGGAAAGCCCCCTGATGCCAACCTAAGAGGGATGTCATCAGCAGAGCTGCTTAGTCCCATGGTGGGTGATTAGGCTGGTCAGTCTGGACCAGCATAGTTCAGTTAGAGAGGGCTCCAATTGGGAGCTAGGTTTTCTTTTTATGATTTGTTTTTTGGGGTTTCAGCAATTAAAAATAAAGATTTGTTTTGTTACAAGCTGGTGTTTCCGAGACTGATTGCCCTAGAGGACTGTGCTTAGGACCCCTAAAAGTGACATGTATGGCCCTCCTGCTATAGGGTTTGTCCCAATATATATATATATATATATATATATATATATATATATATATATATATATATATATATATATATATATATATATATATATATATATATATATATACACATACATACAGGCCATCAACTTTAGGGGATGGTACTGATGCTTGCTGGACTTGGGTGCCCTGACGCATATATATATATATATATATATATATATATATATATATATAGCTATTGGGAAGCTTGGCAGCTTACTTTTAGCACATTCTAGCATGTGTATCCAACTGCCACACTACACACACTATTTTCCATGTTATATGGTTATCCACATTTGCATGACCGATTTGCAAATATTGAAATCTTAGAGAGGAATTTGGAAACACTACTAATTCTCCCATTCCCATTCACTTGCATGGCCCAAAAGCTTTTCCTACAGAGACATGTTAGCCGCTACAGCAAAGCAAAAAGGGATCCATATAAAGAGAAATTCCAGGGATAATAGAGAATGGAAGATAAATATATAGGAAGAGTTCATATAGAGAAACAGAAGAGGTTAAAAAAAATCTACATAAATTAGATTATTAGTAATAGGCAATAAAACTAAATTTCATGACTATTTAGATCTGAATGTGTGGCTTTTCCTATTTGTCCATACTGTAGACGTTATGTATGAAGGAATGTAAGTAATGGGGAACAGCTTTATGAAACAATCGTAGGAGTTATAGCGCTGCTATCAACAACCAGATTAAAGACAAACATAATGGATGGAGCGTAAATAATTGGTGATGGACCCATGGGTGACATTACAATCACTTGAGTGTTTTGCAAACTGAAAGTTGCCATGTTATAGGAAGAAACATTATACAGGGCAATATCAGATGGTAGCACCTCTGTCTAGGATCCACAGGGAAAGGCTACATTTGAATAATAGGAAGGGTTATAGACAGAGTTGTTATGGTCAAGTATTCCATATGTCAATATCAGAGCTGTGCAAATGTCTCAGAGCACCATAACCACACAGGCAACATACTCATGATCCAGCACACCATTTGCCAAGGGCCCCTGGAACTGTTGAAGCTGTAGGATGCTCTCAAAATTATCGACCCGCTGATCAGAATTCTCCATGTGAGCTGGCAAATGGCAGTTCAGAAAACAAACCATGTGACCAAACAGGGCCATTCTGATACTGACTCCACCTTTGTTTCCCTATAAAAAGATAGAATGGTCAGTAGTCTTACAAAGGACCAACATGACTGATGCATTCTGCTAAACATATCTCCTGCTGTAAAATGAAAATACCTCCATATCATTCAAATACATGATACACAATTGCGAAAAGAATGAGGAATAAACAAAAAATCTACGAGACTACAGCAGTTTTTCGCACTTGCCTTGGTGTATAAGATTTTAATAAAATCCCAAATTCTGGTTTGACATGTTTATGTGAAATATATACATACATATACCATACATAATCACTCACCCAATATCCTCCTAAGCCAGTCCTTGTACAGTCAGTCTGGACATCCCTCAGAAAAGGTAGGTGAAAATACTTGGCAAACACCAGCAAAAGGCAGCCCTGCATTCTCACTGTGCTGACCTGCACAGAATAGAGTCATGGACACGATGGGGAGGGAAATTCTATGATTAATGGTTTTCTTTGGACACTTATTTCAACAGGCAACTCCTGTAGCATCACTGGAAACCTACTAGTGGACAAAAAATCAATAGACCATAGAAATGTCTATACATTGTGATAACATTTTCCTAACCTAAAGTTTTCTGTCCTAGTAAGTATTGTGTGTTCGTGTCATTAGTAATTCTGTATGTTCTTAATTCTGTATTCTCCCTTATTGTAATAGCACTATGGGATCTAAAAATGTGAACAAAGCTGCTCATGAATAAATCAATGTGCCAAAGGCAGATAGTATGTGAGTGCATTGGGAAGGAATATGTCCCTGATAACTTTTTTTTTAAAACCAATTTCCGCCAACAATATGCAAAGCTTGTTTTGGTGGTGCACACATTTATCCTTTTGAGTGCCAAGAACCAGGATGCATTTATTCCCTGTGGGACCAGGGCATTTTTTTTGTTTTTCTATAGTTAAAACACCATAAGTAACAAACCATGACACCCATCACCTGATATAATGGTGTAAATAAAAAAAAATCATTATTCTCCCATATATGTAAGTTTTCGTTTTAGTAATAACTAATGATGATGGGAATTGTAGTGCCCAAAGGCAAAACATTAAAATACATGTGCATGTCCATTGTTCATGGTGAGGGCTCAAAGTGTGTGTTTTGTGATCGCTGATATTTAAATACTCATATGTTATAGAAATAGCTTCATGGTACTAATATAGCAAATGGTAATACAACATATAGAGAAGAATTCATGCTGTCTAACTGTAATGTGTAAATGTCCAGGTAACTGGTCAACATTCCATAATGATTGTATACAGTTTTACCCATACATACGTATACAGCACAGTAATGCATGTGCAGAAAAGCCGATATGCAATTTAACAGATTAATATTATTTACCATGACCTCAGGATGTTTTTTTGGAAAAACTAAATTTTATACAGGCAACGTAAGCAGCAGACAAGACAGGTATCTGTGGTGCCAAGTCTGGCTCTCACCAACACATAGCTAAAAGGACTTAGGACATCCATGAAGGCCTCACTCCACCGGTCAGAGAAGAGCGCATCCTTTAGACGCTTATTAATCATAGAATTAACCTCCTGCAACCTGCCGAGAAAACAATGGTAGACAATGGTAGAGGAATATCAACCCAGAAACAGCGAAAAGTCAGGTTTTACAGCTTATAGCTGATCTGTCACTTTTTAAACCCTACATTTAAAGTCATATACAATAAAGACATGTAGATAATAATGTTTACAGAATAGAAAGAGAAATACATGTATAAATAAAAATAAGAAACCTACTTTATGTGTATATCACTGCATCAGCTTTTTTACATTCCTGTTCTCAGGATATGCATAACTATCCATGCCTATTTACCCTTTGCCTGGGGTCTGGGCTCATTTCCCCCTAGAAGACTTGGCAATAGATTGTCCTAGTTACATTTAGTGGAAATGTAAATGTATGTATATATATATATATATATGTCAATCTAACTAAAGATCAGTTGCCAGGCGTCTTTTTTATTGTTACCATGGAAACCCTTGCTCAGACATGGATCATATTGTTTAGTTGTCATATAGGAAATACTGGGGCTTGCAGTTGTGAAGGGACCTGTGCTTCTAGGGAGCCCCAGGTGACCCCTTGTTCCTGTTTTCTTGTACTGGTTTAAAATTGTTTAGGAAAGGCCCTTTAGAAACTATTTTGAGAGGAAGAAAGGTAAGACAGGGCGGGGCGGTGTTTTTTGTATGTATGTATGTATGAATGTGAGTATTGTTGTGTAATCGTGTGTGTGTGTGAGCATGGATGTGTAATTGTGTGTGTAAGCATGGTGTGTGTAATTTGTCTATGTATGTATGTTTACATGTGTCAGAGTGTAAGTTGGAAGGGGGGCAAGGTTCAAAGAAAGCATATACAAGTTGCTCGAGGTGAATGATGGCACATACCAACTATTTAGTAACAGTTGACCTGTTTGGGGGCATTGAGAAGCTGGGGGCAAAGATGGCACATACTGTTTGGGGGTTAGGATGGCACTGATAAGCTTCTTGGAGGCAAAGGCACACAAGCTGATTCGGGAAAAAGGTGTTTTTTATCTTCCCTGACCTAATCTTACTAAATATCTCCAAAACAACCACACAAAAAAACATATTGATAGGAAGTTATGCACAACAGAATCTGCTGGCACTATATAAATAAATGTAATGTTATGCTAAATACTATAAATGCGGTACTATAAAGGCAACAGTTTCCTTTTAACAGTGAAGTTAATATGTCAAGCAGATAAAACAGTTAAAAAGCAGATAAAAAGTGGATCTGTCATTTTATTATTTCTGCTCATGGTTAAATCCATAGTAACATATAATTTGAAGGCAGATAAGAAATGTTCAGCCCACCTAGTCTGCCCATTTTTACTGAGGTACAGCCTCAGACCTTAATCAGTCCTTGGTCTTGTCTTAGGTTTGGGATATTTATATGCTATCCCATGCATTCTTAAACTCCACCACTGTATTGGCCTCTACCAATTGATGGGAGGCTGTTCCATTTATTAACTTCTCCTCTCTGTACAGTAAAACTTCCTTACATTACATCTAACTCTCAGTTTTAGATAATGGCCTCTTGTTAAATTAACCCCTTAATGACAAAGCCCGTACATGTAGTCAAGCAGAGCACTTTGACTCAACAGCAGCCCTCTGGGATCAAGCCATGACTGGATGACTAGGGTATGGCTAATCCTAAGGGGTTCCGGGATTCAGATATATTGGCTAAAATGCATTACTTTTCCCTAGGACTAAATCCTAGGACATGTTGCACAACTATTTCATAGTTTTCAGTGAAACAGTCACCACGTCCAAATGCTGTGCCACATGTGGTTGCTTCATATATACATGATGCCAGAATATCAGCAAAGGGGTCTCTTACCCAATCACAAACATGTCAGTTTTGCCATCTCCAGCATTGAGGCAGAGTAGGGATGTGAGGTCATCAGGAGGCACGGAACAGCCAACATTCCATGTGATGACATAAATTCTGGGAAGGAGGCACATGTTATAAATAACACATTCAAATGACATAAAACTGAAATTGTCATTGATTTTCTGGGTTATTCCACAGTTGTGAATGTTAGCATTAAGTGATTAAACAAGAGAGTTAGGGTATTCGATAGTGAGCATCCAACAATAGAGCATGGACACAGTTGGCTCCTGTATTGTCAGAGTTTGGATCCATGCTGCACAATAGGAAAAAGCACGAGAGAGTATTGGCAGATTGGCTCCCTCATCATGTCCCTCATCCCTCATCAGCATGTGCAAGCCTCATTTTCTAACTAAATGGTGTATACTTCAATCTGCATGCAGTGAAATTGGTTTTTGGAGTACATGCAAAAAGGTCTTCAGCATGCAAATGAAAATACAGTACAATATTTGGAGACTACATTGTTCCTTCAATAAATAATAACTCAATTACTAGGCTCAGTTGCATGACATGCAGCACATTTATCCCACCTAAGTTAATGAAATATAATGATTATAGCTTACCTAAAATTCTCACCAGGTTTTTCTTGGTCACTACCTGCCGCTAACCTGTTGAAAGGTGACCTTTCTGTCTCCTCTTGTGCAAGTCGGCAGGGATCAGACATTTGAAGTGGCTCCTGTGGTTTTGTAGGGGTAGATGTATGGAGTGATCGCCTACGTTCTGGAGATTCTCTGGGGCTAGGAGCTGGAGACCGATGAGGAGAGGATGGAGGCGGTGGTATTTGTCGGTACTGCTGAGTTGGGGATAGAAGGCCAGAACAGAAGCCCTCTGGCTGTGATCTGCCAGATTCCATCCTAGGATTGAGTGGAGATCCCACTGGATGAATTCTCTGGGATCCCTCTGGCTGGGATCGATCAGGTGCAGATGAGCCAACTGGAGACATGGGACGGATAGATAACTGCATTACTGGGAGGGGAGTTTGTGATCCACTAGATCCCTCAGGTTGAGATCTTCCTGATCCTGCAGGGCTGAGCCGAGGAGAGGTCAAAGAAGTAGGTCTAGAGGGTGGCTCGGGAGAAGGAGGTGCCACAAACACACATTGCTCCACACCATATGAGTTAGAATCCATCTGTAGGGGAGATCAGTATTTTCACAGGAATAATATCTGTCTCCATAACATGTGTTTAATGACTTGGAACTAAACATACTTTATAACACATATTTATAACACACATAGTTCATATAAATGTTTTCTGCTTGCTCTTACTTCCCTTATCTGAGGCACATATGTCCTTTCTCATGTCTCCTAATAATGTCTCTAAAAATAAACATTCAGCTTTCTCTGCATTTATCAGAATGGAATGAGATAATGACACTAGAGAAGATGGGGGGTGCAATGGAGAGGGAGGCATATAGATAGAGAGAGAGAGAAGTAGGTACTTGCGTGGAAAGCACAGCAATGATGAAAAACTAATAAAGGCAAAAAGACAATGCAGTGAAGGATAAAAAGGACAAGACCATAGTTTAATGAAATGGCAGCAGGAAAAGGTAACGCTGATCTATTATGACAAACCACAAACGGTTAAGTAGAGGTGAGAAAAGTTGGGGGCTGAGTGGTGATAAGCAAAGACACAGAAGGATTAAACAGGAGAGGGTTAATATACCTAGTTTCTTTGGGTCAACATACATATGGAGTGTACAGATGGTAATGAATATGTATGTAAATCAACCATACAATATTTGATTACTAATATGTGTGTGTCAAAGTGCTAGCATTTACAGCTGTTGGTATATTGAATTGTTTTAGAGCAGAATATGCAATTTAGCGTATATTATACAGACCTTTCTATAGCCGCTGGATATTTAGGATAGTTGTGCAAATGCTCGTGCTTTGGTAACTAGGAATTAGTTTTAATTTTACTTGTGGCAAAGTCATTGTTTGCTTTAATAGCAAGAGTCAGTGTTAAGTATGTTAAATAATGTGCAAATACAAGAATAATTGTGGTTTTTAGTATCATAATTAATGTTTTAGAGGTTTTGATACAGTGTATTTAGTATAGAGCTGTATGAATAAGAAATACTTATTCTGACTGAAAATTCAGGGTGGTATTTATAAATGTAATCGCTTTCTGCAATATATTATTTTATACCTGGCAACATTAATTTGAAGATCATTGTGTCAATTTTGGTGCAATGACACTTTCATACAACGCCTCCAGTGCTAGAATGTGTTTCAATGTAGTGTGTGAGGGTTAATTTACAATATGTACACACATCATTGTGTTGCACCATGTGTACGAGACGTAACGTATGGACCTTAAATACACAAATCCAGTCAGTTTGACCCTACAGTCAAAGCCAAATCAGCATTATCCCGTTGCAGCCAATGTGGTATTCAATGGCGGTTAAATGTGTCCCTCTCCTGAGCTATTTTAGATCTCACTGATAATTAAACCCACGATGATGGACAGATGACAGTGGACAGAAGACCTAATAAAATGCCATTGATTTACTGACTTTGCTGAGCAAACCAGCAGCAGATAGCATGGACTATATTGTAAAAACCTATCCAGCTCATAAGGCATGTTGGAATGTTAGAGCTGTAATTTTTTTTTCTTACTGTAATTGGGTTGCCGTTACCTGTCTTTGTCGGCTCTCCACATTCTGTGCCCTGTGTGTGCTGCTGTGCTCACGGTCCCTCTGCTCTTCCATAGCAGTTCAGCAGATGCTATTCTCTCTCTCCTCCTCTCTCTCTCCCTTTCTCTCCTCTCAGCCTTTAGTAGAAGGTGACGTCAGGGAATCAACCTGCATGAGGATTTTTAAAGGGACAGACACCAATTTCATATTATCGTTTCATTCAGCAAAAAAGCACCCTTATCCTGGAGTCTTAACAATACACAATCCCACATCGCCGTTGAGTGAAAAGTTAAACTGTGGTGTGCTATATTCACGTACATTCACACTGCTTACCTACTCAATGACCTCTGTGGAAAGAAGCAAGCCCCATGTGCGTACCTGTTTTATGTTACTGCTGCCTAGGACTTACAAGCTAAAGGCGGAGACTGGCACAGGAAGAGACAAAATAAGGAAATTGATTTGTATTCAACCATCCAGAGGGTTTTTGTGACCGCTCACAAAATGCCAGCCCTTAAGCATAATAGCTTGCTGAAGTAGTCACTCTATTGTCCGAATCAGCCAGCAGGCAGATAACCTTCAGAAGCAACACTATGCAAAGCAGAGTGATATAAAAACATACCTTGCAAAGTGTCAGAAAAGGCTGTGTCTGTGACAGGGAGCATATTTAACGTTATCTGCCCTCTCCTGGAACTTTTGTGAAAATGGCATTT
This sequence comes from Spea hammondii, assembly GCA_029215755.1. Taxonomy (NCBI): domain Eukaryota; kingdom Metazoa; phylum Chordata; class Amphibia; order Anura; family Pelobatidae; genus Spea; species Spea hammondii. Next base: position 129,399,772 of record JARDYJ010000001.1, on the reverse strand, counting down.
GTTTTATGAGAGGTGCACATGTAACACTTCCACAAGGTCAATCATAGGCTGCGGTAGTGCAATCCATGCTGCAATAGGGTTAAATGCCACAAATGACAGCATTCTTTACCACAGTGACTTCGGCTATTGGAAGACACCAGCTGTGCATACACCATCCGAGAGCAGAACTGTGAGAATAGCGTGTCCATAGACCTAAGCTGGACTACACGCATCATATAAAGACATGGAAGCATTAGGCACACCTACCGATACATTACTAGCATCACTTCTCTATAGATAACCATAGGCACTTTTTCTATGGGAAGTGGTGTAAATGTTAAGAACAAAGCTTGAAGAATAAATGTTATTAGCTACCGTTTTCCCAGGTCCTGGGAACGGATTATCTCTTTCCCTCAACCTAACATAACCCTAAACACCTCATCAATTTAAATTCTGTTATGGTAGATGGGATGGAATTCAAACAACCAACAATTGATTTTGTTTGCCCATAATCGCCATACTTTATATCTCTTCACTGGTCAGGAAGGAACATAACATTGTTACTTATGAGTACACACACACAAACACTTACATCTGTTTTGATTGTGACAGTGTGAATACTTCCACTTGTGATAATGGTTAACATGGATCTCACACTCGAGCAAATGTGAAACATGGGCGGCATGACATTTTGAAGGTTTTTACTATACTTATAAATGAAATTCCTCATATTTTTGCCGTAGTGGAAAATACTTCTCCCTATACTGCTATCATTCTGAATAGCTACTACTAGCAACACCCCCTGCTCACCCCTTTTCTTTCCTGACATTTCCACACAGATTCCCGCTGATGGTGACATTACCAAGCTCCACTGGAAGGCACGGCTGCTGTGATGTCATGTGACCAAATCTAACGATACTCTAATAACTAAGTTTTTATAGTGAACTTGCCACTAAGACACATATGTATACATGAGAAATGGGTAGGGAACTGTCCCTTTACCATAGCAATTTAAAGAGACAGTTTAATGTCTTTATTAGGACTTAAATATGCATTCTTTAAAATGTAAAAACAATTACTTTAGGAAGAAGATGCAGCTTCTCCATTGTCTGTCAATCCTTGCCACTGCTAGCCAATCAGTTGCAGGGAAACGGGAGTGCTTTTGGTGCATGCTCACAGGAGGTCCAAGTAGACCCCACTACAGGGTTTGCGGAGCCAGCGCTGGAGCTGATTGGAGGGAAGTATATCATGTGTCAGGAGATAACACATTGGGGGAGGGGAAAATTCACATGAGGGGGGATCTGTAAAATCCCTGTATGCATTTACAAGGGGAGCCCACATGGATTAAAAGAGACCTCTCAGTTATCATAGGCATTAAGGGGCACGTGACAGCTACAGTGCTATTTTTATTGAAAAGTTGAAATATGTGACAGCTGTCATTTAATTCAGCACTTATAGTATATATACAGTGCTGAACAGGCATACAAATGGCTTATTTGGCCATTTGCAATGTTGGGAGGATAGTGGGACCGAAAGATTTTACGTTCCAAAGAGGGGGCTATCCCTCCTAAACAGGGACACTAGAGAGGCATGAATCAAAGGAGGGGTAAAAATTTAAGGTGCAGTTGATGTCACTAATAATTTTTGAACATATTGTACCATGTTTATCAAGGCAAACTTTAAGCAATCCTGGGCCAACATGCTGAAATCTGAAGCTAGCAGAAGTATTGGTTTCTGTGGTGATCCTTTGGTCACCACGGTTTTCTTTCATAAATATGACCATAGTGTCTTGTATCATTTTCAAAATGTTTTTCTTATACATCATTTCACTTGTCAATATCTACCAAACCTCTCGCCATAAAAAAGAATAAATTATCTGCTATATAATATTATTCCAGATACATTATGTACCTTATTTTTGCAAAATATAAACTAACCTTAACGGACACATGTTGATATTCTTAATACAAATTTAATAGGTTTTTAAAATACATATTTTTAATTTAGCTGAGTATATTATTATTGTGATCAAATTACACTTTATGTATTCCAGCTCTACACCTTTGGTTTTGGATGTCCTTCTCCCCTTGTCTTGTCTAAACTGCCTTTCGCAGAACTTAACTTTCACGTCTGACAGAGTTAAGGCTGACATATTTAAACATTTTGACCTTGCACTTAATGGTAGAGGGCAATATATACGTGTTAACTGTATTCAGCTCATTCAGTCTGAGTTATTTATTTAACCGATGAGTAATTTGTGTGGTTATTAATTGGTTATTTACATCCTCCCCTACATGAACTTGCCTACTTAACACAGAACTTCATAGCATACCTACCGATAGTTTTAGTAGGATAATCACAATTTTTGTGCAGTCCCCCGCTTTCCAGTTTTTGGGCAGTGGGGATCTTCAGCCAGTCAGTGAGATCCTTTGATTTACTCTGACTGGCCCAGAGAGCAGTAAAATCAACTGAGGTGTGTGCTTTTCCAACACAGACCTCCACTGCAGACCGTATGTGGCCTCCTTGAGAAGCTCTGAAGAAGAGTCTGGAGGTGGTTCTTTGGATAAGATGGGCATGTAGTAACACCTCCAGCCCTGCGTACTTCAACCGTTGCCTGCTCTTCCACACCTCTTGCCACACACCCCAACACATATGTTTCTTGATGTGCTAAACATGGGGTATTGTTATTGAATCACATGGACATTGTTGCAACTTGCAAAACATATCCTCAAGATTGTAAGCTTGCGAGCAGGGCTCTCTGCACCTAATGTATCGGTTTGTCTTAGTCTGTCAATTCTCGTCTTGTCATACCCCTTGAATATATGTATTGTATTATGCGCTGCGTAAATTGTTGGCGCTATATAAATAAAATATAATAATAATAATAATATTTCTACATTTATTGCTATGTCCAGGGTGTTCACAGATGGCTTTTCATACAATAGATGTGTCAAGCCTACAGTGTAAAACTTTCGAGAACCTTTCACAGTCTTTTAGTGCAGCATATGTGTCAGCATTTCACAACAATAATAATGTCATGTTTATATATCACTGTCCAAGTGCAGATAATCTAGGGTTCCATACCATCAAAGAATCACTTGGTCTCTTATTTTTACAATATCTGTATATATCAACCAGAAACACATCTTGACATTTCGGATGGAAATGGCCACCTTTTCTATAATTCCTCAGAGGCTTGGTTGCCTATGGAGGCATATATTTAGACATTGGCTATTATTATAGTCCCCCTCTTCTGTTGTAAGAGTATTGTATATAGTTCTAGAGACCTCAAGTCCAAAAAGGATATTGACAGATTGGAGGCAGTTTCGAGAAAGGCTACTGCAATGGTAAATGGTCTGAAGGATAAAAGTTATCAGGAAAGACTATGTGATCTCAATATGTACGGCCTGGGAGAAAGAAGAGAAGGAGAGAAAATACTTAAGGTATAGTAGGAAAGTTTATTTCAAAAGAAGAGAAACGTTATAAAAAGATTTTACTGTGAGTGTGGTAGGTAAATGGAACAGCCACCCAGCAGGTGGTAGTAGAGACTAATTCATTGAGGGAATGTAAAAATGCATTGGATATGCATAAAGCAACCTTGTTGCTTGTACAACCATATTCCTATGTAGACTAAAGATTATGATGTCCAGATTCTGGGCACTACTGTAAGATATGCCGCCAAGTATCTTCACTCAATAGACAGCTTGAGGTCAGCTGTGTGGTATCTAATTGGTGCGCTGGACATACTATGTCTTGGCCACAGGTCAATCTCCATAATATACGAATTGATCACTTACACCTTGAGCAACAATTATAATTTTATTTTTAAACCACTATTTATGTCTGTGGTACTCAATAATTAACCGATTATCCAGTACAAGAGAATGCAAAACAATGGGGCTTGTTGGCAGGAGAGATGGACAGCCTTCTTTGTGAACTCACTTTATATTATGAAGGGCCAACCTAAATGAGCTTCTGCTCCGAGAACAACAAAAGGTCCTATGTATTTAATCAGTGAAATTCCTTTACTGTTCAGCCCTTATTATCCAAGGATGGTCTTTTTATAATGCATATTGTATTTACGGAAACAAAACCAAAACTTTCTTGGATTATGCTTCCAATTCCTGCTTAGGTTAATAGACCCAATACTTTGCAATATAGGTACTAAAAACAAAGCAATTTTTAAATATAATTCCCTTGAAAATATGGTATTTTACTCTGGAAGCCTGCATAGGGGCCAGTAGGTTTGCATGGGCTCTTTACCATCTTTCCTCCCACCGGGATTAATAACATGATAAACTATGGACATATTTTGACCTATTTCCTCTGTATTTACGCTGTTTTCTAGAATCAAGTGGGAGTCTGTACTTCGGAGCATGTTCTCTGACCTATTATAAAGCAGCTATACTAAATCCCCTGTCCTGATCTGATCACCGCAGGCTGTCCAACATTGGCTATTTCTCCCGTGATGGGTTACCCACTATTAACCACTTGTGAACTGCATTACAAAAAAGTTCAATACAGGAAAACCCCAACTAGATTTGAACACCGATAATTTAAGTATAAATTAATGAACCACCAATATTATACCTCCTGCGTGGAAAAAATAGCTGGGGATGAAGAAGAAAAACAGCAAATGCATATTGGGGAGTCTGTAAAATCCCTCTTTTAAAGATTTAAAGGGGCCATGCAGCTATCATATGCATTCACGTTGTGAGGCTTTAAATCCTAGGGAGATGATTAGCGTGGCATTTGGGTACAGGTGCTATGTAGATCATACATATGGGTCCCTGGGGTGGAACAATTGGAGAGCAGGGTGGGCCAATGCTCTGTTGTCCCATTCTGTGGAAAATCAATGCCAGCTTTTCCAAGAGGCTAGAAATCTGCACAATCCGGTCCGGGATTTCTATGGGGCCTGCATCAGTCACAGGTGCTGGGCATTAAAACCCTCTGGAGCCATGGGCGTAGGAACCCCTAAAAATCTGGGGGGGACAGCATTTTCCCCCATCAGATCCCCACATGCATGTATAGATTAACTGAATAAGTCATACAAACCCTATATTTGCAGGTATATATAAATAATGTATGGAAACATAGCGTAGCAGATATGGATCTACAGAACAACACATAAACCCAGCTTTGCAGGTATAAATCAACTGGAAATCACATAAAAAGTCAGCATTAAAGATAGAAACCCCCTAAATTTCAGGCATAGATCACAGGTTGCACGCCTCAAGCCCAGCCCTGGCGTCCACATTCCCCACATATAACCTGACCAGCGCTCAGATTACACAAACAAATTAACAGTCCAGAGTGGGCCAACTTTGTCCCCAAACAGCCCAGCGTGAGCCAACTTTGTCCCCAAACAGCCCAGCTCACAAATAATTAAAGCAATTCATCCACACATTAATTCATTTCACTCATTCACACGTGGATTAATTCATTCTCTTACTCATTCACACAATTCATCCACATATTAATTCATTCATTCTAACTCTTTATTTCAATATACTTACTACCCCCCTTTTGTTACTTTTATCCCCACTTCACCCCCTTCTCACACTCTACCCCCTCCTCATACTATCTACCCCCTCCCTACCCCCCTTCTCACTAGCTACCCTCTCCCTGTCCCCCCTTCTCACTAGCTACCGTCTTCCTGCCCCCCCTTCTCGCTAGCTACCCTCTTCCTGCCCCCCCTTCTCGCTAGCTACCCTCTTGCTACCCCCTTCTCGCTAGCTACCCTCTCCCTACCCCCCTTTGTAGGTTACTTACCGTACGTACCGTTACCGTCCTGGGGTGGGAGCGCGAGGCATCGCTGCTCTGCCACGATGCGCGCGGCTTCACTGCTGAGCGCCGGCATATGCTGCAGTCGGGGCAGTGTTGAGGTGGGTGGTGGCGGCGGAAGGGAGCAGAGGAGACAGAAGGATGCCGAGCCGTTGCTGAAAACCGCTCGGCACCACTCTCTCTCCTCCTGCGGCGTTTCTATTGGGGGGATGGTTTCCTACGGCCCTGGGGGGGTTTCTTCATTAACGCTCCCCCACCCCTGCATGAGTTACTGGGTGGGATCTATCCCCCCGGTTCCTACGCCCATGCCTGGAGCCTGATAATCAGGGAGACTGTTGTGGGAAGAGGACATTTCCCTGTGTTCTCAGGGCAAGGAGAGGCCCTGAAGAAGACCACCCCTGAGCCAAGTGAGGCATCACCTACCTGGACATTTTGTGTGCTGTCTGGGGGAGGTTTTCCAGAGCCTGGCGTAGCTGGGTCTGGCGGGGAGGTTGAGTGGGTGATTAGGCAGGTCAGTCTGGGCCAGCATAGTGTATTTAGAGATGGCTCCAATTGGGAGCTAGGTTTTTCTTTTTATGATTTATTGCTTTTAAACAGTTAAAAATAAAGCAGTACAAGTTGGTGTTCCTGAGTCTGATTGCCCTAGAAGACTGTGCTTAAGACCCCTAACTGTGACATTTTATGGCCCTCATGCTACAGGGTTTGTCACAACGTGTATAGGAGGTCTGGATGGTCCATAGTCTCATGCTGCGTAAATTGTTGGCGCTATATAAATAAAAGATAATAATAATGCTAATAATAATAGTAATATCTTTCATCCTCCCAGTAAAGTAAAACAGCCTCACGTTACACTTTAGATTAGGATCTCTTGTTCTAACGTTACCATATTTGCTTGAATATAAATTTGAGATGCTTTGAAAAATACCCCTCGTCTTATATTGGATGTCTTCTTATAATCGGATCTGAAATAGAGGTCTGACTATAAGACTAAGATCCAGATCCCCCGCAGATCCTCTTCTCTGGCAGCATGTGAAGGTTTGCGCTATGCACACAGACAACATCCGCTTCTGCCCGGCACTTCCGCTGGGGCTTTTGCAGTATTATGGAGCACCGGCATCACATGACCTTCCGGTACTCAGTCATAGAAGCCCCGGTGGAAATGACAGGCAGCAGCAGAGGTTGTCTAGGCACATCACACAAACGTCCACCGGCTGCCCCCACTACACACCAGAGAATCTGGAGCATGAGGGATAAATCTGGGGATTCATTGGTAAGCCTGGGGGGGCAGAGCGGCATATAGGGGGTATAAGGCATTCCTGTAGGCAGAGTGGCATATAGGGAGTTAAAGGGCATTTCTAGCGGGCAAAATGGGGGTTAAAAGGCATATCATGGAGGCAAAGTGGCATATAGGCAGGTATAAGGCATATCTGGGGGGCAGAGTGGCATATAGGGGGTTAAAAGGCATTTCGTGGGGGGGCAGAGTGACATAATAGGGGTTAAAAGACATATCAGGCAAAATGAAAAATAGTTTACATGTGAATTAATATTTACTTGCAAAACATTTTCCTATATGGTAGTCTTATATTCAGGCTTTTTTTTTTTTTTTTTTTTATCAATTCTCAGTTTATTGCATAAGTGGTAACAAACGCAGGGCACAAAATAAGAAGTACAGAGTAACAGCAAGAGATCAGATTACCAAACAGCATAGGAGGATACTGCACACGGTACAAACAAAAGTAGAACCACGCAGGTACATCAGCGGGAAAGAGCCATCCCCCAGGGAGACAGCACAGTGTAATACATGGATAAAACAGGGTACCCAAAATCACAGTGCCACAATGCATTACATGAGAAAGAAACCAAAACAAAATAAAACATGTCCGTCCCAAGGTCTATCGGGTAGCTCCAATACACAGTCGCCCAATGAAGGATACCGAGAGCCAACACAAAAGATGAGAGAACGACCCAGAGAGAGTGAGTCACAACCCCCTAAATGGAAATAGGTAAAGGGCGGTGTTCCAGGGACGTGACAAACGTCCTCCAGTGAAACCACCGAAGCTCAACCCTGTGCCCCGCACCCCTAGCCGACCCCACCAAAACCTCCATCTGGTAAACGAATTCGACCTGGTTCACCCAGGCCAGAAAGGGGGGAGGAGTGGCTGACTTCCAGTGGCGGGGGAGAACCACATTGGCAGCATTAATCAGGTGAAATGTCAAGGACCGCTTATAACAGGAATAAGAAAGCTGTGTGTGGTGGAGCAGAATGGACTCAGGAGAAGCCTGAAAGTCGGGATCGGCCACATCACGGATCACCGCAGTAACGGAATCCCAGAAGGGCCTAATAGCGGGGCAGGACCACCAAATATGTAACAAGGAGCCCGGGTGGGTCCCACACCTCCAGCAGCAAGGGGAAACCTGGGGAGCGAACCTATGAATATCCAAGGGAACCCTATACCATCTAGTAAGAATCTTAAAAGACGTCTCCTGCATCCGGCTAGACACCGTTCCCTTGTGGACAACAGAGAGGATCTTAGACCAATCCTCCGGGTCGAACGAGCAGGCCAAATCCCTCTCCCATAGGCTAAAATAATACGGCTTAGCGACCGACTCAGGGGAGAGCAAAAGTAAATACAGCTTAGACAAAAGATGGGGGGATTCCTTCGAATCCAAACAAAGCCTCTCCAGAGGAGAGAGAGGCTGGTCCATGCGCGACAGGACCGCCAAGGACGAGACAAAATGACTAAGCTGATGATAAAGGAACCGGAGGGAGAAAGAACAGGGTCCCGGACCCGACAGGGCCTCCAGAGGCTTCAAGGCTGTCCCAGCGACCACGTGACACAGACGCAGAGTGCGAATCCCCGGAGGGAGGAAAGCTTGTATGCCCCTCCCCGCCAAACCCGGGGGAAAGTCCGGGTTACCAACCAAGGGGGTCAATGGGCCGGGGACCCTAGCCACCACGCCAGCACCCAGCAATCTACGAAGAACCCGTAGGGTGGGGAGAAGGAAAGGATGGGCGGAAAACGTGACACACCTCGCGGGGACACGGATCCACGGTAACACGGACACCGGACACGTCAGGAAAGACCCCTCCACTAATACCCATTGCTTAACAGAATCTACGGACCATTCAACAACGCGGCGCAGGTGAGACGCCTGCCAGTACAGTTCCAAATTTGGAAGACCCATCCCCCCCTGTAGCCTTGGCCGAGTCAGATAGGAAAACGCCAGGCGGGACTGCTTACCCCTCCAAACGTATCGCAGGAAGACCCTCCTGCATCTCTGGAAAAAGGATCTCGGGAGAGCGATGGGAAGCGTCTGAAAAAGGTATAAGAATCTGGGCAATAGATTCATCTTTATAACTCCCACCCTCCCAAACCATGAAACATGAGGAAACGCCCATTTACGCAAGTCCGATTCCAACGCGGAGAGTAAGGGCTCAAAATTAAGAACTCGCAGCCTCGAGAGGTCCCCAGGGATAAACAAACCAAGGTACTTGATAGAGTCCTCCCTCCACTTAAAAGGGAACTCAGTCCGAATGCGGTCACGAAGACGCGCCGGAATGCGAAACCCTAGAATCTCGGATTTGGACAAATTAATTTTGTAATTGGACAATTCCTGAAACCTGTCAAGCTCCGACAGGACAGTCGAGAGGGACCGAATAGGATGGGTGAGAGTCATGAGGATATCATCCGCAAACAACGATAAGGCATAAGACCGGGGTCCAATCTGAACCCCCGTGATATCCGGATGGGCTCGGACGGCGTTCGCAAAGGGCTCAAGTACTAGAAGAAACAAGAGAGGGGAAAGGGGGCACCCCTGTCGCGTGCCGTTCGCCAGCGTGAACGGGTCCGACAACAAGCCATTAACGGTCACCCGAGCGGTCGGAGAATCATATAATGCCTGGACACAAGTCAAAAAGTTAAAACCGACACCAATCCCGGACAACACCCCAAAAAGAAAGGACCAGGACACCCGATCGAACGCCTTCTCGGCATCCATCGAAGCCACGACCAACGGAAGGTCACAGGACTGGGCATGAGCTATTATGTTGATCACCTTAATTGTATTATCCCTGGCCTCGCGTCCAGGAACGAAACCCACCTGGTCGGAATGGATAAGATGGGGTAAAAAAGGTAATAGGCGATTGGCTAAAATTTTGGAAAACAGCTTCAAATCAACATTAATCAAAGAGATAGGGCGAAAACTACTACAGAGATCTAAATTTTTGTCGGGTTTAGGGATGACCGCAATATGCGCGGACAAAGCCTGCGGGGCAAACGGAACACCCTGCGCGATTGCATTAAAGCACGAAACCATATGAGGGCCCAGAACAGAAAAAAATTTCTTATAATATAAAATGGTAAAACCATCCGGACCAGGGCTCTTGCCAGCGGGAGAAGACTTCACAACCTCGGCTACCTCAGCCAAAGAAAACGGTTGGTCAAGGAGAGCTCTGGCCTCGGGCGGTAGGGTAGTGGAAATAAATTCAGATAAATAAGCCGCAGTGGCCGCTTCCGACTCAGAGGAGGGAGATCCCGGACCCGGCAAATTATACAAGGAGGCATAGTACCGTCTGAAACAGTCGGCAATGTCCTCCAAACGAAAGCGAAGACGGCCAGCAGAGTCTCTAATACGCGGAACATAAGTTTGAGCTCGCTTCGCCCGCAGCGCCCGAGCCAGGAGCCTGCCAGGTTTGTCACCAAATTCGTAAAACTGACGCCGTACCAGAAGATAATTACGCCTAGTCCTATCATCCAGAAGCGCCGCCAATCTCGTACGCAATGCAGAGAGCTCCACCTGGGCGGAGGGGAGGAGGGTCAGCTTATGGCGGGCCTCCAGACGCGCAATTTGCTGCGTAAGGTTTAAAATAGTTGCCGCCCGGGACCGTTTAACTGAAGCACCCAACTTGATCAAATGACCTCGCAAAACTGCCTTATGGGCTTCCCATAGAGTCGGCTTCGAGACGTCCGGGGTGGCATTCTCCGCGAAATATTGGTTAATATGAGAAGTCAATTGGGTAACGTGGTGAGGGTCGCTCAACAAATTCTCGTTGAGACGCCAATGCCAAGAAGACCTAGGGAGACCAGAGAGGGCGAGCTTCAGAAAAATCGGGGCGTGGTCACTAATCGTTGCCACACCGATGCTAGCCGAACGCAGGACCGACAAATGAAAGTGAGACAGGAAAAAAGCGTCAATACGCGAATATTTACAGTGGCTAGGGGAAAAGTAGGTGTAATCCCGCACCGTAGGATGGAGGGCCCTCCATACATCAACCAGCTGGTTTAAGCGCAAATGGTGGGATACTTTACGGATCATAGAAAAGGGGATATGGGAACTCCCAGAGGAGGTATCCATTTTAGGGTCCAAAACCATATTAAAATCTCCCCCCAAGATGGTGATACCCTCCTGGAAATCAGCCAATTTAGATAGGGTCGAGACAACAAAGCGGGCTTGGTTACTATTAGGAGCATATATATTCGCCAAGGTGACTTTATGAGAGCCCACAAAGCCCTTAACAAACACAGCTCGCCCCTCGTCATCTTTCCACGTCGCAGAGGGACGAAAGCGGATACACTTATGTATGAGGATAGCTACCCCTTTGGTTTTAGAGGAAGGAGAGCTGGACAGAAAGGAGTGGGTAAAGTGCCTATTTAAAAGAGGAAATTCCCTGTTAGTAGAAAAATGCGTTTCCTGCACGAAGGCGATATGCGTCTTAAAGGAGTGAAAAAACGCTAAGAGTTTAGAACGCTGTTGAGGTTTATTAAGGCCCCTAATATTCAAGGAGACCAAGTTAAGAGACTGAGGAGCCATACAAAAAAAGTAGAGAGCACCAGAAAGAGTACAACCTGTACCCGGGACCCTTGGGACATGCAAAAAACATAAGAAAACAAAACATAAACCAAACTGTGTGAAATGTGTGTAAGGTGTGGTGCGATGCAAGGGAAAACATCCCTAGTAATATTGCTGTAGCAATATGAAGGGTGAGCACGGGGACTGCAAGCAGGCCCAAATCAACTGTCCACCTACGGACAGGAAAGCTCTGGGGGGGGGTGCCAAAAAGAGCACAAAGGAAAGGACCGTATCGGTCACAGGGAACAAAGGTGGCGGGAGCCAAACCAAACGTCCCCATCTACGGGACAGGAGCTAAATTAAATGAACCGCGCAGAGGAAGAGAGACCTAAGAGCTATAGCGTCCACTGACGGTCGCCGAAGGCAATAAGCGCTCAGCAGGTAAGTATTGCAGTATATATGAAAGTAAAAGGCAAAAAAGGTGAGAAAAAAAAAACAAACAAAGTGAAGAGCAGCAGAGAAATCACAAGGCCATGAGACAGCAAACCTCCCATAGAACAAGGGACCTGACAATGCAAAAATACGGAGACTGCAGAGTCACGGCGCAACGGACAACAATAGTGTAATGTGGTGCACGAGGGACGGCGAGTGCACAGCGAAGAACCGGAACGAAACGGGCGGGCGCGAAAGAAAAAGAACTGAAAAAACAAAACAAAAGTGCCGAAGTCCGAAAAGTCCGAAGAATAGCGTCCAAAGTTCTCCATCCGGAGGGGCGAACAGGAGCACAAACACCAATGCCCGCAACTCCACCAACTCACCACCCAAACCGGCGAAAAGTCTTAGGCAAGGGAGACCGCCAACCAAGACGCAGGAACCAACGAGGGACGGAACGTCGCAAGCGGGGCCAATCCATCAGGCATCTCCCTCCGGCAGTGGCGCGGCAGACGCGGCCCGCCGAGACCTCTTCCTACGCTGCACCGGAGCCGTCCAGGACATAGCAGGGTTGGTGAGTTGTTTCGGAACCTCCAGAGAGAGTTCCCAATCCGGAAGGCGAATGGCTGGAAGGTCAAGGTGAGTAAGGAAGTCCTCCAAATCGCCGTGGTGCCTAAGGGTAAAGACATCCTTGTCCTTACGAGCAATAAGGACGAACGGGAAACCCCACTGGTAGGGGATACCCGCCTCCCGAAGCGCGGCAGTAACGGGTTTGAGGGCCCGGCGTTTCTGAAGGGTGATCGGGGACAAGTCCTGGAAAATCTTGACCTGTTCCCCCTCGTAATCCAAGTCGCCCGAGAGGCGACATGCCTTGGGCACAGCCTCCTTGACGGAATAGTCATGTAGACAGCAGACCACGTCCCTCGGTGGAGCCGAGGGAGGGCCTCTCGGACGAAGCGCCCGATGGGCTCGATCAAACTTTATCGGGGTATCGTCGGGCTGTTGAAGGAGCCGATTAAACAGGGTCTGTAGCGTCATACGGACATCATCGGCCAACACTGATTCGGGTAGGCCCCGGACGCGCAAGTTGTTACGGCGTCCCCTGTTATCCAGGTCCTCAAGCTGTCTGCGTAGGGCAAGGAAAAGTTCAGAGTGATCCCGGTGCATCGCGGATAAAGCATCCACCGTTTCACAGGTCTTAGCATGGTCCTCCTCCAGCGTTGCAACCCGATCACCAATATGCTGGACGTCTTGCTTAATCGCCGTAAGATCAGCACGAACTCCCTGCAAGGCCTGGTCCAGGGCGGCGTCAATCACGGAGACGAGATCTGCCTTCGTGGGAAGCTGCTTCAAAGCGTCCTGCCAGGTAAGTGACACCGCCGGAGGATCCGAAAGCGTGGTATCCTGGTCGAGCGAGGCGTCGTCAGAGCACTCGCTCGCACGGCTCGATGGAGACGGCGCCATCTTGGACACATGGCCGCGAGTCTCGGAGTCTTGAGAGCCCCGAAAGAAGTGGCGTACCGACGACGCCGGAGGTCTCTCCCGAGTGCCAGGAGCTTTAGGGGTACCGGTAGCGCGGTTCGACTTCCCCATGATCGCGGGAGCGTAAAAAAGGCTAATAGTCCCGAGACGGTAGACGGAGCTGCGAACTTATGCAGCCATCTTGGTTCAGCGCCGGCCCCGCCCCCCATATTCAGGCTTTTTCCCCAAAAAAATTAATATTCAAATTTTGGGGAGTAGTCTTATAATCAGGGTCGCCTTTTAATTGAGCAAATACGGTAATTAAATGTTTCTCTCACCACATGGATAAAAGCCTTAAAGTGTAAAAATTCGTTGAAACCGGGAACATTTAGACACCCAATGCAAGAGTGAGAGATGGACTTTTAGACGGACATATAGATAGACAGACGAACATATAAATAGACAGATAGAAATATAGATAGAGAGACAGACAACCTTCAATCTCTTTAACCTCCTTTAATCACGTTTGCACGGCTTAATGTTCAGTAAGATGTAACCCATGGAACACATTTAATTCTCTGGAGTGTACAGCGAGTTTTGTTACCCCTCCTTGGGTCCCTCCTCTAAGTCTCCCCTCCTCACTCCCCACTGACGTGGCACACAGCGAGCGCTGACACCATTTGTGAGCCGTCTGCCGCGTCTCACGCACAGCTGTGGAGATGCGCTTCCCGCCGCTGCTGCCGCCGCTGCTGCTGCTGTTAGGCCTCCTGCAGCCCCTGCTGGGATTCCAGATCGATTGGAAGAAGTTGGAAAATATCTCAAGAGGCAAAGTTGAGGTGAGGATCGCAGCGTGTTTACTCCGTGTGCCTCCGGTGCCGGGATTTCTATGTCTTTGGGTGGTCGGGAGGGATGCGTTTAAAATGATCTATGGGTGGGCTTATTTTGTATTGTTTGTAGTATATAAACCAGTCTGCTAGAGAAGATGTTACTTCTTAGGAGCAGATGCCTGATCGTTCTCATTTTTTCTTTTCACAGTCATGTGGGGGATGACAGCTGAACAGGCTGAAAGAGGTAAGAGAAAGCACTCTGCTTATCACACAGACTCATCCGTCCCAATCGGCTCCAGCAAACGTCGTATGGAAAGGCTGCATCTATACATGTGTCATGTACATGTATGGGGGAAGCATGTGTATAGATGAAAGGGGATTGGGCAGCTCACTTACTCAAAGGGAACATATGCTAAAATTGGGAACACACACACGCGCGCGCGCGCGCGCGCGCACACACACACCCTATAAACTCATAACAAAGCTGGCGTATAGCCATTTTGGCCGGTGGTTCTTGCCGTACCATTATTAAAATCATTATTGATTTATGAACATACATACTGTTACATTAAACAACTAAATGAACATTTGGTTGCTGTGACACTGGCCCTCTTAGAAAAAAAGCCAGGCAGCTACAGACATTTCATGGGGGTTTCACTAAATGCCCCACAAGCTTGTCAGACACTTTGGCTACCCGTGGAAACGACCCGCTGGTCACACTCGCACAGGCCCTTTGTATATGTCCCAGAGTGCTTTATTACGTAATGATGCTCAGGTCGGGGGTGTAAGCTCATTCAGTAGATTTCAATGTGTTTTAGTAAAGTGACCGATTACCTGTAGGGAGTTAGTTAAACAACTGAACAGCAACAATCCCAAAGGCCTGAGGTCACGGGCAATAACATACAATGGGGTTTCCTATCCTGGACAGCTGGCACCCATAGTTGCGGCATCAGTTATTTTTAAATGATGTTGACAATTTCTAAATAACTTCTAATAGTGATATTGTTTACAACAGTCTGACAGGATTTGCTGCATAACCATATGGTAAGAACATTTTGCATGTTGGCATACACGTGGGCACAGGTCTAGTGCTAGGGGTCATATCAAGGGACCCTAACACTGCCTGATAATTCTATTCCATTGAGGTTTATTCACTAAAAAGGAAGTTGTCGGAAGAGTTGTGGATTTAACTATACATTAGGAAGGTCCAACCCCAGTGAGCTCCTCCTGTAAGACGAGGGTGGTTGACCCTGTATAATGTATATATAAATGAAGATTTCTTCAAAGTCCCCTTACACATTGAATTATGTACGATATGGACCAGCTCAACCCTTTTTGCTGGAGGAACTTACCAGTGTTGGCAAATTAAAAATCACAACACTTCTAACAACCCTCCTTTAGTAAATAGACCTTGTGGTCTCTGAGCAAATACAGTTCAGGAAGATCAGCGTTTAAAGTTCTTTATTCTTCTCAAATGATCAGGCTGTCCTGGGACAACCACGGCGTTATAGTGCTTGGCCAAATAAATCCATAAATCAGCTCAAAATATTTGCAGTCTTATTATTATTATTTATGGTTTTATATAGCACCATCAAAGTCTGTAACGAAGTGTAGGAAACCAGGCAGAGGCTTGTAACATATGGAAGTCTATGAACAAAGGACACGTGTCCAAATGCAAAGTAGATTTGGAGTATTTGGCACACTCTGTACTTGTTTAGAGTCCCATGTTGGCAACAAGCTGGTCACACCCAAGATGGATATCAGACTTGTAGTAATCTTGGCACTAGAGAACTTCGTAATGGAGATG
Organism: Spea hammondii; assembly: GCA_029215755.1. Classification (NCBI taxonomy): domain Eukaryota; kingdom Metazoa; phylum Chordata; class Amphibia; order Anura; family Pelobatidae; genus Spea; species Spea hammondii. The sequence continues at coordinate 129,383,692 of JARDYJ010000001.1, read as the reverse complement.
GTCAGATACAAATATCCAGCTGTTACTGTCCTATAAATTTCCATTATATATCTGCTGTCTTTATACAACAGCCGTAAACCTTCGTCAGTCGTAGTCACAGTTGAATGGCCATATTTAGGTGTCACCTTTAGTTCTCATGAAGCATGATGTGCATTAGGAGATGTGAAAATGTTCGTATTTGTTGCAAGGGACAATAAATAAAATATTAATGAGATTAGCAAAGTTTTGTACCTGCAGAAAATAGAATAACCAGAATAACCTCTATCACTATAATCCATTAACAATATTTCCGCATGTTTCTAGAACCCAATAACCTACAGTTGTAAGCCGCAGAATAACATTCCAGTAAAAAGAACTATCGCAAATATCAGGCACTATTAAATATTCAAGGTTTCCTGCATATTCTATCAGCCGTATGCCTGTGAAAAAAAGCAAGATAAAAATAGCACAGGTGTTCAGAAAAAGAAATAAGGACATTAAGAGCCACTTTAGTACTGATGGGCTCAGCGAAGAGAAGTAATGGTTGACTCTATAGAATTGTGTGGGTGGGTGTGCGACAGGGAAGGTGGTTCTCATTTTCACACTTTGCACCGTATACAAACAGCATAGATATCTGGGACCATGTTCTTATATCGCTTTTTAATTGTACTTTACCGAGGTTGTCGTACATAAGTGAAACAGCCTCCTAGCAGAAGTGGTAGAGGGAATTTAAACATGCATGGAACAGGCATATGGCTATCCTGAAAATAAGAATAACCCAATGAATCATTACTGAATTGCTATGTGCCATGAAATTCTATTTTTCAATGAAATTGCATAGTTTCACAAGGTCTCTGTGTTTTGTGATGTATAAACCAGTGTATTGTTCTGTGTTCCAGGTGAAAGCTTTCGTCACGGAGGACATCCCTCTTTAGTATCCTTTAAACATCTGGGAACCTGGTGGCACACAGATAGGACTTGGGTGGCCCTGGGTCTACTTCAGAAGTATTAGCTGCCAGAGTATTTTGAGAGTTACAGATGTTTCTGGTAGGACTGGAATCTTTGACTAGAATACTGATAAACTGTATTACCTAGTAAGAGCAGAAAACCCATATGGTATGTATATGATACAGTAGCCCTTAGGGTGTTATTAAATCCCACCACCTTCAACTGTGTTATACTTTCTGATTTGGTGTGTTAACACGGACTGTCTGGTTGCTCTCAAAAGGAACACCCACTGCTTCCTTCACCCATTTCTTGAGTTGAAAAACATGTTCCAATAGCGTGGGAGAATAGCAACATAGAACTACTTAATATTGAACAGAAAAGAAGTGCTGCTGTAATGACAGTGATTATTATCAATCTCATCCATCCATTAGATTATAAAGTTCATGTGAGGAAGAGAATGACAGGAGACAGTACTGCTTCATTAAAACCGATTATGGGTATTGGAAATAACTGCTTATTTAAGCGGTTAAATCAGGGCTCGACAAATCCCAGGCGCCAGGTCGCCATGGCGACAGAGAATTTTGTCCTGGCGCCTAGGTTTTGTCAGCCTCTTACATCCATAAAAAAATGTGGATGTAAGAGGCTGAGTAACCACACGGGGGCGCTGCTGCTGCTGTCTGCCCAGGAGTCTGGGCAGACAGCACAGCCACTCAGAGCCCGCCCCCGAGCCTGAGATCACTCCCACGGAGTGATCCTGTAGGCTGAAACCGCGGTTGCTGCAAAACCGGCAATCGTGTTTTCAGCTGCCACAGGCAGCTTCAGGGAAGGGGGTTGTGTGTTGATTGGTTCCCCACACAAGTGTGGGGACCTGACCCAACACCCCCCTGCTGCCTGATCGCTCCATGAGAGCGACAGTGCAGCGTTAACCCCTTCAATGCCGCGATCGCAGCATTTAGGGGTTAATTCCCGTTTTGTACGGGGCTCTGCTGCTGGTGGTCTGCCTGGAAGCAGACTTGAAGCAGACTTTGATGATTCCTGTAGGCATGGAAGCCTACAGCAGTCATCAAAGACTCCCCTCCCTGCAATGGCTGGTCTATAGACCAGCAATTGAGTCCCAGCTGCCAGAGGCAGCTTCAGGGACAGGGGAGAAGGTTCTTTGGTCTCCACATGAGTTTGGACACCAGCCCCAACACCCCCCTGCTGCCTGATCGCTCCATGAGAGCGACAGTGCAGCGTTAACCCCTTCAATGCCACACTTGTGTATGACACATTCGTGGCATTGCAGGGGTTAACATTTTCCCCCACAAGCTTGTGGGGACTAAATATCAGTCAATGGAACATCAGCATCGAAAGAGTTAAAAAAATAAATAAATTAATAATAATAAAAAAACAGCACTGAGGGTGCTTCCAGGTCAAACGCTGTGAGTTTTGTAAGTGGGCTGATGATGATCCGTTCACCCCTAACCAACTGTTAGTTTAAAAAAATCCTGGCTCCTAACTTTTTTACCTGGCGCCTAGATTCACAACAAATTTGTCAAGCCCTGGGTTAAATCACGTAAGTGTTCCCAAGGAACAGGAATCTTATCTTCATTTGGTCCTTGACCTGCCTGTTTTTCACAGTCACAATCTGGAAATGAAGCATATCCCTGGAGCAGATCCCGAACTTGTACTACTTACCGCCCAATACAAAGAGCTGGAGGTAAGAGAAGGAAAGTGATGTTTGCCTAGTCATCTCTGTAAACACCTTGTCATCCCTGCAATCGTTGTTTCTATGAACAATTACCGTCCTCAGATGTGTGAAATATTGATCATCAATCTGGGTTTCTGTTTCTTACTACCTTTCTGATGCTACCTTGATAATATCCTTGCTACAATTTGACACGGCAAACACTGTTGGTTCTCACCATTGTTGCAGTATGTCGAGCTGAAAGGTAAGCTCTGTACATGGGAAATCATTTCAGTGATTTCCATGGCTGTTCAGGCCCAATGTAGTTGCAAGGCATTACTGAAGCCATACAATGAATTCATTTAAATCTGCCATTGTATGAATTATACATACTCCAAAAGGTACCCATGGGAGACCATCCTCAGAAGCTGAAATTGATTAGTCTTCATCTTAAAATGGCTAATCTGGCATAAGTAATACTAAATAATTATTTTCGATTCTATCTCACTGCCCCATCTACCAGTAGCCCTTCTGGACAGCTAGTCTTTGCCCTGCCAGCTACACATATACCAACACTAGTGCAGAAAAAGCTGTTTACTTTTCCTATAATAACTTCATGCGTCAGATTCGTACTGGGAAGCCGGAATCCAGGTACACCAACGCAGTGCAGGTTTTAAATGTCTAAACAACAGGACCCGTTTTAGAAACCAAATCACCACCTGTGTTCAGACATTTAAGGGAAACTTGGCCACTGACTGGGACTATGTTTGAGAGTAAATATCCATACCTGGCATACACACCATGATCACACAAGCAGAAGGGGGGGCGGCGTTCATCCTGTGAGGTTTGAGTGCATTCACTTATTTTAGGAGCCAAAATTGTAGGAAAGGCTGCCAGACTCCAGGATTCAGAAACCCCAGATCTTCAGAGTACAGTTATTGTGTCTTATGTGCTGATTTAGCGAAATCTTTTATATTTGTGGCATTACCCGTGCAATGATGAAAGTTTTAACACAAAAATGACCCAGTTTAGTCTTAATATTATTAATAGTTTTTTTTGTATAATTAGAACACAATTACAACTTGAGCAGGTAGTGTCTTAGAGTTGATACCTTTCATTGGGCCAACCCCACGCATGGGTCCGCACAAGAAAACAGACATTATATTGTTTGTGAGTGTAATTGCATATGCTGTTCATTTTCCCTGGAGATGGAATATGCCTTGTTTACTTCTGTCGATATATTAAGCCTGGATTGGCATGTGTGCTATGGTGACACAGCTGACTTGTAGGGTTAAATATAATGTTAGAGAGAGCAGTTATCTCTCCAAGGTAATATAGAGATCAGTGAGCTTAATTTCAGAGCAAGCAGATACCTAATCCGGAATTCTTAAGATGTCAAATCTTACATCATTTTGTGTTATAAGAACATATTACCTCATTACCTCTCTTTTGAGCTTTACAGGTTACTGAATGTAAACTTTTACAAATCTAGAGCCCAGATACTACTAAGACATTTTATGTACATAAACAAAAAAGAAAAGCCCATGTTTTCATAAAAATTGAAAGTAGAAACATAAAAAATGGGAACTCCGGATATGAAATTCATTAGGAGTTACAATTTACCCATTGCTATATATTTCTCATTACAGCGCATTCCACTCAGTGAAATGAAGAGAGACGAGATTAACCAGCTATTAAAAGACCTAGGGTTTTACAAGAAGGAGAGCAGGGACGCCCCGGTACCACCTGAGCTCCAGATGGCACCAGCACGAATCGCAAAGACACAAGAGGAAGGAGCCAAAGATGACCTGTAGTGCAGTTAGCGTCTTATCTGCTATAAGGGCTAAGTTTAAATGCAAGTTCTTATTTTACTGAAAAGGTTAGAAGAGATTACTGGGGGGGAAATCAGAGCCTATGATAAATTGATTTGTACCAATTCACTCACTGTAGTATAAGTCTGCAGGCCTGCCACAAACTGGCCTAAAACAGGGTTATTGTAACACTGTCAATCTGCATTTTCCAGCCACTGTTTTGACATTCCTCGGGTACCGTTAGTCTTTTTTTAAAAATATATATTTTAAATTGTGTTTATTGCACAGAATACCTATTTGCAGAGTGGCGTATCGTTAAATACCTGACACTTAAAGCGTGTGTAATTGTCACTAGCACATTCCAATGAGCCATGTTTTGAGTGCATAAGAACAGGGAAACACCAAATTTAAGTTTTAAAATGGGAACCTGTGATCTGTCCATTCCTTGGTTACAAATTCTTAATCTTTTAAGACCTGCACAATGTAACCAGACCAATTGTGTGTGTGTATACGTACATACACGCACGCACGCACGCACGCACGCACGCACGCACGCACACAACAGACATTGCGAAAATGGTTGGATATTTTTCATTGCTTAATCCTGCAGACAACAAATATTAGATTCATGAATGCATGTTATTTTTAATTATATAAAAAAGAGCAGACGTACAACTAAACACTGCATCACAATAAAGCCAGCCAAGTTAGTAATGCGCTGACTTGGGACATTAGCCAACAAGGGCTGTTTTTGAAATTGTGTTGGTAGGCCACCAGCTGGTCTTAGCCTGTTATGACATTGAATTGGTACAAATATTTTGTTTGGGCTGCTGATTTTTATACCCAGCTTTTGAGTATAGGTAACTTACCCTTGGATGGACTACTGATACCTTGTTACGTGCACAGCTATTGCAAACTTCTCCATCTGGCCTGCCTCGTCTACCAGGACATGAATGATGTCCTCAGCTGTAAAGCTTCCAAGCTGAGAACTGATGTAAACAGTCTAGATGATGAGGTAGTGTCAGGTTCCAGCAGTACACAAATGGAGAATGTTCCTGATGAAAAAGATTCAATAAAACAATACAAACAAAAATCTATTCCTCTGAGTGTTCTGTGGGGCATTTAGGCTCCAAGTTGGTTTTTAAGGTTAACTGATCAGAAACTGAAACACACACACGCACAATCTACAGGACAAACTTCCAGAATGTCATGGAGAAGCTTCGCTTTGTCTCAGACGGCCAACTAACTTCATGTGGTAGGGGGGGTCAAAGAATGCTGTGAAAATGATTTTTGATTTTTCTTTAAAAAAAAAATACTCATGGCTCTCAGGGATATCAAACAATTGTAAACACAACAGCTTTACAAACAAAAGTGAAGTATATGTGTGCCACAATTATTGGCAGACCTATGAATTCATATAAGAAATATATTTGGACTATATTCCCATTGACATTTTTACATTATTTAGTACAAAAACTGAGAACGACCTTTGACTGCCCTAAACCATCATGGGTTTAAATCAGTTCAGAAACGTTATATCGCTCCCGGGAGCATTTTTATAAAAAAAAAAAAAGACGTCAGGACTTTTAAATATGGCGCCGCCATGCTGCCGATATCAAGGCATTTCAAGAACACCAACTGAATGGAAAAAACAACCTCTGATTGTTTCTTAAACAAAGCTTCTAGCAGCAGGGTGCTGCCATGGTTAACTTACCTTCCAAGATGGCACTGCCCTTCTCCTGGCAATAGCCTCAGAAGCGATTACAAAATCACTTTCATCACTCGGGGGGTGTTGCTGGATGCCATCAGCATCCAGTGATTGACACCCCAAGCCTAAAGATCAATCAGATGTTTATAAACCTTTGCCTTTGACTGGTAAAGAGCTGCTTCCCTTCATCACTTGCTTTTAGTGAGGGAGAGAGACAGATCGTGTTCTAAAGCAGGTATTCCACTTCTACCAAAAATTATAAAATATAAACTTTTCACCACAAAGGCTCTTATAAGAGCCCCTCTTTATTTTAACCCCTTCCTTAGGCAGTGATATTGCACATCAGCACTTCTTTGCCGTTTGTGCACTTTTATTTTTATCCACATTTTTTTATACTTTATATTTAATATTTTATTATTTTTAGGTACCATGAACCCCTCCTTTGCTGTAGATCAGGCCTTAGGGATTGATCCTATAGCAGCAGCACCTTTTTGCTGTTTTTTTATTTTACCGGCTAGGGGTTCATTATTTTATGATGCAGCACATGTATACTGCTGAGGAAGTGTATGAATTTTTGGCCTCAGATTCTGAGGCCACTGACAGAGTCAGATTTTGATGTTGGCTGCTGGGTCCGCTGCCACAAGTAGTGGCAGTGCACCCGAGGAGTGGGTAGCGCCTATTAGGTATAAACCAGTTATCCCTCCTTTTACTGCAATTCCTTGCATTAATATTGATGTTACAGGATTTACCCCATTGCAGTTTGCGCAGATGTTTTGGGGAGAAGATGTCTTGGGAGACATTGTCTCCCAATCCAACATCTATGCCCAGCAGTGCCGTGCTGCTAGCCCTGACCCCGATTCACATGCCAGCATTTCTTAAATTCTGGGCATTAACTATGCTAATGAGAATTATATTAAAAAAAAACACCTCCATCCGCTCCTACTGGAGCACCAGCCCCATCTTTAGTACCACCATTTGAAATACCCTGGGGTCATGGGCATAGGAACCCCTAAAAATCTGGGGGGGGACAGCATTTTCCCCCATCAGATCCCCACTTTCTCACACTATCTACCCCCTCTCAAACTTTCTTACTATCTACACCCCTCCCTACCCTCCCTTCTCACTAGCTACCCTCTCCCTACCCTCCCTTCTCACTAGCTACCCTCTCCCTACCACCCCCTTCACACTAGCTACCCTCTCCCTACCCCCCCTTCTCACTAGCTACCCTCTCCCTACCCCCCCTTCTCACTAGCTACCCTCTCCCTACCCCCCTTCTCACTGTCTACCCCAGGGGTGTCCAAGGTTTTTCTGCAGTGGGCCACTTCATCAGAATTGTATACGTGCGCGGGCCACACTCATTTGTCACTGTGAGAAAATATGGCCTTTAATAAAATATGCAGATTAAAATAAAGTAAATGACACAAAACCTTTACTTTTCCTCTCACTGATTTCTGGGCCTAGAAAGTTTTGTGACTACAAATTCAGGACTCAGGATAATTAAAAATGAAATAGTTCTATTTATTCTAGGGATGCACCAAAATGAAAATTCTGGACCAAAACATTCACGGTTCACTTAGCCAAAACCGAAAATGACCCCCCACCTTTAAAAATAATAATAAAAACTCACATTTTTAATAAAAGTAGGTAACACACCACAATTGGACAAAAAAAATTTGCAATATGACTTGGCATGATAGGAGTGTGATTGCTAACAGCAATCACACTCCTATCATACCCAGGCAGCCAGTACATTCTGGTACAGGGTGGCTGTAAGTGATGTGCAGACCCCATACTGCTGGCAGCATCAATACACAAGGGGGGCAGCTAGCTATGTTTCAGCATGTACTGGCTGACTTGGCATGATAGGAGTGTGATTGCTAACAGCAATCACAGTCCCATCATGCCTAGGTTCCAGCACTTACACATCCAACCAGTAAATGCTGTAACCTAGGCATGATGGGACTGTGATTGCTGTTAGCAATCACACTCCTATCATGCCAAGTCAGCCAGTACATGCTGGTACAGGGTGGCTGTAAGTGATGTGCAGACCCCATACTGCTGGCAGCATCAATATACAAGGGGGGGCAGCTAGCTAGGTTTCAGCATGTACTGGCTGACTTGGCATGATAGGAGTGTGATTGCTAACAGCAATCACAGTCCCATCATGCCTAGGTTCCAGCACTTACACATCCAACCAGTAAATGCTGTAACCTAGGCATGATGGGACTGTGATTGCTGTTAGCAATCACACTCCTATCATGCCAAGTCAGCCAGTACATGCTGGTACAGGGTGGCTGTAAGTGATGTGCAGACCCCATACTGCTGGCAGCATCAATACACAAGGGGGGCAGCTAGCTAGGTTTCAGCATGTACTGGCTGACTTGGCATGATAGGAGTGTGATTGCTAACAGCAATCACAGTCCCATCTTGCCTAGGTTCCAGCACCTTCACATCCAACCAGTAAATGCTGTAACCTAGGCATGATGGGACTGTGATTGCTGTTAGCAATCACACTCCTATCATGCCAAGTCAGCCAGTACATGCTGGTAAAGGGTGGCTGTAAGTGATGTGCAGACCCCATACTGCTAGCAGCATCAATACACAAGGGGGGCAGCTAGCTAGGTTTCAGCATGTACTGGCTGACTTGGCATGATAGGAGTGTGATTGCTAACAGCAATCACAGTCCCATCATGCCTAGGTTCCAGCACTTACACATCCAACCAGTAAATGCTGTAACCTAGGCATGATGGGACTGTGATTGCTGTTAGCAATCACACTCCTATCATGCCAAGTCAGCCAGTACATGCTGGTACAGGGTGGCTGTAAGTGATGTGCAGACCCCATACTGCTGGCATCAATACACAAGGGGGGCAGCTAGCTATGTTTCAGCATGTACTGGCTGACTTGGCATGATAGGAGTGTGATTGCTAACATCAATCACAGTCCAATCATGCCTAGGTTCCAGCACTTACACATCCATTCTATCACACACACACTCATTCATTCACAGATTCATTCCCTCAATCAGGCATACTTATTCAAACACCCTCCCCACCCCCTTACCTGCACTGCAGCTCCTCGATGCCGCTCACAGTCTTCAGCAGAGGGCGCGGCCTCCCTCTGCGTTCTCTGGTACTGCACAGAGGATGTGATGTAATGTCACGTGAACTCTGCTGGGTTCCGGTTCCTCTGAACGATCAGTACAGAAGACCCTCCCACAGGTAAGTAGCAGGGCTCGAGGTGCGGACCGCGTAAGATCGGTTGCCCTGGCCCTGGGGGGGATTTCTTAATTATCGGTCCCCCCCGCATGAGTTACTGGGGGGGGATCTATCCCCCCCGGTTCCTACGCCCATGCCTGGGGTGTCTAGTTTTCAAAAATATATGGTTTGAAGCTGGTTAACTCATTTATCCCCAAAGATGTTCCAAAGTGGAGATGGAGGCAGAACGATCAGATTTGGAGAGGAAAAAAAAAAAAAAAGCTTGGAAATCATAAAACGCTACTTGTACTTTTTGCCCTATAACAGGGGTGTCCAAGTTTTTTCTGCAGTGGGCCAGAATTGTATACGTGCGCGGGCCGCACTCATTTTTCACCGTGACAAAAAATATGGCCTTTAATAAAATATGCAGATTAAAATAAAGTAAAATGACACAAAACCTTTACTCTTCCTCTCACTGATTTCTGGGCCTTGAAAGTTTTGCGACTACAAATTCAGGATTCCCTAGATTTATTCTAGGGATGAACTAAAATGAAAATTCTGGACCAAAACATTCAGGGTTCACTTAGCCAAAACCGAAAATGACCCCCACCTTTAAAAATAATAATAAAAACTCACATGTTTAATAAAAGTAGGTAACACACAATTGGACAAAATTAGCAATCTGACTTGGCATGATAGGAGTGTGATTGCTAACAGCAATCACACTCCTATCATATCCAGGCAACCAGTAAATGCTGGTACCTAGGCATGATGGGACTGTGTTCGCTGTGATTGCTGTTAGCAATCACACTCCTATCATGCCAAGTCAGCCAGTACATGCTGGTACAGGGTGGCTGTAAGTGCAGCCCCCATACTGCTGGCAGCATCACTACACAAGGGGGGCAGCTGGCCAGGTTTCAGCATGTACTGGCTGACTTGGCATGATAGGAGTGTGATTGCTAACAGCAATCACAGTCCCATCATGCCTAGGTTCCAGCACTTACACATCCATGCTATCACACACACACACACACACTCACTCATTTATTCATATAATCATGAATTCACAGATTCATTCCCTCAATCACACACACTCATTTAAACACCCTCCCCACCCCCTTACCTGCACTGCAGCTCCTCGATGCCGCTCACAGACTTCAGCAGGGGGCGCGGCCTCCCTCTGCCTTCTCTGCTAAAGCACAGAGGAAGTAGGATGTCACGTGAACTCCGCTTCCTCTGTGCAGTCCAGAAGACCCTCCCACAAGTAAGTAGCAGGGCTTGAGGTGCGGCTCGCATAAGATCGGTTGCCCTGGCTGCCGATCTTACGCGGGCCGCACCTCGAGGTCTCGCGGGCCGCACCTCGAGGTCTCGCGGGCCGCATTTGGCCCATGGGCCGCATGTTGGACGCCCCTGCCCTATAACTTACAAAAAAAACTATTCAGCTAGTTTTTTTTTTTTTAACTTGCTTTTGTAGGCGAGTAAAAGAGTTTTCAAATAAAATTCATAAAAGGTTAAAATTTTCACGTTTAAATTTTTTTTTTAATAGTAAATAAGATATGATCTTGTCCTGAAAAAAACAATATATAACTTGTGTGGGTACACTAAATGGGTGAGGAGAAAATGACAGCTGAATTAAAGCACCACAAAAGTGTTAAAACAGCCTCAGTCCCAAAGGGTACAAAAATAAAAAATAAGCCTGGTCCTTAAGGGGTTAAAGAAAAAAAAAACCTCAAAAGTCTTCAGATGGGTCAGCTTTTTGGCAATAAACAAAGGTGGGTTTTGGGCACACAGAGGTAGCCATATGGTAAAGTATCTCATGCCTACGGTTAAATACGGTGGTAGCTCTAATGTTTTGGGGCGGACTTGATGCCATGTATGCCATCAAATATCAATATATTAAACAAGCACCTGACTGCCTGTGCCAGAAAACTTAAAATGGGCCATGGTTGTATCTTCCAGCAGGACAATGATCATAAGCATTACCATGGGCATCCTAGTCCCCCAACTTAAACCCCATAGAAAACCTTTGGAGTGAACTGGAGAGTCCACTAGCTTCAACCTTGAAGTTTGAAGGATCTGGAAAGATTCTGTATCGAGGAATGGTCTCAGATCCCTTGTCATGTATTCTTTAACCTCATCGGGCATTATAGAAGAACACTCAGATGTTACCTTGGCAAAGGGAGGTAGCACAAAGTACTGACTGAATGGGTGCCAATAATTACAATTGCATAGTGTAATATTTAACGGATAAAAACACCACTGGCTACATTTGAAAAACATGAATGCACAAGATTAGTGCACGTGGGGGTCAGCAGGGTCTGCTATGCGGAATTCAAACCGTTACATGTAACTGGTGCACAAACTGCACACAAATAAGCTGATGCGAAATCCTTTGGAGGTACGATTACATCCTAGCAGCCTTTTGGGTCATGTTTCATCATCCTAATGTTGGTATGCTTTATGTGATGCGGGATTTATATAAGACTTTCCATGGGAAATAATTTGAATCAGCATTCTCATGTATTCATCCTAGTCTAGTTTTTAACTCCTTATTGGGACATCAAAGCAAATGAAACACAATGAGAACACAAGTTAATATAACATTTATTAAAATGACAGCACACGCTGGTGTATAAAAATATTGGTAAACAAAAGCTGTGTCTGAAGAGTGATCAAAGCTTTCTGTTCCCATCAGGTAGAACTGTGAGCACCATCTCCCTCAGTTTTATGTTAGTAGGCAGCCCTGCAAAGCATTGTGGCAAACAGCCTTCTAGCAGTGAAAAGGCTAACATGTACATGACAGAAGTAAAAGATTTACTTCCAGCTAGACGGGAATTGTCATCAGAACACCCACCCAATGTGCCATCAGAATAAAAACCCATCTGTTTTGGTTTTTTTTGAAACCCCACCGACATAAAAACAAGTAGTCATACGTATACAGTCAGAAGCAGTTATCAAAACTGTCACAGAACTGATCAAGGATGGATGAATTTCCAATGCACTTGGATTAATACAAGCTAATGTTCAAGGGTGCACCTCAACACATGTAAATACCCACATACACTTGTTCAGTTGTATCGTGGGTTGTGGGCAAAACGTTTGACCTTGAACTGGACCTTGAAGTTCAAGTGCAAGTGCATATTCTAAAGGATAACAAAACCCAGGAAGGAAAGGTTGGCAGTGAAAATATATTTTGGTTTGGGTGTGTGTGTTGTCGTCAAAAAGTCTTGAAACATAAAAAGGGTGTAAATCTTTATCCTGTAGCACTGCTGAAACCAGTTTTGAAAGGTGATGTTAAGGGTAAAAATCTTGCATGGCAACCTAATATTGTACCAATTAAAAGAGATATATATATATATATAATATTTAAAAAAAGGTACAGCAAAATATTAGTCAATGAGTGGGTTTCACATTAAAAAGGATTGCATGTCTGGTTACTGGAGCATAGAGGTCAGGTAGTCTCAATGTGAGTCTTTATCGAAGAGGACCATGTTCATGATATGGTACTAGGCCTGCATGGACACATTGGGCTATAATATGTTTTTGCTTCACTGTCCTCCTGTAGGACTACACCTGGCTGGTGGTTATGCAAGTTATAGTCCAATAGATGACAGAGCAGCTCCCCCATTACTCCTAATGCAGAGTTTTTACATTTGACATCAGCTTATAACATACCCTGTAAAACTAGTCAAACTGTTGCCATTGCCAGCTCAAAATCGGTACACACTAATTACAAAGGGACTAAAGCTTAATTTCTCTATGTATTAGTGTAAAGATCGAGATTTGCAGCCACTGAATGATTAGGGGAAGTTAACATCAAACATATAGCTTGAACAGCTTCAAACTGTCAGATTTAAAAAATATAAATGCCATCTATAGATCCTGCTTTAAAAAAATATAGCAAAATGTTAAGATCAAGTGAACAATATGACTAAACAGAATCTGCCATATGCTTTTTAGACCAGAAAAGTAATTATTCTTCATGCTATGAATAATTTGTGAAATAGGTCAACATCAAAGTATTTTCCCCACTTGCTTGCAATCCAGTGACAATATATTTTTTGTATGAATCACATGGCTGGGTATTGTGGTATAGTAAAGTCTATTCACAAAAAGAGGGAGCCTGCAGTAGGACTGAAGATATTTAAAAATTTTAAGTTTCTAGACAAAAGGCACACAAATGTCAACATTCTGATCTTGAATGAAATCAGATACAGCTAGAACAGTGATGTCCACATTCTATTTGAAACTTGCTACAATTAATTTCAATACCATGTCAGTCTTATTTCACATCCCTTATATAATTTTGTATCATCAAAGGCAAACTCCAGTGAGCATCTACTGCAAAAAAAAGGTTGAGTTGGTCCTGGCATGGCGCAAAGGTAATGTGGGAGACTAGTTGTTTAACCTCCTCTCTCTGACAAACTCACAGTTTAGTAAACTTACTAATTATACGAATGTGTGCAAGCGCTTACATTTATACATGCTAAAGAAAAATCTTACTCCATGCACAAGAGCACATTTCCTTTTTAATTTGCAATCCATTTAACATATGGATCTTTGGGTTAATTGATGTAAATTAAAATGGTCGCATGTGGCAGCTGCAATTTAATGTTGACAAGTGGAAAATAACGCACTTGGGACATAAAAACCCCAAAGCGGCATATAGCATTGGAGACACTGTTCTGTCAGTGACAACAGAAGAGAGAGACTTGCGAGTAATTATTTTAGGGCTAAACAATAAGCAGGTAATGCAATAAAGCATCACAAAAAACAAGCAAGATGCTGGTGGTGTATAGCAAAAGGCATTAGTAGCAGGAAGAGGGAGGTGATTCTGCCACTTTACAGAACTCCGGTCATACCTCCATAATGGTTTGCAGGATAGAAATTATGACAGATTAAGGGAGCTCAATATGTATGGCTTAGAGGAAAAAAGACAAAAAAGGAGTTGCGATAGAAACATTAAAAATACTTAATTGGATTCAACAAAGAACAGAGGAGAAGTTTATTCCAAAGGACGAAAAGTGTTAGAACCAGAGGTCATAGTCTAAAACTAGAGGGTCATAGATTTAGATGTAGGTGGTAGATATATAAAACAGCCTTTGATCAGAGTTTAAACATGCATGGGACAGACAAAGCTATTTCGAATCTAAGACAAGATCAAGGACTGATTAAAACCCAAGTCTTCCATCGGGAATAAATAGGGAGACTAGATGGGCCCAATTGTTCATATTTGCCACCACAGAAGTTTTGTTTGAGCTGCACTTACCCTGATTAAAATACACTGCACCCATTAATGAGAACGTTAAACTTAATTGTACCAATGTCCATGAATGTATGGTATGGCAAAATGTGATTCACATCAGTTTGATAACAAGCAGCCCCTAAATAAAAACTAGCTTGAAACCTTGACCAGTTTTGGACTCAGCAGTGTCATGGACACTAAAGTATTAAATTACACTGAAAAACTTATTTTAGGAAGGGAACAATATTTTACTAAAATTAGTTTACAAAAAATACAGATTAAATAATATATGTATATTTTTAAAAGTGAACTGACTAAGACATATAGAGTACCAGATTTTGCTATTAGTAATGATGGGAAGCAATTAAAAGAAATGTACATTTTGAGGCCATAATCTGCATAACAAGGTCACAATATAAATTGAGATTTTGTGAAAGTCATTATATGTATTCAGTTTCTTGCGCCGGTGTTTGGTGATTTTGTTAAAACTTCACGCAAGTGTAACTGCACAATATAAAATAGTGAAATGAGAGACTATGCTTTGAAAGAACAAATAAACCAGTCTTATTTTTAGTTACATTTTCTTTTAAAATATATTGCAAAAAAAGCTTTGTTTTAGACGACTGAAGCACCGATGCAGTTCTGGAAGTGAAACGGTCAACTTCTACGGCTGTCTGTCATAAAGCTTGTGTCTGTGACATTTTAAAGGCCCAGCGCTTATGTGGTGCTATTTAATAATAATATCTAAATATATTAATTCTGTGGGAAGGGGGAGAAGGCATTTGAGGCAGTGACAGGATTGCACCGGCACAGCACTAGACTAGAACCAAAAACCTTTCCTCTACAGCAGGACCTTCAACACACTGCACAGCAGGACATTGTAGGACCTGCAGAAGAGCAAAAGTTACAGTGCGGGAGACGATCAACAAAAGAACAATAAAATATACAGTCAGTAAACTTTGTGGTAAACAGCACCACAACTTTTTTCTGAAAGTGACGATCTCCGGTGGTGTATAAATTGAAATGTTTTGAGGTACTGCCAGACAGTGTTGTGCTGTGCCAGGGTAAACCTGAGGGAAGGAGGATTTTTATTTTTTTTTTAAAAACAATTTTTTAATTAAAATTCTTTATTGCGTAGACGCATTTCGTGCCGCCTCAGGTGGTTGTATAAGGACTGGACGTAGGTGAAGACGCACTTGGAATCCGGCCTCTTTCCCATGATCATCATGTCCTCAACCTCCACCAAGGGGACACAATCCACCAGCATCCTGTTTAACACAAAAATAATAATAATAAAAAGATCGGACTGCTATGAGAACAAATACATGGGTAATAAAGGCAAGTTAAAAGCCAAAAAGGAATGGGGGGGGGATAAAAATTGAACAGATTTAAAATATTGATTAGAAAGAACAAGAACTGAATATAGCTAAACAAAGGGATGCAGCTTGCCACAAAGAAACTACAATTTAATCAATTTATTCAAAATGACTGGGCAACAGGCCTGAACATACTTAATGTTAGGTCTAAGGCACTTATCCTTTAGGCCGCCTGTATTTTGCTCAACCAGGACAGACTAAAATGTTTCGTTCAACATGAAGACGGGCAAATAGATATTTTTAATAAAGACTGGCTTCAGCATAGACCTTCTATATTTTTAGTATGAGTTTCATGGCACCTTGTTTCTCTCCTAGAACTGGAGAATTAAAACTGCAGTAATAGCCAAGATCATAATATATTTATATAAATGAAACAGCAGGCATCGATCCATGACAATGGCACGCCAGCTAGTTGAAGAGATTGTTAATCTTAGAAGGACAAAGGCAAAAAAGTTCTATGGCGCAATTCACACAGAAGTACTCTGCAGCATTTTTTCAGATGACAAGGCATGGAGATGCTCTCTCTTTACGATGGCCCTCTGGCCAGCATGATTTTGGGCGCCTGATACAAAAAGCCTACCCCTGGGATTAGCCTAACCTTCACCAGTATACATATACAGGCGTAACGACTCACAATTTCCATCAATTGGTTTATATATCTTAAGAAAATTTCCCCCACTCTCCACGCCATATAAGTACATGACAGTCCTCGCGATATAACACACTGCCATTTTTAAACAGATTTTTTTTCGTTCAGAAGGCAAAACGTTTAACTATTGCATTACTGTAGATATAAGTGGCTACAAAAATAATGGGTGCTTAAAATATTGAAACTGTCGTGAAAATGTGAAAACAATGCCAAATAGAAAGTTCACATTGCTTATTTAATTCAGTAAACAGGGTTTTATTTAGCATACAGAACTGTAAAATGTGGGATTTGGAACAGTGAGTTTTTCTTTATGCATTATAAAAAGGTACACTCCTGATTAGTTTCTCCTGCAGAAGGGGTGAGATAGTGCTCAGTAACGTATAGACAGTGTTTAAAGTGACCCGTCAGATTAAACTATTCACTATGCAGAGACAAGAGATACAGTTGCTTCTCTCATGCATGGTTAAAAGTCACAGAGATTAAATGTTTAATGAAGAAACCCCAAAGTCTTGACAATTATAGAACTAAATACAAAACCATCTGAAGAACTTGAAAAATTACTATAATTTTTAAGAAGCCATTTAAAGTCATGCAAAAGTTCGCAATTTTCAGGAAAGGTTAAGTGCAACAACCACCATAAGGCAAACAATGTTATGCAAGACCATGGATGCCTTTGCTATGCCAGAGAAATTTCAGCTCGACCTCCTTACTATTGAGTAGGCCTGCCCTCCCGGGAGCAGATACATCGTGTTCTCACCATAAATGTTTAAGCTGGTTAAAGTCCTAGGACTTTTTGGTTTTTACCATCCCCTTCTGCACCAGGCAGCGGTAGAACTCCTGGATGTAGGTGTAAACACACTTCCAATCTGGCTCTCGCATGCGGACCATATCCTCTGCGTCAAGTAACTGTGGACAGTCTGCGTGCTTCCTAGGTGTGGACGGATGAGAAGAAGAGGAGGTGGAAGGACAGTGGGGGAGCCAGTGAACACAGCCCGGTGGGGAAAAGATGGGGGGGGAGAAAGAAAAATACAAGTGAGACATTCATCAGTGGCTTTAACATTCTGGTGGCATAACCATGAATAAATCATGCTGTGCGCGTTTCAGGAGTGGATGTGGAGAACACAGAAATCCACCGTGGTAACAAACAGACCTTTAACATGGGGGGATGTGGTTGGTGGAAAATGAGGTGGGGTGAGAAAAGGTGGTGTGAAGAAACAATCCATGTGAGGTACAAAGCAAAAGAGTAAAGGGAAGACTGATGTTGTGTTTAAGAGCTGCAGCATAAGATCTGTATGTAATTGGTGGCAGAAATGACCACCACCGCTAAACTAAGACCTCTCAATGCAAAGCAGCTTTTTATGCACCTAGCAGGGTAAACATCATTGCTCCTCAATGACAAAGTCAGCTTAATTCTACTCCATCCCAGACAAACAACTTTTATTGACAATAACAATTGGGAATGAATTAAAATGAAATAAATAGGAACTTTGAGACTCAGTGTGCTCATGTCATTATTTCATGTACAGATTTTAATGTAATGACTTTATGTAAGCATTATGCTAATCAAAGAAATAGCAAAATCAGTTAAATCGGTTAATCAGAAAGCCCTCTGACTGCCAGCAACTACATTGCACAGAGGGATAAATGTATAAATGTGGTATGTCACTCACATTCATTTGAACATGCTCAAACATCCAGTAAATAAAATATAAGCTAACATTGGATTTTCCTTCTCTTCTGGCCTTTTACAGCAGTTTAAGCTAAGTAGGTGCTTAATTGGATAGTCTCAGGGAGAACATGCGTGTGATTTTTTTTAGATGCATGATGGAATCATATATGGCATGCATATACACCAGTGGTCCCAAAACATTGAGAGATATGGGTTTTGGGTGTATTGAGCAGGAGCTCTGCTTTTTATTCTATAATTTGGACTCATTAGTCCACCTCAAAACTCAATAGTTTTTCAAATGATGTTTTAGGAGCACTGGTACAATTGAAAGTGCCTGTTTTATTCTTAAAAACATAAGTTCAACCAGATCAATTTTCAAGAATAAAACCGTTTCATTACTGTTAGTACCTATTTGGAAATGAATATGGTACTTATTGGTTATGTATTTATAAGAAATATATGACTGCATTGATGTTTCCTGACAATTCTGATAAACTGAGAAAAGAGTTATACATCTGTGCGCTGTTAAAGTGTATTAAAAATAGTTGCAGAGCAGTGACAAAGAATGAATCAGAGGCAAAGAGCAAAGCCGAGTTGCATGCATAAGTGACAAATGCCAATCAAACTGCATAGGCCATGTGGGCAACATGCTACGAATGTTTGACCACAGGAGGTGGTTCAGGAAGCAAACCAGTTACGACCCCAGGGAACTAACATTTCTTCCCCCAAAAAGTGTCCGTTCCAATCCAATTTTAAGAGCAATCACTTTGAGGGGGAAAAGCTTGAGAAAACACAAAGAAAAGCAAAGTATTTACGTTGTCTGCATGAACAGAATATGATAGATTTTGATCAGTAAACCAGAGATGACAGCATGGAAAAGAAATCTGCAGAAAGCACAGCAAGTTGGAAAATCCAACAATATAAACAGTCTTTTTAAGTGACATCATTCTTAACGTCGTTAATATAAATGTTCTATGTCACAAACTGGCAACTGTACAGCCCAGCAACGTGTTCTGCTGTTTTAGTGGTTGAGACACACATCCTTGCTTGGCAGGTCATATTACTAATCAATAGAACTGGCACAAATGCTAAACTATAGGTCAACTATTTAACTAACATTTAGTCTAAATATAACTATACACACACATACATACATATAGGCATACCTATACATCCCCACAACTGTTACAAATTCCTGCCAAAAACAATTAGTAATACATACTCTGCAGCAGAGAAGGCCAGGTCAAAATTCTGCCTCCGATTCTGCGGGATGAGCTGGCTGTAGTCAAATGCATCTGGGAAGAAATTATGCACCAAGGCACAGAATGCCATTCCATCACTCCAGCTTGATGAAAAATTCTGAATATTCACATGCTAAAGTGTAAAAAAAAAAAAAAAAAAAAAAAAAAAAAAAAGGGAATAAAAAAGAAATAAATAAATCACAAGTGTATGTCTATAAGACATCATAGCCTAAGCAACCTTGAAGCTGTTGTGATGGACATTCAAATAAACCCACCTCATAACCACGTGTCTTAGCTTTGCACCAGTCTAACAACATTTGCTTGATGCTGTTAGCATTGGGAACACCAAAAGCTGATGAACGTGGTGTGGCTACCTTGGCAAAGGCTGGACTGGAGGAGCTGTTGGAAGAGAGACAAAGCGTCATCATGTGGCTAGATAGTTAGAAAGACCACAAACAGAAAGGTCATATCTACTAAAACCTGAAGATGCCTGCACTGATCTACTATTACTTAAGGAATCACTTTCTTCTGAAGATGGATGCCCCCCAAAATCTGATGTAGACACGCAAAGCATGTTTCCTCATTTCTCCAACAAAATTTTTGAACACAAATATAGCAAAATACATTTCCCTTAAATTCCTAAAAAAGGATGGTCTACATGACTTGCTACATTAAAATCAGAGAACAAATATTTTGTATATATATTAATTAAAAATTAAAATGTATGCAGCACAAACACAAGCGACAGCAAAATGACATCCTGCGATGTGAAGGTACAAAAAAAAGAACAAAAAAAAGAGATCATGTAAGATGCATCATCATTGATGATGGTGTTTTTAACCTGTGCGATTTTATATTCAGTCTAAACAAACCAACTCATGTCCATGGCAAACAGACACAAAAACATGCTCCTGACAACCTATATAACCTCTACCTGCCACTCTCTTTCTCTAGCTTCTCAATCATGGCTTTGCGAGACTGTGTAGCTGGTGTTTTAGGGAGGCTTTGAGCCTTCATGAGCTCTTTCTTCCTTTCTGCCTGCAGTCTCTCCATTGCAGTCACGCTATTGGCTCTGGACTGCCCATCGTCTTCTCTGTCGAAAATACTAAGAGGAATAATATTCAAGAAAAGCATGAGCAACAGGCTGCATTCTATTTTTTTTTTTAAACCATTTAAAAATAATTTCATACTTTATGAAATAGATTATAGTCTGATTATGAATGAGTATCAACAGCCTTACCTGCCAACTTTCTTGGAAGTGGAGCTGAAGGAGGATTTCGTCTGAACTATGGTGCCACCATCTGTAAAGGTAATCATATCATCAAAATAAGACACTATTTTTCTAATCATTACGACTGAAAGGTGATGTTCCAAAAATTGACTAAAAACGTATTTCTAAGACTGCTGATTTTATTGCCTTAAAAAAGTCAGTCTGAGAAATGTTTTTAGTCAAATAAAATCTTGCCTCATTAATTGCAGAAAACCAGTTTAAAGTGTTTAAGATGAAAAATTCTAAATATTTACATGCTAAAGTATAAAAAAAGGGAATAAAAAAATTTAAAAATAAATAAATAATAAAAAAAGGTGACTTTTACTTACTCTCTGATCGTTTCATGTAACTGGCTTCCACTGTGGTTGTCCTGGAGGTTTTGCTTCCATCATCTACATAAAGCAAACAAATACATTAAAAGGAAACTTCAACCTACAAGTCATCAGCTGGTTTGGCAGCGTGTCAATAGATTCCCTTAAAACGTTAATACAGCTATCAGAAGAACAATTGCACATTATCACAAGTTCCCTCTTTTAGGGCACATGAAGAGTGAGGTATCATTACAGATGTGTACGAAACATTGTGCTTTTCTATTTTTCCAGCAATTTTCTTACATATGGAATTATTACACAATATTTACACAAATGCGTAATCTACTCAAGATTTGATCGTGCTTGTGTAAAATGAATCATGTGGTGTATATGAATACCGAGAAAATATAATCAACACTTAAATCGAAAGATGCACCCAAAAATATAATCCTGAACATCAGTTATGTGCTCAATGTCTCTGTTCACATATGCATTTATGCGTATGTATCACACACTTGTGTATACACCTCAACTTTTACCCCCCCCCCCCCCGGGGGGATCGGGACACAGTGGAGCTTCAGAGGTAGAGTGTCACTCAAACTGGCAGCGCTACTGTCCATGCGCAGTATGCATTCTCCGAAAGGCAGGAGAAGTACAGCTTGTTGGGAAAATGGGAAAGAGTGGCAGGACATTTGGGAGCAATGTATGTCCATCAAATTAACATGGAGCAAACTTCTGCAGGGAAGCACTCTCCAGTCTATATTTAAGTATACACAAGCTACACTAGCATGCAATAAATACTGCATTCACTTAAGTCATCTAACAGGCAAACCATGTATCACCAGAAAAAAAGTTTGGGTAAGTCTAGCTTTAAAAATAAATTTGTCAGATAGAATATTAAGGGATGAGGGGACAACAAGCGTTCAAACTTTTACAGTTAACATGTGGCTGCCCTTACTTGACTGTACAAGTCTTTGTGTTTTGGTGATTTTGCTGACAGCAGAGCCATGGTTTGTAGTTTCGCTCTGGCGCATGCTGGTCTCTGTGTTCCTTGCTAGCCTGGACTCCCTCTCCTTGTTCTTTAGCTCTTGAAAGCGTTGTTCTCGTTCCTTCTCACGCTGGTCTACAAGAGGATATACAAAGATAATGTAAGTAAAACCCACACCGTATATATGCCTGAAAATACACAGATCTAATATTCAAGAGCAGAGCACACTCGGCAGAACAAACAATTTTGGGTTGAGAGACGCCCAGTCAAGAGGCTAAGTTTTACTGAACAGGTCATTTGAGCTAGCCTAAATGCACTGATATTTACAACAGGTGTACCATGTACCTCTCTTTCTTTGCCGTAGTTCTCTCATGGCTGTCCTGATCATTCTTCTCTCCTCATAGTCTGTGGTATTATCCAGCTGTAGGAAAGAGATTTTTTTCAGTCAGTGGAGTATTTACTGAGGCCCAATGGAGGGTCATCCTCTCCACGGCACTGTCCTTAACGCTGAGCACCAGGACATGAAGTATCTAAGTACTCCACCCTCTACAGATGTGTAGCACCGGGCGGAAGTGAACTATTGAGACTGTGCCAAATTGGCACGGTCCTGCATAATTTTTATTGGCCGGTTGGGGAGGTCAGTGGCCTCCCTTTCAAATGGCCCACTGAACGGAGGAGGTACAATCAGGCTGCTGTCCAGATGGACCTGCCTCCTTTAGGACTGGTTTGTCAACCATTGCCTTCACAGTACATCACTGATGCCTGATCCATCAGAATATTTATGATCACCGCTCACCATCTTATCTAGGATCTCCTCCTCTTCTATAGCACTTAGTTCTTCTGCAGTCAACTTCTTCTTGATTTCTGTTTCTACTTTTTCAGTTGTGCTTGGAAGAAACACTTCCAACTGCTGAGAGGGTTGCTGAGGCAGATCTGTTTCTACCTATGGAGGGGGAAAAAAATAAAAAAGCTGAATCTATGACAAGACCAAAGACTGCTTAAAGTCGGAGTCAAACATTTATCTGCTGCCAAATTATATGCTTCAACTTTGGGTTGGGGTATAAGTAATGAGGATTAAGAAGGGTAATGATATACTGTACGTAGCCTAAGTTTCAGTCCATGAAAGGTAAACGACTGAAGAAAGGACCTCGGAATTTGGTGTGATTGAAAATGGAATTCACATATATATGATTCGCTCTTTTAGGGTAAGAATATTTAAAGAAGAAATCCTAGCCAGAGCTACTAAAAATCTAATCCTTAAGATTTTATTTTTTAAATGCATGTTGGAGTCTTCTTCGGATGGACTCCATACTAATTGACCATATATTCTTTGAATACTGGAGTTAGATGAGACTTCTTTTCAATTTTCTCCTCCACCGTCTGCCTGTATTAAAACCAGGAAACGGAAGCAGGAAGAATATTTCCTGTGCTGCTCACGAGCACTTCCAACTAAAAAGTCACTGAAACAGCAGCTGACCTAGGGTTTGCTAGTGAAACATTCATGAACAGTGAGCGTGAAAATATGGCTCTAAATATAATCTACAGTGATCAAAACACAAGTCAATACAAGAGTAGAAAGGGTAGCACATGACAAATTCTCATGGACTTGAAATTAAAAGCACCAATACATGGTGTGCTAGACAAACAAAATAGCTCATAGTTGAGTTCTAGCAGATGTCAATGCCTAGAAAGAATAAACGCTAAACCAGTAATTTATTTATATAGTTCCATCATATTCAGCAGCCCTGTACAATGGGTGGACATAAGTAGTTGATCACATAATTTGAACAGGGCCCTCCAAAATGTCACATTTATTTACGATTTATTTTCTATCCTCTACATAAATCATGGTCAGTGAATCATAATCATAAAACTATATAATTATGGTTGAGAATGTTATTTTATGAAGCCAATAAGTAGACAATTCATAAAAGGGATATAATTAACTAATGCTTTAGTGAAGGATACTAATTAAAACAATTCATTGTACCAATGAAGTGTTTCTAATGAGCTGTACTGGAAAAATGCACAGTTAATTTACTGCCAGCGGTGCCAGAAAGGGAATCCTTTGAGGCCTCTTCAAAGGTGAGTAACCAAAAATAAATTTAAAGAATATTATAATCCAGGATAAATATCAAGGAATTAAAGGTCAGCATTAAAACTTCAGGGGCTATTGCTACCTGGATCTTGGGATCTATTTAGGAATTGATTGTAGGTATTTGTTAAAATTTTTATAAATTAAAATGAGAACCCTCCTATACATAAAATGCTTCATTCCACCGAGGTTACAGAACAGAGGATGCTTTACTACCTTACATAGCTGCCATAGAATGTGAAATTAGAGTAGGCAGACGACTCATGTCCCACAAATTCAACTAAGTCTCTAGCTGTTTGGCACAATGCCAGTTGCGAAAACAGAAGACAATGCATCTGTATATTTAACCTAACTCTGGTAACTACACAACCAAAGCTAAATATAATAAAAACCTACTCCTGGAAGTTTAATAAAGAAAAAACATTCATCATCAACATTTCAAACACATTCACGCAAAAACACATATGCATTCACTGGTACACTCTTTAGACTTTCAATATCATATTTAGAATGTAAATATGATTATGTTTTGGTTTTAGAAACTTACAAGACTATTATTTCTGGACAATTGTAGAGATGATGATCTTCGTGTGCTGGCAAACCTTGGAGGATGAGGGACAGATGTGATTGCTTCTTGCGACCCAAGTAAGAGACTCAGATCCTCCACTCGCCGTGACAACCTTTCTTGTTCAATGTGGAGACGCAAGTTCTCCTCCTTCAAGTCATTGACAGCAGCAGTCAATGGTTCCACCAGCAAGGCCATCTCCCTCAGCTGCTGCGTCACCTGTTTCTGGTACAGCCGAAACTCATGCTGGGCCTCCTGTACTGGTTCGGTGTACTGGTTGTCAAGCTCCTGAATGCCTACACTAGGCATGGTTGTGTGTGCAAGGTTAGTGAACTTGTTCTGGGTGAGTATGTCCAAGTTCTGCACAGTCTGCGTAGGACACTGAGGAAGTGAGTGGTGGGGGTGTTGCTTAGAGCAGAGGTGCTCTAGCAAATCAAATCAGCTCACCCGCCCAAGGACATCGCTTGGGTCCCTTTTCCTGATCCCCCTTTCTAATCCTGATACAGGGGATTGTTTACAGATGGGAGCTATAAATATACTCTGGTAACATCCTAGCACAGACACAAAGGGGAAGAGAGATGTGGACACAGCAGGTGGCAGGAAGCAGCGTATTCCTGGAATTGAACCAGCAGACACTTATTTAAAAAAAAAAAAAAAAAAAAAGTGCAAATTAACCTTTTTCGTCTGTTGACATGAGCAATGTATTTCATAAGGCCAAGATGTCAAACATTGTTTTATGGGAATTTTTAATAAAAATTTTTTTAGAATCAGCGTATTGATAATATATTATCAGGGGTTGAACTAAAGCAACTAGAAACTACTTCCTGGTGCCCAGGGTTTTGCAGGACACGGGGGTAAAAGCTGGCCATCCTTTAACTGCAGAACAGGGGGTAATATATGAAAATAAAAACATGATTGGGGGTGAAAATAATAGCAGTCTCCTAAATTTATCAGCTGCCCCCTAGATCTAAGCCAAATTTGTCAGCCCTTGATAGTCCTTATATATTTATACAGTGGGAAGAAGAAGTAAATGAACCCTTTGGATATACCTGCTTTCTTAATTGTTCATAAATAGGATTTATACCTTGATTACAAATAGACAATTTAATATTTCATGTCTTTATTGAATACACCCATTAAACATTCACAGTGCTGGTGGAAAAAGTAGGTGAACCCTTGGATTTAATAAGTGGTTGAACCACAGAACAAGCGCACACGGTAGCTGCGGATTAGAGCTGTTCAATGTTCAAGAGGAATTTTGAACCATTCTTCCTCACAGAACTGCTTAAGTTCACCCATATTCCTAGGATGTCTAATGTGAATGTCTCTCTAGAGGTCCTTACACAGCATCTCTAATGGGTTACACTCTGGGCAACTACAAAAAGGCAGATTTTTTTTTTTTTATCCATTCTGTAGTAGATTTACTTTGATATTTAGGGTAATTGTCTTGCTGCATCACCCAACTTCTACCGATATATCATCCCGACATTACCCTGTATGATACCTTGATCAGCTTGGGAAGTCATTATCCCCTTAATGACTGCAAGGTCTCAAAGCTTTTATGTCAAAGTAGCTCTAAAACACACCTCCAATATTGGTTAATTGATTGGACTCCAGGTGGCCAACTCTTGACTACAATTAGCTTTTAAGTGATTAGCCTAGGGATATATACACTTTTTCCAACCCACATTGTGAATTATGTATTCATTATGGACAAGATCAAATAATTTGTGTTTTTAATTAAAACAGATTGTGTTTGTTCAATGTTGTAACTTTAGCTGAAGATGTCAAGTTTTAAGAAAATTGGGCTTATATGCAAATCTTACCAGTCAATTTAGCACTTTTTGCCACCGAACCAAGGAGCACTACTAGTAAGAAGGGTTTTAAATAACAAAATGCCAAATTGATCCATAAAATTTAATGATAGCTCTAGTGATGGCCAAAACATCTCCTGTGTATTTAACATACCTCAAAAACAATCCCATTCTACAATCCTGCAGAATCTTTTGGATGATGAATAAACATACAAAATAAACCTTTAAGGGTGAATTGATGAACAAAGCTGAAGAATGCTTGGATTGAAATCAGTGTTGAGGAATGACAAGATCAGCAGCTGACTCAAAAAAACACACAAAATGTGAAGAGTCTTGTAGAAACGACATGGTAGTCCACAGGACCACTGAGTTCAGTCCAAGCAAGGGATGGCATAATTTTGCCAAATAATTGATATTCTAGAGCCTGCAGATATGAATGGGAGAAAAATATACATGTAGGAAGGCCATAACTACCTTGGGCCTAGAGAAGAAACTAATCCAGGCGCTGATAAGAAGGACAATGGACCGGCACCATATTCTGCTTCCAGAATTGTCTCATCAATGCAGGGTGAGATCTCTTTCTCTAGATGCCAAGAGCTATGACTTTGCATGGAATTACTTCAACATCTAAATGCTATTGTCTACAAACAACCAGGAGGAAACTCATTGTGATTGGTGGGGGCATACTCAAAAGAAGGCCACATAAAAAAATGGACTGGACAGAGGTGGTTCATAATTCTCTGTTGGTCCTACTGTTAGCTAGCCAATTAATTTTTTCCGGGGTAGGACACAAACTGGCTGGCTCATGCTCTGTAGGAAGAATCAAATGAAATTAATCCTGTGGTTACCCATGATACAGCATACCATGGGTAAGTAATACTAGTAATAAAAAAATACACACACACACACATATATACATACACACACACACCTCCAACCGTTCCTTCATATTCAAAAGGGTGAATTAACTCAATGTGTTTTTAGCACATCTATGCAATTAATTTTTCTGAATGCCAGTTCTTACCTTACTTGAAGTGCTTGTATTGATGCCACTGTCCACACTGATGGTGCTTGCACCAGTTGAGCTGTATGTGCCAATGCCGCTGCTGGTGCTAACGCCGCTGCTGGTGCTAACCCCGCTACCAATTCTGAAAGGTGAAGCTGTCAATCCCAAAGTAAGCTCTGTTAACACAGAAAGTGTAAATGTTATCTGTACAGTCCAAAAATCCAAGTATCCACGTACCTGCTTACTATTTTAAACACTCGACTACTGTCTGCTGGATTAGGTGTCTGGTATATTAACTACCAATACATACATTACAACAAAGGTACAAATCATCTACAGCCATGATTGAGATCATGTAGAAAGATAGGCAAAAACACTAGAAGAGAAGTTTTAAATGTTGTGAGATAGAAAACTTATTTTCTAAGAATACAGATTGTATACACATGTAGACAGATTATAAACTTGCATGCTAGCCAGGCTTGTGTTTATTTCCATGACTTCATCACCGGCAGCACATGATGTAAAGGAGCGGGGTGACATTGAACAGAAGCTGAATTTACTTTTGCGCTGCTCTCTTGACTGAACACTTACCAAGGGACTATAAACTTCAGCAGCGAATTGAATTCTTGCATTAGAGACATTGCCATTCACCAGGCTTTTTACTCCACAAAATTTATAATAATTGGAACACCTTGTTCGTAACACCTCATTACAACTTGAATGATGTCTGTATAATGCAAAAGTACCACAACCTACCTTACCTATGTGACGTAGATATACTTTTCATAAACCAACCTATTAAGTCTGAGATTAACCAAGTATTTTGAAACTGATTAAAAAAATAGATTACAAAATCTACACCATGGCAGATTATTTCACCTTTGGATAGACACCTCAAACACAAGGACACTTCTATGGCTTAATAGTGGAAAAGTTGCCTAATCAACATTGATTTTAAGATACTCTTATTCCTTTATTATTAAATTAGGGATTTCAAAAAAAAAAAAAAAAAGGCAAGTAATATGAAAGGAATGCCCCCTTCTTTCTCTGTCCCTCTTATATGAACAATTACTAAAGACATTTGATCAAAACCGAAGTTAATGATTGCATTTTTAAACAGTAAATCCCAATGTTTTTTCTGTAGGTACCGAAAATCAAAACAAAAAGCAGAAGAGGGGGGGAAAAAAACGTAGGAACCAACACACCCATGCAGAACTTTTCCTAGTGGTATTAATGTGCAGTAAATCCAAAGTCTCCGCCAGTGTCCAAAGTCCGGCTTGAAAAGGCGACTAAGGGTGAGCACTATCCTGAGCAGACAGACATATTGGACATGATGCAAGTGTTTTGTCACAAATATAGTTTTTTTGCGACAATTTGTGGCTTGTGGACATTTAATGCCAATTGGAGCATACATATTAACACGATTACGTTGCACACTGCTTCATGCGTGACGACTGGTACCGTGTTCTGATGTTCAAGAGGCTTCCAAATATGGAGACCTAGCTTTTTAAACAGAGGAACCTTGGGTAGGCAGTGTACCAAAATGTTCTGCCTATAGTATTCCAAATTACAGGGGAACTAAACCGCAACGGACACCTACCACTAGAGGAAAAGTGAATCCAGCCCTATAAAACATAACCTTTACCCACGTTTTCTTTAGATGAATAAGATTTGTATTTAGGAGTACAGTTTAAAATAAATAAAACAAAACTGTCCAACCTAAAAAACACTGGGCATAGGTGCCGCTAACATTCTAGCATAGTACCTCAAAATTTACACCTAACTACTCATGGATAGAAATTAAATCGTTTCTATCAACCGTTTAATCACACAAGCAAATGTTTGTGCATTTGAACGGTTGAGCAAAAGCAAGAACAATGCTTCTGGATTTAAATCAGTTTCAGACTTCTGATTAAACCAAGACAGACTAAAAATCAGACATATTACATGTGTGTAGTAGGATAAGTAATTACCGGATAACACCAAAAGCCATAGCTCTACTCAAAGTCACACAAACTAAGTACTTATCAAAATGGTGGACCAAGAGATTAATGAGGTCGGTACTTTAATCTAGAAAGGCCCTACTACTATTCTGTCATTAGGGCAGTCTAGATAGATGCCTCAATTAGCATCCATATCACTGAATAGATATTTACTAGTTTTCAATTGATAATTAAACTGTGTTAAAGCCCCCTAGCTGTCCCAGAACAAAGTACACATCTACCTCTGGAATGCCTCCCAAGTCTGATCTCATAACACTACTGATATGGTGACCTCCCTATATGGTCCTGTTTATCCAGGGATGATTGCTAGCTCCATGTTACTTTCATCTGAGACTACTAACAGACTTGTAAAGTTCCCATATCCTGGAATAGGGCATTTTTACTCTTGTATGCCCTTACTTTTCAATTTCAGCAATAAAAAAAATATTTAAATTGAAAACAAATCAAACCACCGATAAAGGGCCTTATTTAGCTGTCTCTGTATATATGCCTACTTATAGGTATATAGCTATTAAAAAAAATTGCAGATGCAGCGGATGCTTGTATTAGTAGGGTAGAGTACCCATGAGGAACCAATCGTTGGTAAAGCAGATCCTCTGCCTGCTCCAAATGTTTGGCTTCAGATCCCTACTCCCAATAAGGCTTGAGGCTTCATACTGGGTTTAATGTAAACATCTGCCACAAGGAGGCAGAAGAAGCCCATCTTCTATCAGAACAACTTGAGCAGTCAGAACACGCATTTTCTGTGCATATATATTATATATATATATATATATATATATATATATATATATATATATATATATATATATATACACACACACACATATATACATATATACATACATACACATACATACATATACACGGATAAATGTATCAAACTAGAGCAATGAATGTCAGGGACATGTTATGTTTAAAAAAAAAAAAAAAGCTTAGTGTTAGAACACTAAAATTAATATAGAACAATAATAAAATAAGTAACCTTAGGATTCTTTTCTAAATCGTACAGACATAAGCACAAGCATTGTTGTACACAAATGAATGTCTAGACTGAAGCTATCCATTACGAATTAGTTACTAGATTTTAATTAATCTCCTTGGGGTACTACATGGTGTCACATACAATACTCACCTGAAAGCCACTAATTATTTCTTAAATAGGATACGATCTTATTAACTGCAACAGTTAACGTGAATAGCCAATACCGATAACTTGCAAGGTCCCAAATTGTAGCATATAGCAAATGGTCACAGAAAGTGAAGAGTTATAAGAAGTTTACACATGGAGGTTATATGTTTAAATACAATTAAGCAGCTAAAGGGCAAAGCCTGGATTACTGGAAAATACTACTACGTGGCTGATGCCTATGACAGCAGAAAATGAGTAAAAGTACAAGTTCATTTCAAGGTAATTTCCTTACCTGCCCGTTGGTTGCCTGGTTGCCCCACAATCCTGCTGCTAGTCGTCTGGTTTCGCCCATCCTTGATCTCTATGGTGAGCAAGGTTTTCATGTCTGTGTCCTGCTTATCACTCAGTGTGCCCGTGGCAGAGGTGCAGAGAGGTGTTGTGGAGTGGTGTGATCTGCCTTGAAATTCTGATGTTCCGATTGTCCCATCTCTGTTTTCAACCTGCCTCTCCCCCTCTGTTGTGGATTGGGGGATAAGCAATTGGTCCACATGGTCCCTCCCACTATCCTTCTTGGTGATGGAGCCCTGGCTTTGGGGAAATCTCTTGCTCGCTTCCCCAGACGTGCACAGTCCTGTAGAGCTGGCAGAAGAGGATCCTTTTATGGACACGCTCCTGGAGCTCTTCAATTCAGGTATGATTTTAAAGCCTTGTGTTTTGTTTGCTTCAGTACTATGGTCTGCTCTGTAGCTGTTAGGCCCCAAAACAGTACGATTAAGTCCTGGTTTAACAATTACTTTGTCTTCCTGAGTCACCTTCTGAATGCTTTGACCATTCTGTTGACTGGCAGACAGCAAGGTTTGTTGCTGCTGTACATGTCCTCCCCTGAATGGAGCTCTCTCTCCACGCATGCTGGCAAACCTGTGACCGAGGGCAGGCTGCACTCCTGGAGGTTCTTCTGTAAACTTCTTCACTCTGTCACGTACAGAATTAGCTCTTCGAAAGGGGGATAGTGGAACCTTGAAGTCTAATATGGAAACAGAGATTGATATACAATTCAATTACAGGAACAACAGAGGGAGATTAGGTCAACTCGTGTCAGAACAAGCATTGGAAGCAACGGGGGTCATAATGATAGAGTAAGTGTTGGGGTACAATAGCAGTGGAGAGTACCCTGTGATTCTGCTGTTTTTAACCCCAAGCTCTTACTCTAACATTGCTGTCTTATACACCCAGTTGTTAATCCTGTGGCTGTTTTACCTTCAGAGTTAAGGGTCATGCTCCTGCCTCCACCTCAACACTTATGCTATCACACCATTGCCTTTGTCAATGGCTTAATTTAAAAAGAATTGATAGGAAGAAAGGCAGGAGACATAAGAGCATGCATTTGTGAGGAATTGTGACAGACTTCATCCAAACATGAAAGCCTAGTATTCCATAGTAAAGACAAAATATGCTTATTAACCCTTCGCTGCCTGCAGCAAGCTCCATCTGGCCAAATAAGTGTTAAGGGAAACAGGCTGCTAAATGGTGTTCAGCTCGTCACCCTGTGTTAATACCCCACTGTGATGGGACCGGTTTGGTCGGGACAATTCATTGTGTATTTTTCTGGAGCTCTGTTTTGGGACACTTCCTTCCTTCATATGTTTGTGCATAGAGAGAAACCGTAAGAATGCTCTTTTGGGATTCCCTTACGTGCCTGAATCTCTGTATCAGACGTGCCCATCCTTTCCTCGTATTTTGTCTAATTAATGCAACAGAACAATGAAAGCATTTCATTAGATTATATCACATAGAGTATTCACAGTACCTATGATTTTATATCAGACAGGTACATAAATAGCACAACAAATGTAATCATGCACTGTAAAAAGCCATATACATTTGTAACATTTTATCACAGGTGATCATGCAATATACACCGTGTGTAGCGCACTGCAAAATGTGCCCGTAACATGGGTAAACACACACGGAGACGAGTTTACAATCATAAAGTTCCTTCCATGTTGTTGAAAGAACAGAATGTTTAAGAGGAATTTAATGGTGCAGTTCAGCTAATGACAGATGGATTTCCGTTGCTGTAGATAGATGAGAAGACAGAACAGATGCGTGTAACCATACTGGAAATTGCCTTAATGTATCAACTGTTTCAGTCACAACACCCAAACTTAGTCTACTACTTTAGACTGTATGTAGACCACTTTGACAGCAGTCAAGTGTGTTTATAAAGATGCAAAAATTAAAGTTGATAAGTTGTTACAATAGCTCCACTGGGGTCAACTAAGGACACAGATGGAATTTACGGTTAAACATTTCAACTCCTTGATATCACTAAATTATCAAGGTCAACCCAAGAGAGCTTCTCCTGAAAGAAGGGCTGTGCTGGCCCTGCAAAATCACTTTTTTTAGTAACAAGATCCCTTTAGCCGTACATTAAAAGAAAGTATTTTTTTCTACTGCTTTAAGATAACAGTGGGGCGACTCAGTGATATGTTCTTGTTCCCATTCTTAATATTTTATTCGTGATAATGCAGAAGGTCTTGATGGCAAGTTATGTTTGCTGATGACAAAGATTTGCAACAGGGTTTGTCCCTGGTGGGATAAGTCAAATGGCAAATGATTTGGGTAAACTGGAAAAATGGTCAGAGCTGGGGCAACTGGCATTTATTGTGGATAAATGCAAAGTAATGCACCTAGGGCATAAAAACCTCAAGGGCAGAGTATAGAATATTTGATACTGTCCTAACCGCAACATCTGAGGAAAGAGATTTAGGGGTACTTATTTCAGGGGATTGCAACAGACAGAACAATGCAACAGAGCAGCAGGTAATGCTAGCAGAATGCCTGGTTGTATAGGGAGAGGTATTAGCAGTATAAATAGGTAAGTGCTTATGCTGTTGTACAGAGCATTAGTGAGACCTCAACTGGAGTATTGTGTACAGTACTGGAGACCATATCTCCAGAAGGATGTAGATACTTCGGAGAATGTTCAGAAAAGGGCAACTAAAAATGGTTGAACTTTTCATGGAGGGTTAAAGGATCTTGAGATAGATATAGATAGATAGATAGATAGATAGATATCTATCTGGAAGCAAGACACGTAAAATTTTTCTATCCTATCGCAAGATACGTAAAGGGAATCAACATGATAAAAGAGGAGTTCATTTAAAAGAAATACTACCACAACACGAGGACAGTCTTAAGCAGATGGGGAAAGGTTTAAAAGTAACAGAAAATATTACTTTACCGAACTTCCAACAGAAGTGGTAGAGGTTAATGCAGTGAAGGAATTTAAGCAAGCATGGGATAGGCATAAGGCTAAGCTAGATCTAAGATAAGGCCAAGGAATAAGGAAAGTATTCCCAGGTTGGGCAGACTAGATGGGCCGAATGGTTCTTATCGGCTGTCAAAAAAAGAAAAAAAAATGGTAGGTTTTTAATGCACAATGATGGAAATTTTAAAATATATATGAAATCAAAAATCCAAAACTATAGAGCAGATTCATATCAGTGCACTTTAATCGTCCATTCAGTCTGTCAGGATACATTAAGTTATATATAGTATTCTGGAGCTATGCATATCAGAGGTTATACCCAGTATTGTTAAATGTGTTGTGTATAAGAAAAGGCACATTTAGGGTAAGAAAAATGGTTGACCATTTGGACAAAAATAGCTGTCCATCCCTCTTCCTTTACATATGCAGCAAATCTGCGTCTTGTACAACTGAAGCTGTCACAGAGCCAGAAACACATTTAACATCCAGAAAAATATAACAGTCTCCACTCAATGACATCACGATCTATATAACTGTTCTTCATCTGGCAGACTGACATTTCCATACCGCACAGATTAAACACCATAAAAGCACATATCATATTCAGTCTTCGAACTCTCAAACAGCACGGTCCAGAGGAAGTTTATCAGACATGCAGGATCCAGAGTGATGTGCACGATCCAAACTCCAACTTGGCAATGCACTTTTTCTCGGCAGTCCTACCAGCACTGCTTAAAATGAATAAAAATTCGGCAGCAGACCAGGGAATCCGTAGCTGGGGCCTGGTCTTGCAGGTTAAGGAATCTGGATATCCCTAATGCCAAAGCCCTTTCCTTTAGGTGGCCCTTTTGATATAGTTAATGTTCTGCCTAGTATGATTTGTGTCCAGCTGTGCCCAACATAGCACATACTGCTTTTGTATGATGACCCTTACACTCAGTACTTGTGGTTTCATCTTTTGCATCAGATTTTTCTTATTTATATGCTAAATCTTTAGTATTGGAGTTTAGCAGCATCTGGATGAAAAAAGGTTTGCTAACCATGCCAATAATCAATTTAAATTACAAAAAAATACAAGAACATAAAAATGTGATTCTGGTGTAACCTTTATGGGTCACTTTGGTGATAAGCCCAGCATTTCCTATATCCTTTCATTTACTGCAATCATGTTGTTAGTGTTTAATGAATTTAAAGAAACCTTTTTCCCCATATCCCTGTTTATTTTTTTAGGACCTCTTCCAAACCACCTACTGGCACAACAGACAATACCGTTTGTATTGTGGACACCGTGCAGTGGCTGCTGCTATAATAAGCGCACTTCATTTGCTAGTGGCTGGCAGCTCAGGGGAGATCAAGGCATTGAGTACAAAGTTGGAAAAGAGCTAGTGTCAGTTTGAACGTGTGCTGCGGGTATGAGGATGCCTCCAGGATGCAACTCCTTATTGCTTCTCACCCTCGCTCTGCCTCAGGCACTTGTTTAGACAGAGCGCTGCCTGTTTCCATGAAAGGAATGGCACTGGATGTTCAGCAGGTTTCATGCATGCTCCCCACTTTTACATATTTTATCCCAATAAGGAAGGGAGATCTGGATGTGTTTGGCTTTTATTTTCTCCCCCTCCACACTTCTACTGTACTATTTTACTTTAACTCTGCACTTTCCACGAAGGTGAAAAGTTCATGTTATTAAAATATACTTTTTTTTGGATAGAGCACTGCCTACTATAATATCACACTTCGCTTGAGAGCGGTTATATTTTCCAAAAAAGGCTTCTTAGATTAACATTCTGATGAGAACAAAAAATTATCTTGCATGTAGTAGCAAAAAACAACCTCTTTATTGCATTCTGCGATAAAGTACAGATACTCAAATACTGCAATAGCACCAAAACTAAATCTCCAAGTATAGAAAATGTTCTACTTCTGTATATAACTGAATGCAAAAAAGAAAATTGGAATGAATATACATTCCGACTATTAGTAAACGAAACAATTTTCAAGAGATGGGAAGGTCACCTATCAACGCAGTGTGTTCAGTTCTAGATGGAACCAGGATGCAAAACGCTAGAGAATGATGTCAAGACAACATCGCAACACAATACAACATGCAACAGTATATTTTTGATGCTCGGAATAAATAGAATAGGGCATATTATATGTAATACGACTATGGCTTAGCTTCTGCTTTTCCCTTAGCCACGAAAAAGGTGCCAAATAGGCATGTGAAAGGATGATTGGGTACCAAGATTGAATTGCCTCTGCATGATAAACTAGCTAAATTCCAACAGGACACACGTGCCTTAACATATGACAAATAACGTTTTTGGATAGGCATGCTCTTAGTCTGTGGACCAGACCTTCTTATAATGCATCACAATGAAAACTACTTGACATAAATTCATAGTGTCACAATATGGCTCATCATCTACAATCACACATTGCACAACTAGTTAGAAATTGCACAAGCTCTAAAAATATACAGCCTTACCTGGCTCTGTACATACCCCTGCTGCCTTTTCCACTGGTAAGGATTGCTTGTTATCAGATTCCAGCTAAAGCAAATAAAATATACTTTTAAAGGGAAAGTATCTTTACATCTGCCATATGCAACATCACTTTATATTAGTTATGCAATCTTAGGCATTTATGGTAAATACACTGGGTTTGTCAATAAACTGGGGAGCAACAGTTGGCTACTCCCGCCCTACATAAAAAGAGTCCATCATAATCTTGGTGTCAACACAGTAAGTTTAAGCGCACAAAAGCCTGAAGACTAAACACTCAAATGTATGAAATATCTAATACGCGTTTTAAACTTATAAACGCCAAACTTTTCACTTTTTTAAGTGTTAGAAAAGAACGTGTATTACAAATCTCTAGGGCTTGACTTGATAGTTAACCAGTTTTAACGTGCAAGTACATTGTGAGGAGGCCTTACTGTCCCTTTAGGAGCATTTTAATTTACTATGTATAATCATATAGCAGTCAGTAATTACAATGCAGTATGAATGGGATACTGTTAGACTAAGGTACAGCATCCCTAGCAGGGAAGAATTGGGTAAGACATCTAACAAAAAAAAATATATAACAGGCTGAGGGTGTTGAATGTTACCCTGTGGATGGCATTATTAGCAACTCTGTCAACAAGTCCAGTTGGTAGTTTCTTGTCTACCACAGAGATATGACTGCCGAGAGCATCTCGTGCACGTAGAGTGCTAGGTTTTATATCCTCTGATTTATGCTTTCCAGCTGCAGGCTCAGGACAAGGTGTGGTCCCACCATTCATTGATTTGTTCTCTAGCGCAACATCTGTGCTTATGGAAGAGCCCTCTGCGATATCAGACAGATTTACAGGTTCCGATGACGTAGAGGAAGAAGAAGAAAATGAAGGCTGTCTCTCTCTAGGATCACCGAGGTTCATCAACATCTCAGAGGGTAACTCTGTAAAAGTAGTAAGCAAAATTGGAGTGCTTCCTGTAGAGTTTGAAGTAATTTGGTTTAAGCCTAAATTCTATATTCATTCCATATGTAGTAAATGTGACCAAATGTTACTACTGTGCATGCCAATATCCCATTCAACTCACCCTTTGTTTTTAGGATCCCCTTTTTGGTGTCTAATATGGAAAATCTAGCTCCAATATTGATAATGAACAATAAAGCAGAGTAAGATGATCTGTACAATTAATCAAATGGGGGGGGGGGGGCAAAATTGTTCACATTCAAGGTTACATCACTACTTGAGAAGTATCTGCAGTACCTTTCACTCTAGATGATTGGTTGTCCCCATTCTGAGCACTGAGTAATCCATGGATCTGAGCTTTGATCCGCTGTCTCTCTTCTAGGTCTTCTTTTTCCTGCACCTGAAATAAAAACTTGCGAGTGAGGACATTTATAGTTGTGTTTGGGCTGCTTAAGCAGGATAAGTATATAACAAACAAAAAAGAAAATCACATCAAGGCCTAGGAAGACTCAGAGGGGCTGTTTTTGGAATCTAACCTCTGCCACCTAGAGTAGTATAGGCCACTGGTGGTAAGAATGACAGCTAGCGTTGGCCTGCCCTGACCAATGGAAACCCTGTGAAGATCCTTAAACATATTTAAAGTTTTACAAACCTTTTTAGGGTAAATCAATGTTTATTAAATTTTGAACAATTTTGTAAATCACAACAGGGGAAGAGGGTACAGAAAGCAAAAAAGGGGAGGGGAGCGGGTTGAGTACAGCTCAGACAGGGTACGAGGGGCCCCAACAGTAGGCAGTTACAAATGATAAACGTGGACAGTATCACTGCGGCTCAGTAGGTACGGAATGGATAAAGGCACATGATATGAGGTGTGAGACATCGGCTGGCCACGATAGTGAGTCAGCAGAGTGGGTTTCAAGGAGTGTGGAGCGATGGGGTAGAGGGAAGAGAGAAAGAAAAAAAAAAAAAAAAAAGAGGGGGGGAAGAGGAAATAGGAGGGTGATACATGAAACAGGGGGCCATGGAAGGGATAATAGCCGGGAGAGAACCCCACAAAACTCAGACTTAGGAGGGGGCGTCAGCAAGCATGGGGCGGATTTGGGGACTAGATAGAAGTTGCATCCAATGAAACTATATGAGAAGATGTTTGTCGGATCTGTTTGTGGTAGAGTAGATCAAGTCCTCAACAACTCATTTCCGCTCCACCCTCTGGATCCACTCCCGAATCGTGGGGTGGGGAATCACCCCAATGCAATGGGATTAGGGCCTTCGCAGCGGACGGTAAGTGGCGAATCACAGAGGACTTATACCAAGAAATCGAGAAGGACATATGAAGGAGGAGGAATTCAGGGGAGAAGGGTTTTACCTTCTCGGTGAGGGCCAGAATGTAGGAGTGGATAGTTTTCCAAAAGTGAACCACAAGCGGACAGGACCACCAGAGATGAAGCAGGGAGCACGGGGACACACCACACCTCCAGCACTCATCCCTCAGAGGGGTTGTATCGGGCCATTGCTGTTGGGGGGCCTATACCACAGGGCCAGTAGTCTATACGACAGCTCTTGATCCCTGCTGCTGAGAGAGCAGCAGTGAATGAGAGCGTAAATCTTCCCCCATTGCTCGTCAGTGAGGGTGACCTGTAGAGACGATTCCCACCTACCCATATAGGGCGGGGGGGGGGAGCCCCGAGAGAAGCAGGCCGTAAAGGAGAGAAATGCCGTGGGCCGGGCGGAGGTGCACAGGGTTTCAAATTTAGTGAGATCCCGGAGTACTTGGTGTTTGCACA
Source organism: Spea hammondii (assembly GCA_029215755.1). Classification (NCBI taxonomy): domain Eukaryota; kingdom Metazoa; phylum Chordata; class Amphibia; order Anura; family Pelobatidae; genus Spea; species Spea hammondii. Next base: position 129,344,507 of record JARDYJ010000001.1, on the reverse strand, counting down.
CCAGTGAACGGAAAAAGTTACTCAGTTGGGCGTAGCGGAAGAGCTCAAGAGTCGTAGGTAGGTCAGCGCCCACGAGGGCCCCCAAGGGTTTCAGGCTGTTAAGCAAGAGGTATGCACGGATCCCCAACGATCCTCACGCAGTGGCCTCGGGGAAGAGATCCATACCCATGCCTGGGGGAATCTCGGGTTGTCACGGATCGGAGTTAGCGGCGACGGGATAGTAGAAATAGGGGTGCTGCGGGGCACCAAGTGCCAGACGTCGAGCATTTCATGAATGAAGGGGCGACCCACTGTTTCCCCCGACATCCAGTCGTCCACTCCAGTACACGCAGAAGGTGGCAGGCTCTGTAATATGTGTGGGGGCAGGGTAGGGCCAGGCCCCCCTTATTTTAGGGAGAATCAGAACGCCATATTGGATGCGCGGGGAGCGACAGCCCCAAGGGAACCTAAGGAAAGCAGAACGGACCGCGGAAAAAAAGGAAGGGGGGGATGCGTATGGGAAGGGTCTGAAAAAGATAGGAGTCGGGGCATGATGTTCATTTTGAGAGAATTTATTCTACCCAGCCAGGAAACCGACAGGCGGGACCATTTGCTAAGGTCAGTTTGTAGAGTGGACAGCAGGTGGGGGAAGGTTATGGGCGTACAACAGGGATACAAACCTTTCATTATTAAATTGGCTGCCAATCATATAAGCCATGAGTGATTTATAATGCTTGTTTACTTCTGTGTCTTGCAGAACTAAGGTGCATCAAGAACTTCTGGAGAGTTGAAAATATCCCAAAACAACATCTTTGCATTATGAAGGGCCAGCACCAGTAAGTTTCTCATTTTAAGAAGGGCTGAATAGGCCCTATATAATGCCTAGTTTTTAAGATTACTTCCCATAAGTCTCACATTAATCATATAATTATGGAGTGCCAATTCAGCCCTTTTTGCAGAAGGCTGCCACTTTTACACTAGCTTTGCTTTTGATAATGTATAATTAACTCAGATGGGTCTGTTCAAAGATAGTAGGGAGCTTTAATGTTTAGTTCACCAGAAGATTCCATCACTATACTTTATGAAGGGCCAGCCCTAGTGCAATTCTAATGAAAGGCTAAAAAGGTCCTGTGTGATGCTTCGCTTGATCAGAGTGGATTATTTTAAGAACACATTACCTATGCATAATGCAGAGCCAACTCAGACCTTCTTGAAGGAGAAGCTCACTTGGGCTGGCATTTCAGAATATATATATATAGTGATAACAGGGCCAACAGAATGAAGATTAAGAGGACACTGCAGTTAACGTATATGATAGCTCGGTGTGCCCTTTCAATTAAATGTTCTTAACTTCTTCTAAATAGACTGAGAGATTCAGCGCCGCATTATTTGGGCTTTGCACCTTGATGCCAAAAAAAAAACAAAAAAACAAACAAGTATATTATATATGCAAAAAAAATTACTGCTACATTCAGTGAAACGTTTCATGTAACGAGTGTCCTGATTGCAAGACCTTACAACATAACAATGCTTTATACATCCCTTGGTTATCAATTAAATTGCTATTTCAGAAACCACGTAAAAGTTTTAATATATTTATTACGTTTCGCACTTTTTACATGGCACACATTGGATCTCCCTACCTCCGTAAATACGTCTATCAATTTGATAGCACATGAATCAGAGTTAGGCAGATAGTAAAGGCACCTTCGGCAGGGATAGATCTCACAATTTACCTTGTGCAAGTTTAAGAGCTACATAGGAATGTAGATTCCATAGGACTGAAGACATCCCATGGGTGCACTTAGCAAATAGCCAATGGCCAAAGAAGTCAACAGCAGTAATTCGGACCTATAGTGAACTTACCAACGAGGGAGTATGATCCCCATTACTCTCCATGCCTCTGGGGAGCACAGCCCCATTGTCCCTGTCTTTGCTACGGCTGACCAAAGCCCCAGCGTGAGATGCAGCTGCAAAATAAAGCAGGAAAATACAAGAGTTAAAAAAATAACACATAAAGGCCGCGGTTGTCTCAGTCTGTTAACATTTTGAATAAAAATGACCAAGCAAGAAACACATTGAGTTAAGCTTAACTGAATAGCATGCTTAGGCAAAGTACCCCTACTGTTTTCTGATTGGGGTAAAATAGGCAATAAAAACCCTATAGTCACCTTCAATTTCATCATTGCGGACTTTCCTGATAGCAGCTCGGATCAGCTTCCTTTCCTCATACTCACTGGCAGCTCTGAGCTAGGAGAGACAATATGTATTATGGGTACCAGCCACCAGAGTGTGCACTCACTGCAGCTAGTGACAGCTGGCTATATAGAACACACTGATGTAAGGAAACGGCGCCCTCTGCTGTTGAACAACAAATGTACATAAACTGTAGTGACTCAGATGCCTTACCAGCACTGTCAGTTCATCTATATCGCTCATATCTTCCAGCCTCCCTGCCAGGTCATGTAGGGCTCTTTGCTGCTTCTCTTCTTGCCTAGCCCTTTGGGGAAAATTAACATGTTTAGTAGCAGAATAATCAAAAGGATTTACAATATACAAATTAGGGTCCTCATACTAGTACTAAAGGCTAAACCACCACTTACTATATACTTCGCTTTTAAACACAAACAGCTGTAGCACCCATAGTATAATTTAATCTTCCCTGTATAAACCCACAACATAGATCAAGTACAAAAGCATTAAACTAATTCTCACACATTATAAAAACATAGGCACACCAATATATTTAACATATGTATGCGCATACATCTGTTTAAAGATATATATTTAGCATGTGAATATGGTTACAGAGGCCAAGCAAACTTGCCCTGTACTGTATGAGAAAACAGACATAAATAAAACATACGATAGTCAAGAGCGCTTAACTCCCCTCATTAAACTGACAAGCAATCCATTAAATGTGACAGTACTGAGAGGCCACTAGCAGTTTTCCTCTTTGAGTAGGAAATTTATGATCACTGTTTGTATTTAGATTTAGGGATATCCTACACCAATAAATGGCACATAACATTTTACAGCAGCGAGGATTGAAACATGCATAGGGCCGGCATAAGGTTATCCTGAATCTAAGACACGACCAAGGGCAGCCTAGATGGATCGAATGGCTCTTATCTGCCATTAAATTGTATATTTTTATCCATGACTTAATTTCTTACATTTCTGAATAGGCCTTTGCAGATTAGTCAATGTATTTTTTTCCTCTCCACCTAATGTATCGGTTTGTCTTAGCCTGTCAATTCTCGTCTTGTCTTACCCCTTGAACTTATGTATTGTATTAAGCGCTGCGTAAAATGTTGGCGCTATATAAATAAAAGATAATAATAATAATAATATACAAGGGGATCAAAACGTTTTAAGACACAAGTCTTTATTGTGCTTAGGATTTCTTCCATGGGAAAGTGCTACTGCCTCAACACGTACAGCATTCTTCAACATATATAGGGTTTTCCATGTTTTGGAGGACATATAAACTCTGTTACACACAACACTTTTTTTATTACTATTTCTTCATATATCCTTTGTTGCAAACAAGCCTTTCCAGTTTCTAAGGCATCAACTTTAGTTGACATGACATTGTTTTCAAGAAGGATTTAGAGTATAATTACAAGTGTGTTAGATTTTGGGAAAATAGGTGGAACTTCAGCTTTAGGTCATTTTGGAAAATTTTAGCATATAAACTTCAAAAAAAGCCACAGGCAAAGGTTGGATCACCTGGGATTTGGCTTCTTGTAAACAGGCATCGCTGTCAATGACTAAATACTGAAGGGTTGATGTAAGACTAACCTCCCAAGAAAGCATATGCACAAACTCCATCCAAATAGCAAATCCCAGAGGCAATTGGAGAGACAATAGTCATGTAGGATTATCTGCAACATCGTCTTTTGTTTTGTCCTGATGTCTCTATTGAATAATCTTGGCCCAAACTGGCGCTGCCTTCTACTCTAAGAATAATCCAATTTTCAATCCACCCACTCAGTACCACCCAAAATGAAGTATATAAAGGAATTAATTGCATTATTTCTGTTGATTTTAGATCAGATAATTCATTGCTTATATAAATATTAATGTTTCAACATTACTTTTGCTAAGGCTTTGCAGCCATCTGTGTATACAGAAGAGTTGTTATAAATATCATAGCAGTGAGCACATTTAGATTTATACAGTATGGGGTTTTTAAGTTTCATCAAAAAGTACGTAAGCAAGATCCAGATGGGATATGTACAACTATTGACCTTTTCTTATAGTGTACTAAGAAAGAAACCTTAATATAGTCCCGCAGCAGCCCAGTATTGAGGTCCACCAAGTCTGTCTGCCATCAGCAGCTGTGCAATTTTTGGAAACTGTAAATCTAAAAATGTTTACAAAATCTTTTAGGGAACGAATGGTCATATAATTTGAAGACCGCAGCATCAGTTTTTCAGATGTGGAGAACCACCTAGAGCGGCACACCAGCCATCTAAGACACTTTAATGCACGTGTAAGCACGTGGTCCATTTACATTTTCATGTGGTCAGTTTTGCAAATGCATGGGGGGACTCCCCAGCTAAAGGCGGTGCAGAAAGAGGAATCCGTCCAAATACATCTCCCTGCATTTGATGTTTGCAGAGCTTGCTCGGTGCGTGCAGGGGTCTGTTCAGTACCAGTACACATGTGTAAAGTCATCCCATTGATTTACAACGGCAGCACTTTCCTGCCACCGATTGACAGCTAAGAAAACCAATAAACGTCAGATCAAGGAGAAGGAAGGCAGCTTTTGTAGAATGGTTGCAACTTCTGTGTTGGGTAATTCAGAGCATTATTCTATAGTAAGGGTGTCACAGACAGAGCCTTTCAAAAGGTATTCTTAACCATACTAACTTCTCTGGAAAAAAGTTATGTACATATACAGTAGCATGTATTAATAAATATGCAGCATAATGTATGTTTATCCCATGTTTTTGTCAGGGGTATTCAATCCACAGGGAATTTGCACCAGACTTTATAATCTCAGATCCCTAATAACACTATGCATAAAGCAGACAGGCTTGGTCTTTTTTTTACAGAAGAAGCTCACTGGGGGTTTGTCCTTTAATAGAGCGAGTAGTCGCTGTACTGCATACTCCCAATTTAGTGAACACATCCCTTAGCTCCCCCTTCCCTTCACATAATCCCACCTGTGGAGAATAAATGAATGCAACATTTAATTTCATAACCTTCTCTAGGGCCCTTAAGGATGCCTAAACCGTCCCTGACATTTTATGGTTACGGAAATGGTTTAATTTAAATGCAACTGTGTATCATTAACCCAAACTATAAACTTTCAAAGCTGCGCATAAACATTTTAAGGGAAATGTGAGCAAGTTAGAAGTTTTTTTGTTTTGTTTTACAAAACAAAAAGTACAAATGTAGTACTTTATAACTAGATAATAGCTTAGCGCCCCAGAAGAGAAAACCAAGCTTCAGGAAAAGATTTGTTTTTCATTTCCCGATTTTCTTGCTTTCTTATCTCCCCTAACTTTTTTTGGCCAGTAAAAAAAAAAAAAAAAAAAGTTAAGTTAAGAAAGGTGTACTAAATTATACCCAGCCCAAGGCACAGATTTGCACACAATAACCTCCTTTAGTCACAACAACAAATACAAGCAATCGTTTTAAGGAAGGGTGGGTCCTGGTGATTTAAAAGGGACAATTTAATGTTCCTAACGTCCCCTGTTACAGAAGAATGTTTATTAAAATACTCTGCGGCCTGGTACAGCTTCATAAAGGCTCTTTTGAACCATCAGTTCGAAAATAACCCCTTTGTGACAATGGCCGTTTTGACATCTTCATGTTGTTTGCATTTAGCTGTAATTTCCTTCTCACTCATTTACTGTACCCACACATTTTTAAGCACAATAAAGGCCTTCTTTAGATAACATTATTTCAAAACCATTTTTTTCAAATATGACCATAGTGCGTCCACATCCTGTTTGAAACATCTTTGAAGCTGGCCAATTCAAATTTACCTTAAAACATATTAAAAAAATAAAACTACCCAGGGTATTTCAAATGCTGCTATTTTAACTCCATGCACTAATTCTACCACCAGCCTTTGTCAAAGTGGTAGTCAGTACAGTAGGTTTGTCGGGTTGTTTGGGGGCTAAAAGGCCACATTAGGGAGGTGCGTATTTTTCTATTTGGTCAACCATATCCTATTTGGAAAATCTTTGAAGCCAGTAAATTCTGTTTACTGCTATTAAAACATGTATTTTTGAATAGTCACCATAGGGTATTTAAAATGCTGGTATTTTAACACTTTCTATGCCAGGATTTTTGTGAAGATACAGCGCAAATTTTCGTAAAATGTAACTATTTTTTCAGTTTGTTTTTAATATTTAATAAACTGGACAGTTCCCCTTATAATGTCATGGTGATATGACCCAAGCTTAATTCTAAATGTTTCTAAAGTTTTATTTAAATTCACAGGGATTAGAAAGCTGGGCTCCATCGCCTGCATGGTTGATTGCAGAACCTGTCAGAGTTCTCAGGAGGGTCTTGACAGACCCTCTGGGAGCTCTTACTTTTTACTGGACACCCCTACCTCGTGAGAGGCATACCACTTACTATGGCGATTGTAAACAGTCTCCAAATCAATCACACAAAGCCTAGATTTTTTGGAGTGCTTTTGTGTTGCTGTTTGTGTTTCAGCAACACCGGCTTCGCGTAAAAGGCGATTGTTCGTCAACTAGACGAATGTGACTGTTCCGGAGAACAATCACAAAGGGCTCCAATGAGAGGCATAACTACAGGGGCCCACTACAACTTGTTACTATTCCTTGTACCGGTTCAACACGGTTTAGAAAGGGCCGTTCTGACCTGGACCGCACCAGTCTAGGACGGAAGGGCCCTTTCTAAACTATTTTGACCCGGCGCAGGGAGAAAGGAATGTATTGGGGTCCGAGGCAGACTGCACGACGTGCGAGCAGCTGGAGGCGAGAGAAGCAGGGGCATTTATGTATGTGCCTGCACGAGAATGGCTGTGTAATGCGTGTGAACATTAAGTGTGTTGAAATGAATGTGTACATGTGTTAGTGAGTAGGAGTATGTGTGTGTAATTTGTTCTTACATGTGTGTGTCAGAGTATGTTGGCAGGGGCAAGTGGGCAAAGAAGGCAGAGACAAGTTGTTTGGGGGCAACAACAACACATACAAGCCAAGACAATGATGGCACAGAGGCTGCATGGGGGCTAGGATGGCATTGATAAGCTGATTGGGGCAAAAGCACTCAAGCTGTTTGGAGCAAGGGTGGCGGTCACAAGCTATTAAGGGCAAAGGTGGCACTGTGCCACATGTTGCTTGGTGAAGTTGGGGTTAAACTGAGGAAGTATTTTGCGAATAAACTGATTAAGTCAACAGGCGGGCTTTTTGCCAAGATCAAGTGAGTACCTGTGAAACAGAAATCCTTTGTACCCTAGGTAAGCCTGAGGTGCTTACAGAGCCCCAGGGTATGGTCCACTGAGAAGCTGAGCACAGTGTGGTGTACAGTGTAGGGCAATTGGTGTGTTTTTGGTGTGGGGCTTGGCTGTCATCCCCCATTGAAGACTTTAGTGTGTGTCTCTTTTATAGGGAGTAAGCTAAATCTGGTGCTCCCTTGGTTTCAGCCAGGGAGCGAAGAAAGGTGCTTCCTATTAGGAGCAGAACCCCAGAAAAAGATTGGGGACCTGGTATCCATCATGGCTCTATCACTGCACCGGTATTCATTATTTTCTAACAATGTGAAATACAAGGCACCTCAGGCTAGAGCCTAAACGTGGCTTCTGTCTGCCTCCCTCTAGAAGCACATCTGCACACTACAAATGCATTATCCCATAGCAGCAGGGTTCAGGGTTTTACTAGTGTGCTAGCCTGTTTAATCAAGGCTAACACAAAGTATCAAAGTCACGTTGCATAGTTACACATGGAAACATAGGGGGTAAATAAATTTAGTATAAATCATCATCTACATTAGCTTGCTTATCAAAACAGAGTTAATATTCTTTAATCAAGTTTTTTTCATATGGAGAAACACACTAGATCTCCTCTAGACACCCCCCCCCACCCAACACACACAAAATTTAGTACTATTTAGCCTGTAGCATTGAGATCTTCCCAACGATGTGTTGAAAATTATTACCGTCTTCCTGTTGGGCCGATAAAGCATGACAAACTAGCACTATGAAAGCTGTTCCCACTTCTTTGCTACAATGCTTGGCTAACCTTATCTTATTTAATGATTCACAGATCCCATTCCTCTGTTTCAAGTGAAATGTCATCCATCACAGTGGCTTAATTTGGAGAAAAGATTAAAGTACCACACTTTAAAAGCTTCCTGTGACAGCCTTGCATATTTCTTTAAAAAAAGGCACCAGTAGTGTGAGATACCTTGTTCACTCTTGTATATGTACTTTAACGTACTACTCTGTCAACAGAATTGACTATATACACAGCTTTTACCATAACTAAATTCACCCCCCCCTTTTACTCCCAAGCTTGTACATTTCTTAGATATACCCGTGGTTGCCCAAGTACACGCATGTTACCTGCCCGTGCAGAAAGCATTGCCACTGACTGATATGAATGATTTCTTGCCACTAACAGGAGCCAAAAACTAAGCCACGGGAGGGGCAGTGAACTGCAGCTTCTACTCAAGTTTTGTACGTTATCGGTTTCTTCCCTACAAATATGGGACACTGGACTGTTCCTTTACTGAGCTGGTATAAATCATCAGGGGTGTAACTAGACGCCTCAGGGCCCGGGTGCGAGAATCTGTTAAGGGCCCCCCACCCACCCCCTCACCCCCCCCAAAAAAACATGATTTTTACCCAACAATTTTTTTTCAACAAATTCAATTTACATATTGAATCATATCTGTAAAAAAATCAGAGAAAAAGGGGCGAATGTACAAAGGGCATAATCCAGGGGCGTCCAAGTTTTTTCTGCAGTGGGCCACTTCATCAGAATTGTATACGTGCGCGGGCCGCACTCATTTTTCACTCTGACCTTTATTAAATATGGCCTTTAATAAAATATGCAGATTAAAATAAAGTAAAATGACACAACCTTTACTCTTCCTCTCACTGATTTCTGGGCCTTGAAAGTTTTGCGACTACAAATTCAGGATTCCCTAGATTTGTTCTAGGGATGAACTAAAATGAAAATTCTGGACCAAAACATTCAGGGTTCACTTAGCCAAAACCGAAAATGACCCCCACCTTTAAAAATAATAAAAACTCACATGTTTAATAAAAGTAGGTAACACACAATTGGACAAAATTAGCAATATGACTTGGCATGATAGGAGTGTGATTGCTAACAGCAATCACAGTCCCATCATGCCTAGGTTCCAGCACTTACACATCCATCCAGTAAATGCTGGAACCTAGGCATGATGGGACTGTGATTGCTGTTAGCAATCACACTCCTATCATGCCAAGTCAGCCAGTACATGCTGGTACAGGGTGGCTGTAAGTGATGTGCAGACCCCATACTGCTGGCAGCATCAATACACAAGGGGGGCAGCTAGCTAGGTTTCAGCATGTACTGGCTGACTTGGCATGATATGAGTGTGATTGCTAACAGTAGTCACAGTCCCATCATGCCTAGGTTCCAGCACTTACACATCCATCCAGTAAATGCTGGAACCTAGGCATTATGGGACTGTGATTGCTGTTAGCAATCACACTCCTATCATGCCAAGTCAGCCAGTACATGCTGGTACAGGGTGGCTGTAAGTGCAGACCCCATACTGCTGGCAGCATCACTACACAAGGGGGGCAGCTGGCCAGGTTTCAGCATGTACTGGCTGACTTGGCATGATAGGAGTGTGATTGCTAACAGCAATCACAGTCCCATCATGCCTAGGTTCCAGCACTTACACATCCATGCTATCACACTCACACACACACTCATCTATTCATATAATCATTCATTCACAGATTCACTCCCTCAATCACACACACTCATTCAAACACCCTCCCCACCCCCTTACCTGCACTGCAGCTCCTCGATGCCGCTCACAGACTTCAGCAGGGGGCGCGGCCTCCCTCTGCCTTCTCTGCTAAAGCACAGAGGAAGTAGGATGTCACGTGAACTCCACTTCCTCTGTGCAGTCCAGAAGACCCTCCCACAAGTAAGTAGCAGACCTCGAGGTCCGGCCCGCGTAAGATCGGCAGCCGGGGCAACCGATCTTACGCGGGCCGGACCTCGAGGTCTCGCGGGCCGCATGTTGGACGCCCCTGCCTTATTTAAAAAAAAAATAAAAAATAAAAAAACGGTAAAAAGATTTCGGGCGGCCCCTTGGCTTGGGCCCCCCTGCCGCCGGGGCCCGGTCGCAGTCGCGACCCCGGTAGTTCCGCCACTGTAAATCATATAGGTCCTGAAGTCAATATAAGCTTATGAATATATGATGGTAAAAGGCAAGTTTTATAAATATATTGCTGATTTAAACATAAGCCAAGATGTGTTCTGTGTGGCCCATCCATATCGCATAACCTGTGTGGATACTTCCATTCGTGCAACAAAGCACACACAAAAAGTATTCCGTCTCTTCAATTTTCTTTCAAACCAGGGGAAATGAGGAAATGTCTACTAGTCATTACTACTGGCTACACTAAAAAATGCTCATAAGAGACTGCTTCTCATCTAAATTACTCACAACTTAATTTTACCCCCAAGAGACAGACCCCCAATGGTACAAGTTAGATACAGGAAGGAGTTCCTAAACTCATGACACTTTCTGGTGTAAACCGGTATCCAGCACATCGTGTTATCCAATCAAGTGTGGATGCTTACTGACCCAGGCTGATTCTCCTTGTTTTCCTGTTCATTGCTTCTCTCGGACCGGAAGCGCTTAGATGCCAATGCCTCTTCACATCTCTCCAGCTCTTTCCTGCGCAATTCTCTAATAGCTGAACGTATCTCTCTGCGCTCTGTCAGATCCAGGGTAACCTCCAGCTATGAATGAAAAGACAAACAAAAAAAACAAAAAAGATAAATGGGAGGTTATGGGCGAAGCTAGATGAGCAGCAAAGTCATGGTTGAGGCAGAACCTGTGTGGGCTTCATGAGGATTTTTATATATTTTATGTTATTAAGCATTGCAAAATAAACACTCAAGATTTTCCATGGCTAAAACAAAGGACTTTTAAATTTCAACACAGATTTGTTTATGGAAAACTGCATTTTCCCTAGTGCAAAAAAAAAACAAAAAAAACTTGGGACCCTTAATCCTTTTGCATCTGGACTGAAATACCATGTGCGCCAAACTAGGTCTGGAGTTTATATTTTCTACATTAGTTAAAAGACTGTCAGCAACCAGCTGAACAACTTACTGATCTTAATATGGATTGCAATCCTAGCAGCAGAAGATAGCAAGCTGTCGTTGGTCCTTCCTGCCATAGATGGCTAAACTAGGTTTGAGGAGCCCAGGTATAGTAACATAGTTCATAAGGTTGAAAAAAGACCAAAGTCCATCAAGTTCAACCTATATACATATTGTGTCCCTTCTGTGTTGATCCAGAGGAAGGCAAAAAACCCTTATGAAGCAGATGCCAATTGCCCCATACCAGGGGGAAAATTCCTTCCCGACTCCAAATATGGCAATCAGAATAAATCCCTGGATCAACGTTCTGTGCCTATTAATCTAATATCCATAACTTGTAATATTATTGCTTTCAAGAAACACGTCCAGGCTCCTTTTGAACTCTTTTATTGAGTTTACCATTACCACTTCCTCTGGCAGAGAGTTTCATAATCTCACCGCTTACTGTAAAGAACCCCCGTCAGTGCTGCTGTAGAAACCTTCTTTCCTCCAGTCGTAGAGGATGTCCCCTTGTTATAGATACAGTCCTGGGTATAAATAGGTCCTGGGAGTGATCTCTGTACTGCCCCCTTATATATTTATACATAGTTATTAAGTCCCCCCTAAGCTGTCTTTATTCCAAACTAAATAACCCCAATTCTGATAATCTTTCTGGGTACTGTAGTCCTCCCATTCCCCTTATTACTCTGGTTGCTCGTCTTTGAACCCTCTCCAGCTCCACTATATCTTTCTTGTACACTGGTGCCCAGTACTGTACACAGTATTCCATGTGTGGTCTGACTAGTGACTTGTACAGTGGTAGAATTATTTCCTTGTCGTGGGCATCTATGCCCCTTTTGATGCACCCCATGATTTTATTTGCCTTAGCAGCAGCTGCCTGACACTGGTCGCTACAGGTAAATTTACTGTTAACTAAAACTCCTAAGTCCTTTTCCATGTCAGTCGTCCCCAGTGTTTTCCCATTTAATACATATTCCCAGCCTGGATTTTTCTTCCCCATGTGCATAACCTTACATTTATCTGTGTTGAACCTCATCTGCCACATCCCAGCCTAAGCCTCCAACCTATGCAGATCCATTTGTAACCGTGCACTGTCCTCTATTGTGTTAACCACGTTACAGCGCTTAGTATCGTCTGCAAAGATTGATACTTTACTATACAATCCCTCTACAAGGTCATTAATAAATATATTAAAAAGAATAGGACCCAAAACTGACCCCTGTGGTACCCCACTAGCAACAGTCACCCACTCAGAGTATGTACCATTAATAACCACCCTCTGTTTCCTATCACTGAGCCAGTTACTTACCCACATCTCCCCCAGCCCAAGCATTCTCATTTTACGTACCAGCCTTTTATGTGGCACCGTATCAAATGCTTTGGAAAAATCAAGATATACGACATCCAGCGATTCACCCCGATCCAGTCTTGAGCTCACCTCCTCATAAAAGCTGATCAGGTTAGTTTGACAGGACCGATCCCTTGTAAACCCATGCTGATATGGAGTCATACATTTATTTTCATTGAGATACTCCAAAATAGCATCTCTTAGGAAACCCTCAAACAGTTTACACACAACAGAAGTTAAACTAACAGGCCTATAATACCCCGGGTCACTTTTTGTCCCCTTTTTGAATATTGGCACAACATTTGCTATGCGCCAGTCCTGGGGAACAGACCCTGTCACTATAGAGTCCTTGAATATTAGCAATAGGGGTCTGTCTATTACATTACTTAACTCCCTTAGAACGCGAGGGTGAATGCCATCTGGACCTGGTGATTTGTCTATTTTGATTTTTTTTAGGCGGCACTGCACTTCTTCCTGGGTTAGACAGGTGACATGTACTGGGGCAGTTATCTCATCCTGCTGTATATTGCCTGGCATTTCATTTTCCTCTGTGAATACAGCAGAGAAGAATATATTTAATAGATTAGCTTTTTCATGATCCCCATCTATAACTTCTCCCTCATTACTTTTTAAGGGGCCAACGCTTTCATTTTTAACCTTTTTACTATTTATATAGGTAAAGAACATTTTGGGGTTTGTTTTACTTTTTTGTAAAACAATTGGCATTGTCTAAAGAAGATTTGAGTCCCTAGCAATGTTGATACCCCGTTTGTAAAAGCACTACACAGAGCCGACTACGTTTTCACTCCACGCGGGACAGAGCCTTTTTTTTTTTCTTTAACAAATGCTTATTGCTAACCTTTAAGATAGAGAGATCATGGATATACATTGCATGGAAATGTATTGCTGTGATAATAGTGTAGTAGCACTGGCTGCAAATGGCAGCACGTAACATCTTAAGGAAGACAATTAAAAACATGTTTAAGCAGTTTATACTTCTGCAGCTGTTTGCAACATATAAGAGGGTCCTGGCATCAGAGGAGTTTTAGTTGATGTATATTACGCTAGTTACTGTTTGTCTTATTTTTAACCAAAGCAGTAGGAAAACAGGACATGTTATTAGCATGATAGATGGATGGAGAAGATGTAAGTATACATGTAAGCAATATGGCCATATAGTGTGATGGAATCTGGGTTTGTCTATTCGATGAGTATGCACTGAATTTTTTGCTTTGTGTACTTTTATTATACATTATTATATTGGCAGCAACCAGGGAATCTGAATGTGTATGCCGTTTATGTTATGCGCTCACCTATTTTTTAATATTTTATTATGTTATGCATATTTGCAGGTTACAACAAAATCTTAGGGTAGAGCAATCCCTCCTGCCACACAGGTGCCTCATTAATGTCAAGAGAAGGCTTTACATAGCTTGAGTCTTTTGGGTTAAAATGCAGTGCAGTCCCACTGTTTCGTCTCCGTGGTAACCAATATAGCAACGAAAAGATTAGAAAGGACCAAACTTGGGGTTGCTTTGATGGCCGTATTGTGTGACTAAATGCCCAATAGTTGTGTGTGATAGGCACTCACTAGGCATGCGTGGAATTCGTGCTTAGTTTTGTGTAAAACATGTAAGTTTTAGAAAGAACAGTCTTAAGAGTATAACGCAGGGGTGTCCAACATGCGGCCTGCTGTACATCAAGGTACGGCCCACATGAGACCTGCAGCAGTAACCGCAATGCCAACCATTGGCAGATCCTGGGAGTAAGGATAAAGTCCCAGCACCCAGACTTACCTCTTTCTCTCTAATTTCTAAGAGGCGGTGGAGCAAAGTCATACAACATTGCATTGCCTGTCCCCAAGTAAGCAGTACGGCAACACGCCAAGCAAGCTGCACTAAAGACCGGCTGAGGCTTCGCAAGGTAAGATGCATGCATGTGTCTGTGAAAGTGTCTTTGGGTATGTTATTGTCTGTCTAGTTGTGATTGCGTACCTGGCTATGTTTGTGTGTGCGCATGTGTGTTAGTGCCGAGTGTCTAGTTGCGTTGGTGTAAGTGACTGGGTGCGCGTTGGCGCCAAGAGTCTAATTGCATTGGTGTGAGTGACCCTCCCGAGGTCCGGCTCTAGATCCGCTCTTGCCTTCAACTGCCAACCACATCCGTTAGTTGGAGAGCATGCGGTACTATGATACACTCATACAGATTATTACATAAGACAATTTAACCAACTCTACCTTACAGTATTATCCCCTACCACCCATTATAAAACTATGCCAAGCTACTGGTAATTAGTAAGGTATGACTGGGCAGAACCATCAAGCCTCCGCTATAATTGCCTGCCCATGTTCCCTCCGCAGTTATAAGCGGAAAAATAAAAGCAAATACAAAAAGATTGCGAAGCGAGCAAGATTTTTTTTTGTTTGTTTTTGCCAGCAGGTTGTTTTCAATGCTACTTATAGATCAGTCGAGGGAGAAAACCTACTTGGCAATATGTGCAAAACATGCCAAGGCTATGAAAGACAGAGGTCAGAGTTGATCTGACATACAGAAATGTGTTTAGATTATGTCTAAAACGTTTATTGGCACTTTTTCGCAAAGTATAAATAACCGCAAATCAGCTGTCAACACAAAAACTACACATTTCTACCGAAACAACAACGTTTTCCCAAGTCAGGAAAATGTCTAAATGCAGCCACAGTAAAAACCCTTAAAAGGATTTTTTCCCCAGAACTGTATTTAGTTGTAGTTTTATTTTAAGAGACTCATGTTGTTAAACCAAAAAAAACACAATGCACATGGATGTTTGCAATTTCAAATCTATCCCTTTTCAGAGTCTCAGTACCTCGTCATGTAGCTGTGGCGGCTCTCTTAACAGTAGTTAGGGTTTAGCATTATCGGACGTAAGTAAAGTAAAATGGCCTTTATGTCTTGCCAGCAGGTGAGGTGTAGTGTTTACTAACCCAGGAGGTTGTAAATGAGGGAAATATTTTAACTCCTAGACCTCACAATGAAGGCCAACCCAGTGAGCTCCCCAAAGCAGACATTGCAATGAAATGCCTCTAAACTCTGTTTACTGAACTCGCCTCATATTCAGAGACCGTAGCTATATGTACATTGTATATGTACTGTACATTGTATCAACCAGCGACGGACACCACAAGAGGAATTTCTTGCAACTTAGTGACGGGATGGTTTTCAACAATGTGACTATGGCAATCTATATGAACTGAGATACCGATGAGAGGATACAGTAGCAACAAGCAAACCATCCACTAATGGTGGACTGGTGGATGTGCGAACAAACTGAAGAGACCTAACGGATTTAAACTATGCCAGCCAAGATGTATAGCGAGGTCAAGAAGGTGAAACCACAACTCTTCTGTCAACGCTCCCTTTAGTCAAACCACAATGTGTGAAATTATGATCTCATCGCACAAATATATCCACATGAAATACGGAAAAAATGTCTTGGTTGTCCGTTTGTGAACTCCTTTAAATTTACCGTTGCAAATTTAAACTCTACTTGAAGCCATTTTATGCGAATGGGAAGAACATTGTTTATTTTATATGAGACCAGACAATTAACAATGGTTAGCATTACCCCTATTAATTATTACTATCTTGACCAACTTGTGTGCTGCATGCTGGAAATATTTAAGCTCCCTGCTAAATTCCTTTCTGTAGGAGGGATACATCGAGGAAGAGTGTGATGAGGAGGCCTTCTCATGAAACGGGAATGTGACCCATATGTGCAATGAGTGAGCGTTGCAGGGGGCGCAAGTCTTGCAACACAAAATGTCTTTGTATTGTGAGGAATGCATAAAACTCCTGTACATTGATTAAAAGGAGAGAAGTGAAATGTCAGACAATGACCTATAAAAATTGGAATGAGCCCATGAAAGTTCACTGCATCAGATGTAATTAAACTGTTCGCTGCCAAAGCAAAATGACAGGCAGGAATCTTTCCAGGTATTAAGAGTCCTCTCCTTTCTGTGGAACAGATGTTACACATTTGGAGGAGAGGGTGCAAGTGGATGAAGGAGCAATGGAATATTTCTCACCATTTTGAAGTATTAAAAAAAGTTTGTTTTAAATACTTTAAAGGCACGTAATGTTTGCAACGGCCTTAATATAGAAACAAACCAAATGTATTTTCAGCGGGGAAAGCAAAACCCCATATGTTACGTTGTCTGGTACTGCTCTCCTGGGAGGCTGTTTGGGAACACTTTCCACGGGTGGGAAACTGACTTTCCAGGTGTACCCTTTACAAGCCTGACATGGTACATGTGATATTTTGTTTATCCACCAGCTGCACTGCTGTGCATGACACGTGTCCACGTGTGATTTCTGTTTTAACGCCCCATATCATTATGCGTCAAAAGAGAGCACCACAGGATTAAACACTGACAAAATTAGCAGGTAATTTTTCTTTTACGTAGTAGATTTACAGAGCAGTTCACCTGCTCACACCATTGTGCACTGTGGTAGTTATATATCACATTGTGACACCCATAGGCAAGAGTCTCAAAACAAGAAATTATTTCCAGGCGCCTCGTGTGACAGGTGAGCACGGGGTTAACTGTACAATTTAGCACTTGGGTGCGGATTGTACTGTGTCCAGCGGGTGCAAACCAGAGCCAGAAATGCTGACCCCCCCCTCAGTGTGTGTGTGTATAAGTGTTACTATGTGTATGTAAATGTTAGTATTTGTGTGTATGTTATTTGAATGTGTGCGTAAGCTTGTTTGTATGAGTGTTAATTACCACCCTGTGTAAAATAAATAAATGGATTGCAATTTCCTATTTTATATATTTCTGGTCTATTAAGAAATACAGCTGCAGATAAGCCCCCACACACTGCCAAGGATTAAGGGGATTCCAATACACATTTAGATGTCTGCACCACAATTAACTATTGCAATGCAGAAGTTATGAATCAACATAATACACTTTTTATTACCAGGCTTCTGCTGCTAATAATGGTATGCAAAGAAAAACCTTGGAGGGGGCAAATACATATGGGGGTAGATAAGCATTTCTCTTAAATAGAATTATACCAATGTTTCCTTTTCTTAGCTCATATGTTCTGTAAATATCTGTCATAGATAAAATCTGCAAAGATATAGTCAGAGATCAACATTGGTAAACACACTACTAGAATATATCCCGTGAGAAGACGACTTAAGAGTCGTTACCTAAACTATTCGAGTAAAATTAGGTTCATATACAACTCATTTTGGGATTTGTTTTCCTGGAAAGATTGCAGCCTATGCCGGGATATACTCCATTTTGCACTAGATATTTGCAGGCCGAGCAGTATCCTGTAACGTTCATTAGCAAAGGACGCACCGCAAAAATGAAAGGACCACACAGCTATAACCTGCATTAAAGTGTGTATGATGGCAGGAGAGTCCCTTTAAGATCTGCTTTAAGAAAATAAAAGAATGGTAAATATTTTATATTATATATATATATATATATATATATATATATATATATATATATATATATATATATATATATAACACTTAGTAGTGTTCTTTAAAATCCAGAACTCCTTCCACCAATACACCGTACAACAGTCATGTCCAATATATTTTTTCCATACCCATTTGAACTCAGGTTCACATGCAGACCCTTTATGTTAAATAGCTCCTGACAATTTAAAAGGTATTTGCAGGGTGTTCATGATACCCTGGAGTAATTCACAAAGTTCTGATATCACTTGCTTATTAGAAAATCTGTATACTTTGGCTTTGCGTGCACCATTTACACACCAATAATCACAACCGATGGATTCCAACAAGGCAAGCTGTAACAGATCTGAGTTAACTTCATTGGATGAACTTATATGTATAAACTGCAGGCCTTTCCAGACATTACAGGCTCTCTGGCAGTGAAAGGGACTACACTGCAGACCTGTTAGGACAGCTCCAGAGTCATTACTCTAATGGTACTCCATTATAACTATTAATAGGAAACTGTCATCTAAATAGTATCGAAAAGTCTGTAGGTTCTAAAAAGTGATATATATGTATATGCAGAGCTAGCAGAACTATTACTAAACAATATAGCTGAGGGGGGAAACAAGGTTCTTATTTGTTGACCCCACCATTAAGAGACATCACTGCACAGTGGTTTACATTTGGGGTAACTTAGACAAAGCACCATTTAACTTATGTTCTTTATTCTTTGTCTTTGAAAGTCGCTCGAGCATAGCCATCACGTTTGTTAAACTACCTTGAATTAGGCAAGAAGACATATTTCATGGCCCGTTTGCAGCTTCCGTAGACTGGAGCTATGCTACCCTGTTCTAGAGCCACTTCATTCTGATTCAATACTTTGGGTGTAGCTACTTTTGTTCTGATCCTATACATTATTCAAGCACTGCCATAACCTCATTTCCATATCCTGTGACTTCATACCACGTCATTACCTGGCAAAGGAAACACTAATAAAAGTAAAGCAATCAGCAGTTTAACATTAGAGTCTACCATTAAGAGACATCACTGCACAATGGTTTATGTTTGGGGCAACTTAATGTACGTAGACAAAGCACCATTTAAATATGTTCTTGAACTGTAGAAAACTCTCTAAACAGTCAAAGCTGTAAATGGCAGGAAGGATTTTGAATTCAATATGAACCACACAATTGGATGTACAGCAGAATTAAATGGGAATTTCAATACGAAATGTAACGTTTCTCCATAAAAACACTTTTATGGCTCTCATTAACCCCTTAAGGACAATGGGCGGTCCCAAAACCCATTGAAAACAATGCATTTTGAGCCTGTACATGTACGGGCTTTGTCATTAAGGGGTTAAGCTATTTGTTGCTGCATTAGGTTAAATAGACTGACTGCTTTAACATCATTCCCATCCAAACACCAGTCAAATTATTTGGACAAACTATCAGTGAATCTGATGAGGAAAGAAAACACCCACCTTCCCTATGATAAAATCCATCATTAACAGAATGTGCGCTCCATTTTCTGGGCACACACATGCGCAGTCCAATGTGACCACCGCCATGACCAGGGTGCTTTCCTGCTACTGACTGGCTGGCTGCTATTAGTCAGGATCTGTTAATGAATCTGTTCAGTGAGCGGCACCGTAAGGCAACAGTAAGAAAAGGGCAAAGACATGAGCCCCAAGCTTATAAAATAAGTAATATCAAGATAGCTCCTAAAACTGTATGCCTGGCTCCTAAATTGTAGGTGTGTAATAATGATCAATTAGCCTTTTGAACTTAAACTTGGATTTGCAAAGACAACTTGCCGTTTGAACACAAGAGTGATGATTGCGGCTAAAGGGCCTCTATATGCATATGAAGATATTCCATAAAAGTGAAAAACCGTTTTATTTACAACATTACCAGTGTCTCAAAAACTAGGAAATTTCTAAGTGACCCCAAACTTTTGAATGTTTATACACACACACACTGTGGGAAGGGAAAAATAAGGTTGTATTTATATCTGCCACTCAAACAGAAAACATTTGGTTGAGTAGTTGCGTGTCCCACATCACTTTCTCTGAGGTCAGACAGTACTCTTGGCAGCACATGTGGTTCACATCTGGATGCTGTTTGTGGTGATTATTTTTATTGAGTATTGGAAAAAGCAACAAGGGACAGAAAAACAGCTTAAAGTCTAGTATCCACAGTCTACTTACTGGAAAAGGAATATATGATAGTATATATCACAATATTACATAGCTACGTAATATCAAATGGCATTCTCATAAACACATACTAGGGGCAGGATGAAAGTAGTCCTGCAAAGCCCAACCTGCGGTTTCGGGGAAGATTCAGCTACACATACCAACTGCTTTGCTGTTCCTAACAGATGATAGATATATATATATATATATATATATATATATATATATATATATATATATATTATATATATATATATATAATAAACTTGCCTGGTAGATCATATAACAACTTACAGCATATATTACTCCTTTGCACCGTGGTTTTGTGTCCTGGCTTAATATATTTATCTTAAACATATTGTTCTGGGGTACAGCCTATATAACCAGAGTTTGGATATTCTCATTATCTTCCTCCTAATTTTTCTGCCGACCACTTGCGCGTCCTTGTCTTTTTTTCCTGCAGCTTTGCTTCCTCTTGCCCATTGTCTTCTGCCGCTTCTCCCTATGTCTTCTGCCGCTTCTCCCTATGTCTTCTGCCGCTTCTCCCTATGTCTTCTGCCGCTTCTCCCTATGTCTTCTGCCGCTTCTCCCTATGTCTTCTGCCGCTTCTCCCTATGTCTTCTGCCGCTTCTCTGAACCAGGACTCCTGGAGCACTTGTGCAAAAGTGCAGACCCTCCAGACATACCCTCTCCCCTGATTTAATGAACAGGGGAGAGGCAGTCATCGTGACTCTACTTTTATGCAAAAGTACCCAAACAGGACAGAATAATGTAGACAGATAGTGGAGAAACGGAGGCACAGAAACCCAAGGGAAATGAAAAGTTTAACAGTTTAAGACAACCAACATCCAAACATTGACATGGATGACAAAGCTGTGTGAGCACAACTGTCTTCATTACAGCCTTTTTACGTAGCAATGTGCTACGATGACAGAAAATGAAGCACGCTCTGTTAATGTCAACCAGCAAGGACCAAAACACAGGAAGAGTATTTGTGGCAACACTGCCCCCCTTGAAATACCAATAAGTATTTTAAACACACAGCTAGAAGTCGCCATCACAAATTTCAATATATCATTTACGACACATATACATTGTGGGGGTTTTATAAAAGTATGTGTTGTAGATAAGGGAATCTACCTTTGATGGCATGTGATTTTTTTATGAAAGCGTTATGCTTGCTTTGCTACAGGAATTCACTTTGGAATGGCTCAGGGAAAAGTTATTAGGTAGCTTTATCTGTTAAAGTCAATGATCATGATTACTGGTCAGTCTTTAGTTGTCTCAAGACTGGCTATGAGTCAGTATATCTGGTAACTTACAAGTTGGCTACCTCTGGCTTCTGCTATGTAGCCGTGCTAAGAAGGTTTCCCCATGGGACTAGAACAAGTAAAGCACTTGCGATAATTCTAATACGAAAACGTCCAATTATGTATTCCAAGATAAAAGTCATGTATGCCCTCTTCAGGAAATGACGTTTATACTACAGCAAGAAGGGGTTAAGCAAGCAAGATAGAGAAAATTAGTTATACACAGAAACATTTCCGAAAGAAACTAAACACACCATCGTAAAAAAACAAAACAAAAAAACCACACATTTAGATAAAATTCCTCAATTTGTGGCAAGCATGCCGAGAATATCGATTTCATTTCACTCCACAGTCTACGTCAGCTTTCAAATACAAAGGAATTCTGAATAAACTACAAGAAAATTGCTTTTCCTTCTGTGTAATGATTTAAACCTGGCTTTTAAGGATTACAGCTTCTGGAAACTCACAACACCCTAAGGCAGCAGTAGCTAGAGTGACAGAATGTGCTTGTGCTTAATTCTCGTCGTGTTGAAAAACCCAACGTTAAAATGAAGTAGGGTTTCCTGGAAGAGCAAAAAAGTGAAATTGAGTTGTGTGACGGGGAATAGTGGAAGGAAATTAGCGAGTGGGAAAGAATGAGGGGGGAGAGGAGAGAGATGCTGTCAGATATGCGGAGTTTCTCCTTATATGGTTTAATCCTTAGTCACCGCACCGTGTCAGAGAACGGCGAGCTTCAAACATGTAGACAGGAAAAGTAATGTCTCAACAAAAAAAAAAAAATTCTATCAGGGCAATCGGAGATTAAAGGAGATGACGTGGGAAATTTGACAATATATATAGTAACTGCTTGGCTGTAACATATACTAAACACTACATATGTATCCTTAAAATGTGATGTTAAAATTATTAATGATACACACTAGTTACCACTAAATAAGCCCATTTATGGTGGAAAGACTTTTGATCAATGAAGATACTAAAGAAAGAGGATAAAAATGCTTTGAAATTGTGTAGCTTGTTTCAAGACTCTGGCAATATAAATGATGGGTTTTTGACATAGAATTGTTTTGTATTCTTTTCCATTTAAATAGGTTCAAGAACAAAGGTGCCCAACTCTAGTCCAAAAGCCCCATTTTTTTTGCAGCTTGAGCAAAGGCTTAACATTTGTTGAACCACCTAAAATTAGGCAAGAACACACATTTAATAGCCTTTTTCAGCGGGAGTTATGTTACCCTGTCCTGAAGCCACTTCACTCTGATAAAATAATTTGGGTGTAGTTCATTTTGTTCTGATCCTATACATTATTCAAGCACGGTCACATCCACATTTCCACATCCTGTGACTTCATACCATGTCATTAACTGGCACTTCAAGAAGGAAATACCAATAAAGTAAAGCAATCATCAGTCCCTTTCAACCTTTATTATTTAGTTCAGACGAGAAATTCACTGAAATCTGCTCTAGAATGGGATGTTTATCATAAACAGTGTCATATAGAAGAGTACTGTTCCTTCGAGACACAAAAAAATACATCTTGGGAGTAACGAGTGTTGTACTATTGGTGTGACAACGCAGAGAGCTTTTGCAAGACCAGCAGTATAACATTCATTACTCCCAAGTCAACATGGTTATACAGACCTATATTATACAGCCAAAATGTTATTGATCCATAGAACCCCGTGTTACAAGTAGTTTCTTCTAGTTAAGGTAGGCTGCAAATCCCATGGTAATCAGGCAAGCTTTCTGAATGTGTGTTGCCCCATGTCAAACTCATGTCCCTGCCTCCCATCGTTGCAGTGTCTCTCTACAGTATATTGTTTTCAGAACTGTATTGTTATACGTTACACACTTACTGACCACAGACTGTGCCCTGAAGATAGGGCTCTGGGTGGCTATAGTGGAATCTTGAATAGGCAAAAACAAAGATATAGCTGTCTCACAGGCTGTGTGCGCGTTAGTGAAACTACTACATTAGCAAACAACCATCCCTTCTGCAAGTTTGGGGACCCGGCCTTTAGATGACCACCATCATAAAGTCCCTTTTGTATCAATATTCAAATTGTTGGTCAATGGAACAATAGTTTAATTGTTAGAATACTGGTCTTATTTCTTTTGCAATGAAAGAAAAAAAAAAAGATGCATGGCTTTTTTCAAACCCTAGAGATCAATTTAAGGTCACACAAGTTTCTTCATCGGCCAAAACGAATTAATTTGTCATCAGGAATTATGTTGCCAAATGAAATGCTCTTGCGGTGTTTCACTTGCTTTTGGACATTTAAAGTCTGTTAATCATAGAAGTTCTAGGTCCTAAAATGGCAATTGTTCTATTAACGAGGGAATGGAAGGTTTCACTTACTGAGACAATAAACACCTGATGCGAGCTCTTTGAACACATATCCATATCTGATGCAGAACAGCACAATTTTAATGGAGTGGTATTTTACTGGATCACAAAATATTTTGTTTCAGCAAATCCACAGGTGTGAGGGAAAAAAAAATGGTTTTTCAATATTGACAGATATCTACTCGCGATACCAGCACACAGTAGGTGCTGTTGCACAATTTACAAGCTGTTGTGTCATTTATAGTCCAAGGTATTTAATTAGACCCAGATGACCAAAAGCAGAACGACAATACATTTTGTTTAACACAGTTTACTGGTTAAAGGTTGTGGTTTATATAAATGTATCCTGGAAATAGGTGAGATAGTTACAAGGCCATGGTACATGGTTAGTGAAGTGGGTGATGTCACCCTGAAGTGCCATTGAGCACTTCCAGTAGAGAAATGGAAAATGAAGCCAAGTAGAGACAAAGTACTAACTAGGGATATGGGGAGGAAATCGAGCCCTAAACAAGAAGTTCTAATATATACACAGACAATATGTAACAAACAGCGACAGACCGATCATAAATTATGTATATTTACATATGACACATACACAATTTGTTATATAGTAGGTGCCGCATGGTACATAGGAAGGATTCAGTGGCTATTCTCACACACAGGATCCCATTCCCAGGATACTACAGAAATGTCAGGCTTGGGGTCAGCGCACAGCTAACTCACCATGGAACAGACATTATGGGAAACAAACTACCCAGGAATGGGTTCCCTTAAGGGCCTGTGTGTTATACACTACAAACATTTCCATTGAACAGGTACCAGATTACATGAAGCAATGGTACCCGACCAGCAGAATGCACAAACAAAGGATAGAACATGCACATTTATTATTGGGGAGGACAATGTTAGATTTTGCAGGGTTAAAAAAAAGAAATAAAAAGGCTTAAATGATCGTTTGTCTCCCAAACAGATCTATATGATCATTGAAACCAAACTGTGCTCTTGCTCTTAGAAGCCGTACTTACTTGAGTACTGAACTATGACAGTACATTTTGGTTAGATCATTTGGTGGGTTGCAGTAATACTATATATAGAGACAGTATAAGACATGACAAAGTTCAGTGTAGGGCTGCAACAACGAATCGATAAAATCGATAATAATCGATTATGAAAATCATTGTCAACGATTTTCATAATCGATTAGTTGAATCGATTTATAAAATTATGTTTTTCAGAGCAAACGCTCTGAAAAACTCCTGTCCTTCTATAATCCGATCTCAAATAGAGATTGGATTATAACTGTAGAATGCAGACCCCCCGCAAAGCTGCAGGAGACCTGGATCCTCTCTGCCAACCGGTGAGGGTCTGTGCAAAACGCGCAGATATCCTCCGCTTCTCCCCTCCCTTTCTGCTTCTCCCCTCCACTTCCGCCAGGGCTTCTATTACTGAACCCGGCGTCACGTGACCTTCTGGTGCGGCTTCCATCATGGAAGCCCCAACGGAAGCGGAGGGGAGAAGCGGCTGTCTGCGCGCATCGCACAGACTCCTACCGGCTGCCGGAGAGGATCCAGGTCCCGTGCAGCGCCTGCAGGGGATTTGGATTTTAGTGCGCAATGTGCGCAACCTCATTACCACTTCCACCTGCCCCACGAGGGGTTAATATATCAACAGAAGAAAAACAGGACAAGCAAGCAGCACTGGGTAAGTATTATCTTTATTTTTATGCTCATTTGCCCTGTGTTTCTTCTGTTGATATATTAACCCTTGGTGGGGCAGGTAGAATTTTTGCGGGATCTATTAATTATGTGCATTTGTGTGGTTTTTTTTATGTCTATAATATTTGATTTATTGTCCATATATTTATATTGTATTGTGTATTTTTTGTCTATATTTAATAAATATAAAAAAAAAACAATTTTAGTGATGTCAGTTTCTTATATCGGGGGGGCATAAGACATTTCAGGGGGCACAGTGGCATAAAGGGGCTATAAGGCATATCAGGGGGGACAGTGGCATAAAGGGGCTATAAGGTGTATCGGGGGGACAGTGGCATAAAGGGGCTATAAGGCGTATCAGGGGGGACAGTGGCATAAAGGGGCTATAAGGCATATCAGGGGGGACAGTGGCATAAAGGGGCTATAAGGCATATCAGGGGGGACAGTGGCATAAAGGGGCTATAAGGCATATCAGGGGGGACAGTGGCATATAGGGGGCTATAAGGCATTTCTGGGACAGAGGCAAGCTGGGGGTGAGATGTGCATAACTGGGCAAAAATAGTTTACATGAATATTTACTAGTAAAGCTTTTTTGGTATTTTTGGGGTTGCTGTTAAAATATAGCTTTAATTATTATGTCAGTAAAATAAGGAGGCGAATCGTGAAATGCCATTGTAAATTATACGTTTTTATTTTAAATAAACGAAAAATGTGCATATTGGTTTTTTTACCCGATTAATCGAAAAAAATAATCGGCCAACGAATCGATTATGAAAATAATAGTTAGTTGCAGCCCTAGTTCAGTGTTCAAATGACTTCATTTTCTCAGCAAAGAGTCTTTACACGTGAAAAATCCTATACCCTATAAACTCAGCCTGATAATAAAAAATAAAAAAATTAGGGTCACATATTTGAAGAGCTTGTTTAAAAACAATCAGTCCTGATTGGGACCAGTCTTGCCCAATATACATTAGACTAATATTAGTATTTTTATTAATATTAAAAATTCAAGACCAAATTAAGATCAGAGCGTTTGAACTGCAATGTATTAAAATAAAGTCACACAGGACAGGATTACAAATATATGATATGAAATTCAGTAATACAAGAGTACTGGTAAAATGCTATGAACACTTCTACAGGGTACACGTTCTTTATGAAAAAAAGAAAATCACCACGTCTCATTATCAGACCAATCCTGACCATGTTGTCTTTAGAACATAAAGGTCTGCTGTAAGTATTTGTAGGTCTACAAGGATTGAAATATATACCTCAGAATGGATTTTTATTTAGGAAATAAAGCATTTATTGTTCTTGTAAACATGACGCTTGCACCATTACTTAATTTACTTATTTTGTAAACTATTCTTAAATAAAAGATAGACAACTAAAGTTTGCCCAATACACGCTTCCTGGCATTTTTAAAATAAACAGCAGGAACTTGGACCACAGTTGATAACACATGTGGTTAAACGCTAGTACCTTCTTTGGGCATATAGAAGAGAAACTAGTCTCTTAATTCATGTCAGTTATTTGCTTTATTACATTAATGTTAGGAATATTAATATTTTTTTTAAAAAAAAACATAACCACAGGGTACTTTAACTAAGCAAAATCTTCATCAAGTCAGGAGGCAACAATGACCAAGTTAACCAAAACCATGTATTTATAGACCTATGTCTATCAACAAAGGATCTGACACAACCCAATAATGATTATCTTTCTTAGTAAACTACCTTATACCTTATGAGGAAAGAACATAGTGCATAAAATGCCCCATAGTAGATGAAAAGGCTGAACTGTAATAAAGCATCACGCACATCTCAAATTTAAACATTGCAAACCCATAATCAGTGTAAGCGTCTTTACATTTTGTTTACGTTGCATGCTACTGATCGGTTATGCATATAAGTAATGCTAATTATAAGCTTACATAAACAGACAGGTCAATAGGCCATTGGATGTCCACATATTCGTGAGAATTGAGAACTTAAACTATTTTCAGTATATGGCTGTAAGTACAGGACATTTAAATGTATCTGACCTTTTTATATTTGGATGCAAGAGTTCCATTAATAACTATTCATACTGCACTGCCAAATGACAGGCTGATCTTTGGTAAATAATTCACCACTTAAGTCCAAGAATGTCCGCCTCCCTGAAGTTTGTGATCCCCTTTATACTTTGATAATGAGATTTACACTTGGCAGTAAAGAACTGGCTGCTGGTCTGAAATTCTTCAAAAAGTGCCAGCCCCACGTGGACCAGACAAGTCACGGATGTGGGAACACAGAGGTAACAACGCTGTGGGACCCCACAGTAAATGGGAACCTGTTTACATATGTTGGCATTAGTGTGTACGTGTTTGTGTGCCAGTGTGTGTGTGTGTGTGCGCCAGTGTGTGTTTCAGGGAGGGGGCTTTACCTGCAGCCCCAGAGTATAAGAAGCCAGTCCACCCATGATGCTTGGATATTGCATTATTTCCTAGGAATAGACACATATGAAGCTATTCACAAAACACCTAAGAATTTCTTTTACAATGTAAGGTCCACCATTATGTCAAGCTACCTCAGGTTTGGCTGTATAGCTTACCAAGTGAGCTGAATCAGTGGGACAGCACCCAACAGAGACTCTCAATCTATTTAAAGCCTTCTCTGGACACCATTAATGGGCCACCTGTGTGTAGGAGTGCACAACTTAAAAAGCATAAAAATATATATTCATTTTAATGTCTTAAGACTGAATATAGTCACTAAAGGGTAACAAAGTTAGCTGCTTCAGTTTGAGTTCTTCTGATGATTCCACACATATTCTTAATGGCTTATATAAAAATGTTAAACATAGGACAGAATCTGACTGCAGATGGGAACCATTTGGTCCATCTCGTCTGCCCACTTTTCCTGTTGTGAAAACCTCAAACCTTATTTGGTCATGTCTTAGATTCAGGATAGCACCATGTCTATCCCATGTGTGTTTATATTACCTCACTGTATTAACTTCTACCATTTCTGCTAGGAGGCTGATCATTTTTCACTCTCTCAGTTAAGTTTCCTCACATGATGTCCTAGCCCAGGGGCGTCCAACGTGCGGCCCTCCAGCTGCTGCAGGACTACATCTCCCATACTCCTCAGCCAGCCCCTTAGCTGAAAGAGCATTATGGGAGATGTAGTCCTGCAGCAGCTGGAGGGCCGCATGTTGGACGCCCCTGTCCTAGCCTCTGACCCTCTACTTTTAACACTGACCTCCTGCCTTAATATTTCTTTTCTTTCGACATTTTCTTGCCTCTTTGCTCCACAATACTGGTCTTATTACAGCATCCTACTTTTTCCATTCAGACACATCACAAATATTAACTTGGAGCATTCACACTGTTCCATAAAGCATAGAAGAAAGTGTCCATAAAAGCTCTTTATAGAGGAAAGAAGAAATTAAACACCTGCACGATATGGTGTTTTATGAGGTACCAGGGTACCATTTCTCTGTTGGATTATCATACACTGTACTTGTTCACAAATGTTTCCGTTAATGTCATACTTTTATCCTCATTGGACTACGACAAAGTGGCAAAGATGATGTCATTATTTAACACTGGGAAAAACTGACTGTAAAGCTGAATGTCATATTGGTACTGAAAAAGTATATTCATATATAGATCTAAAAATACATACATGGGTGAAGTGCTTATATTTCCTTAAAGTATTTCAGACTCAAGGAGATAATGGTTTGTTTTGTCATTTTAAAATAAAAATATTTGGCAGTAAAAGGGAAAATTTAGGTTGGGGACACAGTTTTTTTTTTCTTCTATACAAGTTTGGACCTTTTGTTTTTAACATTTCTATTTTTCGTTTTTCATTACCCTTATCCCCATTTAAGTACTTTTTAAAGACTAGAGATCCTTTGAGTTTCAATAGATTTCTGGGATCTCTCGTAACTAGACATGTTGACATCAGGGTTCATATAATTAGTTTTATTACTTTAAGCATTACATCCAATTTAGCCGATCACACAATCAGGAAGCAGAGATATGGTGCTCTAATAGCCATGTATTGGGATGTACCGTATTAGTATGTCACAATGTTTTTAAAACACAAGAAATATCAGTGATCATACGATCACTGACTATTTCATTTATATTTGCTTGATAAAGAATAACCCGTGACTGCAAACGTAGAATTTATAGTCAGTAATTTCAAGATGTTTCTAAATTGGAAGTGATGTTACCAATGTTTGTTAATGATGTATTTAAAATAATCAAGACAACTTAATAAAGATTGATGGTGCCAAAAAAATTTATCTGAAATCTACTGTATTTTACAGTATGCAAAAACTCTTAGTATAAAAGGTAGGATCATCTGTAGTAGCAAATCAGAGGTTATTTGCTTTATAGAATGTAAATTGTGGTACAATTCAGCCTGCTTTGTCTTAAAAAACAGTTTATGTTCTGTCTATACATTTATGTCTTATTTTTGTATAAAAAAAAAAACAGACCACACCATGGTTACTTCACTATGAAACATCCAGCACATGCAGAGTACAAAACATTCACAGATTCCAGCTAAGTAAATTCTATGCAAAATATGTCTGCTAATATTTTACTATGTTCAACCCCTGGGGTTAACACCACAGTGATTTATGCAACCTTGGTGGTTTAGAGGGTACAAGGTTGATCTGACTCTAAATTTCATTGCATCCGCCAAAAATATTTACAGTAAATTGATGGGAATAAACCAAAAAGGTGCCACAGTGAATTTTTAAAGCTACAGGAAATTAAAATACAAAGAGGCTACAAAAGATTTCCTAATAGAGATCACCACTTGAGTTTACATATTTACAAAATCAAAGTTCAGTCTTGCGCAAACAAGAAAATGGAAAAAAAAAATAAAAAATATATATATATATATATATATACACATTCATGTTCATTCAAGAAGAGAACCAATGGACTAAAAAAATGGAAATAAAAAGAAAAGCTATCCATTCACATTCATTCAGTAAGAGAACCAATAGTCATAATTAGAGTGATTCCATAAAAACTGAGGATGCTTGACTACACCATTTCCAGAAGGTGCATTAGGGGGGCCAATTAACTCACACATCAGTTCACTACGCCCATCAAGTCATGGATTGACTAACAACTGATGCCTTTCTTTGGAAGAACAAAAAAAGAAATAGAAGCCGTCATTACTAGATTGAAGAGCTCAATGAGGAAACCCTGGTAACGGGATAGTGGTATGTATAGCTGAAAAATGTCTAGACATTAAGTTCACTGGAACAATGCGAAATGCGAACTCTAAAACCAGCACGACCATTAACATGCACCTACTGCCATAATTACTAATTTACATGTGTAAAACTAAAATACGAGGCAGACGGTCTTAATTAAAGGCTTCTATGAGGACCCAAAAAGGTGTCACGTATGTACAATAAGGAAAAGTACTTCCTAGGGAAAATAGTTTAGTGTATATATTTAGGTCACATAGAAGTTTCCATTCTTTAGTCCTGTCAATATCAGACTCTGGGTGGTTAATACAGGTCACACAGGCTTTTCTAATGACATAATGTGTACAGGTAGATCTCCGCTGTTGACAAAGGGTTAGAAAATTGCCTTGATATGAAGGAAGGTAACTCAGACAGCTGTCAATAAGATATCGCACTTCATCAATACCTGGATGAATTCAGACGGAAAGATAGCTTTTGCAGACAGTGATTCATGCATTATAACCTCATAGGCAATAACAACAAGACGATTATTTGATCACCACTTTTAGCAGTGTTCAGTGGTGCAACATACACACATAACTCACTGACTCACTTTGGAAGCAGACGGTAGAAGAAGGTCCCTTCTAATCAATCACACCGTGTGATCTTATGACTGGTGATAAACGTGTAACATGAAGGATAAATTGAGACTCCGTGATTTCTGAGAAATCTCATCCATTTAACCTAATAGCCTCGACTTTCACTGTTTGCTACCAGAAAGTATATTTTGATCGTGCAACGAAGATGTTTCAAAGGGACTTTCACTCAATCACATATCACGCATAAATTTCACTAAATACATTAAATACAACAGTGTGTATAAAAAAACAAAAAACAATCTGAACTCATTCCATATATGTTATGTATTTTGCAAAGAAAAAAAATAATCACAACTGGAAGACAGCATATTTGATAAATTCTTATGATATCAGAAGAGTTTAGAACCTTTGTGTACAGTATAGTTCGGATTAAAAAAAGAAATAAAATTACTCCAAACTATGCAGACCCCTATGCTTCACCTAGATTTCAACATTTCCTTCCAAAATGATGACCTCACAAGAAAAGCAGGAGGTGCCTCCCAAGCAGCGATACTATGGCAAAGCAGCGTCTGGGATGAATGTATGCCACAGGTTAGTCACTTACACATGAAACTGCCTGGAGATGACATCCGTGGAGATCTACAGGGCAAAAGGGTGAGTGCCAACACACCATGACAACCGATCACAATATGCCATTGTTAACATAAGTGTAAAAATATTTTGATTGGGAATATATCAACAGCGTAAGGTCTGCCGATATGGCATCAAGTCAATAGAAGCTGATAGACACTGAAAGCTATCTAAAAGCTCGCTAAATCCTCAGCACCAGACCAGAGAGATTTCTTAGCACTTGACAAGCCAGAGGTACATGCGAGCCATTCAGTCACACAGAGACAACCCTACTGTGTGTGTAAGAGACATCAGTGGTGTTGACCAAACAGTCCACAAAGTCTATGACTTAAGGTAATAAAACCCATGGTTAAAACCACACAACACTGGAAGGCTGTACTCACCAACTTGCGGAGGGAGCTTTCGTCCATTGCGGAGAACCTTTCCCCCGACATGACTCTGTGAACCAGCTCTGTACCGCCCGTATCCCTATTCGCAGCGGCCACACAGCGCTTTCTTTCACCGCGCTCCGCAAACATCTAAGCTATAGCCTGGTACAACAGCTTCAAATCACGGCGTTTCCGGTGCTTGATCCACCCCTCTACCCCCGCCCATAATATCTTAACCATTCACAATAAGCGAATACACGTCTTGCTGAATACGCCGGCTGCCATTTGATATATTAAATCTTAAGACCCGCCCCTTTTACGAGGCACGCCGGGGTTTGTAGTTCAAACTAAGGGAACGTGCAACTGCGAGCAGGTAAAGCTACTGTAGGTTTATTTCAAACTGGAACTGTCATTTCCAACGGCTTGTGGAGCAAATCATAGAGTCTTCTGTGTGAGTGGGATCAGGGAGCAGTAACGGTACTTTTTATGACCATAAAAGCGCTACTGTGTCCTTTTTCCCCCAAAAAATGTTTGGTTAATTTATGGCTATGGATGGGTGTGGGGAAAAAAGTGTTTCATTTTCGCACTAAGGGCATACTACTTGGAATGTTGTGTCATTGTGCTGAAGTTGGCTTCTTATTTGGCCGCCGCCGTTTTCAACGTAGACAATACTTTATATTATAAATCAACACCTCAACAGTATTTTTGTACAGAAAAGATACTAAAATACACCCTTTGTGACAAGACTGTTTTATTTTTTGTACCCTCAGTAACAGTGACTGTTTTAACATTTTTGTGTGTTTAGCTGTAATTTTCTTCTTTCTCATTTACTAATTAAAATATGGCAAAAATATAAAATTTCTGACTTTAATGTGAAAAACCTTTTACATCTTTAAAACCGGCCAATTAAATTTACCCCCATCAAGCTATATATTTTTGAAAATGAGACGCCTCATGGTATGTCAAATGCTGGTATTTTAACTCTTGCCATGCTGTAATTCCACCACCAGCCTTTGTCGATTTTGTGGTAGTATCTTTTTGGGGGTTTTCTCACACATATTATACTTCAGGTATGAATTTACAGCTCCCCAATATGTGTTTAGCAACATCTTCCGAGTACAGTCATACCAACCATGCATGGGTTTGTTGGGCTGCTTGGAGGCTAAAGGCCACTTTTGGGAGGTGTGCGTTTTCCAACATGGAATTTTGGCATCCTGCACCCATGTCCTATTTGGGAATTCATTGAAGCCGGCCATTACCCCACCATCATATATTTTTGAAAACTAGAAACCCTAGGGTATTAAAAATGCTGGTATGTCTTTTAACTCTTTCTATTCCTGTGTTTTTGTGAAGATACAGCACCAATTTTAGGACTCTAGGATTTTATTTTTTTATTGTATTTTTAAAAATTGTTTGGTCATTTCTTAATAAGGTTTCTTACAGCAGGATGGTTTCCCTTACGGTGACAACCCTGGAGCATTACGGTATTTTTAGGTTTTGTTTTTTTACATGTTTTTTTAATATTTTACCAAGCACGGGCATTTTTTTTGTGTGTTGCTGAATGCCTTGATATCTAGGCATTCAAGCAACTCCCAGCTGAGTTACCACTCTGGCCCAAAAGCATGTTTGCTCATAAAAAGCGTACACCCCATGTATTTACCATTTTCAATAAGTAATGATAATTTTAAGGGGTGAAAATCCATTGAGCCACTCACATTATAGCAAGGGTCCACTCCCCTACATAAAACCCATGTGTTTACAGCCTGGCCAAAAGAGGTTTTGCCTTTTAGAATAGTGCCCAGTGTGCCACCGCATAGCTTTTAACATTTTTGAATAATGTGAGTGCCCCAATAGATTTTTTTTTTTTTCTCAATTCTCCGTTTATTGAAAGTAAAACATAACATTGCACAATGTCACAGTAATGGAAGGCACAGTGGAAATAGGTACAGGGCACAACTATAAGAACAGCAGCCGTCTTTACAAATGTAATCCCAGAAGATAGGTACAGCGGAGCTCCAGAGGACACGGGATCACAATGGTCGGACCAAAACACTTAAAAAATGTGTCAAGTACATAGTGCAGCGCATTATAGGAATGAAGCAACCAATAATGGAGACCACAGTAAGAATAGCACCCAAAAAAGCGGAAAACCACAGAAAAGGCATAGACCAGGCCGTAACAAAGCCCAGCCGTGAGACCTGGGTACAAGGGGTACTTGGTCCGAACGAATTAAACCCAACCAGACCTTGTGTGGCTTGCAGTCAAAACGAATAAGAAAAGAAAACAACAAAATGGTACGTGAGCATAGACCTGAGGAGAAAGGAAGAAACAACAAACAGACTTAAAGCAGAGGAGAATCTGGGCGAGCATCCAGGGAGGAAACATAGGAGCGCCAGTAGAACCATTTAAGCTCCACCGTATGGTCCTGCCCCCTAGAGGCACCCGAAAGGACCTCCATCTGGTAAATGAATTCCACCCTGTTGAACCAGGCAGAAATAGAGGGGGGGGGGTGACGGACTTCCAGGATCTAGGAAGGGTGGTAAGCGCAGCATTAATCAAATGAAATGTAATAGAACCCCTATAAGCATGGTACGGGACCGTGGTGTAATGTAACAATATAGAAGCCGGGGTGGCCGAGAACGAAGGGTCAGACACCTCCCGAATAACCGCAGCCACCTTGTGCCAAAAAGGCTTAATGGCAGGGCATTCCCACCAGATGTGGAAAAGGGAGCCAGAATGGGAGTTACAACGCCAGCAAGTCGGAGAAACTTGGGGCAAGAATCTATGCAAATCAAGGGGAACTTTATACCAACGGGTAACAATTTTGAAAAGAGTTTCCTGTACTCTGCTGGACACAGTTCCCTTATGAACAATCATTAGCATCCGTTCCCACTCCTCCAAAGAGAAGGATAATCCCAGATCACTTTCCCATAGGCTGAAATAGTAGGGCTTAGTAATGACCGCAGGCGCAAGTAGGAGGGCGTATATGGCAGAAAGCAAATGCGGAGGCTCCGTTGGCTCGAGACACATTTGCTCAAAGGCAGTAGGAGGGTGGACACCGCCCACTAAGACCCCGGTGGAGGAGAGAAAGTGTTGCAGTTGGTGGTAAAGGAAAAGAGTCAGAAAGGAGTTAGTCGCAGTCCCCGTCAGTTCCTCCAAGGGTTTAAGAGCAGGGCCACGCATCACGTGGCAGACTCGAAGAACGGAGACGTCCGTGGGCGAAAATGGCACCAAGCGGGCGGCAACACGTCCCGGGGCAAAGTCGGGATTACCCGAAACGGGGAGCATGGGAGAAGGGACCGACGTAAGACCCCCCGCCCGCACCACATGGCCAAGGGCCTTCAAGGTGGGGCCAATCAGGGGATGAGGAGCATGCGTGACCCAACGCTGTGGGTTGGGGATCCAAGGAAGAACCGCAATCGGGCAGGATAAAGCGGCTGCCTCCACAGATACCCAGAGGCGACTCGCACCAACAGACCACTCAACCACGCGACGGAGATGAGCCGCCCGCCAGTAAAGTTCCAAATTGGGGAGACCCATCCCACCCAGCGTCTTGGGCCTCGTCAAGTAAGAGAAAGAAATTCGAGGCAGTTTGCCCTTCCATATGTAGCGGAGAAAGGCACCATGACATTTACGGAAATAGGAACGGGGAAGAAAGATAGGCAGCGTTTGGAAAAGATACAAGAAGCGTGGGAGAATGTTCATTTTCAAAACACTAACCCTCCCAAACCAGGACACATGAGGGAAAGCCCACCTGTGGAGGTCAGCAAGGAGGGTATCTAGGAGGGGATCAAAGTTGAGAGCCTTAATCTGAGACAAATCCGCTGGGATAAGGACCCCCAAGTATTTAATAAAGTCTTCCTTCCAACGAAAGGGCAAAGTGGTGCGGATATGGTGGGAAAGTTCCGGGGTCAAGCGAAACCCCATCACCTCAGACTTGGATAAGTTAATCTTGTAGTTAGATATGAAAAGGAAGCGATCGAGGACCGATAGCAGCGCAGGGAGGGAACGACCTGGATTAGTCAGCGTAACCAGGACATCATCAGCAAACAGGGA
Organism: Spea hammondii; assembly: GCA_029215755.1. Classification (NCBI taxonomy): domain Eukaryota; kingdom Metazoa; phylum Chordata; class Amphibia; order Anura; family Pelobatidae; genus Spea; species Spea hammondii. Next base: position 129,307,968 of record JARDYJ010000001.1, on the reverse strand, counting down.
GATCACATGGGAGCGACCAGCAACCTCCACACCGGAGACGTCCGGGTGAGCACGGACCGCTTCCGCAAGGGGCTCAACCACCAGGAGGAAGAGAAGGGGGGAAAGAGGGCACCCCTGCCGCGTGCCGTTAGCGAGAGCAATCCGATCAGACTGGATGCCATTAACTGTAACCCGGGCAACCGGTGATGAGTACAAGGCCCGCACACACGTCAGGAATCTAGAGCCCAGGCCAAGACCCTCCAGGACCCGGAATAAAAAAGGCCAAGAGACCCGATCAAACGCCTTTTCAGCATCCATCGAGGCCAATACCAATGGGGTTCCGGAGTGGTGGGCGTGCGCCAACAAATCAATAACCTTAATCGTATTGTCCCGCGCCTCTCTCCCCGGCACAAACCCCACCTGATCCGGGTGAATCAGGCCAGGCAGAAGAGGCCGGAGACGATTGGCGAGCACCTTCGCAAACAGCTTAACATCGACGTTGATCAATGAAATCGGCCGGTAGCTGCTACAGAGGTCTAAATTCTTGTCAGGCTTAGGGATCACTACGATACTGGCATCGAGCGCTCTGGGGTCAAAGGGCTCACCCCTGGCAATAGCGTTAAAATGGGTCACCAAATGAGGGCCGAGGAGTGGGAGAAACTTTTTATAATAGATGGCAGTGAAGCCGTCTGGTCCCGGGCTCTTACCGGAGGGGGAGTTTTTAACCGCAAATTCAATTTCCGACAAAGTAATCGGATCCTCAAGGGCCGCCCTATCCTCCGCTTGGAGAGTCCTTTTAAGGTGCGCGGATAAAAAATCGGAGGCGGCTGCGTGAACGTCTAAACCAGGGTGCGGGTCAGAAGGAAGGTTATAAAGAGACGAATAGTATTGTTGGAAACATTCAGCAATTTCGTGGGAATGAAAGTGAAGCTTATCATGGCGATCCCGGATCCTAGTCAGGTAAGTCTGAGCCCTTTTCGCCCGCAGGGCACGCGCCAATAGTTTGCCCGGCCTATCCCCAAACTCATAGAATAAGTGTCGCGTTAGCAGAAAATTGCGCTTGATGCGCGTATCTAACATAGACGCCAGGCGAGCGCGAAGGGTGGTCAGTTGCAGCTGTAAGGTCGGGAGAAGAGTAGCTTTATGACGCAATTCAAGGAGCGCTATTTGTCTAATCAAAGGGAGTATGGCATCCGAGTGAGCGCGCTTAGCAGCAGCGCCCATACCGATCAGGCAACCCCTCACAACAGCTTTGTGGGCCTCCCAAACAACCGTCGCAGGAACATCAGGAGTGGAATTTTCGGAGAAGTAATCAGTTATGTGAGAAGATAAAGCAGACACATTATGGGTGTCATCCAACAACGACTCATTAAGCCTCCAACTCCACCGAGGTCTAGGGAGAGCAATCAGAGAGAGCCTCAGAAACACCGGAGCATGATCGCTGATAGTAGAAGGGCCAATCACAGCAGAGCGCAGAAAGGAGAGGTGGAAATGGGAAATGAAGAAGGTATCGATCCTGGAGTACGTAGCGTGGGGGGCAGAAAAATGGGTATAATCCCTCTCCCCAGGGTGCAAGGTCCTCCAAGCGTCTATAAGTTGGTTGAATTTAAGGTGCTTGAGGACCCTACGAATGAGAGAGTACGGAAGATGCGACCGACCAGAGGAAGTATCCACCAGGGGGTCAAGCACCATATTGAAGTCCCCACCCAGGACAGTAACTCCCTCCTGGAAGTCCGCCAATTTATTGAGTATTGAAATTATATAACGGCCCTGCGACTTGTTAGGGGCATAAAGATTAGCCAGAGTAACTTTCTGGGAGCCAATATAACCTTTCACAAATATACAACGCCCCTCATCATCCTTCCAGTCCTCCAAGAGGTGGAAACGGACCCCCTTATGTATAAGGAGAGCCACACCCTTAGTTCTCGAGGAAGCGGAGCTGGAGAAAAAGGAGTGGGAAAAGTTCCTATCCAAAAGCCTATGCTCATTGCCCTGCTTAAAGTGAGTCTCCTGAATAAAAGCTATGTGAGCTTTAGAGGAGCGAAGAAAGGAGCAAAGTTTGGAACGTTGTTCCGGTTTATTTAAGCCCCTTATATTAAGTGTCACAAATTGTAAGTGATTAGAAGACATAGTGAGGTCGAATAATGTACCAAATTAAGCGAAAAGGCCACCACAGGTCAAACAAACCAAGAACAGAAAACAAAAAAATACAACAAGAAAATAAACACATATGTGAAATGTAGTGCATGAGGTGTAGATAGGCCACAAGATAACCTATCGTAGCGACACGGAGTGTCGATAACGGTGAGCCGAGGGACTGCAGAGAGTCCCCAAGTCACTGTCCCAAGGAGGACAGGGGTGCTCGGGGGGGGGAAGGCCCACGAGAGCGATAGAAAAGAAAGGCTAACCGGAGAGGAGGGAAAGAGAAAAGAAAAGCAAGAAAGGAGAAGAGGGCAGCTACTACACCGTCCGAGAGAGCAGAAACAGAAAAAACCCCAGCCAGACACAAGGGTAGAAGACAGTGAGCCAAGAGGAAAAATGAGCGAAAGGAAGGGGGAATGGGCGATATGTCCGGGCACGGATAATTAGAGAAAGCCCAAAAGTAAGGACCCGGGCTAACCAGAGAGCTCGACCAATACAGCCGAACAAGGCACACAGGGCCGCCGAACGTCCCATATGCGCGTAGGTCGTGCGAGCGAGGAGCAGGTAAGTATCGGGCATAAACGGCCGACAAGAAGGCGGTCGCCTCTAAAGGTGGCGGTGCCTCAAATAGTGGAGACAAAAAATATAGGCGACTAGCGGAAAAAAAGGGAAAACACTGAAAAGAAACATAAAGGCCGACACGCAACGAAAACCGGCGGAAAACAATAAAAAGTACGAAAAACCCAAGCGGGGCAACAGAAAAGGCGAGTATAAACGACGACCGGAGTCGGGTGAAGTTCGGTAGGGTAAAGGTCCAAAACAAGCCAGAGCGGAGAACGTCTCATGGTGAAGAACAGAGCGTCCAAAGACCGCTGATGGAGAAGACGCTCAGCCGGTGTCAACTGGAGCTGCTGGGGCACGACGGGACCTCTTCCTCCGGTTGGAATGCTGGATCCATGAGGTAGCCGGGTCTGACAGAGGTGGAAGGATAGCAGGAGCAGCTTCCCAGTCGGGGACATCCAGAACAGGTAAGTGGAGATCCTCCAAGAAGAGCTGCAACTCGCCCGGGTGCCGCAAGGTGAAAGTGTTGCCGTCCCGGCGGGCAATCAACATAAATGGAAACCCCCACTGATAGGGGATGGCAGCTTCCCGGAGCGCTGCTGTGAGGGGCCTCAGCGCCCTGCGCTTCTGAAGAGTGAGTGGGGAGAGGTCCTGATAGATGGAGAGTTTGTCCCCTTCATATTCCACAGCGCCGGTGGTGCGACAGGCCTTCAACACCGCCTCCTTGACCGTGTATTCATGGAAGCAGCACACCACATCCCTGGGAGGGGAAGATGGAGAGCCCCTCGGTCGCAGAGCGCGGTGGGCCCTGTCGAAATGAATAGGCGCATCATCCGGCAGCTTAAGGAGCGCATTGAACACCGACTGCAGCGTCTGGCGAAGCATCTCAGGAGGAACCGACTCAGGTAGGCCGCGTATGCGAAGATTATTTCTCCTACCCCGATTGTCAAGGTCCTCCAGCTGATGTCGGAGTTGAAGAATGGATTCTGTGTGTGTGTGCAGAATGGATGAGTGGGAATCAATGCGGTCACAGGTGGCCGAGTGGTTTTCCTCGAGCGTGAGCACGCCGTCTCCCAGCTGCCTGAGATCATGCTTGATGACCACGAGGTCGGCCCGGACGCCCTGGAGGGCCTGGTCCAACGATGCATCGATCACGGCCACCAAATCAGCCTTCGTCGGGAGTGCTTTTAAAGCCTCCTGCCACAATGGGCCAGCAACCAACGAAGGTGGGCAGCTCGAGTCCTGGTCGCGAAGGCTATCATCCGAGCACTCGCTAGCTTGACTAGCGGGAGATGGCGCCATCTTGGGCTCTGAGTCGCGGGAGTCCTGGTCGTTTGGGCCGTGGAAAAACGACCGGACAGAAAGGTTAGACGTTCTGTCCCGCATCCCGGAGGATCTGGGGGTAGTCCCCTCACGATTAGTTTTCCCCATCGGCTGGGTCAGGCAGAGGAAATAAGCTTATAAATCGGACGGTGAGCAGAGCTATCGGCTTATGCGGCCATCTTCTTTGAGCGCTAGCTCCGCCCCCGCCCCAATAGATTTTAACCCCCTTACAGTCCGCCTACCAAGAAAACTGATAGGTTAGTTAGCACAAGAGAGACCAATCAGGACGCAGTGACACATTGTGCGTCCTGATGGGTCGCTCTCCCGGTACCCTCCAGAGCCGGTCTACCGCAGAGGATGACCAGGGCATAGGTACCGGGGGTCAGAAGACCATAAGGCAAGTTTGGTAGTGGGGGCGGAGCAGTGGCCGGTGACATCACCTTCCTGAAATGATTTTTTTCAGGTTGGGATGTCTGAAAACATATGGTAAAAAATGACAAATATTTTGACCCTTTGGTTATGAAAACCCCTAGGTCTGAGTGGGGTTAAGAAAAGCATACCAAATCTACGAATAGACATTCAGGCGGAGTTAATTCTGCAGATGAGATGGTGGATGCTCATAAAGAAATGTTAGAGCAACACACTATTCTGCAGTATGATGTGGAGCAGCTCCGAACTAAATTTAATGACCTGGAGGAAAAAGGATAGATTGATGCAAGCACATAGGAAAACCTAATCCTTACCAGAGAAATATGCCTGCATTCATATGTTCCAAGATCTGTCAGCAGGTAACATGAAGCAGAGAAGAGTTTTGGCCCCAGTTATAAGATTACTATGATAGCATAATGTCCCCTATAGATGGGGTACCAAGCCAAAATTGTGTCCTGAAACTGGGAACATCAGACCATCTTAATAATGGAGGAAAGTTGGTGCATGCGCGACATGTAGAAGGGGGGGCAGGCTGAACAGGCCTCAATTGGATCTAAGACCACAGCAGCTTAAGAAATTCTGGAAACTGGTGACAGGTAAGAGATCTACTAGAGACGAGCCATGTACACCTGCCACAGCAGTTTTCACTGCGTTTAATATCCACTGTTATGAATATATATGCCAAAGGTAAGGTTCGGAATAGTGTTACATTAGGTGCGACCTAATTACATTAGAGGTGTAAATTGGACCTGGTGGTCCTCAGACTGGACCAGTGTGAGGATGAGGGCTTCCAACCAGTTCCTTGTAGTCTGTTTTACAAATACTGTTATGCTTTGGTAATATAAAATGGGCCTTTAAATATTGTCATTAAATGTAAAAGGACTTAAGAGGAGGCTAGCTATGGAAGAGGCTGATAACTCGAAGTAACATATATTTGTAAAACTGGAGATTTCTAATGCAAAATTCTACAAGTACCTTCAGATTCAACATGTTCTGGCTCAACAGAGAACCCACTTGGCAAGAAATAGGACTCCTCATGACCTGTAGGGTCTCTGCTTCTACATACCTGACATCAAAAGGGAGCTTCGTTATGCTATTCCCTCTTACAGAAATTAAATAGTACAGGGGCGTCCAACATGCGGCCCCATTCCTGCTTCCTCTGTGCGGTTCAAGAGAAGTTGCTCGCACAGAATGCGAACAACGCAGAGGGAAGCAGCAGCCCCTGCAGAAGTCTGTGAGCTGCACCGAGAGAGCTGCAGTGCTGGTAAGGGGGTAGGGGAGGGTGTATGAATGAGTAGAAGAATGAGTGTGTGATAGCATGGATGTGTAAGTGGGGGAAAGCATGGCACAGGGAGGCTGTAAGTGATGTACAGACCCCATACTGCTGGCAGCATCAATACACAAAGGGGGGGCAGCTAGACAGGTTTCAGCATGTACTGGTTGACTTGGCATGCTGAGGTTCCAGCATTTACTGGTTGCCTGGGCATGACAGGAGTGTGATTGCTGTTAACAATTATATATATATATGTGTATATATATATTCAATTTTGTGTCCAATTTTGGTGTGTTAACCACGCTTTTATTTAAAGTAAGTAACACACACCAAAATTGGACAAAACAATACAATACCAACATCAATTTATATATAATTGTTGACAGCAATAACACTGCTATCATGCCCAGCCAACCAGTACATGCTGGAATCTGGGTATGCCTGAGATTGCTGTTAACAATCATATATATATATATATATATATATATATATATATATATATATATATATATATATATATATATATATGTTAATGTTGTTGTTGAATTTGTTTGTACAATTTTGGTGTGTTAACCACATTTTTAATAAAAGTATTTTTTTTCTATTGTGAAAATTGGCTAAGTGAATCCTGAATTTTCAGTTTCGGTCCAGAATTTTGATTTTGGTGCATCCCTAGAATAAATAGAACTATTTAATTTTTAGTTATCCCGAATTCTGAATTTGTAGTTACTTCAGAGGACAAAACTTTCTAGGCCCAGAAATCAGTGAGAGGAAAAGTAAAGGCTTTGTGTCATTTACTTTATTTCAATCTGCATATCTTATTAAAGGCTATGTTTTCCCTCTGTGAAAAATGTTTGCGGCCCACGCACATATACTTTTCTGATGAAGTGGCCCACTGCAGAAAAAACTTGGACACCCCTGGAATAGTACATGGAAACTGCCATATGGCATGGGAAAAGGAGTTGGGTGCCACATTTGATAACATGGATTGAGAAAAAAACATAACAAACATCTCAAAGGTGGGTAAAACATTTATAAAAAACAGGGGTTTTATGTAGGGGAGTTGTGCCTTCATATCCATTCTGTAATGTGATTGGCACAATGGATTATAACCCCTCAAAATCCACAGTTACTTATTCAGAATTTACATTAATTCATGGCAAGTGTGCCATGATTTCAGAAGCGCTTGAAATGGCTACTGTACTGTACTGAGGATGTGTTTCAGCGTCTATTTTGTACAAAAATATTGTTGTATTGCTCTATAAGATAAAGCTTTGAATAAAAAGGTGGTCAAGTAAGTAGTTGTTGAGAGGAAATAGGTAGAAGAGAGAAAACGGCTGAGCTGTAAATGTTTTTGCTATTTTTAAGTTTATTACATCTAATGAACATACCTGGAGGGGTTTGCCAGCAGCCACGCTCACTTTTAGCATTCACCCCCTTCATGCATTTTCTGTTCACCATGGGACCTATCAATGGCATTGGGCACAAATTATCATGATGTAATTCCGCAGCACTGTAGATATGTGTGTGAGGGATAGGCCTAACGGAAGGATGAGGTGGCATGCTGCAGCTGCTCCTAAAGTTGAGTACTTTATTTTAATTTTTTTGCAAGTTTAATGAATGCATATTAAATCGCCAACAAGTACTTTAGTCTGCATTCAACGTTAAAGACACAGAAGTGTCCCTTTAAAAAGAATCCTAAGATGTTATTTACACTATGACAGGCTTGCAATACTGTCAGGTTATTATGACATCTACGTGCTTGACAACCTTTATTTCTTGGTTATTAGTGTCAGTTTGTTTATCAGCACTATGCTTCATTAAAAAGCAGAATGAGAATGTTTCTCTTATCTTAGTCAAAAGTTATGGGTACATAGAGCTGTTCACTCTGACTTTTTGAAACTCTTGTTGTTCCCGTTTGGAAAAATGTGTTGAATGAAAAATCATACAACGGGCTTTTCACTCCATAATAGGTGATATTGTGAGACTTGGACTAAAGTTGATAACATAAATTAAATTTCTGCCCTTACTGAAACACCATTGTGCTAACTGCTCTGTGATATAATTTATAAAGAGTTTCTTAAGACTGTTCACAGATTAATGTGTGGTCAATGGCAATTAGCATGTTAATATGTCTTAATTATACCTGGAAACTCTGGATTTGACCCGGAGTCTGTGGGTGAAGCACTTCTTCCCCCAATCTCTGGATCACTTTCTTTTTTCTGTGGTTGTGCCCACATGCTGCCCTCTTACCCTTCTAATCTGAATGATAATTGGCTTCAAGCAGCCAATCAGTGCCAAGAATAGTTGGACAATAGGGAGAGAGTGTTGCTATAGGGTAGATTCTTAGTGTCAGGTAGGAGCTCTATTTTATTTTATTGCTTTGGAATGATAATCTGATAGATCTACCTGTCCAGATTGTCTCTAAACTGATTGACTATCCAGCAGGGTGACCACATTTTATTTCTGCCATTTAGGGACACACTATGAAGCGGATAAGATTGCACACAAAGGCATATATAGTATATATAATATACACAAATCAGCCATAACATTATGACCACTGACATGCAGTGCAGTGAATAACATTGATAATCTTGCTATCATAGCACCAGTGGGTGGGATATACCGTATTTGCTTGATTATAAGACGACCCTGATTATAAAACGACCCCCCAAATCTGAATATTGGTTTAGGAAAAAAAGAAAAAGCCTGAATATAAGACGACCCTATAGGAAAAAAGTTTTACCAGTAAATGTTAATTCATCTAAACTATTTTTTTTAAATAAAAGCTATGATTGAGAAAAATATTTTGGTTTTATTTCTTTCTATTTTCCAACCTGCCCCCCAGTTATGCACATCTGCCCCAGAAATGCCTTATTCCCCCTATATGCCACTGTGCCCCATGATATGCCTTTTAACCCTCTAAATGCCACTGTGCCCCATGATATGCCTTTTAACCCTATATGCCACTGTGCCCCATGATATGCCTTTTGACCCCCTATGTGCCACTCTGCCTCCAGAAATGCCTTATACCCCTATATCCCATTCTGGCATTTAGGGGGTTAAAAGGCATATTATGGGGAAGAGTAGCATATAGGGAGGTTTAAGGCATTCAGGAGGCAGAGTGGCGTATAGAGGGTTAAAAAGGCATTTCTGGAGGCAGAGTGACATTAAAGGGGTTACAAGACATTTCACAGAGCACTCTGCCTCCAGATATGCCTTATGCCCCCCATTTAACACTCCCCCCCTCCTCCAAACTTACCAGTGCTTCTGACTTCCCTGTCATGTAGCCGGGGCAGCGTGTAGATCCCACGCACTTACGCTGCAGCCCGAAGGAGGCCTGGCTAGCTGTGGGGGTTGTCTGCGTCCATCGCGCAGACCTTCCCCGGCTGTCAGAAATCAGACTCTGAATTCTGACAGCCAGGGAAGGTCTGCGCGATGGACGCAGACAACCCCCGCTGCTAGCCACACCTCCTTCCTGCTGCAGCGGAAGTTGTCTACGCGAATCACGTAGACATCTACACGCTGCCCCAGCTACACACCGGGGACTCAGAAGTACCGGTAAGTGGGGCGGGGGGGGGGGCAGGAGGATCGTCTCATAGTCAGACCTATTTGAGGTCTGATTATAAGACGACCCCGATTATAAGACGAGGGGTATTTTTCTGAAAAAAACCTCATCTTATAATCGAGCAAATACGGTATTAGTCAGCAGGAAAAATGTAAGGATCTGAGCAACTTTGACTAGGGCCAAAATGTGATGGCTAGACGTCTGGGTAAGAGCATCTCAAAAAACTGCAGCTCTTGTGGGCTGTTCTCAGTCTGCAGAGTCATAGGCAGCAAAGGCTCATTGATGCATATGCAGGTCAAAGGCTGGCCCGTGTGGTCAAATCCAACAGACAAGCTACTGTAGCTCAGATTGCTGAAAAAGTTAATGTTGGTTCTGATAGAAGGGTGAAGAAAATGAATAAAAAATACAGCGCTTAATATGTGGGGAAAAAATTTATATATATATATTTTGTTGTATTGTCTGCTACCTATAAGTCCTCAGAAATAATTACTCCCAAATTTCTCTTCTCAGTTGCTATGCTATATTTTGTGCTATATTTAGCTTTTGGATTTTTATTTCCTAATGTACAGCAGTCACCCAGGAGTATAGACGGTGTTTTGGGAAGTTGAGGTGCAGGGCCTCGGAATACAGGTAGCCAGGAGAGTGATGATAAAATGTAACTAGCTGAGGACAAGGAATCCTCTACGCTAATAGGGAGGCTAGGGGTAATGATATAGGTAGAAGTCAACAGGGTGCCTATCAACCTAAAGCATAGATTAGAACCAGGAAGTTGGTCCTAACAGGGAAGGATGACGGTACTTGAAGTAGACAACAGGGGGCAGGTCCACAGAGTTGGTCCACATAGTAAAGCTGAGGCTGAGGGTACTTGAAGAAAACTACAGGGAGCAGGTCAATAGATAGGGCTTGAAATGTTTGTAAGCTCACCCAATGTTGAGTAGGTTTTATTTTGCTAAAGTTTTGTGATGCCTAAAAAGGGACAGCATGCACAACTGTTTCTGCTGTGGAGAAATAAAACCACTTTTTGATCTGAAACTACACGTGTGGACTATTGTCTGACCTTAGCTGCAGGCCGTCCTGCCACACCCAGATTTAACAATTTGTTTACTTTAACATGATTTTCATTATTTCCCAGCAATTGATGTAAGACTTACCGGTCTATAGTTAGCCCATGTCTTACCTGCTCTTCCTAAGACACCCCATAAAGCAATTAAAAGAATGCACATCCATTATAAATGGTAAGTAAATCTAATGCAAAATTTGAAGAGCAGTGTTATCACCATAGCATATGTTTAATATCAAATAACATTTCTGCTTATTGGATCCTTTCATTAGTTGCTGACACAACAAGGGCAACTTGTTTTAATCATATCCGTACAACAGCCCTGATATTCAAGCATTGTCCCACTGAGGTGCCCTACTGTATCACCACCGCGGGCAGTAGTGATCACGGGTCATTTGGGGATATCAAGGGATCTCCTCTGACTGCCCCACTGAACTGGAAAAGCTATTGAGTCTTGTGCTTTTGTGGCACTAATGACAACGGCCCAATGAAATTGTCTGGTTTTGGTCACTTCAAATGTGGGTGTGGAATGTTTATACATAACCCCCACTAGAAGTCCATCCTCACTTTTGCATACATTTTTACCTCAGTAATAAATACATGACATAACAAAAAAATGTAATTAACTTAAGACACATGGGCACGTCATAAATTCTTCAGCCTTGTGCTGCCATCTGCTGTTGGTTGATATGATTGCATGTTGAATTATACATTATGTTTATTAATTAACTGAAGTGTTTATTCTAAGGCAAAACATATACCGTATTGGCTGGATTATAGGCGGCACCCTTAAAGTTTTGTGCTATTTTAAAGAAAAGAAAAAATACACAAATACATAGATATTCCCCTCTGCTCCCCTGATATGCTACTCTGCCCCCCGATATGCTTTATGTCCCCCCAGATATGCCACTCTTGCCCCCATGATATGCTTTATGCCCCCTGATAATGCCACTCTGCTCCCTAGATATGCCACTCTCCATGCTCCCTGGACATGCCACTCTCCCCCTCCCCAGACTTACCACTGCACCCCCAGACTCCCTGGTGGCCTGCCGGTGGACGTCTGCACGCAGCCTCCGCTGCCAGCACTTCCGCCGGGGCCTTTATGACGGAGAACGGTTGCGTGATATGCGTAAACAACCTCTGCTGCCGACACTTCCGCCGGGGCTTCTATGGTGGAGCACCGGTAGGTTATGTCACGTCGGTGCTCCACCATAGAATGGAGGTTGTCTATGCGCATCGCACAGACATCCACTGGCTGCCGGAGAGGAGGATCCAAGCCCCCTGCAGTGCTGCGGGAGATCTGGATCCAAACCCTGCTGCTTGCCCGCAGCAGGGCTAGATGAAAATGAAAAAAACACCCAACCAGGACTGCATGTCCCAGGCGTCGGGAAATATGAACTGCACATCCCTGCACTAAACCCCGATTATAGGCTGCACCTCCACTTTAAAGACTTAAAGTGGGGGGGGAAGTGCGGCCTATATTCGGGCCAATGCGGTATATCATTTACAAGGTAAACTGTGACACAGCACAGAACACTATTATCAACAGCATAATCAGCTAAGTACAGGCATAGCATGTACAGTCACTAATATAAACAGTACATATATTATCTTCAAAAACATCTGCAAGTACAGTACTGTGATGCAGCACAGTATAAAGAATTAAGTATGCATTGACAGAAGACATAATACATAGGTATAGATCAAAGTCATGGAAGCTCTAAATTGCAGACATGGATCACAGGTCACCCGCTCCAGAAGCCGGCCCTAGCACCCAGATTGCACACACAGAATTTGTATCCACATTATCTCCCGAGCACCCAGATTGGACAGAGAGAACTTCTTTTTTCACCAAACAGTATGTCCCTAAAGTGACATAGCTTTAAAAAGGGTCTCTTATCTTAAATGTGTTTTTCTCCTGGATTTAGTTTTTTTTTTTTTTAATAACTGGAAGTTAATGCCTTCTTATATATGCCTATCCTGCAATTGCATGTGCAATATACATATATGTACAACCATGTATATATTTGATGACTATACTAAGGTCAGTGGGGCTTTAAAAAAATATTCTGTTTACTTTTACTACTTAGTTTGGCATATATGGGTAAAAAATGGTTGGAAAATGTTTTCGTTTTCTATTAATGCCTTTATATTATGTGATGGGATGCATATATAAAAATAAGTATTATTAAACTATTACTATTTGTGACAGACCTACATTGCTGGGCCAGACACATCCCGTTCCTAAGAGTTGCAGTCTCGTGGACACTTGCCCACATTCAGCCTGGACCTTTGGGCCATGGTTCCTCCTGTGGGGGAAGTGTGGGGGGTCACTTGTAAAAATGTGAAATGTACAAAGACTCACACCATAGGAGGCCCCTACAGGACGTGTTGGTGTGCAGCAGAGTCGCGAGTTACATGAATGCCTGGATGGAGGCTCTCGGAGAGGACCAGGGTGTCCGGGGAATAGCCGTCCCATCCTCCAAGAAATGGTACGTGCTACAACTAGATTGGCAAATGCCGTACCAGTTTGATGGAGGTAATTTGCATTGGTCGGCTTCAAAGATGTCCCTCTTTGCTTCAGCTCTGTTTCCTTTATAAGGTCTGCCCCACCCGTTTGTTATGTTTGTCCCAGTCAACAGTCTAAAGGTATGTCCTTCTCGGTTCTGTGTTTGGATTCAACGTTTCGTTTATTAGTACTTCAGTAGGCAGGGTTTAGCGCTAGGAGCCACCGAATATTGGAGTACTTTGCCGTAGTGGTGGGCTAAGCATACTATGGCCATATGATGTGACAGAATCTCCAATTGTTATCGCATAATCCTATTCTAGTTCCTGTATTCATGTTTGTCTCTTATGTGCCTTTGCCCTCTTTTCCCTGAATCATCTGAGGATTTCGGTTCCTCTCTCCTCTCCCCATGTCCCAGTTAAGATGTCCTATCCTTGATTAAAAGAGAAACGTCCGAGGATTCCGGCTCCCCAATCCCATCCCCTGTGTGCCTTGCCTTGTTCCCTGTCCTTTGTTGTGCCCTGTATCATATATGTCTTGTCTGGTTATGTTTCTTGCTTGGTCTCCCTGTCCCTTGCGCGCTATGTTTTAGCTGTTACTCTGCTTAGCTTCCATACTCCCAGCCTGCACATGATTCTAGTGTTATGTCTCATGCCTGCAAGATATCACTTTGTTTTGTTCTGGACAACATCCGCTGCTATGTCAGGGTGCTGGTATGTGGCTGCACAACCCTAGGTGATCAATACCTGGGTGAGTGCAGTCGCCCTGCACCAGGTCCTGTGGCTACGCTTCTGTATGCTGAATCCCTGCATTTCCCCATCTTTGGGCACTCTGGGTCATTACAGTCGTCTGTATGGACCCAGTTCCTGCATAGATTAGTTGCTGCCTGCTGCTGCTGTTCCCTCTCCACGAACACACAGAATAATGGCACTTCACACCTTGCGTTAGCCCCACCTCCCCGTTCACGTCAGTCACTGGAGAGGGCGGGGAGTGGGTTGGCTGGGAGCTGACAGAGTGTCTCACTGTCACAGAGAGATGTCCCAGGCCTAGCCCTTAGTATCACATACACACATACTCTTAACATACAGATATCATTGTGTCCTCAAGATGACCCAAACCCAGCATAGAAGACCATCACCCTAAATTCCATATCATAGGGGAGGCACCACCAGTGGTCACTGAGGCTGAACCTGGATGAATTTATGGCAGGGCTCTGGTATGTAAAAGATGTCAGTCAGTGTGAGTGGCTTAAGAGGGCAAGTTGGCTGTAAAACATATCTGGCTAGGTCAGGGGTGTCCCAAGTTTTTTCTGCAGTGGGCCACGTCATCAGAAATGTATGTGTGCGTGGGCAGCACTCATTTTTCACTGAGAGAGAATATGGCCTTTTTGCTTTATAATGCATATTAATACAGGGTTAATTTGGTGATAATGAAAAAAGCAGTGGAAAAGTTTTATTGATTAACTTTTATAAAACACACACACACCAGGACAGGCTCTGCCACACTGAAACCCAAACACACACACCAAGACAGGCTCTGCAACATAGACACACAAACACTAGGACAGGCTCTGTCACACCAACACACACACACAATCAGGACAGGCTCTGCCACACTGAAACCCAAACACAGACACCAGGACATGCTCTGCAACATAGACACCCAAACACACACACTAGGACAAGCTCTGTCACACCGACACCCAAACACACACACCAGGACAGGCTCTGTCCCACCTGTCATGATTGACTCATTGAATATAGTGGATGCATGGAAGGGTAACCCAGCAGAGGTGGTTAGTTTCTTTGTTTAAGCATTCAATGAGTTAATCTGAGGTTGATTTAAATGTGTTTCTTTCTGCATGCTCTCTGTATCTGTTCTGGCAAGAGGTGTCGTGTCATCTTCCCAAAGGACCTCTGTGGTGATTCATGGCCTAACAGATAAGGATCCTTAGTTATAGGAATTCCATTCCTATTTTAAGTGGAGGGGTTTTCCATAACCTTTACCCCACCATAACTTATCGGCAGATCAAAGATGGGAACCAATTCTTGGGGAAGGTGTCATATAATTGGCCATGTGGTCAGAGGGATGTTTTTCTTGCAAAAGAGTCTGATTTAGGGGCAATGCAGCGACCTCAAAGCAGAACTCCATGATATACTCGGATCGGAACAACATCATAAGAAACCCTCTGGACTTAAGGAGTTCCCACAGGCCTACTTATTGAAGATACTTGTGAGTGAGCGTCCTGTGTTTAAGTCCCATTGTTTTTAAGAACTGTTTGCTGTTTTATTTTTCTTTTGCATGTCTTGATTTTTGTAATTGTGGCACTGTGTAATCTTTGTATTTTTGTTATTAAAATATTCATAATCCAAGTCTGTCTTTGGGCTCTAGTATTGATATCCACAAACCCTAAGAGAGGATAACACGTTACCGTATTGTTATTAAGTTCTACAGGATATATATGTTGTTTTCCCGAGGTGGGTTGATATATATAAATATATATAAATGTTCGAATTCGGATTTCTCACGAATCCGGTATCAAAATCGTGACTGGTGGCAGACTACCTGGGGGGATACAGGATTTGGGGGTTAATTTGGTCTTGTGCTATTAACCCCTTCATGCCCACGCCCTCCACACAGTCAAGGCTAGACTTGGGCCCCAGGGGGCTCTTCGTGTTCGTCTTCGGGGGGGAAAAAACCTTCGTATTCCGCGAATATTCGCCCGTTCCTGTCTTCTCTTCGGGCGAATATTCGCAGACATTCTTCGTGCTCGCTTAATCTTCGTTTCCTTCCCTGTTGCCTAGCAGGGGTTAATACGGGGTTAACAACACATCGGAGCAGCAGCAGCTGCCGTGAAGGAACGTGTGTGCAACTCTATTGGTCGTTTCGGCAGGGGGCTGGTCTGGCATCAACGAGTGAATTGCAGAACGCACTTCATTCGTTGATGGCAGGCCAGCCCCCTGCCGAAACGACCAATAGAGTTGCACACACGTACTGAGGTGTACTGTACACAAAATGACCTAGAGACAAATGCTCCAAGGAACTTGGCCTCCGTTTATCATACACAATCACACATCCATAGATGTTTAATAAAAGAATAGGGATTATTTTACATTTTTAAATTGATTTTGGACCACTTGTAATACATGCCTAACATTTGCTACCTATTCACAATGGCATACTTTGCAACAACCCAACTTTTACTGGACAGGACTGGAAAAAAGCAGGACTGTCCACCAAAATCTTGGGTGTGTTGGCAGGTATGCGGATGGAAAAATGTTGGACAAGAACTAAAAAATAGCTTAGGGTTAATGTACGGTTATGTTTAAGATTAGTAGCAGTGCAGTGGTTTGGTTAAAGATGTATTATGTCTAAATAATTTAATTTTAATGGGTTTTAAAAAATTAAGGGGTTTATTTAAATGTATTTTAAAGTTAGATTTATTATTTAGTACTTTATTATATTTATTTAATGTTTATACTAGTGCTACCTACCGAGCTATAACTACCAACGTGTATTTGCATACCTAGATAGCTAAATTAGATGGGACAGGACTGGAAAAAAGCAGGACTGTCCCTGAAAAAGTTGGGTCTGTTGGCAGGTATGTGGATGGAAAAATGTTATAGTATGAAGTGTGAGTTATAGCTTTAATGCTAGTGAGTGTAGAAGTGAAGGCCAGGACAAATAACAAGAGGAAAGGTCCTTGTGATTTGTGCATTGTACGTGTATGTGTTATGTGTGTTGTCACTGTGTGTTATATGTGTTATGTCACTGTGTTATTTGTGTTAGTGTGTGTTATGTTTGGTTGGTTGGTTGTGTATCAGAAGGAAAATAATGAAATGGAAATGGCTAATGAGTGGGCAATTGGCGACCCACTCACCTGTTTTACCCCAGAGCAAAGCATCCAAACACTGTCAGTCCTAGACGTTTGGCAGCGGACTTCCAGAGCTCAGACACAAGGCCCTAGCGTAAGCTGGCCACTCAGGCGGAGGTAGCAGGCGTTGCCACACCGCAGACAGAGGCAGCCAGGGGGGAGAAACTGCCCTTAACATTAGGGACATTTTGGGCATGACTCTAGCCAGGAAGCGAACTGGCACAGAAGAGATGCTGGCACAACCACCACCACAACCACCACCACCAGCAGCAGCATTGAAAAATGGGAAAGGCGAATGAGTGGGCAATTGGCGACCCACTCACCTGTTTCACCCCAGGGCAAAGCACCCAAACACTGTCAGTCTTAGACGTTTGGCAGCAGACTTCCAGAGCTCAGACACAAGGCCCTAGCGTAAGCTGGCTACACTGGCGGAGGTAGCAGGCGTTGCCACACCGCAGCAAGTGCAACCAGGGGGGAGAAACTGCCCTTACCATTAGGGACATTTGAGGCATGACACTAGCCAGGAAGCGAACTGGCAGAGAAGAGACGCTGGCACCACCACCACCAGCAGCAGCAGCATTGGAAAAGGCAAATGAGTGGGCAATTGGCGACCCGCTCACCTGTTTCACCCCAGGGCAAAGCATCCAAAGACTTTCAGTCCTTGGCGTTTGGGAGCGGACTTCCAGAACTCAGACACAAGGCCCTAGTGTAAGCTGGCTACACTGGCAGAGGTAGCAGGCGTTGCCACACCGCAGCAAGTGCAACCAGGGGAGAGAAACTGCCCTTACCATTAGGGACATTTGAGGCATGACACTAGCCAGGAAGCGAACTGGCATTGAAGAGACGCTGGCACCACCAGCAGCAGCAGCAGAATTGGGAAAGGCGAATGAGTGGGCAATTGGCGACCCACTCACCTGTTTCACCCCAGGGCAAAGCATCCAAAGACTATCAGTCCTTGGCGTTTAGGAGCAGACTTCCAGAACTCAGACACTAGGCCCTAGCGTAAATTGGCTACACCGGCGGAGGTAGCAGGCATTGCCACACCGCAGCAAGTGCAACCAGGGGGAGAAACTACCCTCTCCATTAGGGACATTTGAGGCATGATTTCAGCCATGAAGCGAACTGGCAAAAGATACTGGCACCACCACCAGCAGCAGCGTTGGAAAAGGAAAAAGGTGAATGAGTGGGCAATTGACGACCCGCTCACCTGTTTCACCCCAGGGCAAAGCATGAAAGTCTGTCAGTCCATGGCGTTTGGGAGCGGACTTCCAGAACTCAGACACTAGGCCCTAGCGTAAATTGGCTACACCGGCGGAGGTAGCAGACGTTGCCACACCACAAACACGTGCAACCAGGGGGAGAAACTACCTTAAACATTACAGAGAAAAAAATTTTACTTTCCAAGCTAAGAGCTGGGTAACCCAACTTGGGCAGATTGAATTTAAGAAAGGCAATCTGCTCCATCAGATGAGGTGCCATGCGTGAGCGCTGTGGACTCAGTATGTTTCCAGTCATAGAAAACACGCGCTCACTTTGAACAGTGGTTGGCGGACATGATAGTAGCTGCTGCGCAACCCATGAGAGTGCAGGCCACACACTCTTCTTTTCATCCCAGTAGCTAAGAGGATCAACATTAGGCGCAGAAGGAACTTCACAGAGGTAAACTTTGACCATTTCAGCAGCACTACTCTCCTTTCTGCTGCTAGCTCTGTCAGATGGTCCAACTATACTCCCAAGTGCCTCTTCCCAAAACGCAGCTGCTCCACTCAGCTGTGTTGTGCTGCTTGTGGCACTGCTGCTGATGCTGCTGCTAGGAGTAGCAGACCACATCATCTCTTCCTCCTCCTGCACCTCTCCCTCCTCGGACAGCATTCCCATTTTACGCTGCCAGTCACGCACCTTGTTGACCAATTGCTCCCGGTAGCTACTGAGAACATTAAATTTCAAAGCTAGCTTTCACTTAATTCTTGGATCGCAAAGGCACGCTAGCATCATTTCGGGACTCTCTTCCATTCGTTTGCGAAGGTGTACTTTTAGCAGATCCTTCAGCTTCCTGGCTATGGCTGCTACGTCAGGATGTAGAGTGCCACCTTGAACAGCCTCACGGTTTCCAAGGAACACATCCATCTTGCTGCCTAGATGGGAGAACACTGGGATTACCTGGGCCAGACCGGCAGTGTTTGAGCTTAAATTTTCTGTGGCATCCCTGAATGGTTTAAGGACTGCCACTAGCTGGGCGATCGCTGTCCAATCCTCCCTATTCAATGGAGAGGTAATCCCAATATTGTGCTCTGAGGCAAGATTATGGATTGCCCTCTGCTTCTCCAAAATCCTCTCCAGCATGTCTAACGTGGAGTTCCACCGTGTACTGACATCCTGGCGTAGGCAGTGTACGGGAAGACCTGACCTCTCTTGCTCTTCCCTCAAAAGTTGGCTAGCCTTAACACTATGGTGAAAGTGCCCAGCGATCTTTCTGCAGCGGGACAGAACTACTGCTGCCACATTAGTTCCTTCTGACATTGCTGCCTTCACTACAAGATGGATGATGTGGGCTGCACAGCGCACACCAACAATATGACCATCTCGCAGCGCTTTCACCATATTGGCACCTCCGTCAGTTACCACAAAACCAACTTCAACATTGGTGCCCGCCTCTGCTCCCACCCAAAGGCTAAACATTATAACAATATTTTGGGAAGTGTGCTTTTCATCCATCACTTCTGCATGGAGAAGGAAAGATCGGTAGCCTGCTGCAGCAGCTTCCTTAGACACACCGGGCTGCCACCAGTGTGCTCTCAAAGAAAGAAAGGCATGCTGGCCGCTAGGTGCACTCCACAAATCTGTAGTGAAATGAACAGACTGACCAGCAGCCTTGGAAAGCTCCTCTTTCACTGCTGCAACACAGGACCGATACAATGAGGGGACAATGTTCCTGCTGAAAGTGGAACGTGACGGAACTGTATATTGTGGAGCCACAGCCGCCATCAATTGTTTGAAAGGCTCCCCTTCGATCATAGAGAAGGATGCCCCTCCAACAGCAATGAACTGACCAATCAGTTGCGTTACTTTATTGGCCTGCTGTTTGGGCATTGATCTTTTGGATTGGAATGCCACAAATTGTTCCAGGGTGGGCTGGACATGCAGTGCTCCAGCCTGCCTTGGTCTCTGGCTGCCAGCACTAGCTGCTGCTGCTATTGGCTCAGAAGAAGAAGCTGTTGGGGTTTTTCCACGGCCACCAGCTATGCTGCCTGCACTAAGTTTTACTTCTGCATCTTTCCCCAATAGCACAGCGTTGTGTTGAGTGCTGAGGTGAGGCAGAACTAGTGGTGGTGGGACTGGTGGTAACAGTACTGGCCATAGTGGGAATGCTAAATGCTTTAGATTTGCTAGGTTTTGCTGCTGCTGCTGCTGCTGGTGATGATCGTAACGGAGAAGGTGGAGGCTCAGGGGAAAATTGTGCACTAGTCATTTGGACACTGCTCCCTGAGGAATCTGATTCCTGACCACTCATCTCCTCTACTTCCTCTGGCTCATAGTCTAGCTCTTCATTAGCCAGATCGAATGGAATTCCTGCTAGGCTGGAGCTAAGACGATATCGTCGTGAGACTCGTGACTAGTAGTAGTGCGAGCAGGAAGAATAGACTCTGCACTTGGCCTCTCAGTCTCAGGCTCCTCTGCTACCTCGCTAGGTGGAGTTCCACTATGTGTAGCCCTCTAACTGTCTTTACAAAAATTTTGTAAGGACTTGGTGGCTTGCTAGAGGTACTAGGAGGACATGGCGTGGCGGTACCAGTGGGAACAGTAGGCGCAGCACTAGTGGTGGTAGAGGCGGTGGGGGTGGTGGTGGTTTTCCCTACAAAGGAATGAGATCGCTTTTGTTTGGGACCCCGCTCAGTCTTGCTGCTAATTTGGCTCTGCTTGGTACCTTGCATGCTGCTTGTGGATGGGGAAGATGCTGCTTGGGGCAAAAGGCACTTCTTTTTAGTCACTGGGCTGGTACTACTTGTGCTACCCTTTAACTTTGAACGTGCTTCTGGTGCTTTAGGCTTTCCGTAAAAAAACATAGAGCTTGTGGGCCTAGCCGCACTAGTACTGCCTGCTTTTGGTGCCTTTCCTTTACTTGATGATCCTTCAAGCAATGCTTCCCCAAATGATAAGCGAGAGCTTCGCCTACTTGGCCGACTAGACTGACGCAAAGGCTGCATCTTAGAACTGGTGGTGGTGCTGGTAGATGGAGCTTGTCCCTCCTTAGTCCCAAAAGGAGGATCCATTTCAAATTTTGTGTTGTGTGTGTAGTGTAGTGTAGTGTTTAAAAAACTATAAAAAAATAAAGGAAAAACTAATTAAAGACAAAAAAATTAGAGGAAGTTCTCTTCAGTGCTACTGCTTAAAAAGTAAAACTATGCACTACTGCACTGTGCTGTTGTGTGCAATCTGGCAAAGTGCTAAAGTTATTTTAATTATTAACTCAAGATTAACTATTTAATAACTAGCAGTATTTTATTTTTAATTTGAATTTACACGGGCCTAAGAGCTTAGCCTACTACTATGCTAGCCTAAAGCTATATTTCCTTACTATAAGTCTACCTCTAGGCAGACACTCTCAAACCCACTAAGCTAAAGTGAGGTTAAATCAGATTCAGTATGATTTATTAATTAATATTAAGTTATCTAATATTAATAGATTAGAAATAATTTACTTATATATTATGTATATATAAAATGTCACAGCAAAACAGTTAGCTTCACTGCTTGCTGAACAAAAACACACAGCACTTATGCGGCTGCACTCACTAGCCCAACAAGTTCACTTCACTGATGGACTGAGGTGAGCAAAACAAATGAAATAAAATGAAAGATTATTAAGAAAAATTGACTTGGTCTCTTGCTGTTGCTAAAACAAAGCACAAACTATAGAGCTGCAGCACCAGTACTAATAAGATTAGCTGAACTATACGCTAGTAGTAATTAATTAATATTATTACTTTTATTTATAGCTAATTTAATTAACTATTAAGATAAGAAGGAATTATAGAATTATTGATATTACTGATTTTAGATTAGACACTAGTAGATGTCTTGAATGTCTACACTAGTATACTATTACTAACTATAACTGACAAATATATATATAATTTTATAATGAATTCAATTATTAATTATATTAATATTACTGATTTTAAATTAGACACTAGTAGATGAATGTCTACAGTACACTCTACACTAGTATACTATAGTATATATATATATATATATATGACTGACAAATATATATATATAATATTATAATGAACTATTAAATTATAGACTCTATTAAATTATTATTTATAAATTCTATTTAATTTATTTAAGCAGGACAGGCAGTATTCACTAGTGCCAGCCCAGGGCAAGGGCACCCCAGTGCCACTGAGAGCACTGTCAACTCAACAGCACTTACACTACAGTTGATGACAAATTAAATAAAAAAAAAATAAATCAAATTATTATTATTAATTATATTAAGTAGCACTGAAGTGAGGATGAAGTACACTGTGAGAAATGGCAGGCTAAGGCTTACCAGTCTCACACAGAACAGAACAATCTCTCTGTAACGCTCGGATGCAGCACAGCAGTGTTGCCAAAGCAGTCACAGCGAAAAATGAATGGATCTCTCAGGCAAGCTCTGGTCTTATAAAGGCGCCTTCAGAATTCAATTGAAGATTCTTCGTGATCGTCTTCGTTTTTGCCGCGCAGCCGCCAAAATTTCAAACAGGAGTGAGCTGATCTCGTCTGTCCAATCAGCAGCACAGGCATTGGACGAGACCCTTAGCGTGACGTCACAAGAGTGAGCTGATTGGACAGACGATCAGCTCACTCCTGTTTGAAATTTTGGCGGCTGCGCGGCAAAAACGAAGACGATCACGAAGAATCTTCGATTCTTCGTGGTTGTGAGTCTTCGTCTTCTCCTACGTTTTGCCGGCACTGTATTCTCTTCGGCGTGTCTTCGGAACGAACAAAAAAACACACACACATCAGGACAGGCTCTGCCCCACGAACACCCAAACACACACAGAGATCAGGACAAGCTCTGCCACACTGACACACCCACATACCAGGACAGGCTCTGCCACACCGACACACACAAACACACACTAGGACAGGCTTTGCCACACCGACACACACAAACACACACCAGGACAGGCTTGTCACACCGACACCCAAACACACATCAAGACAGTCTCCGCCACACAGACAACCAAACACACACCAGGACAGCCTCGCCACACCGACAGCCAAACACACACACCCCAGAACAGGCTCTGACACACTGAAACCCAAACGCACACACCAAGACAGGCTCTGCAACATAGACACCCAAACACACGCACACCAGGACAGGCTCTGTCCCACCAACACCCAAACACACATACACCAGGACAGGCTCTGCCACACAGACACACCAAACACACACACACCAGGGCAGGCTCTACCACACAGACACACCAAACACATACACACCAGGGCAGGCTCTGCCACACTGTCACCCAAACACACACACACCAGGACAAGCTCTGCCCCACCAACACCCAAGCACACACACATCAGGACAGGCTCTGCCACACAGACACACACCAGAGCAGGGTCTGCCACACCGGCACCCAAAAACACACACCAAGACAGACTCTACCACACTGACACCTAAACACAGACACCAGGATAGGCTCTACCACAACGACAGCCAAACAGACACACCAGGACAGGCTCTGCCACACTGACACCCAAACACACACACACCAGGACAGGCACTGCCATGCTGAAGCATAAAAAACACACAGTGCTTTGTCATTAACTGCCCCTTTTGTATTTTTTCCCCCTTGTGTATTGATGCCCAGCCCAGCCCCCTTTAATATTGTGTCTCCCTTCACAACCTTGTGCATTGCCCCCCTTTGTGCATTTATGCCCCCACACCCTTGTATATTGATTTATGTGATGCCCCAGCCAATCCCCTCCCTTGTGTATTGATGCCCCCACCCTTTTTGTATTGGCTAATGCCATGTGTATTACCCCCAGCCACCCCCCCTTATTGATATTGTAATGCCACAACCCAGCCACCCCCCTTTTGTATTATTTATTTAACCTCAACTATTTTTTTGGGTAATACTTTGTTTCCCTGCTGTCTTTTGACGTGAGGATCCTCTCCCTGTCAGGAGGAACTCTTCTGTGAGCCCATCCCCTTGAATGTCACATCTTAAAAGGGGCAGGATGTGTACATGCCGGCTGATTTAACTTCGCTGCGGACTCTAAGTTCAAAGCAGCCATCGTGCGGCCGATTTGAATGATGGTCTGCCGGTCCACCCCACGTTGGATGCCCCTGGGCTAGGTTAACCCTTCCAATGCCAAACCCCTGTGTTAGCCCAACACAGGCTCTGCATGACACCGCCCCCTTTAAAGGTGACAAAGGGATTAAGCCACAAGCTGGTCTCTTTGTCTACCTACACTCTTGTCTCCCTCTGACAAGACAAACTGTTAGCATTCCCATGGAAGCGGATTTTCCATGCTGCCCATTAACATTAATTACTCTTCCTTTGGCAGCAATGTCCTATTTATTACTGGATTTAGGGTCCCATCCCTCATTTTCCCTGTCCTGCTTGAGATAGCTAAAAAGCAGTCCATTTTCAAGCAAGGCAGCAAACAGGTGTCCATTGGACTGGGCCTCCTGTATGGATCCCAGGCTCTTGGCCTCACTTGGCCACTCTGCGTGGCTAGGAGTTCGTTGCTGATGGGTCCACGATTTTCTCCTCTCATCAACCCATACTATATCATACGCTATAGCCCCACTGCAGACTCCCTGTTCCTGAACCTCTAGTATAGCAGGGGTTAAATTACTCCCTCCCTTTAACATTAATTCCCTGGGACTAAGCCCCTGGTGGGCATGCAAAAAACCTTCTACATCCCCCACAACCGCTTTGGGAGAAACGGTCTCAGGGGCTGGGACAGACAGGCCTTCCTTTACGTTCTGTACCACTCCAAAGCCACTCATTTTCCCCACACTGTCACACAGTACCTTAGAGTGCATATAGCCATCTTTCAGCCCTTCAGGTTTACAGGAGTTCTCCTCTGGCAAATAGGTCGCCCCAAATCCTTGCCCAGCAAAACATTGAACAGGAATATCCTCAGACACTCCCACAAACCTTTACCCACACCCCAATCCAGGTACACACGTGCAGTTGGGACTGCAGGGCGCACCCCGCCAACTCCTTTGATGGCCATGGTTTTTCCAGGGACGAGATCTTCAGATTTCACCACCTCAGGCCTCACCAGAGTACATGCAACCCCGGTATCCCTTAGTCCCACAATCACCTTTTGTAGGTTGTCACCCCCACTCCCCCCTAGTTTAGACACAAGCAAAACAGCTGGATGTCCACCAGCCGTTGATGGAGGTTTCTTCTTCTTGGGGCAGGTACTACTTAGATGCCCAATTTGGTTGCAGGAGAAACCTGTCCCGATGTGACGACTGTTGCTGTGGCTTCTGGCACTCCTGCTAGCTTGGTAGTTGGTTGCTGAATAGCTGGTCTGTTCCAGATCGGGGCACCTTGAGATGTACTAAAAAGCTTTGTGGCTAGAGCTCTGTTCGCATAATCATCTGCTAGCTTTGCTGCCTCAGCTGCTGTTTTAGGATTGTTTGTTTTGTGGGTCATCTTAAATGTGGTTTTCAACTGCCCCACAGTGTAGCTTTCATTTCTAGCCTTTTGCATGGTGCAAAACTTTTTCCTGTAGGCCTCTGGGTGAGGTTGAAACTTTGTAACAAAGCAGATTTGATAATATCAGTCCTGATCATTCTGAACAGGAAGTGAAGCAAACACATCCAGGGCTCTTCCACACAAGCGTTGTGTTTAGCCCACTCTTGCTTACCTAGATGGTACTGCCAGCACACCTTTTCAAAGCTCGTTAGAAACACATCCAGATCCCCATCTTTCTCCATCACAGGGAAATGTTCTGGATGGGGGTCGCTGCTCACAGAGGTTACTGGCCTCCGGCTGATGCTGTATAGCCATTGCTTCAGGCGTAGGACTTCCAGCTCGTGTGCCCTCTGGGCTTCAGCTATCTGTTGTGCTGCCACCCTTTCCTGATACTTAAGAATTAGTTGCAGTCTGAGTTCAGGATTGTCAGTTCCCAAAAGATTTAGGGCAGCTTGTAAATTAGTATCTGCACCAGTTTGTGAATTAGTGTTGTTAGTTACCCCAGTATTTAACAGCTCTTAGGTTACAGGCTCCTCTGTCATAGCTCCATCATTGGGTACAGGTCTACATGCATCATACTGGACAAGGGCAGTTATGAGGTCTTCCGTCAGGGATTAAGTTTCTGGCATTGCAGAGCTACCTCAGATCCGCAACCTTCATCCGTTGATAATTCTCCATTTTGTCAAAGATAGATACAGAAAAACAAGAAGTAGGGAAGGGGCACAAACTGTTTTGTATACTGTGTCTATAGGAAGCACTGAGTTCAGTCTCTGGAAATTGCCCAAACTATACAATTTCTTTAGTGCTCCATTCCAACAAAAATAAGCAGCACTAAAAGCTCTAAAATAGAACGCCGCTGCCACCAGTTTGTCACGGATAGCTACCAGATGACCGGACACACAGTGTGTGGGTATGCAAGGGTTAACGATACTAGCCCTCTGGTCACTCACTTAACCCTCAAAACACGCCACAAAAACCCACACCAGACTGGTAATACACTGCCACAGTTTGACTACAGCTTATGGATGCCCTTAGCATCACACACGCATAAATATACTCTTAACATGCAACAGATATTATTGTGTCCTCAAGATGACCCAAACCCAGCATAGAAGACCATCACCCTAAATTCCATATCATAGGGGAGGCCCCACCAGTGGTCACTGAGGCTGAACCCAAATTAAATTATGGCAGGGCTCTGGTATGTAAAATATGTCAGGTCAGTCTGAGTGGCTTAAGAGGGCAAGTTGATGCCCAACATCTGAATACTTTCCTTAGTCCCTGGCCTTATCCGACATCTAGCTTAGCCTTATGCCTATCCCATGCTTGCTTAAATGTCTTCACTGTATTAACATCTACCACTTCTGCCTGAAGGCTATTCCATACATCCACTACCCTTTCCATAAAGTAATATTTCCTGATGTTACCTTTAAACCTTTGTCCCTCTAGCTTAAGCCTATGTCCTCTTGTTATGGTAGTATTTTTCCGTTTTAATAAACTCTCCTCCTTTAAGTATTTAACTATTTCTATCATATCCCTCTTGTCACGTCTCCCAGGCTATATATGGTAAGAACCTTTAACCTGTCCTGTTAAGTTTTATCCTGTAATCCATGAACCATTGTAGTAGCCCTTTTCTGAACTTCTCCAACATATCTATATCCTTCTGGAGATAGTCTCCAGTACAGAACACAATACTCAAAGTGAGGTCTCACCAGTGCCCTGTACAACAGATTGAGCACTTCTTTCTACAGCTAATACCGGTCCCTATACAACCAATCATTCTGCTAGCATTCCCTGCTGCTCTATTGCATTGTCTACCTACCTTTAAATCCTCAGAAATAATTACCTCTAAATCCCTTTAATCACACTTTGAGGTTAGGACAGTATCAAATATTGTATACTTTGTCCTTTTTATGCCCATAGAGGTAATGGCAGACTGCTCTCCCTTGTACCGTAGGATGTAACATTATGTAGTTGGTCACCTAGGGCTTGTTACTAAGGACGTAATATTACAGACCTTTAAAAGCAAACACCACCGCAAACTAGTAATACGCTGCCACCAGGTTATGTTTTAAGCTGACTATAGTTTATGGATGCTTTAGTAAGGCCCTGTTCAACACTTAATCAATTGTATAAAACAGTTTCAGTAATGTGGTTTATTCAGGATCTCGGAGGGTAGAGCTCAGTTAGAGAAACTGGATTAATATATAGTTTCATCTGACCAATGTCACAGTGCTCGTGGACAGAAATAACGTGAACAAAGGTGATAATTTAGACAGATTATACAACACGGTTTGTGAAAATAAAGGAGAAACACAGACAACCCTAATTATACAAAACTCATAGAACATCTGGGGGAACCTCAATGTCCTTGTTAAGTATGATGATTTTCAGAGGTGTTACAAATACATGGAAAGTTCCAATTTTATCCCCTGGTCAGATGTTCCATACCTTCAGTGTCACAGAAAGACACACCAGGCCTAGCCCTAATATCAAATTATATCTTTAACATACAAGTATTAAGGTGTGGGTCAGTCTGTGTGGCTTTAGAGAGCAAGCTGTTGGCTGTAAAACATCTAGTTAGCTTAACCTTTCCTATGCCACACCCCTGTGTTAGCCCAACAAAGGCTCTGCATGACACTTCTACCCAACTCTAATTTCATATTAAATGCATACTGCAGTCAAATTTGCTTTAACTCATCCCTAAGGTGCCTGCACTGGAAGTTGCAAACATCTATCAGTACAGGTCTTACATAATGCTCAGTAACACTCCCTTTCAAGTCAATAGGTGTAGCAGTAGCCAATGAAATCTTTGCTCTCCATGTTAATACATGGTATTGGCGTCTTCTACTAAATATTTCAGTGGGAATGCAGCTGATCACATGCAAGACTACATACTAATGCTTCTTGATTTCATTAGAGGTGGCCAGGGGAAGAGTTAAATGAGACAGAACTTTCCTTTTCCAACTCCAGTGCCTAAAGAATGCATGAATCAATCGATATGCATAAAAATTTGCAGAACTGGACTGTTTCTTTAAAAATATGGTTTAAGGTTAACCCAAATATTCATCTACTTCCTATGTCCCTTTTAGCAATAAAATGCATTTATTGGCTGATCAAGACTATCAATTATTAATACGGGTATTTATATGGCGTTGCCTCTCCGTCTTGTTGCTTTAAGTGCCTACAGTCCTCTAAGGAAGCTTTCCACAAAACGCTTTGGGGCATGTATGTTGGTATTTGTGCCCGTTCAGCCGAAAACACATCAGGTATTGATAGTAAACAAGCAGGCCCGACTTGCAATCAGTGTTTCAATTCACCCCAAAGGTGATCAATGGGGTTAAGATCAGAGCTCTGTGCAGGCCACTTGAGTTCCCTTCCCACCAAATCTTAATGGACCTTGCTTTGCGCACATGGGCAGTCATGCTGGAACAGGAAAAGACATTCCCCAAACTAGTTCCACAAAAGTTGAAACCACACGATTGCCTAAAATGTCTTTGAATGCTGTAGCACTATTACCCTTTGCTGAAACTAAGGAGCCTAAGCCCAGATCCTGAAAAATAGCTCCAGATTATTAAACTGCATCCACCAAACTTTACAGTAAGCAGCTGCCAAACCCAGATTTCTCCATCAGATCTTGTGTTACGTGTGCTTCACCAATGCAGTTTCAGACGACGCGTGGCATCGCATATAGTGACCTTCTGCTTGACCATAGAAACCCATTTCATGAAGTTCCCGCTACACCGCACTTGTGCAGTGCTTCCAGAGGCTGTTCAGAAACTTGTAGCGAAGTTAGGTCAGGTGAGTCATACATGCTATACTCTTCAGCAGCCCCAGTCTGTGCATAGTCTACCGTTTCAAGGCCAAGCTGTTACTCTTAGACACTTCCACTTCACAATAGCACTTGCAGCAGGACCAGGGCAGAAATTTCACAAACTGACTTGTGGCAAAGAGGGCATCCTATGACAGTGCCATGTTTAAAGTCACTGACCACTTCAGTACAACCCATTCTACTGCCAAGGTTTGTCTATGGAAAGCGCGTGCCTACTTGGACCAGGTCACAGTTGTTATATGGAACCTAATCCACTTTAGTATTATACATACCATCTGGAGTTGGAGCAGCTTTATTGCAGGCCGCCAATTGTAATACCCCCCCAAAAAATAACCTGTTGCCGCTCACCATCTTAACAGTCAAGTAGGCCAAGGTAACTGCCTTTCAGCCCTGCCTTATGTGTGGACAGTAAGGTTTGTCCCTGTTGTTAAGTGTTATTGGTAAAACATACTTGTACCTCAATAGGGGCAAATTGCCACAGTTAATTTAATTAGGAACCTCAGTATTCCTGTGTAAATTTCCTCTCTTGATCTTTCAACCAATAAATATGTTGAACATTCCATCTACCCGATTAAACTTGTACATTTGTTTTAATTAGTTTTGATCTAATCTATCTCGCTGTAGAGTGACTTGGTATTAGATGCCAAGGGAACAGTTCAATGGAGGTGATTTGAGAAGTTTTCTTCAGAGGAGCCTTTTGACACAAAGTTGATAAAATATTTCGATGTCCTTTGAAATACATCAGAATTGATACGCAGCATATGAAGAACTGGTAAATGTGAACTTAAGAGCCAATTTAGCAGCAACTTCCTTTTTACAATAATACATACAACACAAGGATGCTTTCTTGTGCAGTCAGAAAGCTCAGCTTCATACACAATGATGTAGTCCGCCTCAGTTCCAGCAATGCCACTCACCAGTGGTTTCCAAGGTCCAATCAAGCTTGAAAATATATAGAACATTTAGCTTTCCTTTGTGTGCCATTTAGGCATAACCCTGGTTTTTAATCACTTTAATATATCTTATTGATGAGGTCTTCAAGTTGAGTTTTATGGTTGCCATACTCGTGTCCATATGTTTAGTTGTATAGTCAGTGACAGCATGCTAAATTTAGGCATAACCATTTTAAGCAATGGCAAAGACACAATCACCACTGTGTCACATAAGCCCAAAAATGAATCCCCTTGAGGGCCAGTGAGATGGACTTTTAAGTGTCTTTTCAAAGAACACTCTACAAAGTCCAGTTTGTCACACAAAAGCGATGAACCGGATGAACACATGGGCAAATTCCATGACAAAAGCCGCCGCATTAGCTACAATTCTTTCTTCTTCCAATTGGTGTATGGCAAATGTGTTTTTCATTAATATAATTTTTTACTACACTTGCAGTTTTTCTGCTTGTCCTCTGATGGAATTCTTTCCCTTTCAGTGGTGGTGGTGTTCATTTTTCTTTTGTTGACATTTTGTTTGTATCACACTATCATAGCCAGGAGCTCATGCAATACATAGTTTAAAAAGTCACTGAAAGAAGGATAAAAGCAAAGATCAGGATTACATCTACTCAAAAAGTGAAAGTAGGAGTGTGTGAAATTATAACCTATACCTTTTGTTAAGCATCATGAAGTAGGGCAATGTAGTGGTTTTCCCACCACAGCAGATTCAAATGAATGTTTTGCCCAGCTCTGAACAGAGTCACACCAAGTGTTTACAGAAAAAAATCTGATACACCAAGGTGAAGCTCACAAAAGATTTGGGGAAAGAGCTTAAAAATGCAGCCATCCCAAAAAATATGCCACAAGAGGCAGAGACTCGCTGATTTCCTTATATGCTTCTAAAGCAACAGCGTGGGTGAGGCACAGCAGGTTTATTACTGCACCCATCTACAGAGAAGAAGAAAAAAAAGCATTTGAAATGAGTTAAAAATTGTCTACACTTTTTAGACTGAGCTAAATCCTAGCATAACCATGGCAAGAATTCTTACCAAGTCCTTTCAAAACATGCTTCTTTGATTGCCACAAGGTAGGGTGAAGCTGGGCGATTTTTCTTTACATTGCACTTCCGGGAAGAAGCGTTTTTTTTTTTTGTTTTCAAACGATCAATTTACCATCAATCCATTAAAAATAACTACCTCCAAACATCGGTAAAAATGCCCAGCACAAAATAATAAAAAAGACGTGAAAACGTCAACAAGCGTTTCTGCTTGTACCCCTCCTCCACATCCGCCATGTGAGGATTCGCTTCCACTGCAGCTTCACCCTAGGACCTCCCTCACGAAATGTCGGACTAAGTCACTCGTTGGATGCGAAACGAGAAACGGCATACTCACTAACGTTTAAGACGGAATGCAAAACACCCGCTACCTTAGAAAAAGCTTATCGCAGCTCTTACCCTCGCCGTCACCTTCCTCAACTTTTAAAGCAAAAATGACGCCGAAGACTCCGTTTTATCCAACTGTCACGACACACCTATCGCGATACGCCAATGAAAGCTCACAACCCTTTTGGTATTTGCGGCAGGGAAGAAACCGCCAGTGACGACAGAGCCGTTCAAACCTCCCGTTTCCCCTTAAACCCAAAATCATCCAAACACATGCCTTAGTAACAGGTCACATAGAGGTACGATTGGTTGGGAGGTCTGGGTTTCCGCCCAATCACGCGCCAGAAGGTGGGCATCTTCAGAATAAGCCGCTGTTCGTAGCGCGCACGAGGCGTTTTCAGGAGTCGTTGAACAAAGAAAAACGCGGGATCGTTCAACTAACCGCCTCAACCGCCACTAACTGGTTATTCTTATGGACTGCTTAGCGAAAGATCGCGCCATTGAAACACCTGGGCGTTAACTGCTGGTCTTAGTTTGGCGCACCGAGGAAGAGGCGGGTTATTTTACCGGAAACTGTATTCTAATAGAAGGAGTGGAGCGCAGGAATTAGAAGAGAATAGCGATGTACAGCGTGAAGAGATAGGCTAGTTGTGATAGTAGATTGGTTTTGTACGTTACGTTTGGGATTTTTTTTGTTCTTTCTTGTGGTTAGGGTTGTATATAGGAACTTGTGGTTTTGGTGTATTTAAATGGAGGCAGTACAGGGGTTAAGTCACGTAAAGATTGGAAGATAGGTACAATACCATGCAATATGGTTATGTAAAATCTATTGATGCTATGTGGGCTAGGAAGCTTTTTTAGCTTTATTTGAAATTCATATTGTAACAGAAATTTGATTAGTTTTATTTGTGAAGGAAAATGACACCTCTTGGCAATTTACATATTTAATTTCTATTTATGTGAGATATTGTCATATATTACAGAACAGTGGATGAAACTGAGTAGTAGAGCTTGTGTTAAGTAATGTCTGTGTTGTATGGATATCTAGACAAAACCAGCGCTTACTAGCAAACTAAAATTGGACAGGGAAGTACAGGTTACTCAATAGAAAGGATTTTTGTGTCGCATGTTAGATTTTATACAGACTTTATTGTCTGAATTTTAGTAAATTTTTAGTTCAAACATATCTTTGCAGTATCAGCTGGAGACATGGCATTTTCAAATTATAGCAGCTTAAATCGCGCTCAGTTGACCTTCGAGTATCTACACACTAATTCGTGAGTATGCTGCATGTCAAAAAATTTTTAGGGAGTGAATGTTCATTTTTAACATAGCCGGTAGCTATATATTTATTTGTGTGTGTGATATTCACGCACACTATATGACCAAAAGTATGTCGACTCCACCTAATTATTGAAGTTGGTTGTTTCGGCCACACCCATCGCAAGCTGGTGAATGGAATCAAATACATAGACAGTGCCTTTGGAAGCAACATCAACACAAATCACTGTGCATCAGGAGCTTCATGGCTGAG
Source organism: Spea hammondii (assembly GCA_029215755.1). Lineage (NCBI taxonomy): Eukaryota > Metazoa > Chordata > Amphibia > Anura > Pelobatidae > Spea > Spea hammondii. Next base: position 129,274,848 of record JARDYJ010000001.1, on the reverse strand, counting down.
CAGCTGCGCACAAGCCGAAGGTTTCTATATGAAATGTCAAGCTTTAACTAGAATGCACTCCGCAATTGGACTCTGGAGCACTGGTAAATGTGTCCTCTGGAGTGATGAATCATACTTCACTATCTCCAAGTCTGATGGCTGAATCTGGGTTTTGCATATGCCAGGAGAACTCTACCTACTGGAATGCACAGTGCATACTGTAAAGTTTGGAGAAGGAGATATACTAATCTTGGGCTGTATTTCAGGGTTCATGCTAGGCTCTTTATTTCCAGTGAAGGACACAAATAAATTTAGGCAATAGTATGCATGTAACTTTGGGGAAGGCCGTTTGCACGACAGTGCTTTCGAGACAAGTCTTCTCATCCAAAATGATTGCCTGATGTCACAAATGCTCGTTTGGCTGAAGTTTCTACATACAAACTCCAATATCTTGTGGAAATCCTTCCCAGAAGAGTGGGCTCTGTTCTAGCTGCAAAGGGGCCGGGGGAGGGAGTTAGAATGGGATGTCCAACCAGCTTATATAGATGACTTTTGGTCATATAGTGTGTGTATATATAATCAATGAAAATAATTCGCCAACTTCCAAAGTACAGGAACAAGTATCTGTATAATTGCACCATGCATTTTGTTGTTTTGTGTATGTCAGTAGTGCAGACAACGTTCCCTTGTTGCAATTTCAAATTATGCTTCGTGATATAACAATAGCCCAATGTCTGAGAAAGCTCTGAACACATCTTCAGTTCAACTGAACTCAAGCTCAGTGTGAACATATCTGATTTCCTCGAATATAAGACAAGCTTTTTTTCCAGAGCAAATGCTCAGAAAAATACCCCTCGTCTTATATTCATAGTCCTCTTTTAATCAGACCTCGAATAGAGGTCTGACTACAAGACTAAAATCCCGATCCCCCGCAGCGCTGCAGGGGACCTGGATCCTCCTCTCTTGCAGCCGCCGTTGCTGCCCGGCACTTCTGCTGGGGCTTCTAAGACGGAGCACCGTTGTGACCTGACCTTCCAGTGCTGCGCCATTGAAGCCCCAGTGGAAGTTCCGGGTAGCTGCAGAGGTTGTCTTTGCACATCGAGCAGACGTTCACCAGCTGCCAGAGAGGAGGATCCCCCGCAGCGCTGCAGGGGACCTGGATCCTATTGTATGGCAGCCTGTCAACGTATGTGCGATGCGTGCAGACAACCTCCGCTGGGGCTTCTACAACGGATTGCCCGCATCACATGACCTTCCTGTGCGCAGTCATAGAAACCCCAGGGGATGTGCCGAGCAGAAACAGAGGTTGTCTATGCGCATCTCACAAACGTTCACCGGTTGCCCCCTCTAGACACCAGGTAGCCTGAAGTACGGGGGACAAGGCATTGGTACGTCTAACATTACTTATATTAGTTACTTTAGGAAGCAGACTCCTGAAGAAGGGACCTGAAAGCTTATTCTAAAGTCTAGCCTCTCCGTCGTTAATCCTTCTAGTGCCAACCATGTACATTTGTTCTCCTGTCTGCGGCCACTAAAATGTTTTGTTGAAAAAAACGTTTCCTGTTAAAGAGAAAATCCTTGTGTATACAGTTAAAACATGGAGGCTTTCTACCATCTGAAGAGAGTTGCTCATTTTCAGCTTCTCTCACTATAGAACTCAATGTTAGAGCACTGCCAATAGGTTGCGATTATTCCATGAAAATGGAATCCTGTTTCCATAGTGCAGCATTCTGCCAGCTGATTTCTGTGAAAGTGCTGTACTTGCGGACACATATTTTCTACCTAGAGTAAGATGTCCATAAGACTTTCACTTAAAGATATGATTTATCTTGATGTCTAGTTACTGGTTATCCTTTTATTGTGTTTTGAAACTGAATAATTAATGGATTAAGCTTATTAGACATACCAATACAAAAAAATGTGTATAAAACATAACAAATATAATTTATAATTCGAGCCAGTAGTGTCAGTAGTACATGCAGATTTTGTATGACTGTTTCCTTTCCACCTTTGGTGTCGAAAGACGTGTTGTCCATGCATGCTTTGGTTTTATGCTTCTTTTGACAGAATGTAATATGTGTGTTTTTTTTTTGTGTTTTATTAATATAGCACAACACATGAGTTTCTCTTTGGTGCCTTGGCTGAATTAGTCGATAACGCAAGGTATGCTTTATTTTGTTTTTCATCATATAATTGATGTATAGATTTTATATGGGAAATTTACTGACTGAGTTTAATACATAAGATAAATTTAAGGGGTAAATAAGTTAAATGTGAAAAACGATGCAAAGCAGAAAATGTCTAGGTTTGAATGACCTTGTTTGAGTTTCTGTGTAAATAAAACACATTATTAAGTAATCAGCTGAATTCTTCTTGTATAGAAACAACCAGAATCGTATGCATTTCAAACTCAATCAAATGCCTTTCATTAAGTGACTTTTTTTTTATAGGGATGCTGAGGCTACACGAATTGATGTTTTTACAGGTGCGTTTTAGTAAACCAAGTATACCAAACTGTCTTTTCTTTTTTCCGGTGGTGGTGGGGTTTCAGTGTATGTGAATTAATAAAATGCATTATAAAATATATCATAAACAGGTTTTACAGTTAGAATCCAGGGTCATCTTTAATGTTAGTGGTCTTTAAAGCTGCTTTAAATTGTAAAGTATGCCCGTGATTGTAAAATCAATTGTCAATTTGTAGTGGGTAACTTTTCACCTATATTATCAAGATGAAAGATACACATTTAAACAACATTGCATTTTGAATTTTACCGCCTTCATTTTTCATTCTTCTGAGTTTGGGAAATGAAAGGTGGTCCTTTCTGCATTTCAGTTTGAAAGGTTGTCTTTAAATGGTCATTGTACTGTTAACTCTGTAGTGTAGTGTTGCTACAAATATATGATGTAGCTGAAGTTTCCAGTGTTCTCTAACAAGTTTATTTTTTGGCTATATATTTTTTGCAGTACAAAGAGAAGACTTGAGAGGTGGCTTCATGCTTTGTTTTCTTGATGATGGTGCAGGAATGGATCCAAGTGAGTAAAAGGCAACACATTGGCTTTGTGGTGCAGCTGTTTTCATGGAGCAACTTATATACTATATAATTCTTAATGTATTTGTTTCTTGGTCTTCTTGTTCATCTAATATGTAGGTTCGTCATCTGTTTATTATTGTTTTTAGATGAGGCTGCCAGTGTTATTCAGTTTGGTCGTTCTGCTAAAAGAACCCCTGAATCTATCCAGATTGGGCAGTATGGAAACGGTTTAAAATCGTAAGTACTGTACACAAAATGTGTTTTTGAAATGCCAAACATACAAAATAGCAGTTTTCCATTAGTTCTGAATTCATGTCTTTGTTAATGGTCTTTAACACGCTCAAAAAGAATGATTTCATACTGAGGGCTAATCAAGTAGGGCTTCTATGCTTCATCGCTTTGTTCTGTCCATTATGCATTTGCTGTGTATTTAGAGTTTTTGTATTTTATTGGTTTCTTGATGTTTGGTGCACTGATTGTTTTACTGCCTGCTATCATATCAATAATTAATCTAAACTCTGCATAATCTCTTCAATAATGGTTTTTTCCATATATATTCTTTGGCTTACTTTGAACTGTCACCAGTGGCTCTATGCGAATTGGAAAAGATTTCATCCTGTTCACCAAGAAAGGAGGCACAATGACCTGTCTGTTTCTCTCTCGTACCTTTCACGAAGAAGAAGGCATTGATGAGGTTTGATTATGCTCTTATAACAATGTTATAATTCATGTTAAAAATAATCTGTAATGTTAATACAAGTAAGACATAATGTAAGTACCTATTTTTTTTTTGCCTAATTTCTGTTAAGAAAAACTTCTGTCTGGCTCATTTCATTTGCTGTAATATTTGTACTAAAAAAGAAAAGGAGCATCATTGTGCACAGGGTGCAATTTTGCATTATTAAGCAGTGATCATTTGTTTCATATAAGTGCACATGTACTGATCTGTGTCCATGCTCTGAAAGCTATCCATGTATTGCTAATGCATTAAGACTTGCTTTGGGGTTGTAAAACTGGGTGTTTTAAGCATGCTGTGCCGTGCCGTGCCAAACTGTATTGGCCTTATTCGGTGCTCACCATTTGTTTCTCCCTTAGGGATAAATAATAAATATGTAAATAATACATTTTTATTTAGTCACCACCTCAATTGGTCTTTCCTTCAGTAATATGCCTTACTAAGTAAGCCATTGCAGTTTATGTTAAAAAGTGATCTTTGTGTAAAGTTTGAAAAATGGTTACACCAGAGCACCCAGTGGAATGGTCCAATCATGTGAGCTTGAACATGCAATTGAATCACATTTTATATAGAATCACCAAAAACGAAAATGTTTCAGAGATGTTTTTATTAATTCAGTCTTAATAACCTGAGAGCATTGTATAAATGTAATGGAAATTGTAGCTTTATTAGCATAGATACGTATTGAACATGATCTTTATGTGGTTTTTGTCTTTGAAGGTTATTGTCCCTCTTCCCACTTGGAATTCTAAAACCTTTGAGCCACTGGCAGACAACATGGAAAAATTTGCCATTGAGACAGAACTTATATATAAATATTCTCCTTTTCACTCTCAAAAGGAGATCATGGAGCAGTTCAAAAAGATCTCTGGTGACACAGGTAAAAAATAACTTTTAAGTTATGATGATACCACTGTAATTGACAAGATACCACAATGTATGTGTTTTCTTTTTATTACTCCCTTTTAAAATATTGATTTGTTGTAGCCCTTTTTTGAATACAGAAATGAGGCAGTCAAAGAGAGATTTTACACATTCCTTTGGAATAAACTCCCTCTAATCATTCAAATGTTTCCATCATATCTGATTTTTTTCCTCCCTCCTCCAAGCTATACACATTGAGTTCCCTTAGTTTATCCTTCAGACCATCCACTATTTTGGTAGCCCTTTTTATGCACTTTCTGCAGAGATTCAAGATCTTTTTGGAGATGGAGTCTCCAGAATTGTACACAAAACTCCTAGGTGAGGTATGAGAAGATATCTTTAAAGTGGCAGAACCACATTATTCCTGCTACTAATGACAACCCAGAACCCTACTTGCTTCTTCTGCTGCCTAATTGCTTTCCCAGCTTACCTTTAACTCACCAGAAATAATTATTCCCAAGTCCCTCTCTTTTTTTGTTGTTTATAGATAGAGCAATGCCCTCGATACTATATGCTTCCTGGGCTTTTTTTATGTCCCAAGTGCATTATTTTACATTTTATAACATTAAACAGCTGCCACACTCTCGACCATTTTGATTTAGTTAAATCATTTTTTTTTTTATATATATATATATATATCGCTGGTGATATTAAAAAGAATGGGACCCTATAAAAATCATTGAGGTGCCCCACTAGTACATCCTCTGAATAGAAACCAGAGGTTGTTGTATTAGACACCTGATTGTGAATTCCAGTATAAGTTAATGGGGTGCTTAATCATGCAGGTCACAAGACAGTTGAAGGCAGGATAATGAGGATTTTAATTATCATCAAATCCTTTTTTTCTGGTTGGTCCATTGTTGATGCAGTCCCAAGGCTATATTCTAGGTCATTTTTAGATGCCTTTAGGCTAGGTTTCCACTTGGGTTTTTGTCCTGCGGTTTTTTTCTTGATGAAAAACGCCAAGAAAACTGCCACTGCATTTACCTGCGTTTTGGCGTTTTTTCTGGAGTTTTTTCTGGCGTTTTAGCCTTTCTGTGGAAATTGCTTTTTTTTACCTTAGGCAGTTTTTCCAGCCTTTACAAGTTAGAAGTTTCACCCAGCTAAAAGGGATTAGGATAAATGGCAAGTATCTGCCCCCTCCTGATGTCCTTTACTTAGTAGAGTTCTACTTAAACGCCCCGGCGGACCCTTTTGTCTCTTTTCTGTGGTTTGTAAGGCATGCTTTATTCTGAATGTCTGCTCCTCTAGGAAGATTGGCCCCAAATGATGGTGCAAATTGTTTTGCTGTTGCTTTTGGCACGCAGGGTCCAGTTGGGTATGTTTGTTTGTAATGGCATGTTTGGTCCAAATGGTGTAAAATTCAATATGAACTTTGTTTTGTGTGAAACTGTTTGTTTCCAGCCTATTTCTCGTAGGACACACAGATACTGGGTCCATCCTCTGCATTGTAACTGTGGAAAAAAACGCCAAGGCAAAAAACCCACATAGCTTTTTCATGGCGTTTTTTCTCTCCCATTGACTTCTATTGGAGAAAAATGCCAAGATTTCCTTGCAAAAGACGCCAGAGTGTCAACATGCTGCGATTTTGAAAAACTGCCACAGAGCCCAAAAAAACGCCAAAGAGGACTGAAAAAACGCCAAACAAAAAAACGCCAAGTGGATATGGCATTCTGCGATTTCCTATTGAAGAACAGCTAGCATCTGGCTGCAGCGTTTTTTCACTAAAAAAACGCCAGGTGTCACTATTGGCGTTTTTATGGGCGTTTTTAGCAAAACAAAACCAAGTGGAAACCTAGCCTTATGGATACAATCCCTACCTGCCTCCAAGTATCTCATTTGACTTTTAGCAGTGCCAGAAAATAGATAACGAAGGCAAAAAAAACTTGAAAAACAAAAACAAAGGAAGTGGCATCCTTCATCAGCTGTGTGCTTACCAGAAATATTTTTTTTTTTACAGTTAGTAAAATTCACTCACATCCCTAGTCAGTATAGAACCAATACAGATACCAGAAACATAGCTAGTAAGGGAGGTAATATTAAGGCCCACTACTTCATGGAACCTCTAATGAGGCTAAACAATGCACTCATAGAAAGTGATGTCAGTGATGCTCAAGTTGTCCATATTAAATTAGCAGAATGGGCCTGTAACGGGACACTTAACTCCCGCTGGTGGGTTTTCTTTCTGGACGGCTTGAGGTTATGATCTGGGATGTTGATGATGTTGATGGTTTTGTGCACACCAACTTCAGAGTTTTGTAGAGGCTGCACGTGCCCACAAGTGATTTCTGGTCTTCTAAGCACTTCTGTGCAAGAAACCCCTGAGTGATTCCAATTCCAAGATCTGCTTTTCCAGTTCCAGAACTAGAGAACATACTAGCAGTTCTGTTCTGAGCTCTAGAATAATTTTAAGCAATTTAGAAACCAGATTTCTGCTTATCCAGTGATGGCTTTACCATCTGGTTCAAGGGGTTTTGTCCATAAACTGGATCCCGACTCTTCTGCCCCTGAGGCACCATCTTTTGAAGCCTTTGAAGGTGAACTCAGAGAAGACGCTAAAACTCATGATCTTGGAGTTATCCTGAAAACAGACTTTTTACCTCCAGAAAGATTAAACATCTTTTCCATTTAGAGAAGAGATTAACATAGGTCCCTAGGGTTGATGCTGCTGTGGCCAAAGACACTATTCCTCTAGAAGACTCCTCACTCCTTTGACCGCATGGGCATGGAGGTAGAAGGGGCAGTCAGGAAAGTATTTTTATTTTTTTTTTTATTTTTTTTTTTTTTATTTTTTTTTCCTTTTTCAATCCCCTCTGTCTGGGTTCTTTCCATTCAATGGGATTTATGGCTACAGCAAGTGGATGGTGATTTATCCTTAAGACTAGGTAATGAGAAGATTGGCTGTACTCTTTCAGATATCTAGGCTGCTGTGGACCTTTTGTGACTCAGCGATTGAATACATTTGTATGGTGGCTAGAACTTTTGCTTATCTGTTTGTGGCTTGCAGATTCCTCTGGCTAAAATCTTTCAAGCTCCTTTCATGCTTCAAGGCGTGTGGGTCTTCCAGATTGTGTGAAGACAAAACCTTACGCATGTAGAGGGAAGTTGTCCAAGCCTAAACAAAAAGGAGATTTACCAGTACCCTTGGGGGGCTGATGCCAGACCTTGTGTGTGTGTGTGTGTGTGTGTGTGTGTGTGGAGGGGGCTTCTTTTCTTCGATCCAGTCTCAGGGTTTTTCCACTACGGACCGTTGGGTAATAGACAATGTTTAACATAGCTACGTCATGGAATTTTTTAGATGTTTTTCCCAGGAGATTTGTGACTTCTTCCCTTCCACTAAACCTGCACAAAGGTTAGATTTTTTAGAACATTATTCAGATGAAAGACATGCTAGTCCCTGTGACTACATAAGAGGTCAGACTATGAGTCTATTCACCAGTATTTCTGGCCACTCTAGATTTGGAAGACGCTGCACGTGTCTATTGCTGTCGACTATCAGAAATTATCTGGCTATCCCAAGCTCTCAGGGTATTCTTTGCTTTCAGTTTTGAGCAGGTTTTTCCCTGTTGGCCTGTTATCGGCTCCTCGAGTTTCTACCAAATACTCGCTGCAGCAGCAGCTCATTTGAGCCTTCAAGAAACCAAGATGATACCTTCTGGCTGCTCATACAGCTGCCACCCTTCAGTCCCAGGTCAGTCCACAGGATTTCAGCTGGATAGTACCCAGAGAAGGACTCCACTATTGATCTCTGGAGACATCTTTCCTTTTCCATCAAACAGATTATGATGATATTAGGACTCGTGTTAGCATCCAAGATGTCCATTCCTTGTGTTCCGCCCTGGCTGCGTCCCCTATGGACATTTGTTCTCAGAGTGTGGCTCCACGGCTTTTCAGAGTTTCTCTTGCTGCCAACATAAGATCTTCTCTTCGATTCACTACACAGGTAGATCAGACTAAAGCAGAATCAGTAAGCAGAAGAGTAGTCAGGCAATTCAAGGGTCAATGTCAAACATGAATACAAGGTAACAAACGTAAGGACCACAGTAGGATATCTTTGCTGAGCAGGTCTGGATTTGTAATTCCAAATGAGAGTCTATTCTGATTGTTGTGTGCTGTGGAGTTCTTTTTGTGAATCCATTCCAGTTGAAGGGTTTTAGTAAAGAAACATGAAACACACAAGATATTTGGAGAGGGAGGTAGGAAGAAGCAGTTCATAAACCACAGGATTAATCTAACGCAGGACTCGAAAGAGAACCGATATAACAAGGAGCAAGCTTCATGGATGGAACCTTGAGCTTAACGGTCTTGGTTAACTTGGTTAACTGTGGGTAGCTTAGAAAGTGGACAAACATTAGAAAAATGATCCATCGAGACCAGTATGACCATATTTCCTTCTGAAAGAGGAAGTCAACATTAAAGTCCATAACCAAGTGAGTCCAAGGAGAAGCAGAAACAGGAAGAGGCTAAAAGAGTCCAGCAGGATGAGAATGGGACACACAGGCCCACATGCAGCAATGAACTTGATACAATCAGCTTTCATCTCGGGCCACCATGTCCTGTGTGCAACGGGCACTAGGGTTACCTGAGGATTGGGATAAATAAGCCCATGTCAGAATGTTGCTGCTTATTATTTCTGGAAGAAACAAAGCACAGGTGGGCCATTGCTGTTAACTGGGGCATTACACTGTGATTTCGAAATACGTTTAAAAAATGGAGATGACAACTGAGTCAACCGTTTGAAAAGAGGGCATAATGGTTGCAGGAGAGATATGTTCATTGATGTCGATGAATAATTTCCTAGATAAGGCATCTGCTTTTAATGTTTTTGATCCCGGATGATAGGAAATAATAAAGTTGAATTTTGAAAGAAATCATGACCAACAAGCCATTTAATATTTTGGCTTTACTGCGGTAGTCCAGATTTTTATGATCTGCTAGGATATTAGGGTTTCTAGCTCCCTCCAAAAAAAAACCCACAGATGTAATTTGCCTTGAAACTCCCTCCGCTGGGACAGAATGGCCCCCAAAGGCATCCACCTCAACTACAAAGGGTTTTGTAGATGGATGCCTAACCACCGGCTAAAGCAAAAGTGAGTTTGACTGGCTCTTCGGACCAGTGTTTGCAATATGCTCCTTTCTAAGTCATGGCAGTTGGATTTTAGAAAAGTTATTTATAAATATCCTATAATTGTTGGCAATCCCTAAAAAGCATTGGGGGAGCTTGAGAGCTTGGGGTTCAGAAATGGTAGGAAGTTCCTTCTGGGTCCATCTTAAAACCAGAGGTTGATATTATATATTCGAGAAGAACTTCACATTGATGCTTCTCCAGTATAGCATAAAGACGATTCCAAAGGCATTGGAGTGTCCAAATTATGAGCGTGTATTATGTTGTCGAACCAAAGTGAATGGCAATATCTCGAAAAATTTAATTGATAAATTCCTTAAAAAGCACAGGTACATTACACAGTCCAAATGGCATCACCGTATACTCAATGCCCAATATGTGTATTAAACGAGGTCTTCCACCCATCCACATATTTTTTTTGGATGGATGTTAAACAGGTGAAAATAGTGGAATCTGCTGATCAAATAGTTTTGGTATGAGGGTAGTGGATACTTATTTTTCATAGTAATTTGGTGAAGTCCATGGCAGTCAACGCAGTCTCAATATTACATCTGTTTTGGAAACTGAAAAAAAAAACCTGTGCCTGTGAGAGATGTGGACCTTCAAATAAAACCCCTTTTCAGATTGTCCTTGATATACTCTTCTTTGTAAGGGTGATGAGAAGGCAATACTTCAATTTTTTTTTTTTGAACATTGTGATACTCTCTATTTGCATTGGGCAACATGTATGACATAACAGAAGAGATAGACGTAGACTTAATCTTTGTAGGCAACGTGAAATGGAGTAATCACCCTGGGATTGTATGTCACCCATTTGCCAATTGATTGAGGGGTTGTGTTACAACAAGTATCTATATGATATTATGTGAAACATCAGAGTCTTGGTATAGCAATCCCGCACATGGGAGCAGAGGAGTGGTTCGCTGGGTAGCGGTAGCAGGGTGTAATAGGTGGAGACACTGAAAAGTGGCACCTCATACTTCGAAGGAAACAAAATATGAGTCAGTGAAGTTACTTGTTGAGTTACAAATGGTGGATGTGGAAATGCTGATACCCTTCTATTCAATGGAAATGGGACAAGGAAATGTTCTTTTCCAGTGAGGGGAACAGCGATAAGCTTACCCAGACAAGGCACTGTTACTTGGCCTGGGCGTGGGAGTTTTCCACCTTATTAGGCAGGACTTACCGTACGGCAAAATTACCATTCTGGCCACAGACCCTCCGAACTTCTGTAACCTTTTCTGCCAGCAATGGTTTAGTAGCCTCCAACTGCATGGGGTTTTCAGACAATTAAGCATGGACAGCTAGTCCAGGAACTGCTATGGAGATCAAGTAGACATGTTCAAATCTTTGGCCTTCTCCTTCTGTCTGTCTCTTATTTTTCAGACATTGACATTGATACACAAACACTTGGGATTCAATAAGGTAGTCTCTGGTGGACAGTTCATCTGTGTCAGAAAGACCACCATAGAGTACCACAATGAGAGCCTCGGCAGCAATAGTTTTAAATACTCAGTCACTGGACTGGATCCTTGGAACACATATAGCAGAGATAAGGAGGCTGTGGTGGCTTTACTGGGTACGTCAAAGTACAAAAGGAAGCTATGAAGAAAAAATGAAGCCCAATTCTATGCTAATGGATAACCCTTTTCCCACAGTGAAGAGGCTACGGCCTTACCGGTCAGAATGGAGATAAGGTACCCAACTTTAGTCCTCTCGAATGGGAACATTTGAGGGGTGAGTTCCAACTGGACTAAACATTGGTTCAGAAACCCTCTGTGTAATTCAGGTTCCCTATTCTACCTGTTAAGTGCTTGTAGTTTAAGTACACTGGCACAGGAGTTACGGTAACAGGAGTAGCCCCTAATACTGCAGATATAGGTAAAGCAGAAGCACATTGAGGGACATTGGAGACAGGAGCAGATTTGGAAACCAAAAGCTGGATAGGCCGGGCAACTTTGTGAAGCTTTGTGAAACTTTGTGAACCACCCCTTGTCTGTACCCCACCACCTGTGGGTTAACTCTACAAAAGAGCGCCCTGATGAAGATTAAAAGGGCTTTCTTGCTAAACCATGAAGTTTCCCATGGAGTTGTAGACATTCTGTTTGAGAGAGATGCTACCATCTGGAAAGCCTTTTCAGAATGGTGTGCCCTTAGAAACTATTCTCCATGTTACCTGTCAGTTCCTGTAGCTCTAGATTTTCCCCATTCAGGATTTTCCAAGGGTATGTGTCCAGCTGCTATGAAAGTGAATGCTGCTGTCCTTTGTTTCTTTCTGGATTTTGATTTGACCTTTTGATATGGCGTTTCATGAGAGCATTGGCCAGACTTAGACTTCAAGCTGAAAACCATATACCTCCTTAGGATTGAACTCTGAACTAATAAATGTGCCTCCAGATCAGATATGTAGAGGGGCAGTTTGGTCTTCATTTCACACCATTGCCAAATATTATCGTCTTGATATTTCAGCACCTGAAATACTATTCTCTCATGGATATCAAACTATTACAAACACAACACAGGTTTATAAAAATAAATGTTATATGTATTCCACAATTATTGGCACCTCTATGAATTCATGTGAGAAAAATGTATTTGTTATTTTACATTTTTTAGTACATCTGGGTGAATTGCTGAACCATGACTTCCTGTGTCACAAGGGTATAAATATTGGGTAGCACATAGGCGAAGTTACCTTGTGTTCATCACAATGGGTAAGACCAAGGAAAATGGCTATAACGTGCGGCAAAAGGTTGTTAAGCTTCACAAAATGGGAAGTGGCTATAAGGAAATCGGTACAATAATTAAGATGTTCCATTGTGTCTATATTGTCTAAACGCATTGTGAAGAGGATGGTTTAAGTGGGCCAAAAATCTCCAAGGGTCACAGCTGGAGGATTACAGAACTAAGTTGCGTCTTGGAGTCAGAAAGTCCCCAAAAATACAATTTGACGTCTCCTACATCACCGCAAGTGTTTTGGAAGAGTTTGAAGAAAGCCTCTACTCTCATCCAAAAAAACAAAGTCAACTGTCTTCAGTTTGCCAGACACTAATGGAACTTCAAATAGACTCGGGGTCTTTGGTCACATAAAACCAAAATGCAGCTTTTTGGCAATAAACACCAGAGGTGTGTTTGGCGCACTCAGAGAGGTAGCTATATGGAAATGTAGCTCATGCCCATGGTTAAAAAAAGTTTGGGGCTCAGGAGCTGTTTTTCTGCTAGAGGACCTGGATATTTTGTTAGGATACGTGGAATCATAGACTCAATAGTATATATCAACATACATCAAATGAAGCTTGACTGCTGGTGGTTGGATCTTCCAAGAGGACAATGATCCAAAACATACATCAAAATCAACACAAGAATGGTTTATAATGCAGGTTGTAGTGTCAGAAATTTTAGGTCAGAAAATATTTTAGATTTTGAAGCATATTATATGTCACACAAAAACAAAATGGAGCCAATGCCACTATCTTTTCTATAAAATCATATAAATAGTTAAATTCTTTCTTAAACCCAGAACAAAGAAGTTCTTGATGAAACTAGATACCTTATCGGGTATATCCTAATTTAAATTTATGGCCTACCTACTCCAGTCAGGAGGAGTTAGATGAGTACAAACTGTTTATCTCAGGAAAGTTTTGTAGAATCTGGAACACAAATGGCTAATCAGCCAATCACATGGTAGCAACTCAATGCATTTAGGCATGTAGAAGTGGTCAAGACAACTTGCTGATGTTTAAACTGAGCATCAGAATGGGGAAGAAAGAGGATTTAAGTGACTTTGAACGTGGCATGGTTGTTGGTTCCAGATGGGCAGGTCTGAGTATTTCAGAAATTGCTGATCTACTGGGATTTTCACGCACAACCATCTCTAGGGTTTACAGAGAATGGTCCGAAAAAGAGCAGTGAGCAGCAGTTGTGTGGACGAAAATACCTTTTGACGTCAGAGGTGAATGGGCAGACTGGTTTGGGATGACAGAAGGGCAACTGTAACTCAAATAACCACTCGTTACAACCAAGAATACCATCTCTGAACGCACAACACGTGGAACCTTGAAGCAGATGGGTTACAGCAGCAGGAGACCACACCGGGTGCCACTCCTGTCAGCTAAGATTCCCACAATTCGCACAGGCTCACCAAAATTGGACAATGGAAGATTGGAACAACGTTGCCTGGTCTGATAAGGTCTTGTTTCCAGCTGTGACATTCAGATGGCAGAGTCAGACTGGCGTAAACAACATGAAAGCATGAATCTGCCTTGTATCATCAGTTCAAGCTGGTGGTGGTGTAATGGTATGGGGGACATTTTCTTGCACACTGTTTAAACACGACAGCTTACCTGAGTATTGTTGCTGTCCATGTCCATCCCTTTTATGGCCAAAGTGTACCCATCTTCTGATGGCTACTTCCAGCAAGATAATGCACCATGTCACAAAGCTCAAAAACTGGTTTCTTGAACATGACAATGAGGTCACTGTACTCCAATGGCCTCCACAGTCACCCGATCTCCATCCATTAGAGCACCTTTGGGAACGGGAGATTCGCATCATGGATGTGTAGCCGACAAATCTGCAGCAACTGTGTGATGCCATCATGTCCATATGGACCAAAATCTCTGAGTAATGTTTACAGCACCTTGTAGAACGTATGCTCCGAAGAATGAAGGCAGTTCTGAAGGCAAAAGGGGGTCCAACCCAGTACTAGCAAGGTGTACCTAATAAAGTGGCCAGTGATTGTATTTCCTTAGGCACACATATTTCTAGTTATATGGTATCTTAATTATAACAATATCTTAGGAAATAGATAACATTCTTAAGATACCATTTTTTTTTTTTAATGTTCATTAGAAATCTTTCATTTAAAGACAAAAATGGCATCACTCTTTTATGATTATCATTTTTTTTGATTATCCATTTTATTATTTTCACTCAACAGTATTTTTCATACTTTCTCCTGGCTAATTGAAATTGTATGGCAGCTGCTTAGAAACTTATGGCAGTTTATTTCCACTTAATCTTTTCTACTAAAACTGGATTGCTAATTCAGCAGAAACCAGTTGATGGTAAATAAAATTGTATTTTATTTTTTTTTAATCAAAGTGAATTTTGTCTTCTTCAACATTTACAATAAATGTATCCCTTTTGGGTGGAATATAGTGGTTTCTGAGAGCTGCCTTTTATAACCTGAGCATATAGCAATAATGCTTTAGGTTTAGTCCTGTAATTGTAGGATATTCATTTGTTGTAGGAAAGGAATTACTTTAATCAATTATTATAAATCTCCCTGATTGCCCAGTTGCAGTTACAAAATGGTATCTTAAAGCTTAAGTGATTATTTGAGTACTTGTCCATCTTTTTTAAGTTGTTAATAGTAACATGGCACAGTACAGTGAGATATATTGATTTTTGCTACCAAGCTAATTAATGCATTCTGCCTTTTGTCAGTTTGCAATTCCAATGTGAGACTGTTTTGTTGTTGCTGAGTAGAATGGAAAAAGTTCCTTTAGTTTTATGGAGAAATTTGTATAACACTACTAGAAATTGTGTAAATTACTGTTTTCATGGGGTAAAAATTTATGTGTATGGTGATTATCTATGGAAAAATAACATTGCTCTTTGTTAATGCACATAAGTAGTTTTTTTTTTACATAAGTTTAGTTGTAAATAGCTATTAAATGCATAAATTGTGTGTTCATTAGAAATGCATATTACTGTGATTTCATATTTGATTTACGTGGAATGTCTCTTTAAACCACAGCACCCATTGTTCTGTTACAACACAACCAGTGAGTTCTGTTATTTGAAGTTGAATATAAATATGACATATCTGTGTTAAATTCATAAGCCAAGAGAATAGACTGTATGTCTTTAATTAAGTTGGATCTTAGTGAGTGCTTAAAGTTAAACTAAGTAGGAGTCTGATAGAAGGAGGTAGGAATTCCAGGAAATAGGTACAGCCCAAGTAAATTGCTAAAAATGCAGTAAACTGTTTAAGAAGTTGTATAATGTTTGAGGAGAGATGCAAATACTAGGTAGAGTGGAGAGGGCACCTGCGGTGAGGTACAAGAGATACAAGAAATGTGTGTTTTAGGCTGGGTAGGTAAGTGTCAGGAGAAATTCTGAAAACAAAGTATGGTTGTATGGCCGGATAGAGAGCAAAGATACAAGAATTGTCCCCTCAATATATTTTCTTGTACTCTTTATTCTAACTACAATTGCATGTAAAAAAGACAAAAAGTGAAATCTGACTTATTTTGTATGAGTAACTAATTTTACTTCATTTTGCGAGTAGGAACCAGAGGGTTAAAAACAAAGATATAAATTACTCAGGACTGCAGTTTATTCTGTGTTTTAAAATTCTAAACTTTTTTTTTTTATCGTTTCATTATATATTGCTTTTCTATATGTTCGATTAGGTACCCTGGTTGTTATTTTCAACTTGAAACTGGTGGACTCTGGCGAGCCAGAGCTAGATGTAGTATCTGACCCGAAAGATATTCAAATGGCTGGGACTCCACCAGAAGGAACGTAAGTGTTGGACAAAACAGCAACTCAAAATGTTTATTTACCTCCAATCACTTTTTATAATTATGATTGTTGACTGTATTTTCTTACTAACGACGTGTACTGGAATAAACCTAAAGGAATATTATACTGAATTTAGACTGAGAATTATGCCAGAGCGCTATTAATCTCATGCAGTTCTGGTAAGCACACAAGTGCAATGCTATTTTTGTGCATGTGTAATGTGGGCAAGAACCAGTTAGCAATGCAAGCAGGACATGGCATAATATGCTGTTTCATAATAATATGGGCAGAGTGTGAAATTACATTGTTATATTAGCTATACAGGTCAATGGCAAAGTCAGGGTCGGACTCTTTTTTTAATTAACATTTTAATTTGATATTTCCCATTAATTCTATTTTATTTTCTATACTTTCATTCTGATGGTGCCTTGGAACTGTCTCTTGTTTTATTTCAGTGATGCCAGCAAAAGCTGTGTTCTTCCAATAATTGTAATTATTGTATGTTAGCAGTGTATGGTCACCTTAGTCTGTAGCACCTTTGAACTTAGGTTTCGATCTCATTAGTTCTACAGCTTACATCCAGTCATGGGTAAAATGTCACACACACAGGAAACCATTAGCAGAAAATTCCCCCCATCTGTTGCTAGGGTCGTGCCTAGGATGTGCATATTGACAGCTTCCCTATAAATAAATGTAATGTAATCTGCTAAATGAAGCCAAAGCTCTCATTCCATTGAAATGGAAATCTCCTCATCCACCTACTTACACAGACTGGGTATATAAAATACATTTTATTCGCATTATGGAAGACATAGTACAGAGGGACGGGTTCAGAACAAAATACGGTGGATGCCCTGGCCACATCACCTAAGGTCTAATATTCAAAATGCCCTTTCACTATGACAAGATATATCAACTTACTATAATACGCGGACAGACGACAAACGGAGTAGTCGAGCAACGCCTCTCCTACTGGTGGACTGAGTGTTCCCAAACACTGAATTCATATCACCCTCACACATATTTTCTCCTCCTTTCCTTTTCTTCCTTCCTTCTCTCCATGTAAAAATGTATATCCATCACCCTCGGTATGAAATTATGTTGCTAAATGTGAAAAGCCTGTACTGTATCACAAACTGCACCAATAGTACATGACATAAGATATCGATTGGCTTGTATAACATTTCAAGATATGCTGTGTGTTGTATGCAGTTTGACTTGTATGGATAATCAAAATAAAATGAGAAACAATTAACTTAAACCAAGGCAAGGACATTTACCCTCAATGCTGAAACTCTTTTTCAAGTTCTTATAGATGTTAATAAACCTAATCACCACAGACACAAGTTTCTAATCTAAGTTAGCTACATTTCCAGAATTATTCTGGGAACTCTACCAGCTCTTCTAAGTGTTCCATTAATGATCTGACAGAGTTCCTGGGAATGTAGCCAACTTAGATTAGAAACATGTTTCTGTTTATGTCTTTCATTTGTTTTGATATTCTCACAGCGCATGTTGTGATGATGTTATGGTCCTTTCTGGGATTTTGATTCTTGTAGTCAAGAGCATTGAATTGCTCTGCGTATTTGTATACGGATGTAATTGACTCCCCCACCAAAAGTTAAAAATAGTTAAAAAAAAGTCTACAAGGCAGAAGAATTCTCTGAAATGTGATGTGTTAAATATAATTTACCAGAAGCAAATTTATATCATATATCATTGTCCAATTATTTAAGCCATTTTGGGATCAGATGGTAGATTATGTGAATCCTGGAGAAAAAAATAGCCAAAAATATGCTTACTCCAGAATGAGTCCTATTGGGTATGCCATGTTCAAGGAATTCTAAATGTGGAACCTACATGTGTTATTCCAGTGACCTCTTTAAAAAAAGACATTTTATGATAATGGGTGAAGTGGACAGGCTATAAACCATACTAAACAAGGAATCTAGAATGTGACTTTTTCAGAAAATGGGGCACTTTATTAACTTTCTTGACAACAATATGGCTTGGTTTTCACTACAGTTGCTGATGATCAGACTTCTGATCCTAACCTACAGATTCTTTAACAACTCCAACCTCCCCCCATATCTCTACCCTTCCATCCAAATACACCCCTAACCAGCGTCTTCATTCCTCTAAGGACCTTCATCTCTCTTCTACCATCATTACCTCTTCCCACTCCTGCATTGAGGATTTTACCTGTGCTGTACTCCTTCTATAGAGTTCCCTTCCTTGTTCCGTCAAACTTTCTCTCCTGTACGCAACTTTCAAAGGCTCTCTAAAAAAAACATACAACTAGGGCTGAAACAACTAATCGATAAAATCGATAATAATCGATAATGAAAATTGTTGTCAACGATTTTCATTATCGATTAATCGAATCGATTTTTATTGATTATAAAAAGAGGTTTTTTTCAGAGCAAATGCTCTGAAAAACTCCTCTCCCTATATAATCCGACCTCAAACAGAGATCGGATTATAACACTAGAATCCAGATCCCCCGCAACGCTGCAGGGGACCTGGATTCCCCTCACTGTCGGCCGGTCTCTCACTTCCGTCTCTCTCCCCCCTCCCATACACCCTCTCACTCCTCCCCCCTCCCATACATCACTCTGCCTCTCTCCCGACTCGTTACTGACAGGCACTTTCACTGCAGCCTCAGCGTAAGTGAAGGGCAGTAACGGGGGCTGGCTGTGCGCATCGTGCAGACCCCCACCGGCTGACAGAGAATCATCCTCTCTGTCAGCCGGTGGGGGTCTGCATCGCACAGACAGCCTCCGTTACTCACCTTCACTTACGCTGAGGCTTCTATGAAGCTGCAGTGAAAGTGCCTGTCATTAACGGAGCCGGGTAGAGAGGCAGAGCGGTGTATGGGAGGGGGGAGGAGTCAGAGGGATGTATGGGAGCCACCCTCCCACACACCACTCTGCCTCCTCCCCCTCCCATACGCCACTCTGCCTCTCTACCCGGCTCCCTGGTGTCTTGTGAACCTCCGTTGCTGACAGGAGGCAGAGTGGAGTATGGGAGGGGGGAGGAGGCAGAGTGGAGTATGGGAGGGGGGAGGAGCCAAAGTGGTGTGTGGGAGAGGGAGGAGCCAGAGTGGTGTATGGGAGGGGGGAGGAGGCAGAGTGGAGTATGGGAGGGGGGAGGAGGCAGAGTGGAATATAGGAGGGGGGAGGAGGCAGAGTGGATTATGGGAAGGGGGAGGAGGCAAAGTGGTATATGGGAGGGGGGAGGAGGCAGAGTGGAGTATGGGAGGGGGGAGGAGGCAGAGTGGAGTATGGGAGGGGGGAGGAGGCAGAGTGGAGTATGGGAGGGGGGAGGAGGCAGAGTGGAGTATGGGAGGGGGGAGGAGGCAGAGTGGAGTATGGGAGGGGGGAGGAGGCAGAGTGGAGTATGGGAGGGGGAGGAGGCAGAGTGGTGTATGGGAGGGGGAGGAGGCAGAGTGGTGTATGGGAGTGGAGGAGCCAGAGTGGTGTATGGGAGGGGGAGGAGGCAGAGTGGTGTATGGGAGGGGAGGAGCCAGAGTGGTGTATGGGAGGGGAGGAGCCAGAGTGGTGTATGGGAGGGGGAGGAGGCAGAGTGGTGTATGGGAGGGGAGGGGCCAGAGTGGTGTATGGGAGGGGGAGGAGCCAGAGTGGTGTATGGGTGAGTTATAGTGGTGTATGGGGGGTATTATGAATTTCAGGGCATATAGGGGGTATAAGGCATATCGATATTAGGCATATCAGGGGGGCATAAAACATATCTGGGGGTAAAAGGTATATCAGGGGGCTCAGTGGCATATAGGGGGTATAAGGCATATCGATATTAGGCATCTCAGGGGGGGCATAAAACATATCTGGGGGTAAAAGGTATATCAGGGGGCTCAGTTGCATATCACTGGCATATAAGGAGTATAAGGCATATCAGGGGCACAGTGGAATCTGGCATATAAGGCATATATGGGGGCAGAGTGGCAAGCTGGGGGTCATATGTGCATAACCGGGGACAGTTTGGTAAATAAAAAAAAAATTAAACAAGGCTTTCTTCTCATAGTTTTTATTAAATATGAAAAATAGTTAACATATGAATTAATATTTACTAATAACTTTGCATTAAAACCTGGTTTGAGAAACACAGTGTTTGGGTTCTTGTGGCTTTTATTATGTCAGTAAAATAAGAAGGTGAATAGAGAGAGAGAGAGGCCATTGCAATAAAGAGATTGTACGTTTTTTATTACATTATTTTAAATTTTAAAAAAAATTGCATTTTTTTTTATCCGATTAATCGAAAAAATAATCGGCCAACTAATCGATTATTAAAATCGAGCCCTACATACAACCTTTCTTCCTGAACCTCTACAGATTTCCCTGACTCAACTAACTTATCCCAATCCAAGCAGTCCTCTCCTTCTGTTTCAGTTCCTCCCTCAACCACTGACTAGATTGTATGTTCGCAAGAGCAGTGCCCTCTTCTCATTTTGTACCCATTTGTTATTGCTTGCCTTTGCTGTAAAACAGATTCTAATGGAGTCTATTATACCCCAAAGTTATATGTCAAAAATGTAAAAATGTTTACATGTCCTATATCCAGTAGAAATATCCAGTAGAAATAAAAATATGATATAGATTGAAAGCTCATTTGAGCAGGGCCCCCCTCACCTGTTGTTTCTATATGCCATCTTGTTGTGTTATATACTAATTGATATGTCTCTTCTACCCCTTGTACAGTGCTGCTACCCCTTGTACAGAGCTATATAAAAAAAAATAAATAAATAAATAAAAAGCTACCCCTGCAACCCCCCCCACTATAAAAAATAATATAAAGATTATAAATTATAGCTAACCACAGAAAGAGAAATTGTTAAAACAAGTAGCCTTTAGGGTGTGAAATACTCCTGTTGGAAAGGGTCGCAAGATCTGTATTTATGAACCTTTATATATTTTTTCACAGAAAACCTGAGCGCCGTTCATTCAGAGCTTACGCTGCTGTTCTCTATATTGATCCAAGAATGAGAATTTTTATTAATGGCCACAAGGTTCAGACAAAAAGACTTTCTTGTTGTCTCTACAATCCCAGGTAACTCCATTAATCCAAATCATCTCTATCATATAATCACTTATGACAAGTGATTGCTGTTTTTGGAAATATTTCTTACTTGTAGGTAATGCTCTAGCTTATGCATATAATTTCACTTTTCGATTTAATATCATTATTTTTCCTCAGGGTGTACAAGTATACGTCAAACAGATTTAAAACACGAGCAGAACAGGAAGTAAAGAAAGCAGAACACATGGCAAAAATAGGTACGGTATGGATGTAAGGATGGGGGTTAGATTATGACTAGGGTTGTCATACTTACCAAATATGCAGAATTCTACATTGGCACATTATTGCGCTCATGATGTTGTGTGGTAGACTCCACCCATAACACATAGTTGGTGGAATGATGTTGTGCTCTACTCGTGTTATGTGCAAGGGATCGTCAGATTACAAAGTGTAGTGTCCACAGGTTCTGTGTGCTAATCTGCCATCATTCACAATAATTGGGACACTTGTCATGACATCCAACAGCTGGGACAGAAGCCCAAATGTCATGAATATCATAGTGTCTTAGGTAGGTTGGTAGGTATGGCTATATCTACTGAAAGTTTATGAATTCTCATGCAATGTAAAAAAACAAAACACATCTGGTTCATTGTTGGATCATTTGATTTATATTGCTCCTGTCCCCCCAAGCAAGGGAGATGCAATTCTATTTATAAGATGAATGCAGCAAGTAATCCTAAACATCATCCACTACAGCAAAAGCAAACCCACCACAAGCTTCAGTATGTTTGAATTATGCAAATTGTCTCTTTTCCTCATAGCCTTAGTAAGTGTAGGACACGTGGTTTATATTCTTGTTGACCTCTCAAGGCAAGACAGCGGAATAATCTATTTTGCTCCTCCCTCTTCTGTGGATGCAACCCCAGCCTGATCAGTTTTTACTCCTGCAGTAGGCTAGACCCCTTGTCCTATGGTTGCCCTCTCGAGAACGTCACTGTTTTAGGTGTACTTACTAGAGACATGAGAGAAAAAGGGCCATTTTCTTGCAGGATGTCTCCTTTTTTTGTTGGTTTTATTGTTCATCTTCTACCTGTATCAAATGTACTTCCTGTGAATATGCAGGGGTTATATCTACAGGGTTGTAAAGAGCAAGAAAAAGTTATCCCTTTGTCCTGAATCCAGGATATAACCAACCTAAGTAGCAAAGGATGTATCAGTCAGTAAAGATTCATTTTTAACCATTATCAGCCTTATATTGGTAACAGCTGAAAATCCGTAACACCTTTTAATAACATAGTACCATAACATTAAATTAATACATTAGTTCAGGGGCGTCCAACATGCGGGCCAAATGCGGCCCGCGGGACCTCGGGGTGCGGCCCGCGTGAGATCGGTAGCCAGGATCACAAGAGCCCTGCTGCTTACTTGTGGGAGGGTCTATTGTCCTGCACAGAGGAAGCGGGAGGCCACGCCCCCTGCTGAAGTCCGTGAGCGGCATCGAGAGCTGTAGTGCAGGTAAGGGGGTGGGGTAGGGTGTTTGAATGAGTATGCGTGATTGAGGGAATGAATCTGTGAATTAATGAATTTGTGTGTGTGTGTGATAGCATGGATGTGTAAGTGCTGGAACCTAGGCATGATGGGACTGTGATTGCTGTTAGCAATCACACTCCTATCATGCAAAGTCAGCCAATACATGCTGAAACCTGGCTAGGTGCCCCCTTGTGTATTGATGCTGCCAGCAGTATGGGGTCTGCACTTACAGCCACCCAGTACCAGCATGTACTTGCTGACTTGGGATGATAGGAGTGTGATTGCTAACAGCAATCTGCTAACAGCAGTCACAGTCCCATCATGCCTAGGTTCCAGCATTTACTGGTTGCCTGGGTATAAAAAGAGTGTGTTTGCTGTTAGCAATCACACTCCTATCATGCCAAGTCATATTGTTGATTTTTTTTTTTGTCCAATTGTGGTGTGTTAACGCACTAAAATTGGACAAAAAATACAATATTCATTTATATATGATTGTTGACAGCACTCCTATCATGCCCAGCCAACCAGTACATGCTGGAATCTGGGTATGCCTGAGATTGCTGTTAACAATCATAATATATAATTTTTTTGTACAATTTTGGTGTGTAACTTTTATTAAAAGTGTGGGATTTTTTTAAATTATCTTTAAAGGTGAGGGGGGGGGTCATTTTCGGTTTCGTTTAAGTGAACCCTGAATTTTCGGTTTTGGTCCAGAATTTTCATTTCGGTGTATCCCTAGGATAAATAGAACTATTTCATTTTTACTTATCCAGAATCCTGAATTTGTAGTCACAAAACTTTCTAGGCCCAGAAATCAGTGAGAGGAAAAGTAAAGGTTTTGTGTCATTTACTTTATTTTAATCTGCATATCTTATTAAAGGCCATATTTTCTCACAGTGAAAAATGAGTGCGGCCCTCGCACGTATACAATTCTGATGAAGTGGCCGCTGCAGAAAAAACTTGGACACCCCTGCATTAGCTCATAGTTTCTTGATAGTTCTCCCAGTTTAAGATATTTTTTTGGAACCTAAGATTGTTACATGAAACTCTTTTGTAGTGAATACCTTCTAACTTACACTTTCTCTTCTATGTTAGCGGAGGAGAAGGCACGTGAGGCAGAAAGCAAAGCAAGAGCAATAGAATTGCATCTTGGAGATGACTTGAGTCGGGAGTCCAGAGTAAGTTAAGTCTTCCAAACGTACAGAGATTCACTGGTTTCAAAAATAAATGTTAAAATTTTATAAAACATGACTAAATCAGTTGCTTGCCTTTAAGAAGAATAATCCAATTAATCACAGATGGTAAGCCCAGTAGTCTGTTAAATATTAACTCGCTCCACACTACAGATCCCCCGACTGATTTCATTCTTCCAGTGAAATAAATGTGATATAAAACACGTGTGAAATAAGACTTTCCAAGACTCCTACTAAGTGCTCAACATTAAAAAAGAAAACATAGTTACAAGCTGAAGAGAAACCTGTAGGGCAAATCTTGGACCAAATTGAACCCCAAGTGAAATAAGTACACAAAAAAATTGAATAAGTATAAAAAAAAAAATCATTAGATCAACACGGCATAAAGGCTTCATGGTCCATCACTTCCTCTTAAAATACATAAATCCATAACAAACATACTTCCAGAGCACCACCTCCTTCTTATTTTCTGTGGCTCCCTTACGGTTGGTTGGGCAAGAGTCAGAAGCACAATGTGGCCATGCATCGTTGCCTTCACTTAGGTGCATGTCCTTAGCATGGCTGGCTGCTCTCTTTCAGCCTATTTGCAACCTCCAAATCTCCAGAACATAAGAGTACCAATCTGTGCTTGAACCCTTTTTTACCTTTGTAGCCAAATTCTCGGTTTTTCCATAACAATTGGTTTTCAATAGACAAAAAGAAAAACTTTTCATAGAAAGTAGATGAGCTGATGAATAGAATTAATTTGGCTTTCATATCAAGATTATGGAGTGGTGTGTGAAGTAACTCTATGCTATGCCTGATGCTGTCGGGTATATATGCCACAGCTGACACTGGAAATCAAATTATTTTGCAAGATGTGCACAAAAAATATATGCATATGTTTTGTTCTTTGTCAGGCATCTCTCAGACAAGCACAGAATCTGGCGATAACTTTCCGAAGAGAAGCAGATGTGAAGAAGCGGCTTAAAGAAGCCAAACAGAGGTGAGCAAAGAAGCTAATTTAAGAACTATGGTTCATAATAACACTTAATATGTTTGAATTGTCACATGCCTATTGTGTATTACAGTGATGTACACCCCAAGGTTTTCTATCTGGCTTGTAGATTTGTCCATACCTGATTTTGAATGCTGTAAACCTGTTTTTATTTGTGTGGTTACTTTTACATGATTTGCTTGCTTGTTGGGTAATAAAAGTTTTTTTCTAATAATACTTGCAAGTTTTGCTCTGAATCGGTGATGTCTGGGAGCAGGCAGAGGCTCTTAATTGTTAAGAACACAGTGGCTCTCATAAGCTACAATGGGCAGCCTCAGATCATGACATGAACTAAATAAGGTAACAATAGGAAGCAAAGCCTGCTTTTTAAATGCTATACTACATTGTGATGCCAACCTTACTTATTGAGGTTAGTCTTGGTTTAATGTGGGTTTCCAGGCATTTTTTTCCATCTTGACATTTTTGGATACTATTCAATAAAATTGACCTTTGCTGTATGTTCTTATTGTAGTTTTTCTTTTTATCATATAGAGCATTGAAAGAGCCAAAGGAGTTAAATTTCATCTTTGGTGTGAATATTGAACGTCGAGAATTGGATGGAATGTTTGTATATAACTGTAGTCGGTTGATAAAAATGTATGAGAAGGTTGGACCTCAGCTGGATGGCGGAATGTAAGTGTCCTCTTTGCAAACCTACATTTTTTGTTATATTATAAGACTATTACTTTGGTTAAAATCTACTTTGGTTACTGATCCACTTACAAGCGGTCAAGGTATGGGTTAAATTTATATAAACCCCGTGAGAGCAGTACTGCATATACAGAATAAAATATATGTGGGGAAAGACAGTCACCTAAACTAGTGCATTCGTATTCTGGAGAACATGAAAACGAACACGAATAGTGCGTTTTCGTTGTTCAAACTGAATACCAAATAAACTAATATGGCAGCGTGTAAACATACACGAAGACAAGGAAGCACCTTGAATCTTTGTTGATATCTCCTACCTAACCTCCCTGGTCCATTCCCACTGCCTCTAGCCTACCTTCTCTACACAGCATTGCAGGGGTTAATGGGAACAAGAATCCGTAGGTTAGCGCCAGGAGTTAAAGGTCCGTAGGAGCCTCCTCTGGCATCACCCAATGAAGGGCCGGCGTCCAATAGAGTCGCTTATATGGATCTCTTAACTCCTGGAACCTCGCCTGGCCAATATAACAAGACAATCGCTAAATTGCTATTCAGATGTAGTCGTATTCTATGGTTCACATAGATTGGACGCATTGGCAGAATTTTTAGCCTGCCCAAAATAAGCCTTGAGGATGAAGGTACTTTCTTAGACACATTCTGATTTTCCATAATCTTACCATAGAACTAGATATACTAATTTGCCTTATCAGAACAAATCTGCATCATTCATACATGGCACACAGATACATGAAAAATAAACTAGCATTTGTTTCTATATTCACAAATCTATTTGCATGCTCAGTATCCTTTTTGTCTCCTGTATTCCAGGGCATGTGGAGGAGTTGTGGGGGTGGTGGATGTCCCATATCTTGTTCTGGAGCCCACACACAACAAGCAAGATTTTGCAGATGCCAAGGAATATAGACATCTTTTGAAGGCTATGGGCGAGCATTTGGCACAGTACTGGAAAGATGTGGGGATAGGTGAGCTTTTCTTTGTTTTTATGAATGTTTGCTGTGTATTAACTTGGCACACTAATTGTCAAACTCTTGAAAACCGAAAGAGGCAAGTTATCTATCCAATCCCTATAGAAAAATTAGTATCAAGTTTGGACAACTGTATGCAATTTACCAACTGCAATAAGGCACAAAACTGAGGGGGGAGACATTTTTTGTGGGGCCTAAATTTCAAGAATTAACAGCTGAAAAGTCATGACAAGTGGATTGGACTTTATAACTCACACAGCTAGTCTTTCAAATGGGCAATCCATACCAAAATATGTCAGGGGCTTAGTAAATCCCCTATCCTAACTTTCATGCCACCAATTTACATAGGTTTGTGATTTAAAGTAAAATACAAAAAGTATAAATGTTGGTAATTTCAAATTAGTTTCACATTTCCAGATGGAAAAGACACTTGTCTTCTTAAAGGTTAAGTCACATGTGCTATTTGAATACATCTCAAATAATATTGATGGATAGGGTGCATTTTCTTATTAATTTGCTTTTGTTGTATGTTTTTTTAGTATGAATAGAGATGCATTTTTTAAACATTTTAGTAGCTGGTTCTAGTACAGATCAGTGCATTTTTATACTAAGGTATTTCATATATATATATATATATATATATATATATATATATATATATATATATATATACATACCACACAATTTTATTTAAAATATGTGTCTTTTTTGCGCACAAGCATGCTGAATGTTCCCAACTTAGGCATAGTAAACTTGATGAATATCATGAAGATAAACATAAACCTAGCATTGACCTCATGGATTTGTAGTCCTCTGACATGTTTCTTAACGTGTGTGTGTGGTGTGTGTTTCTATGTATGTGTGTGTGTGTGTGTGTGTGTATATATATATATATATATATATATAATATATATAGAAATGTTTTTCTATCTACAGCACAGAAAGGAATTGTAAAATTCTGGGATGAGTTTGGCTATATATCTGCAAACTGGAATCAGCCTCCTTCTAACGAGCTGCGGTATAAACGCAGACGTGCAATGGAGATTCCCACAACTATTCAGTGCGGTAAGTGACATGGAAGTGCTTGAAAACAAAGTATAATGAACACGTGTCATTTTTAAATACAATTCAGATATTTTAAAATATACATTAAAAGTGGTTTCTTTCTTTATCTGAGAAATTTTGTATATATAAAATATATCATCCTTCAAAAATTAACTGATACTCATTCCTCCTTTTGAACCACATATCTAAGAACTAATAAGCTGACCACTGAGATGCCAAGAAAATGTATTACAAGACATTTTAAATAATGGCTTGTCAGGAGCTTTGATTTATTGATTATGAAACTAGTCCTTATAAATCTTAAATGCACTAAATGCTCTGGACAATAGATCCCATTTCCCTTTCATGTTCCCCTTTTAGTTTGTGTACTCTTAAAACTTTCAACTAATTTATTTAATCATTTTGAATACTTCAGATATGTGTCTTAAGTGGCGAATGCTCCCATTCCAGTTGAGTTCTGTAGAGAAGGCATATCCTGATACATGGGTCTGTACAATGAACCCTGACCCAGAACAAAACCGGTCAGTATGGTCCAATCCATCTAAACATTAATATGAAATGAAGTATCTTTTTATATGGGCTGGGCGCAAAAAAAGCTTTTCAGTTATACTTTTCACATTTTCTCTGTTTTCTTATGTATTTCCCATGGAACCTGAAATATCTTGAGTAGACATGAGCTGAAACTGATGGTATCTCCCAGAACATTGGAAAACAGTCTATATTTTTATTACCATTGAAAACATAGCAGTCTATGAATTAGAGACAAGTAACCCTGGGCTATGTGAAAGTCAAACATGTGCTTTGCATTCCTAAACCTCAGTAATGCCTTCAGAAAAGCATTAATTATTTTCATCATGTTGCAAAACTTATTAAAATCATGCAGAAATTGTTATGTTTTTTAAGTCATCAAAGCCAAATTTTACAGGTGTGATGCTCCAGAGCAGAAACAAAAGCTCCCTGTTGGGATGTTGAAAAAAGACATAATGTCCCAAGAAGACAAGAAGAAGCAGTTGGCTGACAAGATCCGACAGCAACAGGAGAAATTAGATGCTTTGAAGGTTAGTTGCAGACCACCTTTCCTGTGTGGTTAAAAAAAAAAAAGGCTTTACAAGGGTACCCGCGCTCACCAAGACACTTTATCTTTGCTGACAGCAAAAGTATAAACTGTGGTACTGGTAGCTGAGAAAGTGCTTTCCTCTTTGGTAATGCCAGTGCTGTTTAAGGACAGTGAGGAATATAAGTGAAATAGATTACACTCCCTGGCTAGTGCTCTCTCTTTTTTTTTTTTTTTAATTATTATTTTTTTGACGATTTCCAGCCCAGTTAGTGGTTGCATCTGGGATTTTTTCACAGTGGAGATTACAAATTGAGCATGTTTAGCTCTTTCCAAAGATCAAACAAAATTTACTGCTTAAAATTGCTAGCTGTTAAATTATGATTTAATAGTCATTTATGACCTGGGCTGTTGAGTTTAAGTGTTTTAACTACGCCTATGTATACATATGCTAACATATGTATAAAATCACATAGACCGCCAAACATCAGCAGTAGAATAAATCATACTGGAAGACTTTAAACGTGGCACCGTCATAGGATTCCACCTTTGCCACTAAGTCAGTTTGTGAAGTTTCTTATTGTGTTATTGTGAAGTGGAATTGTCTAAGGGTAACAGCTCAGCCCTGAAGCAGCAGGCCACGTACATTCAGGGAGAGGGTGCTATATGCTGAAGTTCATGGAGCGTGAAACTCACATGTCCTCTGTAGCGTCATTTATGCTTCATGAAATTGGTTTCAATGGCCGAGCACCTGCAAATAAGCCGAAGATCACTATGCGCAATGGCGCGCGTTTGGTGGAGTAGTGTAAAGCACACGGCCAATGGGAGTCTGGAACAGTTTTTTGGAGTGAAGCTTCACTATCTGGAAGTCTGATGGATGAATCGTGCGGATAACATGGGAATGCTACCTACTTGAATACATAGTGCCAAATGGTTTTCAGCGTTTGAACTAGGCCTCTTAGTTCCATTAAAGGGTAATGTTAATAATACTACAACTTACAAAGACATTTTAGACAATTCCAACTTTGTGACATTAGTTTGGGAAAGGCCTTCCCTGTTCCAGCACAAATGTGCCCCTTTGCACAAAGCAAGGTTTATAAAGACATGGTTTGACAAGTTTAGTGTGCAGGAACTCAAATGACCTGCTAAAATCCCTGACCTTAATCCCACTGAACACCTTGGGATGAATTGGAAAGCTGATTGTGAGCCAGGCCACTTGAACAACATCAGTGCCTCAAAATCTCTCAAATGCTTCACAGAATACTGGAGGCTGTTATAGTCGC
This sequence comes from Spea hammondii, assembly GCA_029215755.1. Classification (NCBI taxonomy): domain Eukaryota; kingdom Metazoa; phylum Chordata; class Amphibia; order Anura; family Pelobatidae; genus Spea; species Spea hammondii. The sequence continues at coordinate 129,244,692 of JARDYJ010000001.1, read as the reverse complement.
AAAGGGGGAGTTGTTTTCTGTGTATTCCCATAGTTTTGCGATGAGATGTCCAACAAGCTCATATTGCTGTTCCTGGGGAGATCTAAAAATTGGGGAAATACAACATCAGATGAACAACAACACATGGCATATTACGCCGTGTTATGATTTATTGAAGAAAAATTATGCCAAAGTGGAGAAGCCCTGTGTGAAAAACTTACACACTTACTGCTTCCATAGGAATTAAGATGCTAAGTAGAAGACTAACCGGTGCGGGGAACTCTGATCTCTGACAGCCATTGTCATGAAGGGTACAAAATTTAAAAAAAACGTCTGGTTAAATATAGCCACATTCAACTATTTAGGTGCCAGACTTCCTTCCACTAGCGACTTTAGGCTCACTCCTGACAGACAAACTCCATCGGGACTTCATTCACTGGATGATAAAGCTGCTAAGGAATATTAATGTTTTCATTGCCTACACAATCCATACATAATACATTTTGTGTTTGGTGTAGGTAACCACTTAAAAACTTGCAACTACTTGAGGTACCAGTAAAAACATTTCTGTTTTCCGGGTTCAGTTAAGCTAAAAATATATTATTTTTGTGAAAATGTAATATAACTTAATTGTTTTGTTTATTGCATAACTTTAACTTGAATATTTTGTTGCAGAAAGTAACACCTGTGCGTTCCAGTGCAGACCTAAAGAAGCTTCCTTTGGAGGCTACAACACGTCCAGCAGAGGTAAAAAACATCTTTCTTAGGCTGTTTGTCATATGTGTCTCTCACAGTTATTGATCCTGTCTCTTTTTCTGTATCAGGCCTCTCTATCAGACAGCCGGCCACCCCGACCAAGGTCACCGCCATTGCCTGCAGTACTGAAGGAAGTGATAAAACCGCCCACACCACGTAGCAGCTCGTTAAAAACGTCAAGAACAGTTACTGTAAACCGTGAACCAGCTAGCACTAAATCCCAGCCTCAAAGTATCACCTCTACAAAAACAAACCATGCTGCTAAATTTACCAACAGAACAACTCCCATATTAAAATCTCCACCGCTTCCTTCTCCTTCACCACCTGCAAGACTTGCCAGGGCCACCCCATCTCCATCACCATCACCAAGTCAGAAAAACACAAGGACAATGCTGTCAAAAAGACCAGCTCCAAGCAAAACTCCTCTGGTAGGAAAGCTGCTGGAAGTACATTAAAGCTGGGCTACACCCAGAAATGAATATTTCTATCACTTTAGTAATGGTTCGAAGGATCAGGTTAATCTTTGTTTTTGAGTCAAACTTGCAATTAACTAAGGCCATCTCAAACATCAGTTTAGAGCAAATGTTTAACGTGTCAAGTCATTCTTGTCTTTCTTTAAATTCTGTTTTAGTGTCCCTCGCTACATCATGCCAACAAATCTTCAATACAGAATCAGTGCTGCTGTTTTAACTTAATAACTGATGGGTTTGTTGTGCAATTCAGGTGAGCAGTGTGAAAAAGAGAAGCTCTCAACAGATGGTGATTGAGGAAGAGGAGGATGTTGAACCAGTTGAAATTCATAAACCTGAGAAAGCAAAACGCTCAAAAGCAGTGGATGTGAAACAGGAGAAGAGAGAGTCCACTGACATAGAGATGAAAGTAAGAATGGAGATTTAGAACATGGTGCTATGCTTCTCGACACCCTGACTACCTTGTATAAAACAAACCTTAATTTAAACTGGAGAGCAGAATGATATTCTAGAGGGGCTCATCGTTCTGTAGGGGCAATGAACCATTTTATTTTTGTCATAGTTAAATTACTTGAAACGGCTGTGTAGAGTCATTATATATGTAGGTAGTCTTTGAAATTGTTACCTGATAAAGCATTTCCCTATGCTATAGAAGCAAGTAATGTGCCTTCCTTGAACAGACCTTTTAGCATCCCACTTGTATTTTAACTGGCACTACAATTCAAATGTGTACCTTTTCTGTCAGGCTCCTCACACACATTCTGACACTACTGTGCCATTGCAGCTGGTGAGCAGCCCTGCGGAGGAAGTTGTTCAAAATACCAAATCTCCTCAAAAAGGTGAGTAGGTGGGATAAATCGTTTGTGGGTATATTCAATATTTAAAGAAATGGATGTTTGACTACCCACAGCGAAGGTGTAATACACATTTTGTTAATGCTTAAACGTAGTATTTATTGATGTAGCGTATTGTTTTGTGTATAAATTGTGCCATGTTTTTATTCTGTTATATTCATGGATTGCCAAGTCATCTATTCTGCATGTTACAGCCATGGTACCTAGAAACATGATTTGGGTATATCATATTTGCTCATCAGCAATAAATATACCTTGCGCTTACTATTCAGGGCAGAAAACTCACTCCTCAGTGGCATACCATTCAGACAACACTTTTTTTTTTTTCTTTTTTTTTTCTGTATACAGCACCGTAACTCTGCTACCAGTCTACAACTGCTACCACCTCAAGCACACAAAATCCTCCCCTTTAACCTTCGACTTTCACTGTCTCAGCCAAACTCACAAATCATGATATTTATTATCACTAGCCTCCCAATCACAAGTCTTGCCCAACAGGACCCTAAACATTATGTAGTATATCATTAAAAGGATTTTCTTACATCTAAATCCAAATAGATAGGAGTTCAAAAGCATCAGTGGCCAAAAAGTATTAATTTAATGAAAAGTATGAGTTGCCCAGATGCTCAGCTAGTTATGTTGAAATGCGGCAGACTGTCAAAGGTCACTCCAGTAACAACCAAAGATTACAAAATATATTGATAAAGTTTCCTTGATTTTATGTTGTGCATTGATGATATATTCTGATGAATGTCATGTGCAGGTTTCTGAGCCTAGATTTCATGTCATGATGTTGCTACCCAGGCTAAGACTTTGGTAGGCCCCTTCCTGAAGCTGATAAATTTGCAGAGGGCCCACCAGCAGACAATCTGATCGAGGGTCCAGACTCCTACTGTCTCCAATCACAGGGAGAAACACACAGTCCATGATGCTATAATCATTAGTAGCCTGGGCTTGACTTGCTTTTTTAGATTTGTTACTTTCTCCAAATAATCTCAATGACCCTGTGACCAAAACTGTAGCCCAAACCTCCGTGAAATTAGGGAGGTAAAAAGATAAGTCCAGGACTCGGGATTTACCGCTCTTTCGCTACTCATTCCCTACCTAGACACCCCTTCTGACCATTCTAAGGGGTGTCCTTTTGTGGCTTATCCGTGAGAATGTACTGAGTATCCCTAGGGAAAGAAGGAGTCAAGATAAGCTATTCCTTTGCAGGAAAAGTATGTTATATCCCAAGTTATCTTTGAAAGAAGGGCACTGACTTTGGGCTTTAGGGATTAGGCAATTAGATAAAAATAATCTCTATTATATTCGGTGATATTTTACTTTGAAAATCTTACACATCCTCTACAAAGCAGAACAGATTTATAATTTTTTGTTAACAGTAAAACATATATTTTAAGATAGCATACAAATATTTATCTTGCTTACTCTGTAGACAAAGGCTTACATGTGGAAGTACGTGTTAACAAAGAGTGGTTCACTGGACGGGTGACTGCTGTAGAAACAAGCAATCAGGGTATTCGCTGGAAGGTGAAGTTTGATTACGTGCCTACAGATACAACCCCACGAGATCGATGGTAATGTGTTTTATGCAAGTACAACATGTAGATATGACTGGGAAGCTAAGAATGTGTTTGATATTGTAGTCTGTTGTTTGGTCAATTATAGAGGAAGTGGAACAGTAGCAGTAAAGGACAAAAATAAGTTATTTTCTTTGTAGTTTTATCGTGTAAATGGAAACCAAAACTACAACTAATATAGAAATGCAATATGTTCTTATTAAACCTAAAATGAGTAGAGATACTTATGCTGCATTGGGTTTTTCAGGGTTGAGAAAGGAAGCGAAGATGTGAGACTCATGAGGCCACCCTCCCCAGAATACCAGATACCAGACACACAGCACGCAGAGCCTTCCACCTCTGACAGCACCAGAATAGAACCAGACACAACAGAGCCCAATACCAGTCCTACATCACTGGAGTCGCTTGTACAGGTCCTTAAGTAAGTTGCTTCCTGGCCAAAAGAGAGCTGTCCCTATATACATACAAAAAGAAAGTGGATCAGAGTGGTTCCAGTTGTTTCAATATATCACCAGCTCTGCACGTAAGAATACTTTTTTAGTGTGAGTACCAATAAACTTAGTGTTTCCAATAAATATACACTATATGGACAGAAGTATTGGGACGGCTCTCTTAATTATTGAATTCAGATGTTTCAATCAGGCCCATTGCCACATGTGTATCAAATCAAGCACCTAGCCATGCAGTCTGCATTTACAAACATTTGTGAAAAAAATGGGTCATTGAGAAGAGCTCATTGAATTAAAGCGTGGTACTGTGAAAGGAAGCCACCTTTGCAATAAGTCAGTTTGTGAAATTTCATCCCTGCTAGATATTCCACGGTTAACTGTAAGTGGTATTACTGGAAAGCGGAAGCATTTAGGAACAGCAGCAATTCAGCCACAAAGCAGAAGACCGCATAAAGTCCCAGAGCAAAGGCACCGAGTGTTGAGGTGCATGGGGCATAAAAGTCACCAATACTGATATGCTGATTCCATATCTGAAAAGTTCCAAACTTTCACTGGCATTGATATTAGCACAAAAACTGTGTGACGGGAGCTTCAAGGGACGGGTTTCCATGGCCAAACAGCTACATGGAAGCCTCACATCACCAAGTACAATGCCAAGTGTCGGTTTGGGCGGTGTAAAGCATGTTGCCACTGGACTATGGAGTGATGAATTACACTTCTCTGATGGGCGAGTCTGGGGGATGCTAGGAGAACATTACCTGCCTGACTGCATTGTAAAGTTTGGTGGAGGAGGGATAAATGATTTGAGGCTGTATTTCAGGGGTTGGGCTAGGCTCCTAAATTCCAGTGAATGGAAATCTTAATGCTTCAGTATACCAAGACATTTTGGACAATGCTATGCTTCCAACTTTGTGGGAACAGTTTGAGGAAGTCCCTTTTCTATTCCAGCATGACTGTGCCCAGTGCACAAAGCAAGGTCCATAAAGACATGGTTGGATGAGTTTGGTGTTGAAGTCCCTGTTGGTGTAATGGTCAGGTGTCCCAATACTTTTTTTCCATATGTAGTATGTAATATTAGAGAAATTCTTCACTAGGTAATTTGGAGTACAAAGAACCCTGGTAAGGTTTGTGGCCCAAAAGCATCAATGGTCTGTGTGCACAGCAGGTAGCAAAACCAGAGACCGATACCCACCATGTTTTGGTATCATGCTAAGTTGTTTCATCTGTTCTTTTCTGTGTTTCCACAGGAATTGTTTGCGGTATTTTTTGCCACCTAATTTTCCCATCTCTAAAACTGAACTAAGCGGTATGAATGCAGAGGATCTCATAGCATTTCCATTGGTGAGTGCAAGGATAGTATTAGTTATATATAGTATACAACAAGGACCTTTTGAGACATATAGAAGACACTCAAAGCCACACATACTAGCAATGATCAATTAGTTCCCATCCTTCTGGAAATGTATTTGCACAGGAGGTTGGTCCCAATATTAGTGAGACTGTGGATCTAAGGTTATCTGTTATATATATTGTTATACATTGTGCTGCTTGTGGTTGGTGCATTTATGGTTTTTATAATTTATTTGTGCCCTACAGAAAGAATACTTCAAGCAGTACGAAGTTGGGTTGCAGAACCTGTGCAACTCTTACCAAAGCCGTGCTGATAGTCGTGCAAAGGCCTCAGAAGAAAACCTTCGCAACTCGGAGAGAAAGCTTAAAGAAACTGAGGAGAAGCTTCAGAAACTGAGGACCAACATAGTGTCCCTTCTGCAAAAAGTACAGGAGGTGAGGGGGATAGACCTAAAATTTGACTTAAGCCTTATACTCTGAATGGAGGTCAGTTGTGCCTAGCGGCATCGTGTTAAGTTCTTGTGCAGCGGCAGCTTTAATCTGAAGAATGTTTACAGCGTAGGTGCTTAATAATTGTGCCTTTTAATTGTTTTTAAATGTTACTGTACCTTTTATTTTGTTGTTTTAATGCCGTATTTCAATAGTTTGTAGCTTAAGGAATAAAGTTGTATGCAAAATATTCAAAGCAAAAAAAATAATGTTTTAAGGTCCTTTACCATCATGGAGCTCCTATCATTTTTTCACACTCTACACTTCCCATGTTTTGGTAAAATATTTTCATCTCCCCATTTTATTTGTGCCACTTAGCGTTTCCACAAAAAAAGTTCTTATGATCATAAGTGATGACATATTGGCCTTTCATGTAGCCTAGCGTGTGAGTAGCACAGAGAGGCCACTAGGGGTTGGTAGAATGTCTGTCCATTTCCACACATATTACTCGTCATGCTGCCTGACTGATGTCACGGGACAGCTTATGGGAATGTAAGTAAGCAGTGTTTATAACTTTATTGATGATCGAAAAAGGGAGCTGTTTCATAATTAAGCTTTTAAGATCACTATATTGACCCACCCACAGTTCTTAAACAGCTCCCTTTTGATATGAAAGATAAAAATTTGTTCTGTGTTTTTTCGACTATTTCTATGTATGGTATGTATGGTACGGGTACGTGTGTATGTATGTATGTAGGTTTACCTCTGTTTCCATGATACCTTATGCGTTTCCATTTTTCGGTTTTCTACTTGCTCAGTACCTCAGCAGTGAGAACGGTCAGGACGTGCATCCTATGGTTTTGCTGAACAGTTATATCTGACATGCATGTCTTACAATCCAGTGAACATAAAGACCTATGTGATAAATTCTAGGATGCCTCCTAAGAAAAACTTTTGCCAGCAATTACTTTGTGCAATAATACATGGTGACACAAGCTGATGTAAACTATAATCTGCTCCTCTCACTCACTTTAGGATATAGATATAAATACAGATGATGAGTTGGATGCTTATATTGAAGACTTGATCACAAGAGGAGACTAAACTGCTCAAACCAACTGTTTAAGAAGAGCATGGAATCCCTGGATTGGGTCCTGCAGTTCCCGCAGCAAAGTGCCAGCCTCTCTTAGCAGGAAGAAACGGCGTACAGTGTAAATTTTTTGATGTAAAATTTTTGGTTTTTTTACATACCAGGCATGTGCTGTTGTAAGCAAACTTTTAAGCATTGTGGTTGAACTCATTTGTTTATAAATATTTATTTTTTAAAAGAAAGTCAAGCCCTGTGTGAGTGGTTTGTCTTATAGATTTGCAGATCCTTATCCTACCAGTACAGTGTTTTTTTTCCCCAGTAAAATGTTGATCCAAATAACACAAATATTCCAAACAAAAACCTGTACTTATTCAATAATTGGCCAATTTGTTTAACCCTTTGGGGAAGAACTAGTGGACTATCATATCACATTGCAAATGATGAATGGATCTTTTATAGCGTTTTATCTGAATGTTGTGGCCGATTGCATTTTTTTCTGTAGTATATTTAGGCGGACCATTTTTTTTGTATTTGTGCTGTAGGCTATTGTTTTGTTCCTGTGGCTCTATTTTCTGTATCCTGCTGCCTTATAAGTCTAGCATCTTAAACTTCACGAATCAGCTAGAGTTGCTGATTGTGAGAATCTCAAGTCTATGATGTAGCTTCTTCCAACCACTGTGTTTGTACAACCCTAAGGCTTTTAGTCTTTTTTTTATTTTTGAGAATGATTTTTATTTTTTCTAAAATTACATACCTTGCTAAGTGCTGCTGTTTGACTTCTGCATTGTTTCATTGTGCTGTTGGTTTCTGTACAATGTTTCTTTGTCAGTTAAGACAACTGGAATTACAGGCTGATGATTGGTGCCCATAATTTTTTTTTTTTTTGGCCAACAGGTGAACTGTTTAAAGTGCCAATGTTATTTATTCACCTTTGGAAGTTATTTAATCCTTGAAGGACATAATTTTGGAGAGATAAAGCCTTACTTTTACATAAAGTAGCACTAGCATTCTAGCTACAAAGCCAGATGCTGTTCAGGGCACCTGCATTGTAGGGTCATTTAAAAAAATCCATTGCTTCATGCAGAAGAATTAAATAGACTATATGTCTCACCTAAAATTTTGTTACATGGTCTTGTTCACCACTGAGAAAAGCAAGCTTGTAGTGACCTCCAGCACTACCTAGTGCTACACTGGAAAATTCCAAAGTGGACCCTTGGCAAAACAGCCAGAAAAGAAACATCCATGAAGACTGTCACATGGGACATAAGACCTTTTGATTTTCGTTAACACTACAATGTAACACACTTGACTGAACCCCTAGTGTCTGCATTTCTAAAAAATTTCCATCTATTTTAGTAGCGGACAAGCAACTTCTTGAGTAACACAGTTTGGATTTATGCCAATAACCACCACTTTCTCCACAAAGATGCTTTGGTGAGACTGCGCTGTACCCTACTCCCAACCAGAGTGTTGCACTCAATGTTTTAGATGCCGCAATACCACCTCTTTATTTGTTCCTTAATATAGCAATGTGTTTGCTTGAGAATAAATCAGTTTCCATTTTTGAGGGAGTAACTAACAACGATGGTGAACTAAGTGATCAGTGCCCCTCTTAATTAATGATTTATATGTTTAGCACTGAGCCACATCTATCAATGGCAAGCTTTGGGTTCCTCAGACTAGCAACTGGCCTTACACCTGTTTGGACATATGTACGCAACTGGCCCATTCAGCAAGTTTCCATTTATAGAATAATGCCAGCAGGAAGCTGTGGTAGCTGGTATATATAAATCCAGATGCCATCTGTGACCGATTGGGATGGGTAAATAACCCAGAAATGAAAAATGTACATATCTTAATATAATACAAAAGATTACAGTGATAAAACAATTCACAATCTTTAAGGAAAACCACATCAAACCTCTGTAGCAGTCTAAGTATTACAATAATGTGGACCATTTAATAACTGAGCAATAAATATCCTTCATTGGTTGGCTTATGTCAAAAAAGGGCTCATAGCAGCTTTGAGACAAGATGATTATATATGTGTTCTAAGCAGAATGATTAAAAGTAATTATTAGTTGTGGTTTGTTGAAGTCCATTGAGTGGCCAAGGGGAACCTACAGATGATTTCCTTAACTTCTCCTTCAGTGGCCAGAGACCAATCGTTCAGCTCTCTTCTCAAACTCTCTGTCGTTTGCAATAGCCGATCCTGTCGGCTATGAAGTTCCTCCAAGAGCTTTTTGTTGTGCTGCATTTGTTGTACTGCATCTTGTTCTATTTCTAATTTCTGATTGGTGCCGACTTCTCCGCTTTGCTGCATCATCTGAGTGAATTCCTTATGTGTAATACCAAGAGAAGAAGAATCCAGCATCTCAATGAATGAAACAGCACAGCACTTGAAGAACGGAAGAAAAAAAAAAAAAAAAAAAAAGTAAAAAGTTTATTCTTTTCATGATCCATCAACATGGTAAAATTTAAAGACACCCTATGCTGAACCTACAGTGAAAACTACTGCAAGATTTCAGAAGATTTGTTATTTATCATTGAGCAGGAAGGAGCATGAGGACGACCAGCTGGTACATTCACATCTTGATATAATCTTGTGTTGCTTTTTTTAAATTGTGCATTTCTTAGGACCCTAAAATTCACCTCAGTAAATCATTCACATTATACATTTAATAAATGAGCAGGAAGATAGTCACATTGGGCTTGATTCAGTGATCCTCTAAAACCTTAAAATGTTTAACAAGTTAAACATTTTGCCCTGTACATTTTAGCCTTGAAAACCTTTTTCTAATCGCAGGACCAGCCACATATACATGCAGCAGGTGACTGCAGTAAATTAATACAGAGCATTATAGGCAGAAGGTCATGGGCATAGGAACCTCTAAAAATCTAGGGAGGGGCAGCATTTTCCCCCATCAGATCCCCACTTTCTCCCCATCTCTTTTTTTGCAAACACGTACAATAATATATAACTTGAAACACTGGTAAAAATAATGTACGTTTAATACATTAAATATAGGAAAAAAAACAGCTAATCTTTGTAACAAAAACATTTTTTTTAAATATTGAAAAATTGGACCCTAGGCAAGCATTTCCTTTGTCCGTGCTCCATGCTCCCTAGCATGCAATCACTCCCTCCGCTGCCACACCCAAAAAAATATATGTGCCACACTGACCGTAGATTAGGGGAATACTGTGAGAGTCAGTGCAGTCTTCCCTCCTTCTGAGTACTCCGTGACATTAAATCGAAAATAGAGAAGCAGAGGCTCAGCACCGAAATGGTAAGGTGAGTTTATTTCACACAGGCAATGTTTCGACACACAAGTCTTTCATGTTGCCTGTGTGAAATAAACTCACCTTACCATTTCAGTGCTGAGCCTCTGCTTCTCTATTTAATGAAGGACTTGGTGGTACCCTGGCTCGTGCACCATCTTACAACTGAGTGCTGGATTCCAAACTTTGTTTCTGTGTCCTTCATTCACTAAGACACACCTCTCTTTTACTTACTCCCTGTAGTTCAGGTAAAGATCAAAAAAACAACACATGGAAACAGTACGTGCATGTATAGATTAACTGAATAAAACATACAAACCCTATATTTGCAGGTATATATGAATAATGTATGGAAACAAAGCATAGCAGATATGGATCAACAGAATAACATATAAGCCCAGCTTTGCAAGTATAAATCAACTGGAATTCACACATAAACAAATAAATCTACAGGCATAGATCACAGGCCCCAAAGGCCAGCCCTAGCGTCAACGTTCCCAACATAGAACCTGACCTGATTACACAAACAAATTACAGTCCAGAGTAAGCCAACTTTGTCCCCAAACAGCCCAGCATGAGCCAACTTTGTCCCCAAACAGCCCAGCGTGAGCCAACTTTGTCCCCAAACACCCCAGCTCACAAATAATTAAAGCAATTCATCCACACATTTAATTCATTATTTCACTCATTCGCACAATTCATCCACACGTGGATTAATTAATTATCTTACTCATTCACACAATTCATCCACATATTCATTCTCATCAATATGCTTACTACCCCCTTTTGTTACTTTTATTCCCCCTTCTCACACCATCTACCCTCTCCCTACCCCCCTTCTCACACCATCTACCCTCTCCCTACCACCCCTTCTCACACTAGCTACCTTCTCCCTACCCCCCCTTCTCACTAGCTACCCTACCCCCCCTTCTCACTAGCTACCCTACCCCCCCTTCTCAGGTGAGGAGGCCCCGGCACACAGGAGCTTACATTCTAGCTAGGTCACTTACCGTGCAGTCCTGTGGTGGGAGCGCAAGGCCTCTGTCTCGATGCTCTGCCGCGATACACGCGGCTTCACTGCTGAGCGCCGGCATATGACGTGAAACGCCGGCACCAAGACAGACGCCTCGCGCTCCCACCACTGCAGTCGGGTAGCTGCAGGGAGCAGAGGAGACAGAAGGACGCCGAGCGGTTGCTGAAAACGACTGCTCGGCACCTCTCTCTCTCTTCCTGCAGCGTTTCTATTGGGGGGGTTCCTACGGCCCGGCGGGGGGGGATTTCTTTATTATCGGTCCCCCCCACATGAGTTAATGGGGGGGGGATTTGTTCCCCCCCTGGTTCCTACGCCCATGCAGAAGGTAAGTAAAAGTTGGCTTAATTGGTTTTTACCTTGTAGTTGTACAAAACGTGTATCAATGTAATAAAGGTGCATATAAGGCTTTAGTAAGTCTTACTAGTGAGAAATCACATTTTCTTTAAAATGTGACATCTAATTAGATACTGTTTCCTTAACAACTATCAGTAAACCTATATTAACCCCATATGGACACAATAATACATCCTAAAAAGACCACCTGTTAAGGTGTACACTTTACAGCATATTCTGTTTCAGTGCAATAGGGAGATCTTCCAGCCAACACAGGAAATATGGCTGTCTATATTGGTGGCATTTCCATGTTTCATTTATAGTCCCTTCCTGCAGTTTCAGCCCTGAGAAAATAAGACCCCACCACAGACTCCACATGGGTCTCTGCTGACCCCTCTGCTGCTGATCACAACAGTTGGGAAAGCATGTGTAAACAATGTTTACATAAAAAAAATACTCAACTTTATAAACATTAATACATTAAAATAAATTAGCTATTAAGGGACCTGTAATGTGTTTGACATCAGGAAGGGTACCTTTTAGGTTGCAAAAGTGATCCAAGTGGTCAAAAGGTTGTTAGCATTTTTTTCAGGACAAGTAGGGCCTTTTTTAAACCATACGCCTAAAAAGACCCAAAATTTAGTAAAAACTAATTTAAGGAAACACCTTACATTCCATGGTAAATCATGCTTTTGGATGTAGTGGGGATGAAAGGGGATAACGTACATACAATAGTTGTCAATAAAGAGTAATAAATTAAGCATAATTTTGCTTAGACAGACAAAAAAGGGGAGGTGTCCCTTTTCCCCTATGTCTGTCAACATTCATGTCAGCACACAATGCAATAATTCATGTACACTGGAATCAGATCTCAAAGGAATCTATATAATTTCATAATCATAAAACGTCTATCGGATTTGTAATACAGCATAACGTATCAAACAGAATTATAACAAAACAGGCTTAACTAAAAGATGGATATTGATTAAATCATCCCTGGCATCTTGGCATAGAAAAAATGCAAAGTTCACCTAAACTTCTACCCTTACGATTAAAATATCATTGTGAATATTGGCTTGCTACATGCAAGTTAGATATTGAATGGGATAATTTTTCCGTTGTACTGATTTGCCTCACAATAACTTCCAAACCTACATATATGTTGAAACTGCAATCATGCATGAAACATTCAACTCTAATTTCCGTGTTTTGTAGAGGCTCTAGAGAACATTTTGTTTAATCTAGTTGGCACTACATACCACCCTTTTCATTGCTCCCAGATGACTAACACTTGACATCTTAGACGTATTTGGCCTACCAATCTTCATCTCTCAACCTAACTTCCACTTCCTTTTCCCATGCCATCATGTAAGGAAACTTCCAAGCCAACTTGAGTCTTTGTAATAATAAATGACATACTGGATTTTTTTTTACATTTGGGTCCATCAACCACAAACATTAGGAACTCTATTTGTTTTTAACAGGTTAGTTGCAAATTAAAGAATTCTGAACAAGCTAGATGGTATGTGTTCTTTACGTCTTGGAAACTCTCCAAAGATTCACCTTTAAAGAGATCTTTATGGTCCTAATGGACCAGCCCTCTATTCCAGAAAACTTGCAGTTGTCCAACAGAGCGAGAGGCATTCCTCTCAAAGAACTCCACCAACTACACCTAAACAAGCACCTGTTAAACAATGCAGAGTATCAAAAACAGAGCAACAAAAGAGGCATATCCAAGGAGTCTATCTACCACTGCTCTTCCTGTTCTTTGCCAGGTTTGTATGTAGAATGTTTTGGCAAATACCACACACACAACTGGAATATTGATAAACCAATATTTGCATGTTAGGTTGAGCATTATAAAAAAAAAAAAAAATTACATTTATAGTTCAAAATGTGTTCAAAATGCCCCATAGGTGGCTTATGCCACTCTGGTTTTGATTATGCAATTGTTCTTTTCAGTATTTTAAAGTTAAAAAGTTCTAGTTTGTTTACATTTCTAAAATACCTACTAACCTTAAGCAACATTCAGTTACCTAGGGTACAGAAACAAAAATATTCCTTAGTCCAACAGAAAATGGTGCAAGGTGAGTGAATAAAATTCCTGGAAATACTCCTGGGTTATCTATTTTTAAAAGTATATGCTTTTGTGGAGATGTCGGCAGCTGTAGTGCTAAAATGGGATATGGACCCCAAAAACAATTTTGTGAATTAGACATTTGGAAACTATTTTTGGCCTGTAAGGCACCTATACATATGGGGTATTCTTGTAATCTTGACATATAACTGCACATTAAGATGCTCAAGAAATCGTAAGCAACCTAGAATACACAAAAAATGCTGTAAAAATACTCCTGAGTTTGGCTGCATGAAAGGACACGAAATAAAACACTCTGGGTTTATACTTCTCAAAAAATACATGGGTTTGATGGGGCAGACTGAATTGGCCGGTTCCAAAGATGCCCCAAACAGGACAGGGGTACAGGATGACCAGATGTCAAAATTATGTCGAAAAAGTAGAATTTGCACCTCCCAAATGTGGTCGTTAAGCCTCCAAACAACCCAACAAAATTTTACATGCATGGTATCACTGTACTCATGATATGTTGCTGGACACATATTGGAGTGTTTAAGGTTTTAAGTTTAAAAAAAAACAAAAAAAAACGGTAGAATTGCATGTCTTAAAGTGCTCAAGTAAACTGCTTCAACCATGCTTACGTTACCAATACATGAACATGCACATGAAACGTGTAAATATGAACAGCAGAAACAAATGTGTTATCAAATACTACTTACGGTGTTTGTGAAGCAGTACCCCTCCTCACCAATCACAAGCTTTTTAGGGTTACAAAATTTGGTGATATACTGCAGATTAGAGGACAAGCGAGGTGGATTAGCTTTCAGTATTGTGTAAACAAGGCAAGACAGAAAATCATCTGCTGTTGCAGGTTCCTCCTTGTAAGCTCTAATAGCTTTAAAAAGAAAGTTGCTAGCTCTGGAAAGACAGGCCAGTTTGTCCTGTGGGGCCCTCTTTGAATCCAGTTCCAATAGAGCTGCAAAGAAACATAAGTGATATAGCAGCATGTATAAAAACTGTCAAAAACTGGATGATTATATATTTATATAATGTAATTGATAACAATTGTGTACTTCATAACTACATAGCTAAAAGAAAAAATCAAAAATAAAGAAAGAATATGGATAATAAGGCATGACATTTTGAATTCCACAGCCCTTATCATTAAATTAGTATATACCGTATTTGCTCGATTATAAGACGACCCCCCAAAATCTTATTAATTTAGGAAAAAAGAAAAAGCCTGAATATAAGATGACCCTATAGGAAAAAAGTTTTACCGGTAAATGTTAATTCATGTAAACTATTTTGTTTTTATTTCCTTTTATTTTCCAACCTGCCCCCCAGTTATGCACATCTGCCCCCAGGCTTGCCACTCTGCCCAGAAATGCCTTATACCCCCTATATGCCACTATGCCCCATGATATGCCTTTTAACCCTCTATATGCCACTGTGCCCCATGATATGCCTTTTGACCCCCTATGTGCTACTCTGCCTCCAGAAATGCCTTATACCCCTATGTACCAGTCTGGCATTTAGGGGGTTAAAAGGCATATTATGGGGCAGAGTGGCATATAGGGAGGTAGAAAGCATTTCAGGAGGCAGAGTGGCATATAGAGGGTTAAAGGGCATTTCTGGAGGCAGAGTGGCATTAAGGGGGTTAAAAGGCATTTCATAGAGCACTCTGCCGGTGCGGGGAACTCTGATCTCTGACAGTCGTGGATGCATGATGGACGCAGACAACCCCCGCTGCTAACCGCACCAACCTTCTACACGCTGCCCCAGCTACACGCCAGGGAGTCAGAAGCACCGGTAAGTTGCGGGGGGGGGGGCATAAGACAGGAGGATCCAGGTCCCCTGCAGTGCTGCAGGGGATCTTAGTCTCATAGTCAGACCTATTTGAGGTGCAGGGGACACGGAGCCTCCTCTCCGGCAGCACTCTATGCAATGCAGACAACCTCTGCTACTGCACTTCCTCTGGGGCTTCTATGACGGAGCGCCGGCATCACATGACCTTTCCGGCGGAAATGCCAGCAGCAGCCGACAGAGTTTATAAGGCATGTCTGGGGGGCAGAGTGGCAAATAGGGGGTCAAGAGGCATATCTGGGAGGCAGAGTGGCACATAAGGGGTATAAGGCATATCTGGTGGCAGAGTGGCATATACGGGGGGTATAAGGCATATCTGGGGGCAGGTTGGCAAATAAAAACAAAAAATGCATTTTTCTCAATCATAGTTTTTAATATGAAAAAATAGTTTACATGTCAATATTTACTAGTAAAACTTTTTTTCTTATAGGGTAGTCTTATATTCACGCTTTTTATTTTTTCCTAAATATTCAAATTTTGAAGGGGTTGTCTTATAATGAAGCAAATATGGTATATTTTTGTGGGGGAAAAAAAGCACATGGGGATGTTCGTGGGCATAAATTGCATTCTTTGTTACCAGTGGCACCAATCTTACAGATGAAATCAGAAATACACAGGGTGTGTAAAAATGCAGTTTTATTTTTGCCACATACTTTAGAAGAGGTTCACAGGGAAGTGGCTGCTTGATAAGTGGTAGAGTAAATAATTTAGATTGTCTGCTTTTCAAAAACATTATTTTGTGGGGCAGTTTTGCAGTACGTGAGCACTATTAAGGATACAGTCCTAGCAGATCAATTTTGAAAAAGGATGCTCTTAAAAATGATGCTTACCTGCTTACATTTGCTTGTAAACACCAAAGATAGATGAGAATTAAAAAAAAATTTTTTATCACGAAATAGTTTATATACAGTACTGTGTAAAAGTTTTAGGTTATGAAAAAATACAAGAATTAACCAAAGACAGCTGTGTTAGAGGAATAAAACTGGGTTAGGAACACCCAACTAACAAGGTAAGGACGGTTTAATGTCAAAAGTCATACACCATGACAAGACAGAGCACAGCAAGACATAAGATAGGTATAAGGCAAGGTCTCTTCCAGGCAAAAAAGGTTCAAGGCAGATGGGTTTTCGGATGTTCAGTCCAAGCTTTTATGAAGAAGCACAAAGACACAGGGAATGATAAGGATGCAGTGGTCAGCCAAGGAAACTTAGTGCAGCAGGTGAAAGATACATCATGCTTATTTCTCTTAGCAATAAGAAGATGGCCACCAGCTCAGCACTGGCAAAAAACAGTGGGACCCTGGTACACCTATCTACTGTCCAGAGAAGTCTGGCCAGAAGTGGCCAATCAACTTAACTATTCACAAAAACACAGGAACTGGGGTGCAGAAAAATTTCAGCAGGTGCTCTGGACTGATAAGTCAAATTTTGACAGCCGAAGGGCAAGAGAATAGTACAAGAATGAGTGTTTGCAGGCAATGGTGAAACATTCTGCAAATGGAGTTGGGGATGTGGTCAAAATGAATGATCACATCAATGCTGAGAAGTACAGTCCTATAATTATCCATCATCCAACACCATCAAGGAGACATCTGATTGGCCTCAAATTTATTCTGCAGCATGACCACAAACATACAGCTGGCCCTAAATAACATAGTTTTGTTCAAGGTTGTTAAAGTTTATGCCTATACTCTCTGTCAATGTCTCCCTACCTTCTCCACCGTCCGCTTCTATGTCTCTGTCTCCTTTTCCGCAGCTCTGCTTCTGATATAGTATTTTCTTGTGCTTATTTTTCTGTCTTCGTCTGCTTGTCCCCGCATCGTCTTTCTTGGTCTGTGTCTCCATGAATTAGGCCACCCAGTGCGCTTCCGCAAAAGAGCCGAGTCACGGGGTCAGCCCCTCCCCAGTTTCTCCAATCAAAATTTCATTATACGTTGTTTCACTTTAAAGTAGCAGGTTCCAAGAACCTATCAACGTTATTAAGCAAGGACTAGCTTTACAGTAAAGTCATTAAGTCATAGCACGTTGGCACCATAATCCTTAGTCATAAGCTTAAGGTGCAAGACACGTCAAGTGATTTCACTAGTTCTGAATGCATGTTTTGCACTCTGTGGATTTGGCAGTAGTAGGATTAAGTTTTGTTGTAGTTCTCCAAGATGTTTGGAACAACATACCTTAGAAAACTGTGGGCAAGTGTTACCTAGAAGGATTGATGCTGTTTTGAGGGTGGCCACACCAAATATTAATTTGTGAAAATTAAGCTGCTAACATGTCTTTTTGTGAAAGCATTCTTACTTTACAAGATTTTTTTACACCTACTTGTCCGGAAAAAAAATAAATGGTTTGTCTGGGTACACTTAATGAGAAACATGGGTTGAACATGGGGCATAGTGAAAACAAGGAAACAGAAAATGAATGTTGCAACCTGAATCCTCAAGTATAAAATAGCCTGTATGCTTAAGGGATTAACAAGGCCTTGTAGCTACTGTTGGAGTGCAACCCATGGTCAGGGTGATGGCTACTGGCCTGAGGAGCCCAGCTTACCCTGTCAAGGACATTTATGGCAAACTTTACACATACAAATATTAGCACTTTCACCCACCGGTGATAGCAGAGAAAATCCAGTCTTTGACTTCTAAATTATCTTCATCCATTGGAAGTTGAAGCATTTGCGGGGTAACCCATTTCAGTGACCTAAAGACCATAAATAGTTTTTTTTGTTATATATTACAACCACTCTGAGACTATGCTTCTTTCCAGCACTATACCATTTGCTTTACATAAACAGCTATTACTTGCAATTGCCTGCTGTGCAACATTTCAGCTTGTCAACAGTGCTTGCTGTTACTCTTAGGACACATAAGATTTTCCTTATATATAAATATTTTCTCAATGCTTGTACTATAGTTGCACAAACAAAAGTTATGACATTTGGGACTGAAAAAACTACATGGTGTGCAGTCCAAGAATACCTATTCAGTACTGATGTAATACTGTGAGGTAAACAGAGCTGTCAGCCCATGTACCAGCCATAAAGTACACAAGAAGCTAAAATGTGTACGCAACAAATCTGAAAAACAGTGTTTTTCATAAGTTGCCCCCTTTATACATTAAATTATTCTACAACCTGGAATTAAAATAGATTTAATTATACACTAGTTTGTATGGAACAGTAATATCTTAACTTCAAAATCAGAGGAGAAAGTCAATGTATTTCAGTCACCAATATTAAAGTGAAAGGTCTTAAAGTTTTCGGGTGCTTGAGAATTTCCTCCTATGCTGTAACACCACTATAAACATGTCACACAAGCATACTTTTCAAGTGCAACACCTACGTCTTGAAGGCCCTAGTAATGAAATGTTAGAACATCACAAGCATTAAAACCATTTCAAAACAAGTTCATAATAATGTTTTTGAGAACCAAGGTAGGGATACTAAACAGTGTGAAAGGTATCATTCTTTGAAGTTCATTTTAGCTGAGATTTACATCTGCGATGTCTTAAAAACTGGCATATGGTGTAATAACAAATATTAAGACGTATCCTCTCTTTATATTCCATGATGGGGTCAGTTGCAAATACATGAAATTAACGTATAACTTCTCTGTGAGATCTTATTTTCAACCAAATAATAATAAGTTAACCCCTTAAGTACAGAGCGGTTTTTCATTTTTTGTACCCCTTGTGATAATGGCAAATTTTAACATTTGGTGTTTAGCTGTAATTTTCTTCTCTCATTTACTGTACCTATATAAATTATATTTTTTTCCAGGACAAGAAAGGGTTTATTTAGAAAATAATCAAATTATAGATATAGAGACTTTCTGACTTAAAATATTTTACTCATCTACCAAAGCTAATGAAACAAACCTGCTAAATAGATTCTAATATTTGTTGAGTTTTTATGTTGTTTTTTTTTTTACTGCAAGTTATTGAGCAACAATTGTAAAACTGGTCATTCTGCCCCATATCCTATTTGGGACATCTTTGAAGCTGGTCAGTATAATTTACCCTGTCAAACCATATATGTTTGAAGACTAGACACTCCTCAACATCTGAGTAAAGGCATTTTCTAGAATAAACAGAAGATGGATCATCTTCCAGAAGACAGCCATAAACACAAAAGCAAGCGTTACAATGGGCTGGTTTAAACACATGAACCCGAGTGTCTTAAAATTGCCTAGTCAAAGCCAAGACCTCAATCTAATTTTTAATAAGTGGAAAGACTAAACTTAAATCATCTAAAATCAAGAGAGTAGAAACCAAAAAGGCTTGGAGCTGCAATTGCTGGCAAAGATCCTTTAACTAAGTACACTCAGTTCGGAACATGCAAGTAACCAGGATTTTCAAGGATTTGTGCAAGATAAATTCAAACCTATTTTTTGCTATTCACTTGAACCTTTTGCGTATTCGCAGTTAAAAGGCAAGTTGTGTTGGCGAGTGTGCCCAAATGCAAAAAGTCAGATGATCCTCATGTGTGTGTAAATGTTTTCAATGTTTTCCTGGGATTTTGTAATAACGTGTGCGTGTTGATGTGTGAATAGTTACAGGAGAGTATTGGTACACCAAAAGATTGTGCATACTGTAAGTTTATAAAATACACAGTATAAAAAATAAGCTGTTTTAAGAGAAGGGTACACTAAATGACGAGTTTACGGTGATCAGTAGCAAAAGTGTATGGTAAACAGGAACCCTTTTTGACATAGGATCAATGGTTCCATATTCATGATTTCTGCATTCACAGGGTTGTAAAGAAGCCTAACCTCAGGAATGGCGAAGATTGAGTGTAATAACTCTGGGGGAATGCAAGGCATTGTATGGTGGCACACAGCAGTTAAACTGATAGTTAACATAAAAAGAATATAGGCCACCAAGCAGCAGTCTACTCAAAGGTTACGGATAGGTCTTCAGATGAATGATCCAATGTGCCATGCAGCAAAGAATGCATATTAAAGTACTTATTATTACAAACAATGTATCTCCCAAATCATCCCATGTAAATGGCAGCAATGGTTCTGTTAACTCACCTAATCCGCTTTTGGAGGGAGATATCCTTCTGTTCATCAAGTGAACCATCCAAGCAAAACACTGACTTATACAGTTGTGTCATCACAAGCTTCTCAATGTTACTTAGTAGCTGGTCCCTCTCCTCCGTCAATTGATCTGCAAGAATTGGAGATTATGGCCGTCCCAAAACCCAGAAACCCACAACAGACCTATTAACCTACTCACGCAATTTAGCGTTTACATCTTGGACATATGTATGACAGCCAAGCATCCCAGTACGTATTAGGGTCAGAAGCTCTAAGTCACTACCAAAATGCTGGTAGATGTTAGCAATGTCTTGCTTCACATTGGCATTGAAAGAATATTCAAACTGGTTGCTTTTAGTGGCAAAGCAGTTAAAACTGGATGGATAGAACTGATTGTGTTACTCGAGGGAAGAGGATCACTGCTATCTTACCAGGGTAACGATCAGCAATTCTACAATAGAATTCCTGCACACGGTCTCCTTTGCTCTCCAGACTCAGGTCCTAGAAGACAGACATATTTATTTCCAAAACCATTACAATATTTTTACTAGTGGAAAAGAAAACCAGAGCACAAGCGGGATCCTCCTCGCTCTGACTGCAAAGCCCACATGCAGTAGCAATGGATGTAGAAGCCATAAATGATTTGCACTGTTTAACTTCAAAACATACCAAAAAGGGGGAAACACAGACAACCCCTTACATGTTTCACATCCATAGATTCTGGTGAGGAGGCTCCTGATTTATTTTCCTGTACATGCTCTGGCAAAGCGCAGTTGGGACTCTGCTATCTACTCCAGCATGAGTGCATTAGAGACTATTTTTATGCTGTATGAACTTTCCTTACTTTGAAATCGACCCCAAAGTATATTATACACAGAGAAAAGCTGGATATTATTATGTTAAAGAAGATATTTAGTTTCTCCCACAAACCTTTTAAGACTAGGTTTAAATATAAATGTTGCTTTTAAAGTATTTTTATACAGAATTCCTTAATAAAAAATATTTTTTTCAGAAAAAACCTGAAATGTTTAATTTATCCAAATTTCAGATAAAGTTTTCTAATTAAATGTACGTTTAAACATAATATATCATATTGGTGTCTTTTTATATTAACATCACCTCTGCGTTCTGCAGCCACTGTATGAATTTCGTGCAAAGGGTCATTAATGGCTGTGCGTCAGGTCTTTGCAAAGCTTTGAGAAAGTCCGAAAAATCTCCCTGAGCCAATGTGCGGAGGCTGGATAAGGAAAGGCAGTAGAGATAATCTATGAGAGAAGAATAACAGATCCAGTTAATACATTCTGTAAAGCAACAGAACAGTCATGTAGATTACAATAATCAAACGTGTTTAGGCTCAATGAAGAAGAAAAAAAACTAAAAAATATTAATACAAATAACTTAAAATTGATCAGTAAAACATTATTATGGCAAGAAATTATCACTTTCTCTGCCTAGTTGTTTGTGTAATCTGCAGCTAGCTGAAAGAGATGCTCGGTTTTCATGGTTGTCATTGGTTGAGTATTCTAAATAAAGAGACATCTTTTGGTATTCCCGGCATGGGTATTCCCTGAAGCCTATTACACATGCAGCATACTATATAACATGTGCCACATAAGAGGATGGTGGGTCAAACCAAATTTCATTGTGTCAGGCAGCGGAACGTGGACTTTTAGGCAGAATTTGGCAACTGTGCCAAAACTACATGTGCCTTTCACGACACGCGGATTCACATTCAGAGAAGTAAAAATGTCAGGTATACAAAAATAAACAAACCAACCTGGGATATCTGTAGGAAGCAAAGTTTTGCAGGTAGTCTGTGGATAATGACGATTGTTAGTCTTTGTACTACAGCAAATGTCCCTAGTTGTATCTAGTTTTTCACTCTTTTCTTCAGTTCTTCCTTTATCTGGTTTTATCAGGGGAGTTCCAGTATGGTGCCTAAAACTGACACAGAGATCATGTAAACAAAAACATAACTTATGCATAGTTCTTTTGTAATGATAAGAATTTGTCTTGGAGACAAATGGGTAATTCAAATGTTCCAGCTTCTGATTAAGAAAAACTCCCATATGCAATATGGTGAAAGAACTATTACAGGAGCTGTGCCTCATGAAACCTTACAGGAAGGCAAGATAGACACTTATCTTGTAGAGAGCGATGTTCCAGAAACTCAAAGAATATTTCTGACTCCCATGTAAAATATTTCCCTCTAAGTGTTAGAATGACCAGTAAAATATAATTTTTAAATCAATTCTCTAAACCTTTTTTATCTTGCTTTAAGTTTTTTATCCAGGTAGAACAATGTAACACCCTATAAAAACGTACTGTAGATTGCGATTTTTGTTATTCAATTCCTGCAACAGCTGTGATTTGTCTCAAAATCTGACTGAACTATAATTTTCTCTCTCCCTTCTCTAACTTCCACTCATACAATGGTATCAAGAACACATCAGCTCCTACCAAAGGTGGGCAATAGCTTAAAAAAGCAGAAGAATAAATGTCAAAATAACAGGAAAATCTCTGTTTAATTAAACTTAGATTATTTATGTGCTTCAAAGAAATCTATTGTCGTTGGACATATTACAAAATAATAAGAAAACATAGTTTAATTTTTTTGTACCCATCTGTAAGAGGTCGTGCTTGAGATTTTTGTCTTTGCATGATCCAGCAACTGGAACAGTACCCATGCCAAATAGGGTTACCATAGTACCCACAGCCCTTTCTACACATCTCTGGGTGGTAGGCAAACCCTTTAAAGTTGAAGGGTGTCTCATTGAGATGACTGAACAGTTCTTCATTGGAGGCTCCAGGATTCATTGTAATCTATGCAAGATGAGAAGAGAATAATGAGTAAGTAACCCATTTGAGCAGGGCCTTCCTCACCTGTTGTCTCTGTTAGTCAATTTGTTATGTTTCATACTACTTGTTATGTCCTGTCTACAGCGCTATGGAATTTGATGGCGCTATATAAAACAATAAATAATAATATAGAAAAATACATTTACTCTCTTCATTACCTTATTTCTTGACTAACTGGAGTTATTGAGGACATGTCTGTGTTTATACACATATAAATGTTATCTGAAACACCTGGTCACCCAAGACTGATTGATTCTTTTGTTAGCTTATCAATATCCTTATTGTTGAGGGACTACAACTTCCACGCGTGAGCTCTGAATCAGTCAGAGGTCCGCAAGATTTTTCACAGGAAGAAACAAAAAAAAAAGCTCAGGCTAGGCGGCTGGAAGCTAATAAAATAATGCTACTGAGCATGTTACTTTTGACAAGCAGTAAGTCAGAAAAAGGCTGAATTACTGCAAACAATTACCAGGCCACTAACTGGACAGCCAAGTAATAGAGCAACATAATAAACTAGTACAGGGATAGAATACATTCACTTTCTTCATCCATACTACACAATTACACTAAAACACAAAACCGCTGACATGTCACACAATTATTTTATGTAGGGAGGTTGTGATAGAGTGACTTCTAGATGACACAGTTATTTGTAGCTATTTCTCAAAGTCATTAGAAAGGACAAACACTTTTATGCTAGGAAAAATAATTTGGTATGTGATAGTTTATTAGTCTAATTAAATCTTGTACTGTGTTACTAAATGATGCAAAAGCATATAATTAGCCATTCACTGTAAAACATGGATAAGGTATTAAAGCAGAATAGAGTGTTACTGGAGTGTTATTTCTGTTTCAGTTTGTGATACATTCACACACAACATATATTTTAGGTTTAACTTAAACAAGAAATACTTAAGTTGCTAATACAGAATATCCCTTATAACATAGGGACTCTGCTCCACCTAGGTGCTATGTAGCTGCAAGAGCAGCATTAACCAGCCCCCCGGGGTATTTGACACGGAGAAGAATAACAAACATTAGTGAATATGCGTATCAGTGTTCCAAAACTATACCGACAAACACGTGATTCCGCTGTAAACTCTGAGAGAGCCGCCAGAACACAGGCCTGAACTGCCCATACATCTTACACACAATTCGGCATATTATACTGAATAACGGGGTCAGAGGTCAATAAATCTTTACCCGAAGGACCACGTTGAAAACCTTCCATCGAGAGGTCACGTGAAGAAACACCCAGCTGATCAGCCGCTTCCGGGTCCACCGCAAACCGCAGCTTAATGCGGAAGTATGGATCGGTTGCTATGGAAACCGACCGACAAGGGGGGCGGGATTTAGAAAGACAGGTTCAGTCTCGTGCCTGTTTTCTCAGAGCTCCGTGTTACACGTCTTCGTTTCATTAATGAACAGTTAAAGTGAGCGGACTGTTACTACGAAAATGGCGTGATACGTACCTGTGTTCTTGTCCCTTTAATGGGACAATACTGTTCATAACTCATAAAGCCTGGCTTTTCTTAGCTTCAAGAGGACAGACAATACCACACTTCTAGTAGCATTTTATGGAGTTACTAGTCCTCACCACAGAGGACTGACATGCACCTAGGACAAGAGACAAGAAATCAATGGAGTCAGAGCATTAATGTTATTGTTCATTTAGGACCAGACTGTTTTTACTTTTTGTACCCTTTGGGACCAAAGCTGTTTTAACACTTCTGTGGTGCTCGTGTTTAGATGTAATTTTCTCCTCACTTATTTAGTGTACCCACACAAGTTACATTTACCATTTTTAATCATGTTATCTAATTCCCTATAAAAAAAAAAAAATATGATGAAAAATTGAAAAAAAAGCAAGGAAGGAATTGCTTGAATGTATCATGTCGGTTTTATTGGTCATCGTGGCATGTACCGATGTTTTGACATAAACAACTTTGCACCAATAAAAAAAATCTTTTACCCCCATGACGACAATTGACGGTCCTGGGACACGTCACACATAACTAACAACTAACATTGTTAGTGACAATTGACATGCCAGGACCGTCATGGCTTTAAACTGGTGTGGAAAGCGATCCACATTTGATGTTGAGGCATTCAGCAACACTGAGATCGGCATCAGGGGCCATGTCTGGCCCCTCTCCTGGGTGTCAACATCCGCCATACAGTGTACGCCGGCTGACGCCTGTTTTAAAAGAGTTTAGAAGGCAATAAACGATCGTCTCCTAAATTTCAATGGTGTCACTGAAATGCCAGCGGGCGTCTGTAGAATGCACACAGACATCCTTCGCTACTGCCCTCCACTTTCACCGGGGCTTCTATGATGGAGCACCAGCTTCACATGACATTCCGGTGCTCCACAATAGAAGTACCGTCCAGCAGGTTGTCGGCTGCCAGAGAGGAGGATCCACCGCAGCTCTGCTGGAGACCTGGATACTCCTCTCTGGCAGCCAGTGGGTGTCTGTGCAATGTTCACAGACAATCCCGGCTGCTGCCGGCACTTCCACTGGGGCTTCTATGATGGAGACCCGCGTGGCGTGACCTTCTGGTGCAGAGATTGTCTATACACATCGCGCAGACGCTCACCGACTGTCACTACTAGACAACAACGAGTCTGGAGCATGGGGGGGGTAATTCTGGGGGGGGCAGAGTGGCATATCTGGGGGTATAAGGCACATCAGAGGGTACAGTGGCATACAGTGCTGTGTAAGGCATATCTGGGGGTATAAGGCATACAGGGGGTATAAGGCATGTGTGAGGTTTGTCTTACCAGGAGGAATCCGGAATGCAGGAATGGAACACACTTGCTCAGAACAGAACACGCACAAGGGGCCTGGTGAGGGTAACAGGGCGCTTGGCAGTGTAGCTGTAAGCACGGGTGGTCAGAACGAAGCCGTTTAGTAGACCAGGGTCGGGATGCCGGAGATACACAGGAGCCGTTGAGATAGCCGGGGTCAGGATGCCAGAGGTACACGAAGTCGGAATGGAGAGCCAGGGTCAGGATGCCAGAAGTACACGGAGTTGTTGGGAGAGCCGGGGTCAGGATGCCAGAGATACACAGAGCCGTAGAATAGCCAGAGTCAGGATGCCAGAAGTACACGAGAACCGTTAAGCAGACCAGGGTCGGATACCGGATAAACGAGACAAAGCAACTTGGAATACTGGAGGGGCTCACGAGATACAGGAAGCACCAGTATAACTGAGGACATGGAGAGAGAGGTTTAAATAGCCCGGGGGGGGGTGTTCCCCGACGTCCGGGATGTGATCGCGGAATCCAGTCGGCGGTCAGCCTCATAAATATTCATGAAGCGGCCGCCCGTGCGAGCGGCTGCTTCATGTGCCAGTGAGCGGTGCCGGCGTTTCTGCCGGGAGGGAGAAGAGGACGACCTGGAGCCGTTTAAGGTAGGTGCCTTACAGAATCCCCCCGCAAGACGTGACCTCCGGGGACGTGGATGACCTGGCTTGAGAGGATGTAGCTTGTGAAACCTTTGAACACACATGGGAGCGTGGACCTGATTCGCAGGTTCCCAGGTTCTTTCGTCCGAGCTATACCCCTTCCATTGTATTAGGTATTCTAGGCGTCCTCGATGGATCCTAGAATCTACGATCTCTTGTACCACGTATGCTTCAACTCCATGGATGACAACTGGAGCCGGAGGAGGAGGTACCCGATCAGGAAAAGGATTGGCCACCCATGGTTTGACCAGTGACACATGAAACACAGGATGGATCCGACAGGTAGAGGGTAGTTTCAGTTGTACTGTCACTGGATTGATGATCTTGGTGATGCTGTAGGGGCCGATGAACTTAGGTCCCAGTTTCTTTGATGGTACTTGCAGGCGCAAATTACTTGTGGATAGCCAGACTTTGTCACCGCAGCGGTAAGTAGGTGGACTGGAACGATGGCGATCCGCATATAACTTGTAGGCCTTACGAGCCTTGGTCATGTGTTGTTTCAGGACTCAAAATTGCCTTGTTAATGCGGTGACTCGGTCTGTAATTCCGGGGACTGTGGGTTTGGGAGGCAGACCAGGAATCATGGTGGGGTGGTAACCATAGTTAGCAAAAAATGGTGATATCTTTATAGAACGTTGTTTTTGATTGTTGTAGGTGAATTCTGCGGAAGGGAGGAACTGGAGCCAATCGTTCTGAAGGTGCCTGGTATAACATCTTAAATAATGTTCTAATATTTGATTTTGCCGTTCCGTCTGACCGTTGGTTTGCGGATGAAAAGCTGTGGACAAAGTGGGACGAATGTGCAGATTGCGACAGAAGACCTTCCAGAAGCATGATGTGAATTGTACCCCACGGTCCGAAGTGATGGTCTGTGGTAATCCATGAAGCCGAAACACAGTATTCAGGAACAAGGTGGCCGTGGTTGATGCGGAGGGAATGCCAATGGTGGGAATAAAGTGTGCCATCTTGGTGAACCTGTCAATCGCCACCATAATTGTGTCGTGTTTCTTTGAGGGTGGTAGATCTACAATAAAGTCCATAGAGATCTTAGAACAGGGAACTGAAGGAGTAGGTAACGGGCGGAGGAGACCCACCGGTTTCATGCGTAGGGTCTTGGTACGAGCACAGGTGGTACATGAGCGGACAAATGAGGTCACATCTTGATCCAACAAAGGCCACCAGAACTGGCGTCGAACGAGGGCTGGGGTTTTTCTAACACCTCCATGACCGGAGAGGAGGGAATCATGGCAAGTTTGCAATACTTTCAGACGAGCCGGAGTTGGTACAAATATCCTATTGCGATAATATAACAGGTTTCGGGTACCACGAATAGGAAGATTTGTTCTTGGGACTGAAACTCTACGGGATAAGGAGCGGATGTAGTCCATGAGAGATGGCTGGTGAGTGAGGAACAAGCTGGAGGGAAGAATAGTGTCTGGCTGGGTCTCCGGGTGACTCAATACGGGTGGTAACCGAGACAAGGCATCCGCTTTCGTATTACGGGATCCAGGACGGTACGGGATCCAGGACGGTACGTGATGTGTAGGTTGAATCTGGTGAAGAAGAGAGCCCACCTAGCTTGCCTCGGGCATAGTCGCCGTGCGGAGCAAAGATACTCAAGGTTCCGGTGGTCAGTATATACCGTCACCGGGTGTTTCGTTCCTTCCAGCAAATGACGCCAGGTGTCCAGACCCTGTTTTATGGCCAGTAATTCTCTGTCCCCCACATTATAGTTCATCTCAGGCGGGGTGATTTTACGCGAGTAGTAAGCCACGGGGTGTAATCTTTGTTTCTCCCCGTGTCTTTGGGACAGGACTGCTCCTATCGCTAGATCTGAAGCGTCCACCTCCAAATGAAAAGGTTCGGCCACCTCGGGTTGAATGAGGATAGGAGCAGTAGTAAAATGCTGTTTCAGAGTGTCAAAAGCATTCTGTGCCTCTGGTGTCCATGCGAAGCGAGAGAATTGGCGGGTCAGTCTGGTGATGGGTGCAATAAGATGACCGAAATTCCGAATAAATTTGCGATAGTAGTTCGCAAAGCCGATAAAACGTTGGACCCCTTTCTTATCAGAGGGCACCGGCCACTCCAGAATAGCTGACACCTTCTTAGGGTCCATTTGCAAGTTTCCAGGCGTAATGATGAACCCCAGGAATTCGACCCGATCGGCTTCAAATTGTCATTTTTCCAGCTTAGCGTAGAGGTGATGTGTGCGTAGGCGTTCGAGAACCAATTTGACCTGGTCACGTTGGTCAGATAGGGCTGATGAAAATATGAGGATATCATCCAAATAGACCACCATAAAGATATCAAGATAGTCCCGAAAGACGTCATTTAAAAAGTGTTGGAACGTAGCAGGGGCATTGCAAAGCCCAAAGGGCATTACGAGGTATTCAAAATGTCCATATCGACTTCGGAAGGCGGTCTTCCACTCATCCCCTTTGCGTATGCGGACTAAATTATAGGCCCCCCGGAGATCAATCTTGGTAAAAATCCGAGCGCCTTTGAGTCGAACCAGGAGTTCCGGAATGAGAGGTAATGGATATCTGTTTTTAATGGTGATTTTATTTAGTTCCCGATAGTCTACACAGGGGCGCAGACTCCCATCTTTCTTTTCCACGAAAAAGATCCCTGCACCTGCTGGAGAAGTGGATGGCCGGATGAATCCTTTAGCTATATTTTCTTGAATATAGTCCTTAAGGTTATGTAATTCAGGTTCAGATAATGGAAATATTCTGCCAAAAGGAATGGGAGCGCCTGGGAGGAGATCAATGGGACAATCATAAGTCCTTTGTGGAGGAAGTGTATCAGCTCCCTTCTTGTCGAACACGTCGCTGAAACCTGCATATTGTTTAGGAAGACGTGGATCAGGAGGAGAGGATGAACAATCAGGAAGCAGCAGGAGTGTTGGGTGATCCGCCAGGCAATGATGGCGACAAAACAGAGATTGGAAGGAGAGGGTGCCCTTGGACCAGTCAATTGTAGGATTATGGAGTCGTAGCCAGGGTAGGCCAAGGATCACCGGAAACATGGGCGATGGGATAAGGTCAAAGTTCAGATATTCCGTATGAATATTCCCCAAAAGTGCATGGAGTGGTGATGGTTCTTGTGTAACGGGTCCGGAGGATAGGGGAGACCCGTCGACCACTTGGATATGTATGGGAGATGACTTGATCAAGGTTGGTATGTGCAGTTGCTTGGCGAAGTCCTGATCCATGAAGCAACTGCTGGCTCCAGAGTCGATGATGGCGGAAACGGTAGTAGAGTTATTGGTCCACTGTAAAAACAAGGAGATGTATAGGTGAGGAGAACCGTCTTTAGGAAAAGAACTTAGGCAAACTTTATCGTGTGTGGGCTTGCCCTTAGGAGTGCGTCGTGGACAGGAGTAGATCAGATGCCCAGGTTGACCACAGTATAAGCACAAATTGTTCTTCCTACAACGAGCTTTCTCAGTCTCTGACAGTGGACCACGTGCCAACCCGATCTGCATTGGTTCTTCCATGGGTACGGTCACCGGAGGTTGGATTGTCGGAACAGCAGGAAGGAAGTGGCGTCTCGGGGTAGGGAAGGCTGAAGCCGCGCGTTCCAGGCGTCTCTCGCGAAGTCTGCGGTCTAGCTGTATGACCAAATATATAAGGTCTTCCAATGAGTCAGGAATGCCCACACGGGCCAGTTCATCCTTCAATCCCTCGGACAGACCCAGACGAAATTGATCCAAAAGTGCTGGTTCGTTCCACTTGCTTTCGAGAGCCAGGCACATATTCCTCTGCTGGCCTCTTTCCTTGACGTAAGGCACGTATGGCAGTATGTGCAGAGGTAGTGCGAAAAGGGTCGTCAAACAAAGTGTCCATGGCATGACTGAAATCGGCCCATGAGTTCAGGATAGGATTATTGGTGCGTAGTAAATGATGAGCCCAGATTTGCGGTTCACCCGAGAGTAGGGAGATAACAGTTCGTACCTTAACATGGTCAGAGGCATAGGTTCTGGGTTGGAGCGAGAACAATATTTGGCAGGATGTCATGAAGGTACGATAACAAGTTCTGTCCCCTGAGAAACGTTCAGGAAGAAGTACCTTGGGTTCAGGAGCAGCAGCAGCAAAGGCCCCCTCCATTGGTGGAAGTGGTGCGGTACCGGAAGATAGTCCCCCAGAAGCAGGGGGATTTGTCTGAAGTTCATGAAGCTGGTGCTGCATATGCGTATGGCTGGTTTGGAGGTCCTGAAATGAACGAGTAAATGCGGTAATCTGTCCAGAGATCGCCGAGAGGGCATCAGCAATACCTGCGGATTCCATGTCAGGGCTCAGTTATTCTGTGAGGTTCGTCTTACCAGGAGGAATCCGGAATGCAGGAATGGAACACACTTGCTCAGAACAGAACACGCACAAGGGGCCTGGTGAGGGTAACAGGGCGCTTGGCAGTGTAGCTGTAAGCACGGGTGGTCAGAACGAAGCCGTTTAGTAGACCAGGGTCGGGATGCCGGAGATACACAGGAGCCGTTGAGATAGCCGTGGTCAGGAAGCCAGAGGTACACGAAGTCGGTATGGATAGCCAGGGTCAGGATGCCAGAAGTACACGGAGTCGTTGGGAGAGCCGGGGTCAGGATGCCAGAGATACACAGAGTCGTAGAATAGCCAGAGTCAGGATGCCAGAAGTACACGAGAACCGTTAAGCAGACCAGGGTCAGATACCGGATAAACGAGACAAAGCAACTTGGAATACTGGAGGGGCTCACGAGATACAGGAAGCACCAGTATAACTGAGCACTGAGGACATGGAGAGAGAGGTTTAAATAGCCCGGGGGAGCGTTACCCGACGCCCAGGACGTGATCGCCGTAGCGACGCAGCGGAATCCAGTCGGCAGTCAGCCTCATAAATACTCAAGATGCGGCCGCGCGCGCGAGCGTCTGCTTCATGTGCCAGTGAGCGGTGCCGGCGTTTCTGCCGGGAGGGAGAAGAGGACGACCGGGAGCCGTTTAAGGTAGGTGCCTTACAGCATGTCTGGGAGACAGTGTGGCAAGCCTGGGCTCAGATGTTCATAACTGGGGGGCAGGTTGGGAAATAAAAACAAGAAATGCATTTTTCTCAGTTTTTTTAATCTGCTGTTTGTTTTTAACACCCAGTTTGTTCATTGAATTATTTTAAATAAACGACAAATTTACATAATTTTTTTTTTTTTTTTTTTTTTTATTAGAAAAGTATAAAATATACAGACAAAAAATTCATAAATATACATCTATTTTAGAGACATTCAGAGACTAATATACAATCGACATACATAAAGACAGACGCAAATATAAATATATAAATATATTGTTTCAAATAAGCATTGGGGGAGAACCTCAGAGGAGAGAAGAAAATTATTTCCATTGTATTAATTATTGTTTTTTATTTTTTTTGTTTTTTTTTTATTATTTTTGTCTCGCAATGTCCTGGGCTTTTTTTAACCAATTGAGGTAAGTCCATGTAGTTCTACCCGTTATATCGAAAGACCAGCTAATGTCCTTTTCCATATTTAGTTGATGGATCAACTGAGATAAGTAGTGGTCCATATGAAACAGCTCAGTAGATTTCCAGTTTCTAGTTATTATTTTTGCAGCTGCTAGGCAGTGTATCGCTAGCGGTCTTTTTTCTTTTGGTATATGTGCTATATTTAAAAGGAGCAACGCAGTCTTGGGGTCCCTATCGACTTTTATATTCGTTAGTTGATAAAACAATTCATAGGCGTATTTCCAAATTGGAGAAACTAATTTACAAAGCCACCACATATGTAGAAAGGAACCGTCTTGATCACCGCATCTCCAACAATTAGGGGCTACATGAGGGTACATTTTATTTAATTTTTTGGGGGTTAAATACCATCTATATAATAATTTATATTGATTTTCTACTAAGTTTAAACAATGAACTACCTTGTTTATTTGGTAGGCAGCTGTATTCCATTCTTTTAGAGATATTTTTAAATTTAAATCATTTTCCCAGGATTTTAAACTTGTAGGTGTAGAAATTTTATTGCTTAATCTCATTAATTCATTACATTTAGTAACAAGTTTATTTAATTTTTTATGGGAAAAGATAACCTCAAGAAGATTATTCAGAGGGCTAGTAGACAGTAAGTGTTTTCTCAGAAAACTTTTAATACGTAGATATTGGAACATATCTTTATTAGAGAGTTGTATCCTTTCAACCAAGTCTGAAAATAGACAGATCTCATTATTTGTCATTATATCAGAGAAGGTTGAGGTATTTAGAATTGAACGTCGATCTAATGTAAAGTCCTCAATAATGTAATGTAAAGTTTTTATATGTACTGTTTTTATGACTTTATTATGTAAACCTATTCTTTTTTTTATTATATTCCATTCTAATAAAGTTTGAGTTAAAGTCATAGATTTTAAATTTATTAGCTCGATGCTAGATTTTAGATTGTTCGTCCATAGTAAATATTCTAGGTCATTTTTAGAAATAGCATCAGATTCGATCATATACCAAGGTTCTTCTTTATTTTGTTCTATTTGTAAGTAGCTTACATGGGCAATTATATTGGCTTGATATATCCAATGTATGTTGGGGTAATTTAATCCACCTTGCTTGGTTTTCTTAGAGAGAATCAATTTAGCTATTCTTGGTCTCTTCCCTCTCCAAATATATGTATCAAATAATGATTGGGCCATATCTAACCACGGTCTTGGTATTTTGTATGGTAGCATTTTAAAAAGATATGCCCATTTTGGCAATATATAATAGTTAATCGTGTTAACTCTACCCCACCATGATATGTCAAGATATCTCCACTCTCTTAAGAATTTATTTGATTGTTTATATAAAGGCATAAAATTTATCTCTACTTGATTTTCCGGTTTTGCCGCTATCCGAATTCCCAGATAACTAAACTCTTTATTAGTCCATTTAAATTTATATTTTTTCTCTAGAGTTATTTGTGAATCTAAAGCAATATTTTTACTTTGAGCTATTGTTTTATTCTCATTTAATTTATAATTTGAAATCAGGCTATATCTATTAATTTCATTCATTAAGTGATGCAGAGATGTAAGGGGTTGGGTAAGGGTAACTAAAATATCGTCCGCGTATAGAGAGATTTTTAATTCTCTTTTACTGGTTACAAAGCCTTTTATATCTGTGTTATTTCTTATTTTTATTGCTAAAGGTTCTATCGAAATTAAATATAATAAAGGAGAAAGTGGGCATCCTTGTCTTGTACCGTTGGTTAGATTAAACCAATTAGAACATATATTTGGGCCGATAGTTCTTGCCATGGGGGAAGAGTATAATGTTTTAATTGCCTCATAAAACCAACCTTCGAATCCAAAGGCTTTTAGTGTTGTGTTTAAATATCCCCATCCAACGCGATCAAACGCCTTTTCGGCGTCTAAAGATAGACTTAGGAGGGGTATGCTCGAATTTTCTGATTGTTCTATAATATCAAACATTCTTCTTGTATGATTACAAGACGATCTGTTCGATACAAACCCAATCTGATCGGTATGGATTATAGAGGGTATTATTTGTTTAAGGCGTGCTGCTAGTATAGATGCGTATAATTTTATATCCACATTAATTAAAGAAATTGGTCTATAATTTCTTATATTAGTAGGATCTTTTTCAGGTTTTAATATCGGTAAAATATTAGCATGGAGGAATTCGGCAGGAGTTTTAGAGCTTAATGCTATTTCATTAAAAGTCGACAAGAGACATGGTGAGAAGGAGTCTTTAAAGATTTTATAGAAGCTATTACCAAATCCGTCGGGGCCGGGAGTTTTTTGATTTTCTAAATGGTCTATTGCTTTTGTCAATTCTTTTATAGTTATTGGTTTATTTATAGTATCTCTTTGAAGTTCTGATATTCTTGGGATTTTTATTTCTTTAAGATATTCATCAATTTCTCTTACTGAAACTCCTTTACTTAGATTATAAAGGTCGCTATAATAATTATTAAATGCTTGGCCAATATCCTCCGGGGATAAAAATATTTTATCTCCTTCAATGATTTTTGATATTTTACTCGCTGATCTTTTATTTTTGAGTTTTTTGGTCAGAATCTTATCTGCTTTATTCCCCTTATAATAATTTTTTAATTTTAAATTATGAATAGCTTTTATAATCTTATCTTCTAATTTAATGTTTATTTTTTGTTTTATCTCCTTGATTACTT
Organism: Spea hammondii; assembly: GCA_029215755.1. Classification (NCBI taxonomy): domain Eukaryota; kingdom Metazoa; phylum Chordata; class Amphibia; order Anura; family Pelobatidae; genus Spea; species Spea hammondii. The sequence goes on along the minus strand of JARDYJ010000001.1, from coordinate 129,209,615 downwards.
TTAAATTATCTACTTTAGGGGCGATTTTATTACTGGAAGTCAGTTTAAAATAATTCATATATAAATCAGACAGATCCAAGTCCCTATTTCTTTTATCTTGTTTACTTATTTTGATAAGGTATCCTCTCATTACTGCTTTATAAGAAAGCCAGATTGTAGCCGAATCTAGATCAGGAGTCATATTTTCTTTAAAGAAAAAATCTGACATTCTTAATAAATATTCTCTATTTTCTTCATTTTTTAAGATGAAGTCATTTAACTTCCATGGAGTCGCACCTACTATTCTATTACCAATCTCTATAACGTTAAAACTATGATCTGACCATGTATTCTCTATTAGAGACGCTTTCTTAACTCTCCTTATCATAGAAGCACAGCCCAGGCAAAGGTCGATCCTAGAATAAGATCCATATACTCGAGACAGATGTGAATAATCTTTTGTGTATGGATGGAGAGTACGCCAGATATCGAAAAGATCTTCTTTTTTACAAATAGTTGTCAATTTTTTGGCTTGTTTAACTAGATTTTTATCTACTAAACCATCATTAGGAATTTTTTTATCTAGAATCGGATCCATTATACAATTAAAATCACCCGCTATTAATAAACAGCCTTTTTGAATCTTTTCAGCTCTATCTATAATTTTTTGAAAGAGCAGAATGGGGTTTTTATTTGCGAGATATACATTAATTAACGTATATATAGCATGTTCTATTTTGCAAACAAGGATAATAAAGCGGCCCTCAGGGTCTAAATCCTGACCTAGAATATTTATTTGTAAATTTTCCGCAAAAACAATGGCTACACCCCTCTTTTTTTTTTCCGTTAAAGAGGCCTGGATTATTAATGGGAATTTCTTACCCCCCCATGATTGTTTCTCTGGCTTTTTCCAATGGGTCTCTTGAAGGAAGGCCACTTGAATATTATTTTTTATTAATGTGTCATAAAGTAGGCCTCTTTTTCGCGTTGAATTTAGCCCTTGGGTATTGAGAGACATAACTCTTATAGCCATTTATTAACTAATCCTCTCCTCGTTCCCCTTCCCAATTTTAGAATTTTATATAAGCAAGACAATACTCCTGGTATAGACTCCCTATCGCGAAAAAGGGAGTGTTGTACCAGACAAAAAACAAAAAATTTGGAGCAAAAGCTCCATCTAAGTTCTTTCCTAACCATTGTATTTGGAAAGAAACTAAGGTGCTCTGCGTTTAAAGCGCAGTAGGCGGAATTTTATACGGTAGGAGCCTCTACTTTTGATTGTAAATATCCCTAACTCAACGTGTGGACCGGAGGGGAAAAAAAAAAAAAAAAAAAAAAAAAAAAAGTGTCTAGTGTACCCCCCTAAATTATTTAAACTAGAAATTTGTACTATTTCTCATATAATTTTAGCGTGTATATCTCTGCACTACTTTAAACAAATCAGAATCTAGTGAATAATTAATTTGAGAGAAAAATTCCGTACTATTATAATGTGAATATATAATAAAATATAATAAATGTGCCCCTACAGTGATTTTAAATTTAGTGTCACTTAATTCCAGCCCTTTTGACTGGATATTTAATATTCTCTATTTCAAATATATATATAAAAAAAAAAAAAAAGTGTCTAGTGTACCCCCCTAAAATATTTAAACTAAAAATTCGTACTATTTCTCATATAGTTTTAGCGTACATATCTCTGCACTACTTTAAAAAAAACAGAATCTAGTGAATAATTTATTTAAGATAAAAATTCCGTACAGTTTTTCATATGGATATAATATATGTGACCCTAAAGTGTTTTAACCCTATTAACTGGATATTTAGTATTCTCCAATTCAAGTGTATATTTGGATCAGTGTAACCCTAAAGAGATTTATTTAAAGTAATAATAAATTTATTAGTTTGTGTAGAAAAAAAATAAAAAAAAAATAAAAAAATATATATATAAAAAATAAATAAATAAATAAATAAATTCTATTTGATACTTTTCAGCTTTAGCCATTCCTTCACTTCGTCCGGAGACGAAAATTGTTCTATTCATCCCCTTAATTGCGATTCATTATACACATATGTTCAATATAGTTATAGCTATTATATCCCTTCAGTTGTAATAACCTTAATTTACAGCTTTAATTACTTCCACTTGAGTATACCTCAGTTTGTATATAGCAATAACTAATGTATCACCTATAATATGGCACTTATATTAAAAAAATATATTAATGAATCAAAAAAAAAAAATAAAAAAAAAAATAAATATATATATATATATAAAAAATAAATAAATAAATAAATAGATTCTATTTGATATTTTTCAGCTTTAGCCATTCCTTCACTTCGTCCGGAGACGAAAATTGTTCTATTGAATTGTCAAAAAAAGTGGCAATTTTTGCTAATGGGCGCCAACTGAATCTAATTTTGTTTCGCCATAATATAGTCGTGACAGTGGAGTATAGTTTTCTCTTCATTCTTGTATTGTATGAAATGTCTAGTAATGGGATTACACCCTTAAATTTGCCTTCGTATATACTCTTCTGTTTACTAGCTTTATAAATTTGTTGTTTAAAATAGTAGGAGTGAAAGCAGACCAGTATATCTCTCGGGGCTTCCCTAGAAATTGATTTAGGTCTAGGGATCCTGAAGCAAATGTCAATAATTTCCTCGAAATTTTTAAAGTTTACCCCCAGATATTGGAAGTATTCTTTCATTATTAAGGAGAGATCTTCCGGGTGTTCTGTTTCTTTAATATTCCTGAAACGGAGATTCTTTTTGTTGATTTTATCTTCTAGGTTGCCAATCTTGAATTCCATTGATTCCATTTGGTTTGTAGCAAAATGTTTGTATTCAAGTAATGTATTGACTTGCATTTGAAGATCTTTAAGTTTATTTTCCATTTCTTTCATTCTAGTAACTACTGTGTTCATTTCTTTTTTGAAGTCACTTAGGTTATTAGACATTTCTTTTTTTAATTCAGTCACCACGTCTTGTAAGCTCAAAGTTAATAATTCTGGTGTAATTGATTCTTGAGATTTTACACGATCAGGGTCGGGGGAGAAATGTTCATCTGTAAGATCAGAGGATGATTTATCTATTGCTTCTTTTGAGCTTTGAGGCGAAAAAAAAGACAGTCTCTTGTCCAATTTTGTATCCTGTTTGCCACGTTTCGGATGGAGTTTAGGGTCTTGCTTTCTTGAGGCCATTTTAATTCCCAATAGTAACTTCCTTAAATGGTATCAGGTAAGTTTATATTTAAGAACAAGACATCAATTAGTGTTTTAGGGAATATACGTATTACCATTGAGTTTACACATCAGTGTAACAAGCAATTTAGCTTCAGAAAACCTCTTCAAGCACTCTTTAAACTCAGACCCTTCCCTTCTCTTCCTTTACCATTACTCTGTATTAAAGTATATAAGATGAAAAATATCCATTTAAAAAAAAAAAAAAAAAGTTTCTACTTGCCGGAGAGCAAATTTAGTCCTTCAAGCTTCGCGAGCTATGTTTATACGTAGTTGGTCTCGGCACTGTGATCTCCGTTGCTCTGTATTTTTCAGTTGCTCCGGTCCCCACAATGAGTATTGTAGGCGGGCAGCGTCAAGTCCGCAAGGTCAGCGAAACCCGCGAAACCCGCGGGGCCAGCGTTTACCCGCCATCATATCCCAGGGTCCGACCGCGCGTAGGATCCGCCTCCGAGAGCGTCAGCACGTCATCGCGTCAACCTCCCCATGACCCCAATTTACATAATTTTTTTATTCCATTAATCAAAAAAAAAGTGGCCAACTAATCGATTATGAAAATAATCATTAGTTGAATCCCTAGTCGCAAGATGCCGGCAAGTAGGAGTTGGCAGAGTTTCCAAGGGGGTCTCTGCAGACCCTCCCGAGAACTCTGCCTCCCCTTGCAGGTTGAACACAGATACTGAATTCAACCATGCAAGTCAATGGAGCCCAGCTTTTAAGGTGATAAAATTGACCTCTCCGAGAACCTCTCATGAAACTTTCTATGGATTTGGAACATCACCGAACATCATCAACAAACTCAACAAGGACATTGAGGTTCCCGCAGATGACCTAAATGGGTTTCGTATAATTAGTTTTTTCTGTGTTTCTCCTTGTTTATTTTTACAAACTGTATCGTATACTCTGTGTCTAAATTATCACCTTTGTTCATATTACTTCTGTACATAAGCACTGTGATATTCGTCAGATTAAACTACATATTAATCCAGTTTCCGTCTCTGTGCTCTAACCGAACTCTACCTTCCGAGAATGCCAGAATATACCAATTTTACTTAAATTGGGTTTTTTACATTTTTGACCGGTTCAGTGTGGTACCGAATCGCCCATAAGCTGTAGTCAGCTTAAAATATAACTTGGTGGTGGCAGCGTATTACCAGTCAGGCGTGGGTTTTTGTGGTGTGTTTATGGTTTAAGTGTGTGACCAAAGGGCTGGAATCGTTAACCCTTGCACACCCACACCCTATGTGTCCGGTTATCCGATAGCTAGCCGTGACAGGGGGCAACATTTCATCCTTGGACCCAGGCAGCAGAATGTCTTGGGAGAACCTTGTATGTAGTTTAGTTCTGTGACACAGTGTTATTTAACTTGCATACTGATATTACACATACATATGTTACATATTAAGGATTGTTTTGGTGTTTTGAGCTGCCTCGTTGTTTAGGAGGCACCACTGTGCAAACAGAGAGTCTTATGTAAAATTAAGTACAAAGCAGCGAGCATCCTTGTGTGTCTGCTGCCTTCCCTCTGCTCTATCTCTGATAAGAAGTCGCTCTTCCCCCAGCTGAGCTTTTCCTTTTCCTGACAGATAATCTTTGCAGCTGTCTGAAAATAAAATTAATTTCCTTCCTAGAAATGATTTTGGTTTGACCAAACTTAGAAAAGACTAGTGCATACGGTTAATTAGAGCAAGCTGTACACTCACTGGTTATCAATTGTCCGTCGTATATATTTATTTCCTGAAATTACCATGAAGCATCTTCCAAGTTTGAAATGTAGTTTAGGATGTGCCCCTCTATGATTTCTGACACATTTGTACATTTACATATTTTCTTTTAAAATCCAGTAACATCTCTTCCAAAAATTTGAAGAGCCTATACCATGTTAGCAAATAAGGTAAGGGAGGACTATTAAATCAACACTAATGAACCAAAAGAAATTGTGAATACCAGACTAGAAGGGTGCGTTTTCGGTGTTCAACCCGAATACCGAAGAAACGAACATGGTGGCGGCAAAACGTGTACGGAGACAAAGACACACAACACGAAGATCGATTGATGCTAGAGGAGGCCCCTCCTGGCAACCAATAGAGTCGCTCTTATGGACCTTTAACTCCTGGTGAACCTACAGGTTTTCGCTCCCGTTAACCCCTGCGATGCTGCGTAAATAACAGGAGCGGAAATCCGTATGTCGCTCGTATGGAGTGGGGAGACCAGTGGTCTCCCTAGGCCGAGTTTCGGCACCAGGATTTTAAAAGTCTGTACTCTATTGGTGCCAGTGCATTTTATTGGTTAATGGCAGAGGAGGCCCCTGCCAGTGACCGATTGAGTTGCTCTTACGGACCTGGCGCCAAAGCTGCTGCGTAGTGCGTACCACTAAGAATACAAAGATTTTTTCGCCACAAAGACGAACACAAATATATCAATATATTTTTAGATTCTATCTGGCTAGTCTCAGAATTCTCAACAGATTCAGCTAGGGGAACATTGAACCTCATAGATCCATGGGACTGGGTTGCAAATTTTTATACTTAGAATTTTATATTTTTTATACTAAAAAAAGAGACCTCTGAGATTCTCAAAGCCTATGCAGCTTTACATATTTTTCTATGTTGGCCCAATAAAACATATCAATATCAAATAATTTGTTCAAATCAACTCCATTTTCCCAAGGGTTAATATGCCAAAACTGTTTTTTCTCCTGTTAAGCTCTGATACCAAACTTTATGCAAGATTCTTTGCAAATAGATTAAGCCTAATGTTTCCCAGCCTGATTAAATTAGATCAAACTTTCAGATTATACCTAGAAACTTCTCTGTACTGTGGTTGGTACTTTCAATGATGATAAGATATGGTATATACTGTTTGGGATCGTCCCAGTAAATAGACACTTAGTTGTATTAGTTTGTGTTCTCTATTTAAGAATGCTTTACTGTGAATGCAGTAAATGATATGCCCTTAACTAATATGTTATATTTATATATAAACATGCACAAAACATAATTCATATATAACATATCACAATACTGTATACATATATCTATACCCATATGTTATTGAGTGAAATGTGTCCATATTGTTTGCTTAGCACAAGTTTTATAGAACAATAGAATTTCAAGTTCAAATGGGCCAAACGATTCTGACAAATTTTTCAGTTTTTTCTGGCCCATTTGTTTTCGTGCAACAAATTACGTTCCCTGTATATTGGTTCTCTTGGGGGGGGGGTGCATTTTTAATTTGAGAATTAATTTTAATTTGAGAATGAAATGCGTTGTCTGCTGCCCACATTCACACTCACTCACACTCTCTCACACTTTCTCTCAGGCTCTCTAAATGTTTCCCTACCTTCTCTACTGACCACTTCTGTATTTTCTATCTTCAATCAGCTATCTTTAATCTTCTATCTTTGTGGGCATCTCCAAGGACATAACCTAGTGGGATGTGATGTTCTCTCCTTCATCCTCCAATCGGGGGAGAGGAAATCACAGAAAGCACCGACATTTTGCCCTGAGGTGAATTTAGGGAAATATGGCGGAGCATTTACGGGAACATCATCTCCTTGATCCTCCAATGTGAGTTTTAAGTCATCTGTTGCTCCTTTGAATTGTGCCACTCAAGTTATGTATTGTGGTGACATATTTTATTTAAGTTTATGTAAGTTTATTGTTAAATAATAGTTTAGAACACACTAAAATAATCTGCTGTGAAATGATCAATGATATACAAATAGGTATGGTGCAGTAAATGTTGCCCCCTCTACCCCAATCAGAATAACCAGATATAAATTAAAATATAAGATGCATACCAAAATACAGTGTTTTATTCATAGCTTTAAAAAGTACAATACACATATACAATTTTAGACAATAAGAGGCCATTATAAATACCACTGCTGCACAAATGATCAAGGAAAATGAAAATGGCAGAGGGGGGTGACAGAAACATTAGAGGACCACGCCAGTGTCTGCTCATTAATCATTTGTGTGGTGGTGGTATGGATTATTTCCTTTTACAGTCTAAAAATGTATATGGATATTTATTGAAGATATATATATATATATATATATATATATATATATATATATATATATATATATATATAGCAAATAAAGTTGATGCACTCAGCGGGTCTTCTTTTTATAAAATGTATTGACTTGGTGAAGGTCCAACGTTTCGGCTCTCAATGAGCCTTTCTCAAGAACTATATATATATATATATATATATATATATATATATATATATACCATATATATATATATATATATATATATATATATATATACCATATATATATGGTATTTCTAAACGCTGGACAAACATTAGCATCTATTTAACAGTTTTTTTTCCCATTAGCTTCTTTTGTAGATGAGTAAAATATGTTTCAAATAAAGTAAGAAAAGGTCCTTTCTTTCACCATATTTTATTTTTGTTTATATGTAATATATAACTTGTGTGTGTACAGTAAATGAGAAACAAGACAATTACAGCTAAACATGAGCACCGCAGAAATGTTAAAGCAGTCATTGTCACGAGGGGTACGAAAAATTAAAAACAGCTCTGTCCCTAAAGTGGTTAAAGAGAAAATAGGTTTTATCACTAATTATGCACAGAAGTACTGAACAAGAATTTATCAAGAAGTTCCTAAATCTGTTTTTCAAAACATTTTGTAGTTCATATTGATTGTCACTAGATGGCAGCAGAAATAGACAATTCTCCTAAACTAAATACTGTTTGTTTACAGTTTGAAAATAAATAAAAGTGATACTAATAGTCTGCACACCCCTAATTATTTTGTTGGCTTATTTTAACCCCTTAATGACAAAGCCCGTACATGTACAGGCTCAAATTCATTGTTTTCAATGGATTTATGGACCGCCCATTGTCCTTAAGGGGATATTCTACAATCACTATTTTAGGCTTAGAGTTTTAAATCGCAAACTATGAATTTTCACAACCATTAGCTCTAATTAAGGTTTAGACAGGTCATTGTATGACTAAGTCCCACGAGCATTTTAATAACCTAAATAAGGCAGGATATGGCAGGAATGATTTCACCTTGGAACTATAATTGTTTTTGTAGGAAAAACATAGGTTCCAGCCCAGACACACACAATGTGTTTGATATCATCCCACTGGCTTATTTATGTGCAAAACTGGCTATTGTTGTATGCAACAATTTCATGAAGTGGGTAGCGGCCAAAGCCAGTACACAAGTATATTCATAGAAGTGGCCTGTAAGGGGGTGGCCCAGCATTCTGTTCGTTGGATATATCACAAATCTGCCCATCATAAAACCTATACATAAACCTTGCAACCAGGTCAAATCAGACCTGATACTTCATTTTGTCAAATAACTATGCAATGAGCTTCCAGAGCGTCTTTGAATGCCTTGGAACAATTTCAAATAAACAAAGAGAGGAAGCTACAGTTTTAGAATTTCAGCCCACTGCTATTTATAATATATTTAAAGGTTAATGACAAAACCTTGTTAAGAAAACGTGCTTAAAAAGATACATAGGTAGGGTAAAGACAATATTTTAACCCTGGTTTAACACCAAGGACTATGTAGGTGGTTTGTATTACATTTTTAGTATTTATATATGTAAGGATTTATTCACTAAACCCAGAATTTCAAATAAACTACTACGTTGGAAACATGAGACTTCCACGTGTGCGTTCAAACAAAAGAGACCAAAGAGTTCTGTATGAGACAGTACTGCCAATCAGGTAAGTGACCGCTAAGGAGACATGTCAACAGAGTTCAGAATGCAAATATACATTAATGTATTGGAGTATTAACTGTGTTATACAAGGGACCCATTTTTTTGATTTTTTTCCAGCCTTGTTTTTTATGGGGCAGTAATTCCCTATATTTGGCCATAATACAATGTCTTCTAACATAAGATGGCATCTGGAAAAGGCATTTCATTGTTTTATCCTTATAACATCTGCTTTTAAGAAAAGTCAAGTCAACCTAGCATAAATCTGTGAAAAGTATGTGTCTAGGCATGAGCATAACAATACATGTGACAGAGTACATGAACAATGGGAAAATCAAATAAATAAAAACACTGTTTGTGTGACAGTGACAGGGTCATGGAAGGCCAAGGCTTAATGCTGGAGTCCATGCCTCGACAGGTCAGGGCTGTTTTGGGTGCAAAAGGCTGATCGGTGTATGTTTTTGAAAAGCTAACAAACTAAATGGAAAACTTTTAAAAAACTTTTTAGAACTGATAACTGACACAATTAGTAAACAACCGGAGAAGTTTGCGGCACACAGCAATGTTCTTTACCAATACTTTATCAGAGTGTGGTAGTCACTGAAGCGGTTTATGCAACGGTCTGGCAGCGCAAGATGGGCAGTGGTAACTTAAATCTTTTCTAATACAGACTCCTTCTCTAGTAAGATTTTCAGGCTCCTGCAAACACATTTTAGCAATTATTTGCATTGGGAACTCTAGGAAGGTATATTTCTTCCCTATGCTGGCTTTTTTGTACAAAACATAGGAATTTTAACTTGTCATTTGAACAAGGTAAATGGCTACCTTTTCATACCAGGTATTAGTTTTGTTGTGGACAAGGTATGCATTAATGATTGGCAACCTAAGTGCACTCCCCATGTGCCTGTTTTGCACCATGCAGAGGTTTGAAATTTTTTTAGATGTTCCTTTCACATGTACGCTCTCATCATGTATTGTTGTTAATATATACACCTCTTTTTTGTTAGTATATCTTACAGCAAGTAGCTCCTTATGACCCAAAGCTGCTGGGGAAAACCCTCCCACAAGCAACACCGCTCAGGCAATATAAAGTTTTTAAATGGTCAATGCCTCTATAATAATTATCCACCTAAGAGTGGTAACCTTTACTTAATAAAGGGAAGAGAAGGTCCCACACTATTTTTTCACTGGTACCAATTGAGGGCAGCCTGGATGAGGAGAGTATTTCCCCTGATAGATTCTCAAAGTGTAGCCTCAGCTGCTCTAACAAAACTTGTAGAATTTGATTCCATTGCTTGGTTGGCAATTCCATTGATTAGATAAGTCAAGACCGAATCGAGAGTTTTTTGTCAGACCCATTGCTAGGGTCAAGACAAAGATTTTTTTTTATTTCCAGCAGGTAAGTTGCATCTTACATAAAATGAGTTGGGGTTAACTGACAAATATTGAGTAGTGTACAAATTTGTTTGTGCAGCAATGTCCTCAGAGAAGATGTTGACATTGCATGGGGTTAACAGGGGAGGATAACCCTCTGAGTTTGGAAGTACCAATGTATAACTTTCATGGATAGGCACAGGATTAGTATGCTTTCTTTTCTTTTGGACTATGGATGAACAATAGTGTCATTGGAAGTGACACGTGATATGTCAGATATGGGCTCCACATGTGACGCTGTGAGTGTTTCGCTATCTGAGGTTAATGCCAAAATGGCATAAGCCTCCTTAGTCTGATTGTGATAAGGCCTAGTGCCTATGCCTAGTGCAGAATAGCAAGCTCAACCCTAAATTGGATTTAGATTGGCAATTGTTTTGGATGCTTTCCGATAAAGCCTTTCTTCAATTGTTGAACTGCTCCAAATAATATGAATATAATTGTACGTGCACGGAGAGAGAAATAAGTCACACGACACAGCTCTGGGTCAGGTCCAAAATCACTCTGATTTATTACGTTTGTGTTATAGGTTATATAGTGACCAAAAAGAAGGACGTCTTAATACGTGCATCACATCAATTGGTTAAATCCTTAAAACTATGCGGATATAGGCAGAAAAAACGTTATAAACAGACATTACACAATGTTAAGCAATTTCCCTGTAACTAGAACATAATGCTAGCCGGGCATCTTTGTGGTTAGTAAAACATAGAGTACTTATTTGTTTAACTGATACTGAATGTCCTAAAATACTGCTACTTGCGTCTCTCGCATATTTGCGTGAGGTTTGACCCTTTATACTGGTCAGAGCCAGCTTATATTTATTAAAGCCATAAACGTTTCTTGCTGATATATATATATATATATATACGTATTTTGGTTCCATAACACAATCACATGGCCAGAAGAGGTGTGGATTCTCCGCCTCTGTTGCAAGGCAATCTCCGACGCTCGGGAAGAAGAAACCATGCACTATACCATCAATGAAGGAGGTGCTATGCTGTCCTTCCGTCATCAAGGAACACTTATTTCTGGACGGCATAGCACATCCTACCGTCGTGAAGGTGTTAAGTAGAAGAGCATAGAGATGTGTAACTTTAGAATTTGGAAACACAGATGTATGAAACATAGATGTCCCAAACAAGCAGGTGAGTTTGATCATCTACTAGCTGAAGAAATACACTATATGACAAAAACACGTAGACCCCCTTTTGTTTCTGTCACACTCATTGTTAACAGGTGTATAAACATGTTTTTTGGAAATCATTCGCAGAAAAGTTGAGGCTGTTATAGCTGCAAAGGGGAAGGGGCACTCCATAATAATGTCCATGGTTTTGGAATGGGATATCCAACAACCTCATATAGGTGTGATGGTCAGGTGTCCACATAGTTTTAGTCAAGTATTGTACATTTTGGCTTTGGATGTGTCAAGTGCATTCTTTTACATTTTCCAACATTAAAGTGCCATTTGACTTATTCCACCAAGAGCGTCTGCCCTGTGGCAGACTTTTTTTTTTTTACAGTTTTCAAAAAAACATTCTTTACCTTTGAGACCATTTGTAATATCATTAATACAAATATTAAAAAGTATGGTTCCCCATACTGATCCCTGAGTCTCCTATTAGGGACAGTGTTTAATACCTTACCAAATTCTAGATATAACTACTGCTTCTCCTCTGCCTATTATTTAAGTGACCAAGTAAAAAAATAAGTACATTTGACAATGACACATTTGGTACAATACAGTGTTACTAAATTACTGTCAAACTGCTAATTCATGCACTGTACATGAGTTTGGTACCTAAGTCATAAAAACAGCTAAAGAGTTTCCACTTTCAAGAACAAAGGCAATATAAATGCACTCTTTGTATGTATATGTGAACACATTTGTCTCATGACAGTATACCTTAACATGTTGTCTGTGACAAAGTCAGCTGTATATGCAAATTCTTACTTGCTGTATTGGGAAATGAATGAGTATAGATGGAAAACCAAAGTATCATATATCTTGGATATGCAAAACATTAAGTAAACCTCTCAACCTGGTGCCACAAGTAAGGTTGGAGGAAACAATGGAGATGGACACAGATTTAATGGTTTAAGGCATCTGAAATCTACCTAGCATTGCCTCAGCCATGAGACCTTATCTGTAAAGTGTCCAGATGTTACATTGTGTTTCCCCTTAGTGCTTAAACATTAATTGCACATTGACATATTGTAACAGTTACATATTTTTTAATGATTAAGCACCAAGAGTGACATTTTTGAGGATGTATGGCTCCCTGGTTTGTCAAACCATGATTTATACAGAATGCATACAGAATGCTTTTTTTTAAACACTTTTTTATTCAAAGAGGATATGACACATATAGAGTACATAAGATAGGCAAACCAAGTGGTGGCACATAGCATACTTTATTCTTTACTACAGCCAGAATCTGTTTTTTGTTTTACTGGACAACATAAAACAATCAATATTCTATTTCAAATATTTGATATATTAAAACTGAGAACTTGTCATTTTACAGAATTATCAAAATCACAAATTTTACAATTTTTCATTACAATCCGGAAGATTGATGAGTAATAACATGAGCCCCTCATCGTTATTGGTATGAAAAAAGTACAACAGAGTAACCAGGAAGATGTTTCAACATGCTGGAATAATTAATTTACTCAATGTCAAACAAGGGAGTTACCAAATATGCCTAAAACAAAAGAACCTTAAGAATATGAACATTTTAAATAGACCAATTAAAATACCAGCTTTAAAAGAAAAAAGATGACTGAGAATTAGGAAACATCATGCTTCCACAGCAATACATTTATGGATTGGTAATTGCATGGTATAGTTGCCCAATGCCCTGCTATAAAAGGTACTAAAGAGTACTGTGCATCATTCAGTGGTTTGCCAAATAGAGGGTTTTTTCTCTTTCATATTGTTGAGCACTGTTGGGGTTGTTAAATATTATAGAAACAAACCCTCTGGTTCAATTATGGAACAGTATGCTGGTATAGGGCACAGCTCATTGTTATCGTTCCAATGTTAACTTTGTGCCCTCCATTCTTCCCTGTCCACCCAGCAAGTTCCCCCCTTGCTGCCAAGCCACAATAAAGCTTCTAGCCACAGCAGTCAGAGATTCCCCGTTCCCATTTTGAAGACGGTTGCTCTGAACTGATACCTTTCTGATTGGTCACTACTGACAAACATTCAGTAAGACGACCCTGTGTGAATGGACCGCCTATATCATTTAACTTTAAAGGATCCCTATTGACTCCCATTCTCTGCAGGATTGCTGATTTGGACCAACATGGCTACCCACTTGTAGCCAGCTAACAGAAAGGGAAACCCGCCAACCGTGGTCAGGGGCTTATCAGGTCACCTGGTTCCTGTTAAAATTATTAAAAAACAGAGTTTTATAATAACACCATTTAAAGTGTAGATTGTCTTTGTAGCAAACGTTGTGATTTATCCCTTGCACTTTTTATTAAAATGTATCAAAAGAGAGACTCCAGAATGGTTTTTCCCTTAAGGTTCTGAGAAGCCCCCTTTGTTATGCCTTGGAGACTTTAATTAGTTGATATTTCTCAATTAATTCCGAGCTGTGAAACACTTCATTAAATTCCAAATCATCTTCCTCATTATTGTGGACTCCTGTATCTAGTTTTTAATTCTGGATGTATTAAAATCAGAATGTCTTTGATAGGCAACTGAGCTTTGCTGACCCAGACTAAGTGCCCTGCTTATTTTCCACCTTATCAGAAGCTTTTCTGCATACTTTCTTTTATACTACTGTTTACTCTATATGATTCATTTTGGGGCTTACAGTTTACTGCAGATTGCAGACAGTCAATGCTTTCAATACTAAATTGTATTGCTATACTTAACCTTAACTTTAATTAAACCACCCTGGCCCATTTATGCTTTGCAGAAAATAAATATTTTTTAATGCTGCCCAAATAATATAATCAGAATATATACCTATGCAATATATATTCTAATAAGACTATATGCATGTTGACAGACAATGAACCTACAGTTTTAAGCAATGGCTTCTACCTATTGCATAAGATGCTTGTTTTCAGTCTTTGGACTATATGGATATTATGCATGGGAAAGGCACATTAGACTTCAATATACTCCATAAACCAATGGACTTTATACTTTCCTGGTAGCTAGGCAATGAAATATGTATGTGAGCACCATCGTGGTTTGTCTGATAGCATTTTGCAGGTTATGTACTAGTGTCCATCTTCCCTCATAGCTGGAAAGTTTTGACATTTACTAGGCTACTAAGCTGTACATAGCATTTTCTTTGATTAATATATATTTTAATGCAATGTCTGTCCTAGGGTGTAAGCTAAAGGTAAAATCTGTGTCTGATCTAGCCATCACAATGCCTTGACCAAGCCTTTTCATAATTCTGTGAATTGTCTTCAAAGACTAAAATTGGACATGCATCCATCATAAAATAAATTACCCTTTAGGTCAGTTAAATGGAGGATCAAGCAAAACTGTCTTTAAGTCAAGTAAACATGCCTCGAGGAAAAGTCATATTAAAGTGAGATTATAAAGGTCCCGGCCCTTCCAACCATACAAGTTAAAACATACCTGAATAGTCTGAAATATGTATATCTTGAAGGGGAGATGACATACGGATTATGTGACAGATAATGTCAAATAAATAAATGGGCTTATTAAAGCTCAGGTCCAACAAGTTAAGGTAAACACTAGTAACAAAATAACATTTGTTTCCACCAGTAACGATGGAAGATGCTTGGGAAAGACATTTAATAGAGGTCATTAAGGCAAATACTAAAGTACAGTTTGAGAAATGTAAGATTCAGGTGGTCGGGTGGCGGTAGCAGGTGGAGGGGGTTCTCAGTGCAAAAAGAAGGAGCTCAGTGAGTCAGCAAAGCTGACAGACACACACTCACTCAGACACACACACACACACACTCAGACACACAAACACATTCAGACACACAAACACACACTCAAACACACACACACACTCAGGGACACATACACTAATTTTATATATTGCCAATATTGCCAGTATTTGAGGGGCCCATCCAGACTCCCTACCTTTTGGGAGGTCTGGTATGGGTCCTCTTTATCTTCCAGCGTTTTACTTTTGTGCGTTTTACTTTTTGTGCTGATGCCGGGGCCGGAGTGACGTCATTACCCAGCTCCCGGCATCAGAGAGGGTGCGCGAGAGAGCTGTGCAGGGGAAGATGTGCAGCTCTAGGATTTATTGGTGTATAACACGCAGGGAGGGTTTCAGCTTCATATTTTAGTTAAAAAAAGTGACAAATACCGTATTTGCTTGATTATAAGACAAGGTTTTTTTCAGCGCAAACGCCAGGGGGTCGGAAGTACGAGGAACAAGTCTGGGGAAGCATTGGTAAGTCGGGGGAGGCATATGGGGGATATAAGGCATTCCTGTAGGCAGAGTAGCATACAGGGGTTAAAAGGCATTTCTGGGGAGGGGGTATAATGGGAGTTAAAAGGCATATCATGGAGGCAGAGTGGCATATAGGCAGAAATAAGGCATATCTGAGGGCAGAGTGGCATATAGGGGGTTATAAGGCATTTCTGGGGGGCAGAGTGGCATAATGGGGGTTAAAAGGCATATCATGGAGGCAGAGTGGCATATAGGCAGCTATAAAGCATATCTGGGGGACAGAGTGGCATATAAAGGGGTATAAGGCATATCTGGGGGGCAGAGTAGCAAGCCGTGGGGCAGATGTGCATAACTGGGGGGCAGGTTGGCAAATAAAAGGAAATAAAAACAAAAAAACCCCATTTTTCTCAATCATAGTTTTTATTAAATATGAACAATAGTTTACATGTGAATTAATATTTAAGAGTAAAACATTGTCGTCTTTGAGCAAATACGGTATTATAGTTGGTATCTTATAGGTAGTAGGTGGTGTTCTCCATTGGGGAACTCCCATTATTTTTTCAAACTCACTTCAACACCCACAAGCACTCTACTATTGTACACTTACACACACACAGACACATATATACGCATATATACATACACTATATGGACAAAGGCATTGGGACACCTGAACATTACACCAACAGGGACTTTGATGACACTGCATTCTTTTT